>CM057449.1:1723200000-1724400000 GCA_016271365.2 Neoceratodus forsteri | reverse complement strand
ATAGTGGTGTCTTAGTGTTGGAAGGGCTTGCACTGTATGAATAATAGTGGTGTCAGTGTTAGGAGGGGCTTGTACTGCATCTGGAACCCTGGTGTATTAGTGTTGGGAGGGGCTTGAACTGTATGTGAAACAGTGGTGTCTTAGTATTGAGAGGCCTGTACTGTATGTGAACAGTGATATATTAGTGTTAGGAGGGGCTTGCACTGTATGAGGTACAGTGGTGCCTTAGTGTTGGAAGGGCTTGTACTGTATGTGGAAGAGTAGTGTCTTGGTGTTGGGAGAGGCCTGTATTGTATGTGAAACAGTGGTGTCTTAGTGTGGAGAGGTACATGTATGCAGTATACTGGTATCTTAGTGTTGGGAGGCTTGTACTGTATGTGGAACAGTGGTGTCTTAGTGTTGGGAGGGACTTATACTGTATGTGGAACAGTGGTGTCAGTGTTGGTAGAGGCATGTACTGTATGTGGAACATTGTTGGCTTCAAAGTTGAGAGGGTTTGTATTGTACATGGAACACTGGGATCTTAGTGTTGGGAGGGGCCTGTACTGTATGTGAAACAGTGGTGTCAAGCAGTGGAGAAGGATCTGTATGCAGTACACTGATATCTTAGTGTTGAGAGGGGCTTGTACTGTACATGGAACAGTGATGTCTTAGTGTTTGCAGAGATTGTACTGTATGTGGAACAGTGGTGCCAAATTGTGGAGAAGGATCTGTATGCAGTACACTGATATCTTAGTGTTGAGATGGGCTTGTACTGTAAGTGGAAGAGTGGTGCCAAACTGTGGAGAAGGATCTGTATGCAGTACACTGATATATTAGTGTTGAGAGCGGCTTGTACTGTATGTGGAAGAGTGGTGTCTTAGTGTTCGGAGGGGCTTGTACTGTATGTAGAATAGTCGTGTCAGTGTTAGGAGGGCTTGTACTGCATCTGGAACCCTGGTCTCTAGTGTTGGAGGGGCCTGTACTGTATATGAAACAGTGGTGTCTCACTGTGGAGAGGTACCTGCATGCAGTACACTGGTATATTAGTGTTGGGAGGGCCTGTGTTGTATGTGGAACAGTGGTGTCTTAGTGTTGGGAGGGCTTGTACTGCATGTGGAACCCTGGTGTCTTAGTGTTGGGAGGGCTTGTACTGTACATGGAATAGTGGTGTCTTAGTGTTCGGAGGGATTGACTGTATGTTGGAACAGTGGTGTCAAACTGTGGAGAAGGATCTGTATGTAGTACACTGATATCTTAGTGTTGGGAGGGGCTTGTACTGTATGTGGAAGAGTGGGGTCAGTGTTGGCAAGGGCTTGTACTGTATTTGAAACAGTGGTGTCTTATTGTTAGGAGGGACTTGTACTATATGTGGAACAGTAGTGTCTTAGTGTTAGGAGGGACTTGTACTGTATGTGGAACAGTGGTATCTTAGTGTTTGGGAGGGCTTCCACTGTATGAGGTACAGTAGTGCCTTAGTGTTGGAAGAGCTTGTACTATATGTGGAAGAGCAGTGTCTCATTGTTGGGATGAGCTTTATTGTATGTGGAACAGTGGTGTTCTTAGTGTTGGGAGGGCCTGTACTGTATGTGAAACAGCAGTGTCTTAGTGTGGAGAGGGACTGGTATGTAGTACCCTGGTATCTTAGTGTTGGGAGGGCTTGTCCTGTATGTGGGAACAGTGGTGTCTTAGTATTGGAGGGGCTTAAACTGTATGTGAAACAGTGTTGTGTCACTGTGAAAGGTACCTGTATGCAGTACACTGGTATCTTAGAGTTGGGAGGGCTTGTACTGTATGTGGAACAGTGGTGTCTTAGTGTTGGGAAGGGCTTGTACTGCATGTGGAACCCTGGTGTTTTAGTATTGGAGTGGCTTGTACCGTATGTGGAACAGTGGTGTCTTAGTGTTGGGAGAGGCTTGTACCGTATGTAGAACAGTGATGGCTTAATGTTGGGAGGGGCTTGTACTGTGCATGGAACAGTGTTGTCAGTGTTTGGAGGGTTTGTATTGTGTGTGGAACAGTGGTATCAAACTGTGGAGGAGGATCTGTATGTAGTAACTGATATCTTAGTGTTGGGAGGGCTTGTACTGTATGTGAAACAGTGGTGTCTTATTGTTAGGAGGGTCTTGTACTATATGTGGAACAGTGGTGTCTTAGTGTTGGGT
Source organism: Neoceratodus forsteri (assembly GCA_016271365.2). Lineage (NCBI taxonomy): Eukaryota > Metazoa > Chordata > Ceratodontiformes > Ceratodontidae > Neoceratodus > Neoceratodus forsteri. Next base: position 1,724,397,856 of record CM057449.1, on the reverse strand, counting down.
GGGGTCTTGTACTGCATTTGGAACAGTGGTATCTTAGTGTTGAGGGGCCTCCACTGTATGTGGAACAGTGGTGTCTTAGTATTGGGAGGGGCTTTTACTGTATGTGGAACAGTGGTATCTTAGTGTTGGGTGGGGTCTTGTACTGTATGTGGAACATTGCTGTCTTGGTGTTGGATTGGGCTTGCTATGCAGTGGAACAGTGGTGTCTTAGTGGTTGGAAGGAGCTTGTACTCTATGTGAAACAGTGGTGTCTTGTATGGAGAGGGACTGGTTTGTAGTACACTGGTATCTGTAGTGTTGGGAAGGAGGCTTGCATTGTTTGTGGAACAGTGGTGTCTTAAGCGTGGAGGGCTTTTTGTATGTGGAATGTGGAACAGTGGTGTCTTAGTTTTGGGAGGGCTGGTACTGCATGTGGAGACCCTGGTATCACTTAGTGTGGAGGGGCCTCCACTGTATGTGGAACAGTGGTGTCTTAGTATTGGAGGGGCTTTACTGTATGTGGAATAGTGGTTTCCTAGTGTTGGGTGGGGTCTGTACTGTATGTGGAACATTGCTGTCTTGGTGTTGGATTGGGCTTGTACTGTATGTGAACAGTGGTGCCTTAGTGTGGACAGGGACTGGTATGTAGTACACTGGTGTCTTAGTGTTGGTAGAGGCTTATATTTTATGTGAAACAGTGGTGTCTTACTGTGAGAGGGATCTGTATGCACACTGGTGTCTTAGTGTTGTGAGGGGTATAACTGTGTGTGAAAAGTGATGTCTTAATGTGGGAGGGACCTGTATACAGTACACTGGTATCTCAGTGTTGGGAGGGCTTTATTGTATATGGAGCAGTGGTGTGTTAGTGTGGGGACCTGTATGCAGCACACTGGTGTTTCAATGTGGAGGCTGCATGCTGCAAACCAGTGTCCTGGTGCAGAGGATCTTAATGCATTTGTAGACATGCCTGTTGTATGCAAAACATCCCAGTGGATTCACATGTCCTTCAGGTGGCATGTGGTGAGACTGTAGCATGCCTTGGTGCACTGTATCTGTAGTCCTTGTATTTATGTGCATGTCCATTTCATTGTGAGCTGCACATGCTGTGAACTAGTAACTTACAGGGAGAGCTGCAGGTTGCACACCGGTCTCTCACTGTGTGTGAATATGGGGGGGGCTGAATGAAGCAAATTGATGCCTGTGTCAGGGCTGTATGCATTAAACTGGTGTCTTAGTGTGAGGAACTACGTGAAGTATACTGGTGTCCCAGTGTATTTTTGTAGGGGCTGCATGAAGCACACTAGTGCCTCAGTGTAAGGAGGGGCTACATTCTGACCACTTGAGTCTCAGTGTGAGGGAGGCTTGCAAGCTGCACACTGGTGTCCCAGTGTGAGGTGGCTACATGCTACATGCTAGCATCACAGTGTTGGGGAATCCATGCTGCACATTGGTGTCCCAGTTTGGTGGCCTTTAATTCATGCAGCCATTCAAGGGACAGGTAACCAGCCTGAGAAAATCAAACCAAAAGGTTTATTTTAAAACTCAGTACCACGGCAACTGAGGGGTCATAATGTTCAATGTACTGGGCTAGAGAGAGAAAAGAGAGACTTAAGAGATATTTTTGTATTCTTATTGGCCAGAACACAGACCTGCCTGTTATCTGTTAGCAAGGTCTGCCTAGATACAGAGTTTGTTTACCAAAGGACATTGGAATGATCTGGTATGGCAGCTCAGGCATATTTCTTTCAAACATCTTGAGCTACAAAGATGACAGGGTGAGAAGGAGAAGGAGGAACTTGTTTGTTAATAAAATGAATATGAAAATAACAATAATAAGTTAAACTAGAGTTACCTTGGAAGAAGTCTTTACATTCAAGTATCGGGGTGAAGCTGGATAGCAAACTGAGTTTTAATACCATATTCCATACATTATAAACAAGGTAAATCAAAAGTTAGTTTTCTCATGCCAGAATAAAGGTTGTATGACAAGTAATATGAATATTACTTTGGCCAAGCAGGTGTTAATGCCAACTTGTATGATAGTAATATCTTGTATGTGATATCAGATATGGTATTTGGAAAGTACAAGTGGTCCACAACAATAATTGTTGCTTTGCATCATTTAAACAGCGAATATGCTATCTGCATGTGTTTGTAGTGACCAAAGGTAAGTTGTTGTACTTCACATGGTACACTATGCCCATCACAGCCACAGTATTATCACATGCCATTTTGCATAATGGTGAACATTTTTGTTGCTTGACCTATTGTACATAGCCCATGTCACAAATGTTTTGGGAGACTGTAGATGCAAATCAACATGTCCAATCTGTCCACATCTACACATGTATCATGTTGCTTCAGACTACATATTCTGGCCACACTGTACTGCACGAGTCTGTGACTGAACCATTGTGCTGCATACATGTGGCATATCCGTTATGTTGTTGTTATGCCTTGATATCTGTGTCTACTCACATATAAGTTTCTCCCAGCCACAGGGCACGATGACATAGAGGGCTGAGAACAGATACTGCTGCCCATCATTGCAGTGAGCCACATGTCCAGAGAAGCACACAGGAGCAGAAAAACAGTATCTCAGGGAGGCTGCTCACAGGACTCTCAGCACTCAGCAAGTGAGCAGTTATGTGTTTTCTTATTCCCTATGGCATTGCAATATGCATGTGCACCTCATCTGTATTCTGAGATTTTGCTCAGTCACTTGTGTGAAATCATAGTCCAGTGTACTGTCCAGTTACAGACAACAGACAAGTGTAAACAATACACAGAAGTGATGTCAAAGGTCACAAATATCCGTAGAGAGCTTCAAAATATAGTAATAAATCTACTCAACAAAAGACCAATGGTTCATCGTGTTATATTGAAAAAGGGAAAGAATGAGAAATAGTAGCGGAAACTCAGAAAAGTCTGACATTGATGTACATTTGACTACAAGAGGCAGGGACATTGATTAAGTCGATAGCGATATTTAATGGACAGTGCTTTCCAATAAAACATTAAGAAGGGCAGGTGAGCCTTTGGAAATAATTAAATCCCACTTTCAAATAAGTTTTCAGTACTAAACACACTGCATCAAATTCAGAGCAACAGGACTTGCCTCAGAACCCCACAAAGTATTCATGAAGGAATGAATCATAGGTGATTCTATAATTAACTTACAGATAGCACAAGTTATGCAGGAAGTAAATAAAATGTCTGAACTATTCAATGAATATTTTAGTAGTGTATATAGTAGCAAGGCAAAGTCAGATCCAGTGCCTAACATAGTACCCACTGAATGCATAAATATTACAACTGATTAAATTAAAAGTAGAATAGACCACATTAGGGCAGACTGTTCACTGGGACCTGATCTCATTACAGGTAATATGATAAAACTCATGGCCCAATATTTAATAAATCCATTCAAAATTCTATTTGAGAGTAGTTTAAATTCAAGACAGGTTCCAAAGACAGGAAGTCTGCTTACATAATGCCTCTATTCAAACAAGCATTTGTCAATGCCGAATGTTGCTTGCTTCTATGTGCTGTTTAGGTATTTGAAGTCATTGGAGTGCAAATACTGAAAATTTGCGAACTTACGAGCCTGCATAGGAACTCGCAGCGCACGCTCGTAAAACAGTCATTGTTAGGAAATTTTTCACGAAATGTTCAACATAGCCATTTAAGACCTCTGGTCATGAACAGTGTCAGTGTGATTTTGTTAATGTGTCCCATACATTGAGTTTGCACACCGACGCGCCATTGTGCACTACATGGACGGAAACACATTTTGGGCAGGATGTGAAAAATGACAGCTGTACTGCTCATAAGGAGATGTGGTAAAATGGCAATGTTGAAAAATGAGTGGAAATATATTGAAAATTCGCAAACCTACGCGTCGTGAGAACTGTGCAACGCACATCGTAAAACAGTCATTTTTAGGAATTCTTTCCAAATTTTCAACATTGCCATTTTAAGATCTCTGCTCATGAACAGTGACACTGTGATTTTCTTAATGTGTCCCATACACTGAGTTACGCACACCGACTGCGTCATTAATGCGCTACATGGCGGAAACATGTTTTGAGCAGGATGTGAAAAATGACAGCTGTACTGCTCATGAGGAGGTTTGGTAAAATGGCAATGTTGAAAATCTGGGTGAAAATATTGAAATTTCGTGAACTTACGAGCCTGCGTAGGAACTGCGCAATGCTGCAGCCATAAAACAGTCATTTTGGAATTTTTGGACCAAATTTTCAACATGGGGTTTTGGGACCCTTCTCATGAATGATGTCACTGTCATGGTGGTATTCAGGCCCAAAGGGTGATTTCACAGTCACTGCGCGGTCACTGCGAAATCCTGCTCGGGCCTGAATATACTCGCGACATTGAATCGTCATGAGAAAGGGTCAAAACCATGTTGAAATGGTGCAAAATCCAAAAATGCCTGAGATATGCTAAAAGTTGAACCCCTCCTATCTAGCCCATTATACAGCTTACAGCATTTCCTCAGTTCGAAGTCGGCTTTGAAGAGTGCAGACGTGTTCCGGTCCACCGAAGATCGTCGCGCGAGTCCGGAGGAAAGTATGGGGTGAGGGTGTGTGGGAGGCTGTTTGCGCAGTGGGTGGAGTGCGGGTTGTGGGAGGGGGTCGGGAGATGCACAAGGACCGTTTTGTTTTACAGGTTTAAAACAAAAAAGACGTCATGGATCGCTTTGCCACGCTAGGGGTGGGCTCCCAGAGTGGCACAAGGATGGGGCCGTTCAGCCGGCAGGGATTGGGCACCCTGTCGACAAAGATTGATTGCCACGCTGGGGTGGGCCCAGCGGGTACCAGCCACGGGGACGACAGCAGCTTGCCAGCCGGGCGGGTTTGGCACTTGCCGGGCTACACAGGACGGGCGAGGGTGCGCACACCTGTGTATGGGGGAGCTACGCTTATTGGTGTCTACCGAAGCGTAGCTCCTCTTTTCAATCAGAGGCAAGTACTGCATTTTGGAGCGTGTCATAGCCAGCTCCAAAAATGCATTGGCTTACAGGGGCCGCGCCTGCCAGCTCACTGACTGAATTGGAGGAGGAAGCACACCAAATCTCCGATGATGGCACTATGTTTCTTGCATGCGTGCAAGCAACATAAAAAGGAGATAAAACAATTAGTAGAAAACTACAGGCCTATCAGCTTGACCTCACTGGTCAGAAAGATCTTAGATGAAATAATAAAGGAGAGATATGAAAAACAACTAGGCAAATTAGATAAACTTCAACATAGTTTCACAAAGGCAAATCATGCCTCACAAACATTTTCTGTTTTTATAAGAACGTTAGTGAAGTCTTGACAATAAAATCCCTTTGATGTCATATATTGTATATAGACTTTGGAAGGCCTTGATACCATCCCTCATGAAGCCATTTCAGAAAAATGAGTACATAGAAATATAGACCCTAGGTGTGTGTTATGGATCTCAAAGTGGTTGGAAGATAGAACTCAGAGGGTACTTTTAAATATCTGGCTATTGGGGAGGGTCAGGTGACAAATGGTGTGCCACAGGACTCAGTGCTGGGGCCATATGTTTTCTGTATCTTTGTTGTAGATATCCCAGAGTGATTAATAAATGAGTTAATTAAATACACCAATGATTTAAAATTGGCGGGCATGTCAAGCCACTGAAGAAACTGTAAGTGTTCAGGCAGATCTGAATAAGGTCAGTGTGCGGCAGACAAATGGGGATGCACTTTAATCTGGAAAAATGCAGTCATGCATTTTGTTCTAAAGAACATTAAGCATACCTATTATCTTGGCAAAATAAATTGTCCACAACTATACTCGAGAAACACCTGGGGTATACATTACTGATAAACTGGATTTTCAAAACAGATAAATGAAACCATCAGTAAGGCCAACAGAATCATATGGACGTTGAAAAACAATATAAAATCTAGGGATAACAAAATTCTCATCCCACTGCACAGATCATACATCAGGGCCACATATATCAGATTACTGTTCACAGTTTTGGTCACCACACAAGAAAGAGGACATCAAACAACTCGGAAGTGATTCAAAGGAAATTCACCAAAAGCATAAAGGTCCTAATAATAAAAAAAAATAGTCATAGACTGGGAACCTCAAATTAATGTAGCTTGAGGTTAGGAGGTAGAGGTGACCTCCTGTTTGTTTGGACATTATAAACAACCCTTACATATTTTCTGAAATTGTTTTTCTATATAAGCAAGATGCTAAAGAAACGAAGGCAGCCCTCCAACTTAATGGCTCTAGATTTAGATCAAATGCCAGGAAGTTTTTCTTCACACAGAGGGTGGTTGGCTGTTAGAAACAGGAGATTGTATTTCCTAAGGGTTCATGATGGGGACTATTGATGGGCATTCTGCTTCAGTTCCCTGAAACACCTCAGTATGAACATAGTCACACAAGTATAGTCACTGTGGCCTGGATATTCAAAGTGGTTGCAAATGCGCAACTGCAGAGATGTGCCATAGAGCAGGGTTTTATTTAACTCTAAAAATTGATTAGCATTTTGCCCATAAAAGTGCTAAAACATTGTAAAAATGCATAGTACTTGCCTCATTGTGTTTAACATACATAACACTTCTAGAAAACCATGTAAATACTTTCTGTACAGTTAGTATTGTCTCAGGAAAAAACTGCTAATCAATTATTTATAACCCTGTAGAGCGATATTCAGTGGAGCAACTGTGCAGCGCAGTGGCAGTGCACCAATGTGCAATAGAAATTTATGCATAGCACAAGGGCAGGGAGCGGAGCCAGAATATATGGGCACAGCGATATTCAAACTGTCGAGCAATCGCAGAAGCGAGAGCAACTGCAAGTTGCGCAGAGCAGACCTTGAACCTATAAAAACAGGGAGCAAGTCAGAGGAGAGCACCTGTACCAGAGGGAGCAGGACAGTGGGAGACAGACAGGCCGACTGAGAGAGGAAGAGGGAGACAGGGAGAGAAGAAAGGACAAAGGAGAGTGGGAGAGAGAGAGAGAGAGAGAGGCGTGAGAGGGTGTGTGTCACACAAGGAGGCCCACTGAGGGAGGGGGAGGAGGGTGCCCAACAGAGCCACTGGACCCAAGGGGAGGACACAGGCACCCACAGGGGCAGGCTGACAGAGCCAACAGGCAGAACCCAGTCAGGGGCAGGGTACGCAGGAGGGGGCCCTGCACAGTGACAGGCACTGCCCCACAGAGCCAGGGGGGCAGTGGAGCTGGACGCCCGGGGGTGACAGGACAACAGGAGCCATGGCCAGTATGGCATTCCAGATGGAGGCCATAATGAGGGGTGTGAGGAGGCAGGAGGCAGAGCAACGTGGCCATGGACCGGGTGATTCTGAGGCAGCACTGTGAGCTATGCAGTGAGGAGGATGCAGGCACCCACGAGATGGAGCCTGCCTGACAATGGAGACAAAGGTAACAGCTGTCATGTGCCTGCTTGCCACGGGCACCTTCCAGAGACCAACAGAGGATCTCCACAGGCATAACCCAGTCGGCCACATCAATGGCCCTCACACAATTCCTCAACACTCTGCTGCCACATCCTGCAGAACACATCCACTTCCCAGCACAGGCAGAGTGTACAGCAACCATGCAGGGTTCCACAGGGTAGCACATATGCCTGGCGGCTAGTGGCCAACAACTGCACCCATGTGAGCATCTGCATGCCACCTGGTGTGGGGTTAGTCACATCAACAGAAGGGCTACCCCAGCATCAACTGCTGGGTGGTGTGCGATGCCAGGAGGTGCATTACCAATGTCTGTCACACACCCTGGGGAGCACATGATGCCTTCATCTGGCACAGCTCGGCACTGTGCCACAGGTTCGAGAGTGGGGACATCCCACAGGATACCTAGTAGGTGAGTATGAGAGACCATGGCAGCTGGGTAAAGCAGGGCATGGAAGGGGGGCAGCCAGGGTAGGAGGACCACCGTGATGCATCTGGGACGGGCACGGGCACAGTGACAGGGGTCACCAGGCTAACCTTCTCAGCTCTCTCTATCTTGCTCTCTCTCCCACACAGGTGACAGTGGCTACCCACTCAGGCCCTGGCTGCTCACCCCATACCGGTGCCCATCATCCCTAGTGGAAAAGCAGTACAATAAGGCACAAGGAACATCACGGAGCATGTGTTTGGGATGCTGACAGCATGGTTCCATTGCCCGGACAGGCCTGGTGGTGCCCTGCAACACACCCCTCGAAGGCCTGCAGCGTATTCCTGGCCTGATGCATGCTGCACAACATGGACATTGACCGTGGGATAGCTAGCCGAGGCTGATGGGAGGAACAACAGTGGGGATGATGGGATGATGGGCCGAAGGTGGTGGGCACCCCGGATGGAGAGATCCCGCTCATGTGGCTGGCACGCCACCAGCAAGACACAGCAGCACAGGAGCACTATGGTGCATGCATGTAGGTGAACAAACACCCATGCACAGATACAGTGGCAGGGCACACAGCCATATGTGGGCATGGCCAAGGCCATGGCACCAGAAGGCATGGGGCAGTGGCGGGCAGTGCCACATGACCACATGCAACACCACACAGCAGCACTGCACAGCATCACACACACACACACACACACACGTCCACACACCCATGCACCCACACAGTGGCACCGCAGAGGTTACGACCCGCCGCTAGCATGTAGCATGGATCAGGCGTGAGGTACGCATGCAAACAGTGTTGAGAAGACATCATTACGCACACGCCATATGGGCCAGTGCCCAGGCAGGTGTGCACTCGGTCAGTGTGTGTGCACCACACAGCTGCCATGACTGTGCCATACACACACACACACACACACACAATGCTCCCATGTGCACACGGGTGGTGGCTGCAGACAGCAGACAGGAGGCGTGCACATCTGGTCTGCCACACAGACACATGGCTGCCAGGACATAGGGATGGCCATTGCCACAGTCACAGGCTGCCTGATGGCCCACAGGGGGGTCTACAACTGTCCCCAGGGGTGGAACTGCGGGACCACGACTGGGTCCTTGCAGGGTTCTGCAGGCTCCCAAACAGGACCGCACCAGGTGTGCCTGGGATGCCACAGTGGAGCCTGGTGTCGGCAGAGTTGGAGTGCCTGATGCTGGGGGCTGTGGGTGGACATGTGCACACAATGGTGTCTGTGGCAGTTTGCCGTTCCCATGGCAGCCAGTGGGGCAAGGTTGACCAAGATCGCATTGGCAATGCAGTCCAGGCTGCGGTCATGTCCTCCATGGCGTTGGTGGCCTGCCAGGACCTGCTGCCTTGATTGCCCCTCTTGTGCTTCTTGGCACTGCCTGGTGCAGCTCACATGAGTGCCCTTTTAGCCCGCCGAGCAGCACTGTTGCTCCATGGAGGCCTGCAGCAATCGGGTGTGCTCGGCCAAGGTTTGCACCTAGTGGCGGGGCGTGGTGCCGCCCCACCGATGTTGGGGACAGCCAAGGCACATCTCCCCACTCAGGTGGGTGCTGCACAGCAGGGTCCTCAAGAGGTTGGGCAATGGCGGGCACTCCTGCAGTGGACGCAGCACCTGGCCTCCAACGTCTCCATCCGTCTGCTGCTGCCATCCCCTGACCCTTGTGCGCTGGTCAGTGCCTGTGTGGGCACCCCACCACCCTGTGCCACTGTGCCTGCACACACAGTGGTACCAGGGCAGTGGCAGGCAGCTGTTCCACCACCACAGTCCACCAGCCACGCTGCCAGTGCTGGTGTTTGGTATGGGTGTCTCCCCTCTGACATGACCCCACCATCCAGGACTATGTTGAGATCATCATCAGTGCAGATCCCTCCCGATCTGTGTCTCTGCACAGAGCATGCCGTGGCTGGCATCTCACTGGAACATAGCCAGGGCCTTGCCCTGCCACCACACCTGGGACATCCGGCTGGATGGCGGTGGCATGCTGCACCTATCCGGCCCCATGCCCATGGAGGTGGATGGCTGGTCCTCTGGGACTGGGCGGGCTCCCACAACAGCTGCAGGAGCCCCTGCCACTGCATGCTGGTGAACCCGGTGCTGTAAGGAGAACACAGATGCATTAGAGCTGCTGACTCGACAGGCCCCATCCCCCACCCGCTCGCCCACCTGCCATACCTACCATGCAGTGATGAGATCCCTCCAGTCTGGAAGTCACCACCCAGCACACCTCAACTGCACTACGCCACATGGTAGCCGCCCCAGCTCCTCCTGCACCGTGAGCTGTGGCCGCGGTGGCCCTAGTCCCCCCACTGGTGGCTGACCTGGCGGCCAACAATGGCTGCCACCTTTCCATTATCCAAGCTTCTCGATGCCCACCTTTTCTTGCATCTCTGGGCAGCTGCTAAGTGGCTGCCCTGCTGGTTCATGGCCACCCCACCTCCTCCCAGGCCAGGCCCTGGCCTGGGGTGTGCCAGTGGCACCACTCCAGCAAAGGCTCCTGTAGAGGTGCGCCTTGAACAGGGCATATAAGCCTCCACTCTCATAAGTTGGGCCTGTGCTTCCAGGCAGGCCCACGCTCCTCACCCTCCTCGTGCTCAGACATGATGCTACCTGTGGACATGGACATGTGGTTAGTGGCTGCAGCAGCCACCCCAGCCATCCAGCACCATGTGCTGGCCATCCCCTCAGCAGGCACAACTTACCTCTGATGGCTACAATACTGGTCATGATCTGTGCTGTTGTGCAGTGCCTTTATAGCACACTGCATGCAAATGAGCAGATCTGCAACTGCAATGTCATGTAAATGTCCTCATTATTCTTTCTTGAGATAGGCTGATGAGCTAATCTACATATGATGGCTGAATATGGCGGCGCTTGCGCATTGTGCAATGGACTTGCTCTGGTGCATGTTGTTGTGCAATGCTGTGACATCGCGGTGCGCACTCACCAATGAGCATACACCACGGCATATGCACCACCGCCTACTGTGCAGCGTGCACTAGGTGTGCTATAGAGCCATCGTGCCCTATGTGCCATGGACCCTATGGTGCTTGAGTATCCAGGGACAGGGTCTTCAGGTCTTGGACACAAAAAAGTACTTAGCGACCCTTTAAAAGTGAAAAACAAGGTAGAAGTTCTTTCCCACAGGTGCATAGACTATGGTACAAGGACATGGGGTCCCAATAAGGCTGGCCTCTCTGGGTACCTGATTCAGAGACACTGGCACTCACCATCTAGGTCACTCTATTGAACCATTTTGTCCAGAACCTCTCTGACTTCCAAGCTCTGGGTTAAACCACTTCTTAGGGGCTAGTATTAACACTTTCACAGGGATCATGGCCCTGACTTCAGTGATACTTCCCTTGGGGATGACGTTCACTGATTACCCAGCATTCAGTGCACTGAGCCTGGGAAGAGAGGCTGGACCGCCCTTCCCTTCCGCCCCTCCACCAGGTATAAAACAGTCACCCAGAATCAGCAGCTGCAGGACTAGGGCTCACAGAACAGCAGCTGACATTCTCTGCACCGGCAATAAAGCAGCACAGTAACACAGATGCTGGAGGTTTTCTCAGAACCAAGAACTCAACTTGCTACACAGTCGGCATGGAATCAGAACATGAAATACTATGTACATGGCAAGCCACAACAGGTAAGGCAGTTTTAACTTGCATGATGCTATCAAGGGTAGAGATTTCCACAGGTTAAGTAGTTCGCTGGGTCCCCAAAGCATATCTCTTGCCCAGGAAAATGTCTCTTGCTGGGCAGGCATAGGTCCCCACCCCTAAAACTTCCAGATCCTACTCTTTACAATTCCCTTGGGTCTGGCACTCCCAGACACCCAGGGCTAATGGCCCTCACCTCCTTGATGTGCCTGCCAGGCAGAGACTTCCACAGGCTTGGTTGTTGTCCGGGGTCCCAAAGCATATCTCTTACCCAGGGAAAATGATCTCTGGCTGGGCAGGCATCAGACCATCGTCATCAACATCTCTCAGGGACATCTGGTCCCACCAGGACCAAGGGACATCTGGTCACCTTTCTCCCAGGGACTTCAGCTCCCACTAGGTTCCACCAGGAGTCAATGCTCTTAGCCTGGAGACAGCTGCTGGCATTCCCCTAAAACTACCAGGGCCTGCTGTTAACACTTCTCTTGGGTCTAGCACTTTCAGACACCCAGGGCTAATGGCCCTCACCTCCCTGATGGCCTGCCAGGGTAGGGACTTCCACAGGCTTGGTTGTTACCCAGGGTCCCAAAGCACATCTCTTACCCAGTGAAAATCCTCTCGGCTGGGCAGGCATTGTACCATACCCCTAAAACTAACAGGACCTGCTGTTAACACCTCCCTTGGGTCTAGCACTTCCAGACACCCAGGGCTAATGGTCCTCACCTCCCAGATGGCCTGCCAAGGTAGGGACTTCACAGGCTTGGTTGTTACCCAGGGTCCCAAAGCTCATCTCTTACCTAAGGAAAATGCTCTCTGGCTGGCAGGCGTGACCCACACCACCCTAAAACTTCAGGTCCTGCTCCTTACACTTCCCTTGGCTCTAACAGTCCCTGAAGTCTCAAGGTTAATGCCCCTCACCTCCCTGATGGCCTGCCAGGGCAGAGACTTCCACAGGCTTGGTTGTTACCCATGGTCCCAAAGCACATCTCTTACCAGGGAAAATGCTCTCTGGCTGGGCAGGTATGGTACCCCACCCTCTAAAACTTCCAGGTCCTGCTGCTTGACTTCCCTTGGGTCTTAGCACTCCCCAGACACCCAGGGCTAATGGCCCTCACCTCCCTGATGGCCTGCCAGGGCCAAAGACTTCCACAGGCTTGGTTGTTACCCAGGGTCCCCAAAGCATATCTCTTACCCAGGGAAAATGCTCTGACTGGGCAGACATTGTAGCCCCACCCCTAAAACTTCCAGGTCCTGCTCCTTACAATTCCCTTGGGTCTAGCACTCCCAGACATCCAGGGCTAATGGCCCTCACCTCCCTGATGGCCTGCGAGGCAGAGACTTCCACAGGCTTGGTTGTTACCCATGGTCCCCAAAGCAAACTCTTACCCATGGAAAATGCTCTCTGGCTGGGAAGGCATTGTGCCCCACCCCTAAAACTTCCAGGTCCTGCTCCTTACACTTTACTTGGCTCTAACAGTCCCACAGTCTCAGGGTTAATGCCCCTCACCTCCTGATGGCCTGCCAGAGCAGAGACTTCCACAGGCTTGGTTGTTACCCATGGTCCCCAAAGCACATCTCTTAACCAGGAAAGTGCTCTCTCTGCCTGGGAGAACTGCTAGGCATGTACCCTGGAGATTTTCTGAATCAGCCTGCAAGCCTCATCATCAGGCCATGCCCAGCAAGTACCATCACAGCCTGGCTAGGCTTCCAACAAACTCCCTAGGCGACTATTAAGCCCGATCCAGCACTATTTAGAAATCCAGCCAACAGCCAGAAGGGCCATCTGGTCTAAAAAGCCCGTCGGGCCATCTCGTTATAACATCTCTCAGGGACATCTGGTCCCACCAGGACCAAGGGACATCTGGTCACACTTTCTCCCAGGGACTTCAGCTCCACTAAGTTCCACCAGGACTCAACGCTCTTAGCCTGGAGACAGCTGCAGGCATTCCCTAAAACTACCAGGGCCTGCTGTTAACACTTTCATTGGGTCTTACAGTCCCACACTCCCAGGGTTAATGTTCAGCACTACTAAATTGTTTTCCTCTTTTACAGATGCTTCTCTTGGGGATACCAAGCAAGACAGTGAGACACTTGTGTATCTGCACAATCTGTGGTAAGAAAATTAAGCATCTACCAAAGGCACCTCCAGGAAGTACACATTATGACATTGGGAAAGGCACAATACTTGGGAGGCAGTTACCCTGACCCAACCTCCTGCAGGAAAATGCTTTTACAAATTCCAGCAGCCAGACTGTTTTGCCATTGTAAGAGATCTAAGTCAGCACTTTCGTAAGGTACACAAATGCACTCTGACCAGCTTTAAAGCCCGACGAGTATCAGAGACACCCAGACTCAATATTCTCCATCTCTGGATTTGCCACATACTCAGCTGCCTAGCCAGGCTACAGAGTCAGAGACAGAGAGTCCTCAACTGCTGAGTCTCTATACAGCTTGGCTCCAGACCTTGGAGGGAGGAAAGAAAGACCAGAAACAACAACCGCTCACCAGCAGATGCTGACCCGCTTGTGGAACTCCATTGACTCGGCCCTTTCTCTCACATCCCTGCTGGGTTCCAGGGCATTCGTAAAGATACTTGGATTCCAGAGGCTGAAGCCTCAGGTTTTAAGCCAGGCACTATTAAGTGTTATATAAACAGCCTCCTTCACTTCCTGAAATTCTTAGATTTGAATGGGTTTGCCAGGACCCATCAGGCTGAACTTGACATGCTCATCAAGGTAGTTCCTTTCCTGGAGGCTGGCCTCAGTACCTCTGCCATGAAGAGCCATGAAATCTAGCTAAGGGACTCACAAATGCGGATACCACCAGAGACAGCATCCCTGTATAAGGACACCTTTGCTACAGAAGGAGACAGTCAGGATAATTAACAGTTTACCCAGAGCCAAGACACTTAGAAACCAAGAGCACTGCCTGGCTAGAAATCACCTCATCTTCAGCTTGGCCTTCACAATGCCCAGTGCTCTGCTGCCATCTGAAATATGTCTCTGGGTGACTTGAAGAATGCAGAGAGACTGGTCGTTGATAGTGAAGACAGCTATGTCTTAACCATTTTCTTCACAAAACCATTGCAACACATGGACCAGCTAGACTGGTGCTAGAGGAGAGCTATTCAAGTTACTTCAGCTCTATGCACACCACACACAAGGCGACTGCTCCCAAACTGGGACCATCAGCTACTGGACTTAATGCCCCTGTGCTCATTGAGACAGACAGATCAAACCTGATATGTTCTGCCATTGCAAAAGCAGTGAAGAAGCAGGCAGCCATACGGAATCAAACACTTCTCCATGACTCTGTGGCAGAAGAGTACCGTAACAAATGTAAGTATGCCTCCAAACTCCACACACAACCTGGGTAGAATTGATAGCCTGTCCCCTAAAGCTTCCAGGCCCAGATTCAACCACTTCCCTCAGGGCTAGAAGTCCCAAACTCACAGGAGTGATGGCCCTGACTTCCCTGATGCTCTCCAGGGTACATACTTCCACAGGCTTGGTTATTCCCCATGGTCCCAAAGCATATACCTTACCCAGAGAAAGTGCACTCAGTCTGGTGAGACCTGGTACCCTCACCCTCAATCTTCCAGGGCCTGCTTTCACCACTTTCCTAGGGGCTGGGAGTCAATACTCACAAGGCCAAGGGCCATGACCTCCATGATGCCCTCCCAGGATAGGGACTTCAAAATATTAGGTTTTACCCAGGGTCCCAAAGCATATGCCTTCCAGGGAATGTGCTTCCAAGCCTGGGGACACATGCAGGCATGTCCCCTAAAACTTCAGGGCCAGCTGTTAACACTTCCCTTGTGCCTAGCACTCCCAGACTCCCAAGGGTAATGGCCCTTACCTCCTGATGCCCTGCCAGGGCAGGGACTTCCACAGGCTTACTTTTACCCAGGGTATCAAAGCCTATGTCTTACCCAGGAAGGTGCTATCTGAGTGGGGTGGCCTCGTGCCCAACCCCCTAAAACTTCCAGGTCCTGCTGTTAACACTTCCCTTGGGTCTAACACTCCCAGACACAGGGGTGATGGCCCTCCCTCCTGATGCCCTGCCAGGACAGGGACTTCCACAGGATTAGTTGTTACCCAGGGTCCCAGAGCATATGCCTTCCCAGGAAATGTCGTCCAAGCCTGGGGACACCAGCAGACATGCTCCCTAAAACTTCCAGGGCCTGCTGGTAACACTTCCCTTGGGTCTAGCACTCCCTAGGCACCCAGGGGTAATGGCCCTCACCTCCCTGATGCCCTACCAGGTCAAGGACTTCCACAGGTTTGGTTGTTACCCAGGGTACCAAAGTATATCTCTTAACCAGGGACAGTGCTCTCTGGCTGGGGAGAACTGCTGGCATGTACCCTGGTGACTTCCAGAATCAGCCTGCCAGGTTCAGCATCAAGCCAAGCCCAGCAACCTGCATCACAACCTGGCTGGGCCTTCTAGAAACTCCCTAGAGTGACTATTAAGCCTGACCACAGTTATTTAGAGACATCCCAGCTGACAACAGGTGGGGCTATCTAGTCCCACTAGCCATCAGGGCCATCTAGTCATACCATCTCTCAGGGACATCTTGTCCCACAAGGACTCAGGGATATCTGGTCACACTTTCTCCCAGGGACTTAGCTCCCATCTGGATTCCCCAGTACTCAGTGCTGTCAGCCTGGGGACACCTACTGGCATGCACCCTAAAACTTCCAGGGCATGCTGTTAACATTCCCTTTGGCCAGCACTCTTAGACACCCCAGGGGTAATGGCCCACACCTCCCTGATGCCCTGCAGAGTAGGAACTTCCACAGACTTGGTTTTTACCCAGGGTACCAAAGCATATGTATTACCCAGGAAGGTGCTTCCAAGCCTGGGGACACCTGCTAGCATCTCCCCTAAAACTTCCAGGGCCTGCTTTGGCCATTTCCCTATGGGCTAGCAGTCCCAAACTCACAGGGGTGATGACACAGAGCTCCATGATGCCGCCCCCAAGTTGGAGACTTCCATTTACTTAGTTGTTAAACGTGGGCCCAAGGCATGTATCTTACTTTCTTTCTTTCCACAGTTTCACAGCATTCACCCTGAGGGTAGACATGAGCTTGCATCACACATGAGCCACCGAGCCACAACAGCAGATGCATTTATCGCCTGATGGGCAGCAAAGAGGAGAGCATCAGAGTGAGCTGACAAATATGCCAGTTAACCACAAAGGACCCATGCACCACCATCATCCCACATGCAGGTGCTCCATCACAGACTCTGGAGAGCAGTTCAATTACCATGGATGAACCAGGAAAAGGCCATCTCTTTCACCAGGTACCTGTATTGCAGCAAGAACAAGAAGGGACTTGGCTCACAGGACATCCGCAGAAGCCAAGAGATGATGGGGCACACACTCCACCTATACAGTCCCCACATTGCCAGCAATCCTTTACTGAACAACAGCAACTGGCAATCAAATCTGCATTTGCAAGCCACCTTACACAAGGCCAGATCAAGACAGCGGATGTTAGCTCATGCTGCAGACTGACACCTCCCCTGGGTGCCTTCCCTGTCCAGTCAAACCAAAGACTTGCCAAGGAATGTGATGCAAAGAGCATGGACTTTGATTCGTGAGTTGCTCCAGAATGAAATCCAGCCAATGATTTCAGCTGTATTGCACTTAAAAAATAAAGTGTTGAAATTATTAAATCTGTCAGACTTCTTACTTCTAGGGGCCCCCACTGCAACACACTTCCCACTGAAACCTCCAGGTCTTGGTGAATTTCCTGCAGGATACCCCAACAACCATATCAGGGACCAGGGGTGGGCTATGGTCCTAGGGCACTATTGGGCCCATGGGGCTTAGTGCCTTCATGGCCCTATTGTGCAACTTGCATCATGGGCCCAAAAGCACTCATGTGCACATTGCATGTGCTGACTTCCTGACCCTCACCCGCCCTATGCCTCCAGGGGCCTCTGCCCCATGTGCCAGTGTGGCCACTCTTATGCCATGCATCCCCACAGATGCGAGATTGTCATGAGGCAGTGCATCTCCGTCTTGAGGTCGCATCCCAAGCACATTGTGCACGTGTGCTACTGGGTGCCATTTTGGCCTGCTACATTGCTGTGGAACCATGCCACATCATGCAGTGCCCTGTTCTCATAATTGGAGCCAAGTCGAGCTGATGAACCTGGTGGCCCAGGTGGAGCACCATGCTGCCAGCCTGTTTGGCCAGCAGCTTCTCAACAGACCCAGGACCGAGGTGTGGCAGGACATCGCAGACAGGCTAGTCCAGGCCACCAGTGTGCAGCGCACCAGGGAACAGTGTCACCACTGGTATGGGGACCTGTTAAGGAGGGACCCAGAGAGCTGAGGGCACTGCAGGTGTGTCAGGAGGAGGCCATGCCATAGCCAGGTAAGTGGGCTACGACTGCGTCCGTGCATGTCGTCTGTTCCATGGGGCAGGCAGAGCTGCATGCCATGTCAGGGGGCCTGTCATTGTGTGCTCTGTAGCCTGGCATTGCCAGTCACTGGGTGCACTGTGCCACTGCCCTCGGTCTTGCCAGGTCGGGGTGCACTCTGTGCTTGGGGGTGAGGGCAGTGAGTGCATGCTGTGGCTGTGCTCTGATGTGTGTCCATCTGTGTTCCTGTCCTAGTACCTGAAAACTGGAGGAGAGCCAGGGCAGCGGAGGCACCTGGTAGTCCACAGCAGGCTGCTGTGGGCCCATCGGCTGCTTGTGGAGGACCCGGGCAGGCATGGTGTGCGGAACCAGCACGCAGTCACAGTGAGCAGGGAGGCACTGTGCATTCCCACATTGTTGCACATGCTGGGTGGCAGGGGTGGGGATATGGACTTGGTCCCCTGTACCTTGTGCCATAGCAGCTGTGTTTAGCACATGGTGCAATGGGCATGCCAGCACATAGGCGGCCATTGCAAATGTGTGGCAGCTGTTGGTGGGCCGGGTGTTGATCCGACTACCACTTGTGCTGCTGCAGTTCCACTGCAGCACCATGCCACCTGCCTGCTGCTGTGCTGTCGGGTGGCCCTTGGGCAGGGATTCCAGTGCTGTGCACTGATGTGGCATGCTGAGTTGGTGGCAGGCATAGGCCCACCCCACTTCGGGGGCCAGGGTGCCACTCCAGGGTGTGTGTTCCACTGTCCGCTGCGCATAGGGGAGGCTAAGGTGCTTTGGACATGCACTGATCACTTGTCCCTTCCTCTGCCATACGTGTCCGGAGGGTTTCAGGCTTCCATTAGACTGCCGGCTGCTGTGTCAGATTATTCTAATAATGTCTTATACAATGAATGGAGATCATGGACCAGACCAAGTGGATCCTGCTATGGGACAGGCACAGGGGAGGTGCCAGGTACCAGCAGGTCATGGCCAGCATGATGTTCCCAGCCTGCCTTCCTGCCTCTGTCCTCCCTTCCCATCCACCTGTAGAGGTCCTGTCCCCTGCTCCTTCCCACCTACACCTACCCTCCCTTTGTTTATTGTTTTCTGTACAGCTGTGTTGCTATTGTTCTATTCATTTGTTACCTGTTTACCCTTCTGTGTGCATATCTGCTTTGCAGCTGGTGAGTGGATCCATGCTGCAGTGGTGTGGTGGGTGGTCGTGTGGTGTGCCTGTGTTGTTGGATGGTGCATGCATGGTGGTGGCATGCTCCTCGGTCAGTGACTATGCCTTGGAGTGGCTTCTGTGCTGGCAGTTGGGGTTGTGTGGCATGTGTGTGTGGTGGGTGCGTGTGTCAGGGTGTGGTTTGTTGTTGGCCAGGCAGTTGTGTGCCCTCCAGTGTGTAATGGCCTAGGGTGCCTCCTGGATGTCAGTGCCACCTGTGCTCTGCGTCCTCCACCGGGGAGGGTCTTCCATTTCATGCCTGCACTCCATGTGCAGTCATCACCTGTGTGCTGGCTGTGTCCTGCCAGTGTTCCTGGCCTGGTGCCCCTGCCTTCCCACACTGTCCCCCTTCCCCTTGCCTGGCTCCTTGCTGTGCCTGTAGCTGTTCCTGCTGTGCCTTGGTGCATCTTCCTCTGCCACCTGCATCCCTGGATTGCGCTATGGCATTATTCTGTTGCTCCTTAGAGTACCTCTCACTGTGCCATGGTGCAGTGCCTGTGATATTCAGCCATGTTGCGCTGGCACATGTTGTGAGGGCACAACCGTTGAATATCACAGTCACTGCGCCATTGTGCAGTCTGAATTTACAATGCTCTGGGGCTGTACATGCATTCACATATCTGGTCCTGTGTAGTATAGAATGAGTCTGCAAGCCCATTGGTCCACACTGTGGCCCAACGGGCATACAGATCATACTATACACTGTCATTTGACGAGCAGCCTGGCGGACGCAGGCAGGTGCTGCACCCACCAATGACGGGGGTGTTGGTGGCAGGGGCTTCTGTGGGTGGTGGGAGGGGGTACCACTGGACCACCAGGTTGCTCTCTTGTATTACTACAGCCCACATTCAGGCATAGAATTTTCATTATTCGCATTACTGCACATGATCAGGCATATGGGGAGGGAGGGGTCCACTAGAACACCAGGATTATCTATATTCTACCTACAGCCCACAACTGGGCATAGGAATTTATTTATATGCACCACTGCCCACGATCAGGCATAGGATTTTATTTAGTCATACTACTGCCCACGATCGGGTATGCAGGGTGAGGGGCCACTGGACTACTGAGGAGACTGGGTGCTTGTGGATGGTGTTCCTGCTGGCGGGTGGCCACCCACAGCTGGCGGCTGTTGTGTTGTGCCTTGCAATACAGCCGCCCACCTGTGGGTAGCCAGCATTGAGCCTATTATTTACGGTTCAACCGGGCACCAGTGTGCGGCGCATGTAGGGTTGTGCTGATACGCGCCCGCATCCCGGTTGAATATCGATGTGCAGCATATGCATGGTCACGCCCCCTACATCTGCATTGTATACACTGCCAATGTGGCTAGTCGCATCTGGAGTTGCGTGAGTGCAACCTACTCCTTTCAATATCGCACTGGGTACATTGGGGATGAGAAGGGCGCAACTCCTTGGAATATCCTGGCCAAAATGTTTTTCTTTTCCTTACTTCATTACTGCTTGTAATTCATAAAGACATTTTTGTTTTAAGCATCTCTGTACTTTCTGCTCCAAATGAAGCTTGACCCAGCCTTTTACTGAGCTTGCCTGGAGACACACAGTTTAATACATTTCAACTCCGATATTTCTTGCTTCAAAAGCCTGTAACAAAGCATTTTAACACATTCAGCAAAGTCCTCATTTCTTTAGGTAGCATTTTAAACTTATTCCCTCGTTATTCTACTACTTTTTAAGTCAAAACTTATTTTGTTTCAGCCAGCATTCTTGTGCAATGGCTGCTCTGTTATTGTAGTTTGTACTGCGTGTGTCTAGTTGAGCTTCTTCCTCTTGAGCTCACTCTGCCATGTGACCTCAAGAGATCTCACGATATCGTGAGATTTCGATGCACCATTGTAGTTACAACTGTTGGCAGACTGATCTTCAATGTGCTGCCGCTTGGACCGAGTGAGCTCATATTGAGATGCTTTTTGTTTGTTATGAACCAAGCATTTTTAATAGTGTGTGCTTAAATTTTGAGTTGATTTTAAAGTTTATTCACAGTAAACTTCTATTAGACCATGAAGGAGTTAGGAACCTGCCTGAACTATACTGTGATGTTAAAGTGATTCTGCAGATATTCTGCAAGTTCGTTGTTATTTGTTTATTGGTACCGTTATGTTTTAAACCATTGTTGATATATTTTATAGGGTGTCCACTTCTTAAAAGGCTTTCATTCAGGGAGCTTTTATGGGAAAACTGTCAGGTGGTGGGGAGGGGTTCTTATTGTGCACTGGGGGAGTTTTCTCAAAACAGCTTTTTATATTATTTATTTATTTTTTAATTTTTATATAATGCCGTGTCTCTTCTTTGTTTTTTCTGTGTTTGTAATTCTGTACACTGGTAGAAACAAGGACGGATTATACAGATTTATGTCAACCACAACTTGCGGTTGACATAAATTCTGCCACTAATGATGCCGGTTGTGAATTTGTTGTTGAACCCACATCATATATTTATATTCAATATGTACATTTCTTCACTGTGTTTAAAGCATTCCACTCTTGTATGACTGCTCATCTCAGCCTCTAGTCTACCATTTCCACTGTTATAGTAAGTTTGTGCTGCACTTACAGGACTGGATCTCACTTGTTTTACAAATTGCAACAGGCTATGTAAATTTATAACACATTTATTTTGTTACCATGGGTAACTGGACACCTGTGAGGAGACCGCTGGCATGGGTAAGGAAGGATCACAGTAAGCCCTGGGAAGTCGAATGATGGGACTAGGGGTGTAGTCAGTCAGATGGGGTGGCTGGGCAGTCAAGGTGGATAAACAGGGATAAAAAATTTGCTCTATTACATTCACCTTTATCCACAATCACATTTGCGAATTGAAAATGCCAGTTGCAGATGACTGTGGATAGCTCAACAGTGACATGGTTGCATACTGCACTTTGCAACACTACGTTTGCAAGGTGCATCAGTCCTGGCACTTAAGACAAGTTTTCGATTAAATGGACTCCACCATAATAGTGAGACAAATTAACAATACTGTTGTAGTTTCTTTTACAGGAAGCCTAACAATGTTTCTTCAATTCAGCTGGGTTTGATGACAGCTACTGATAACATTTAGCCAATAGTGTTTAGGCCATGCACAGTCCCCTATGGCATACCGTTCTGGTGGTAACATTTCCAGTCCTTTAAGGATCAGTCAGTTCTATATATCAATTCTTCTTTCAGAGCTGCAGTGAGCTGTTGAACAAATATATTAGGATGACTATAATCAAGGCCCTGGAATTCTGTGATTCTCAGGTTCGTGAATTTGCATAGAATATATATAGTGCCGCAGAATTCACTGTTTTTGGTGAATTTTCATATAAATATACTGTTTTTCATAGTGTCAGGCTTTCTTTCCCAGCTCGTTTATCCTGAAGCCCCTTCTCTATGCTCAGCATATGATGTCATCGATGACATCATATCATATTTAACCAATGACAGGACTGCAGAAATGAATAAATCATGCACTTGAAATCAGAAAAATGCTGCTGCAGAGTCAAGGAGCCTCGCATGAGAATCAGAAAATTCTGCCGCCAGAACACCAGAGCCCTGACTATAATGAGAATGAAAGCAAACTGTCTGCAGTGCATGCTCATTGACAGTGACTATCAATCACTGTCCAATGAAGTCATTACTGTAAACAGTGGTGTGTACTGTAAACTGTATGAGCTCATTGAGAGCTCAAACATTGGCCAGCTATGGGGGGAGGAGGGCTGTGCTGGTTGCCGATCAGGGGTTGAGTTGGGAGGGAGCGGGGTGGTGGGCAATCCTTCACAGGAGAGTGCGTGGAGGGTCCACTAGACACTAGGGAAAACTATATGGTGCCCTATATAGCAGATTGGGTATGGTTGGGGACCACTAGACCACCAGGGTAATGTTAAACCTTATGGCAGGAGGGATCAAGGATAGAGTGTGGGGACCCCTGGACTACCAGGGGATTTTTATTATGCTACACGAATGGCACTCGGGGATCAGGAGAGGTGGGCCACTAGACTGCCAGGAAACAGTTTTAAACTATTGGGATGGTGATCAGAGAATGGGGTGGGGTGGGAACCACTAGACTGCCAAGGAAACATTATTTAAACCTACCAGACAGCAATTGGAGAATGGAGGAGAGGAACCACTAGACTGCCAGGGACGGGATCAGGAACAGGAGGGACCACTTGGTAACCAATGACTAAGGCGGAGTCAGGTAGAGGCTGAGGGCATCACTGGGACACCCTTAGCACATATAAATTAGCCTATAATGGGCAAGCAAATGGCCAGCTAAGCGCCTTGCATGCACAATGGGCTCATTGCATAGCTGCTTTTGTGAATATCAAATAGTGCACCAATGCTATTTATTGTGGGGCCATTTCAGGGATGCAGGTCAGGCAGGGATAGTGGAGTTCGAGGTAGTGGTAATGAGGTTACTGTTGCCTCTACCTACCCTACCCCTATACACAGTCGAATAGCACCCTATGCTATCCATCTGAAATAGCATTTTGTACCACCTGGGCAACAGTAAAGGGCAATACAAACTTTTGGGCAGTCCTTTGAGCATTTTGTGTCAATCCTGCCCCATATATGATTACTCCCAGGTCTCTTTCCTGTTTGGTGGTTATCAAAACTACCCCTTCCCATTTCATATTCAGTCCCTGAGTTTCTGTGCTCTATGTGCATGATTTTGCACTTTTCACATTGAAACTTAGCTGCCATGCCCTTGATCATTCCAACTTTTCAGATCACTACTCATTTTACACACACCCCCAACGTGTCTACCCTATTGCTGATTTTAGTGTCATCCGCAAAAAGGCTGACCTTCCCATCCAGCTCTTCTGCAATGTCACTAATAAAGACATTAAGGAGGACCGGCCCCAGCACTGAACCCTGTGGCACCCCTCTGGTCACTCTCCTTTCCTCAGAATGAACTCCTGTTACCACCACTCTCTGATGGCTGTTCCTTAACCAATTTCTTGCCCAGTTTACCATCTTTGGACCCAATTCTAGGCTGCTCAACTTGCTCATGAGCCTCCTATGTAGAACAGTGTCGATGACCTTACTGAAATCTAGGTTGGCTACATCCACTGCTCCACACTGATAGATTTCTTTGACTGGGTGACGAGTGGATTGTGTCAGATTCATTTGCCATGACCTCCATCTTTGAATCCATGTGTCTCAGATCTTGTAAGCCCTGGATTCAAGATATTCCACAATCCATTCCCTCAGTAGTGAATCCATTAATTACCCCACCACCAAGGTCAAGCTGACTGGCTTGTAGTTGCCATCCTCCTCCTGCTACCACTCTTTTGAAGTGGGACTACATCTGCCCTCCTCCAGTCCTCTGGAACCACTCCCGTTCCAGCAGGTGGTTAAAATGACTGTCAGAGGTATAGCCAGTACCATCTTGAGCACTCTCAATATCCTAGGATGCACTCTGTCTGGCCTTATTACCTTGTCCACTTTCAGATTTGTGAGTTTCTTTAGGACTCTCAACTCTGAAAATGGACTAGTAGTCCTACTCCCTTCTGTCGATGCTTCTCTTGCTTTTCTGTGGCCCCTCGCCTTCCCATTCCTCTGTAAACACTGAACAAAAGTATTTGTTCAGGACGCCTCTTTTCCTGGTCCCCTCCACCCAATCCACCCCCATCCCTTCATAGCTTTGCAATCCCTCCTGTGGTCTTCCTTTTTTCACTTACATACCTGAAAAATGTCTTGTCCCCTTTGTTACTGCCTGAGCTATTGTCTTCTCCATTTGCACCTCTGCACTCCTTACTGCTTTCCTGCCTCCCCAGTTTCTCCTGATACACCTCCCTAGTCCCTCCCTCTGTGTCTTCTTATTCATTTATTTATTTATTTATTTAATGTTTGGTGACCAGGAAAGGCAAACTGATCAAGGCTCGTTTCAGGTGTGACCCAGAGGCACTAGTGACAATAAACATACGCACAGGAAAAAATGCATTTGTATATAGGGTCTAGGTAAAATTTATGTAAGGCTACTACATAGAACAAGTTAGAAATTGTCTAGCTAAAATAAATTATTTACAAAATGATACATTAGGTGGACAGTTAGGTAACCCCAAATGTATAGAGGAGTGAAAGAGTTTTTTATTTACTTAGTAGCAAAAGAGAGGGCAAGGAAATTAGTGAGGGTATGTCGGGGAGGGAGGCTGGGAGGTGGGCAGTATGAGTGGCAGTAGTGGGAGGGGTGGATGTGAGGACAGGTGCAGGAGGTTGGGGAGATAACTTTAAGATGGTGTATGAAGGCTGGGAGGGATTTGAAATCATGGAGGGAGCTGGCAGTTGATTCTAGAGGTGTGGGAGGAGGTAAGAGAAATCAGAGACACTGGCAGATGAACACCAGTTAGAGATGGAGAAGGAGCGGGATGCCAGGATCTAAGAGGTAATGGGGAATGGGAGCACAGGAGAGGAGTGAAGAGAGGTATGGAGGAGAAGGCTGAGCCAGAGATTTTGCCATGGTGTAAAGTGAGTGAATGTGTCACCTGTGGGATAGGGTACAAGTTTAGCAAGAAGAGAAGTGTACAGTGATGGGTATGTGGGAGGGGTTGTGGCAAATCTGTAGAAAGATTTGAGTAGGGTGTTGAGTTTGGAGAATGATGAGGCAGGGGCTGAAGCATGATAGTGTCCCTGTATTCAAAGATGGTGAGGATGGTCATGAGAACTAGGTTATGGCGAATGTGTGCAGGATAGCGTGTTTGTTATGAAAGAGTATGCCTAGCTATGCCAGCTTTGAGAAAAATATGGATGGAGAAGTTGAGGTCTTGGTCAAGTCAGAGGCCAAGGTATTTGTTCGAGGTGACAGTGTCAAGGGTGGAGGATTCGAGACAGTGAACATGAGGGAGGAGGGCAGTCTGAGGACGGGAGCCAAACATCATGAAGACTATTTTTAGTACTCAGTTTTAGGGAGTTCTCTTTGAACCATGTTAGCGTGAGGTTCAGGTCGGACTGTAGGGAAGCTGGATTGCTTCAGTGATGGGGCCAGACACGTAGAGGATGGTGTCACCCACGTAGAGGTACACGTTGAATTGGTAGCATATTGTGGGGAGGTCATTAATAAATATTGAAAGATGATGGGGCCGAGGATGGAGCCCTGGGTGACACCAGACAAAATGGGAGGGGATGCAGAGTTGCCTACTATGACGGACTGATACCAGTCACTGACATAGGATTTGAGCCAGAGGACAGTGGTGAAAGACAGGCCAGCTGAGTGCAGTTTCTGGAGGAGGAGCAGATGGGAGATGGAATCAAAGGCCTTGGCGAGGTCTATAAATAGTGCTGATGTGAGGTGGCCTTTGTCCATTGCCGAGAAAGACAGAGTCTGTGACTCAGAGAAGAGAGGAAGTAGTGGAATGTTTTCCTGAAACCAGACTGGTAATCTGAGAAAAGTTAGTGGAGGTGAGGAACTCAGTCAGTCTAGAGAAGACTAAGGTTTTCAGGAGTTTTGCCAAAAGGGAGTAGAGAATTGGGTGATAATTTCAGGGGATGAAGGGTCACCCCATTGTTGAGCAGGGTAACATTGGCCATTTTCCATTGGTTTGGGACTGAGTTGGTAAGGAAGAGAGATTGATTATGTGGGAGAGAGAAGTGGCAATGGCAGGGGTGGAAAGGCATAGGAGCTTAGGGTGAAAACCATCTGGGCTCGTCTTGTGCGGATCAAAAGTACGGAAGGCAAGATAGGCTTCAAGGGTGGTTGTGTGGAGGAGGCTAAAACCCATTTGAGGGGAGAGGAAGCAGGAAGGACTGGACTGGCAGGTGGAGCTCAGGACATGAAGAAGTTGTTAAAGATGTCAGCAACTGAGGTGGGTCAGAAACAGAGAACCCATTATGCATGAGTGTGTGGGCAGTTACCTGGCTGGAGGGGTTAATGAGGGATCTGACTGTGCTCCAAAAGGATGGAGGGTCTGGGCTGGATGAAAATTTGATCTGAAGCACTTGGATTTAGCTTGGCATATTGCCTTAGTGCAGGAGTTCTGAGCTTCCGATAGTGGTGGAGGGCTGAGATGGCATAGGATTAAATGTACCAAGCTTCATTGTGAGCTTTGCAGAGGGACAGGATTTGGGGAAAGATCCAGGGAAGATGATGATGTTTGACCCTAGAAGTATGGAGAGGGGTATGTAGATTCCAGATGGAGGTCAGGATAGAGGAGAAGTGCTTGAGGGCCTGGTTAACATCAGAGAGAAGACAGGGACCAGTCTGTCGAGGATTGGTCAGCCAGGAGCAAGTGAGGGTTTGTTTATGGGTAGAGCAAAGGCTAAGATATTTGGAGGATGATTTGGAAGGTGTAACCTTTCGGTGCAGTAAGTAAACAGTGGTCACTCCAGAGGCAGATATGAGGGGAGTGAGAGAAGATCAGTCAGGGAATGTGTGGTGGAGTGGATAAGGGTTGCTGGTTCATTTAACAGCTGAGAGAGATTTAGTGACTCTACAGAGGTTCTAGTGTGAAAGAAGGTAGGAAGAGCCAGTCAATGCTGAAGTTCCCCATCATGAGTAGCTTACCATCAGAGGAGAGGGAGACAATTGAGTTGAGGCACAATAGCAGGGAATCAGGGGCTAGTTTAGGGCATAGAGGGTGCCAATGTAGAGTGGTGTTGTGAGGGAGGGAGAGATAAACCAGGAGAGTCTTATAAGATTTGGGGACTGTTTCTTGGAGGAGATGGAGCTGTGGGGAGAGATCCGTGTACATATATGGCACCCACCGCCCGCTTACCATGGTCCTGACGATAAAGTGTGAAAATCTGAAGGGCAAGTTGGCATTCAGAGGTGGAGGGGACAGCAGGATCTGGAGACTCATAGAACATCTAGTGAGTGCTGAGTAAGCCAAACTTTTAGAGTGTCCTTTTGGGAAGCAGACAGGGCATTTATATGGAACATTTGAAGACTGTTTTGGGGATGGGGCAGGGAGTGGGGAGAGAGAACCAGAATTGAGTTTGACATCTCCCAAAACCAACAAGGGAAAGGAGGAAAAGAGTACAGTAGATGCTTCTTGGAAGAGAACAGTAGGGAGAGGAGATAGGGGGCTCTGGGGGTGGATGAAGGGAGAGAAGGAGGGATAAATGTTTAGTTAGGGGTGACCGGAGAAGGAACAGGTGGATGTGGTGGTTGGTGGCTGGGGGATAGGTGTGGAAAGGAGACTAGAGGGAAAGGTGACAAAGGAGAATTGATTTCTGGGGGCATTCCTTTGAGGGGTGTAAAGGGGTTATGAGACAGAAGACAGAGAAGCAGTAGGCAGGTATTGAAAGGCATCATAAGAGGTAAAAGGATGTGGAGGAGGAGAGGAGTTGGGAGGTTGTTGCTTGTCACTGAGGTAGTAAAGAGAGTAGAGGGGTCTGGACAGGGTGGCAAGTAAATAGTATGAGAGAAGGTGAGAATAGTGGGAGTAGATAATTTGTGATCATTTTATGTTTGCTTTGCACGTGCAAGAAACATAGTGCCATCATCCGAGATTTGGAGGTGTGTCACCCCTTCCAATTCAGTCAGTGTGTTGTAGTAGACGGACCCTGTAAGCCAATGCATGCTGGAGCTGTCTATGACAAGCTCCAAAATGCAGTGGCATACAGTTGAAAGGGGGAGCTATGCTTCAGTGAGCAGCGATAAGATATCTCCTGCTCGCGCGCAGCTCGGCCTACACACACACACACACACACACACAACGCACTCATACTGTGTGCCGCCCCCAGCACACACGCACAGCCGACGGGGTGCTCTAACTTCGCCGGTTGTGCTAAATTCCCCAAAGCCTTCCAAATGCCATGCTGGGTGCCCACCCCAGCGCTGGCAACTCGATGATAGCCGACGGGGTGCCCAATCCCCGTTGGTTTCACTGTCTCTCCCCACAAGGTGCCATGCTGGGAGCTCCACTCCCAGCATGGCAACAAATGCCATGACAAACGGGGTGCCCAATCCCCGCCGGCTCCACGCCCCAGCCATCCTTCTGCCATGCTGGGAGTCCACCCCAGTGTGGCAAACGCCCTGAGTCATCTTTTTTTTTAACCTGTAAAGCAAAACGGTCCCATCAGTCTTCCTGCCCCCACACAACCCTCACCCACCCACTGCGCACCCTACCTTCCCACACCCCCACTCCCCATACTTACCTCTGACCTTGCGTGACGATCTTCGTGGACCGGAACACGCCTGCACTCTTCAAAGCTGACTGCTAACTGAAGAAATGCCAGTAAGCTGTATAATGGGCTAGATAGGGTTTTTTCAACTTTTTGCATATCTCAGGCATTTTTTTGAATTTTGCACCAAATTTTCAACATGGAGTTTTGGGACCTTCTCATGAATGCTGTCACTTGTTGTGCGTTATTTGGGCCGAAGGGCGATTTACATGAGTCACTGCGAAATCACCTTTGAGACTGATTAATGAAACAACACTACCAGTGTTCATAAGGTGGGCTCTCAAGAAGCCTATTTTGAAAATTTGGTGGAAAAATTTCCAAAATGTTTTGACGAATGCATTGGCGCAGTTCCTACACACTCTCGTAAGTTCTGAATTTTCAATATTTTCACTCCAGATTTTCAACATTGCCATTTTACCACACCTTCTTATGAATAGTACAGCTGTCATTTTTCACATCTCACCCAAAATGTGTTTAAGCCATGTAGTGCACAATGCGCAGTCGGTGTCTGCGGAAACAATGCTCAGGGACAAATTAAGAAAACTACAGTGACACTGTTCATGAGTGGAGGTCTCAGAATGGCTATGTTGAAAATTTGGTGAAAAATCCTAAAATGACTGTTTTACGAGTACATTGTGCAGTTCTACTCACGCTCATAAGTTCGCAAATTTTAATATTTTCACTCCAGATTTTCAACATTGCCATTTTACCACACCTTCTTATGAGCAGTACAGCTGTCATTTTCACATCTCACCCAAATGTGTTTCCGCCCACGTAGCGCATAAATGGCTCAGTCGATGTGCGAAATCAATGTATGGGACACATTAAGAAAATCACAGTGACACTGTTCATGAGCAGAAGTCTTAAAATGGCTATATTGAAAATTTGGTGAAAAATTCTAAAAATGACTGTTTTATGAGCGTGAGTTGCGCAGTTACTATGCATGCTCATAAGTTTGCGAATTTAATATTTTCTCCAGATTTTCAACATTGCCATTTTATTACATTCCTATGAACAGCACAGCTGCCATTTTCATATACTCCTAAAATGTGTTTCGACATGTAGCGCACAATGGTGCTGTTGGTGTCTTAAAGCAATGTTTGGGACAGATTAAGAAAATCACTGTTACACTGTTCATGGTTCATGAGCAGAGGTCTTAAAATGTCTATGTTGAAAATTTGGTGACAAAAGTCCTTAAAATGACTGTGTTACAAGTGAGCATTGAGCAGTTTCCACGCACCCTCGTAAGTTCATGACTTTGTAATATTTTAAGTCCAGATTTTCACCAGTGGCATTTTCCACACTTCCTTATTTACAGTACAGCTGTCATTTTTCACAACATGGCAAGTGTGTTTTCACATTCAAGCAGAGATGCATGGTCGCTGTGGGAAATCATTGTTCGGGACAGATAAAGAAAACCACAGTGACACTGTTCATGATCGGAGGCACCAAAATGCCTGAGTTGACAATCTGCTGTAAAAAAATCCCCAACCTTATTATATTACAGGTGTGCGTTGCACAGTTTCTATGTACGCTCGTAACTTCACCATTTTTTAAATATTTTTACTGCAGATTTGCAACATTGCCATTTTTACACCTCCCCATGAACAGTACAGCTGTCATTTTTACATCCTGTTCGAATGTTTTGCACCTGTGGTGGTAAATGCCGTAGTCGCTGTGCATAAGCAGCTTCGGCTAACAAACTGATATTCCCCTGTTCATGAGGTGGGATCACAAAAAAACATGTTGAACATTTGGAGTGAAAATACCAACGAATGCCTGAGGTATTAGGGTTTCCAACCATAACGCCCAACCCTGTAGAGAATGACAGGCATCAGGGGTGTGACTTGGGATTCTTGCCTGTAATGCTCATACCATTCCACACCCTGCAGCCAGTGAGAGGCATCGAGGTATGCCTTGGTCTCTTCAGCCCCAAGGTTCACCCCATTCTCCTATATCGCACCCATCTCACCGTATTTCCTAATGGAATGGAGTGCGATAAGGGCCAAAGACCCCAAGGAACACCGTGACATTTGCCAGTGTCTGCAGGGTGGGGTGTGGGTGAAATAGCATGGCCGTTATGCCTGACGACCCAAAGGCACACCCCAATGTCTGTCACTCTCTGCAGGGTGGTGGTGGGGTTGGCTTCAGTTCAATACTTCACTGCCATTCCTATTACGCAGCTCTGTAACTTCTACACTACCACTGCCAATGCCAGCAAGCAAACATTCGCATTGACAAATGCTTGTTTTTATACCCCTGAGTGCTATCTTTTTGCCGGTTCTATTTGATATAGGCGAAACAATAAATGAGGAGCATATCAGCGAAAACAAAACCGAACACAAAAATGGCCCACACCAACTGTCCCTGCCATCAAACTGCGCCCCACCTCTGACGCTAAATGATATGTGGGGGCTTCGCCCCTGCACCCCATTAACTATTTATAACTACTCCAAGATGGTACAATGCCTTGGCAGTGTCACGGTACTGAGATACGCTGTTTTCCCCATCCCCTTCTTGCAGGTGCTCAAACTGAGTTGCTCTTATTGAGTCACTCAATTTGAGACACCCATATCACCTGGCTACCTTTGCCCTTACATTCCCAGCCACCTCCTTTGAGAACCATAGGAGTCTCTTTTTCCTCTTGCCTTTGCTCACTTGCCTGATGCAGAGGTTTCTTGACTTCACTATGGTCTGTTTTAGCTTCGCCAACTGCTCTTCCATGACACCCAAGTCTTCCCTAATGCAAGGGCATCCCTGAGGCATTCCGACATCTTTTAATATTGGCCTTCCTGAAGTCCAGGACCCTCACCTTTGTGTGGCTCAATTCTGCCACAGTTCTTATATTGAACCATACTGTATGGTGATCACTGGTCCCCAATTGGTCTCCCAACGTGATGTCAGCAACCCTGTCCTCATTAGTGAGTAAAAGGTCCAATATTGCCCCATCATGGGTAGGTCCCCTTACTAGTTGCCTGAGGAATGCCCCTGCAGGGAGTCCAGGATATCCTTGCTTCTAGCTGAAGCTGCAGTTGGGAGGCTCCAGTCTACATCCAGCAAATTGAAGTCCTCCTCCAGCAGTACCTTCCTTTATTTGCCCTCTATTGGATGGTTTCCACCAGATCCTTATCCAGGTCCCGTGTTCCCTGTGCTGAAGGTCTGTAGATCATGACAGTGCAAATTGCAGCTCCACCATCTCTAGGGTGACCCACAGTACCTCTGCCCTTCCATGTATTCCCTTTATCTCTGTCACCTTTATGCTTTCCCTCACATGTATAAGGCTCCATGTCAGATATACATACATTACAAAAATGACAACATATACAATAATAAATATACAGAGAACACCAGAATGCAATACATTGCAAGTTTAGAAACAGTATATACAATAAGAGGCATATAGTGAAGACAAGTTACAGTTCAAGGTGGAATGGACCAACCCGTGTCAAATTATTTGAAGTCCAGCATGTACAATAACAATATACAGAAATCAAAGGTTATAGTCACGGGCAATGGGGAGAAGGACTAAGCACAGTCACAGTTGGAGTGGAGAGAATTTCAGCATGAAGTGGGGTTTTAAACAGACTTAGTCGCTGTTCTAGGGTGATGGCCAATGGCATTTCATTCAACCAGAGGTGGGCCTTGTAGTAAAGGAGCATTGGCCCAGAGAGGTCCTGCAGTGGGGTACAGAGAGTGGAGCTAGCAAGGATCTCCATGTAGACCGTGGCTGAGTGGAGGCTGAATAAGGTGGTGGAGACCTTGGGGGTGGTGTTGGGGAGAGCTTCCTAGCAAGGAGACAGGTCTGGTACTTGAGTCTGCCTTCAAAGTTAAGCCGGTTGGTGCATCTATAGAGCTCACAGGTGTGTGTCCAACAGTTGCATCCAGTGACTAACCAGCAGGCTTTATTTGTGGGAGATCATGATTTGATGCAGGGCAGTGGCATCAGCTGTGCCATAGATTACAATCCCGTAGTAAATAAGGAGAACACAGATGCTGTCACGGCAAGATCTAGGGTGTCAGGAGGCAGACTCCCCTGTACCTATATAAGAGACCTAGTCTGGAATTGATAGCTGAGCTGAGCAGATTGATGTGATCGCAGTATGTGAGAGAGGAGTCAAGGGTGATGCCCAGGTATTTAAAGGTGGGCACATGTTTGAGGAGGAGCCTTGGACATTAGTGATGTTGAGAAGAAACTTTTAAGCTTATTTTGTCTGTGAGTGAAAAGCATGGCCTTGATCTTTTGTAATTCAGGACAAGATGGTGCTCTGAGAACCAGGTCTCAGCTTCAGAAAAGGAGCATCACAGGGAGGATTGAAGGGACTGAGGTCTGAGTGGCTGTCAAATATAACTGCATCATTGGCATACTGAAACATTTGTCCTGAGCAGGCCTTTGGGAGAGTATTCAAGTACATGCTAAACAGGAGGGGTCCA
Organism: Neoceratodus forsteri; assembly: GCA_016271365.2. Taxonomy (NCBI): domain Eukaryota; kingdom Metazoa; phylum Chordata; order Ceratodontiformes; family Ceratodontidae; genus Neoceratodus; species Neoceratodus forsteri. The sequence continues at coordinate 1,724,364,143 of CM057449.1, read as the reverse complement.
GTATTGAGCCTTTGGGGACTCGAAAGTACCGGTTTACTGGCCGAGAGTGTGGAGTTTAACTTGATCCTCTGTGTTTTGTCACTGAGGTAGCTTTTAAACCACGTGGTACTGTCCAGGGACAGGCCCATGCAATGCAGGGATTGGATTAGGAATGTGTGGCTGATAGAGTTGAATGCCTGGTTAGGTCAACATAGGCAGATCCAACTTGGTGCCCTCAATCAAGGGCTTTGCTTATAAAAGTGGTGTATTTAAGAAGGGCAATTGTAGTACTGTGGCCCTTCCTGAACCCATGCTGTTTGGGGCAGAGAAGGTTGTATTTAGTGAGATAGTCCAAGGTTGATCTGACACTATTTTGTCTAGCACCTTAGAGAGGAGGGAAGAATGGAGATGGGGCAGTAGTTGCCGGAAGGTCGTCCCACTTTTAATATTGGGGTGATGACAGCTGCTTTCCAGCATGAGGGAATTGTCCATGACAGAGGGACCAGTTTAGGATGTCAGTGAGCTGGGAGATAATGGAGTCCAAGGTGAGGAGGACTAGTTTTAGGTCCACCAAGTTGCTACTAAAGCACATTTTCACAAGGGTTTTGGTTAAATATGGTCTTGCCTCTGGGGAATGATTGCTCAGAGCCTGAATGCGGGGTGGATGCTTTAAGGGGTAGGCTGGTCAGCAAGTCCAGGACTGGGTCAAAGAAGTTAAGGGAAGGACACCACTAAGATCAGAAAATGCAGTATGGGTATTGGCAATCAACAGGGGTCCTGGGAGAGTGAGCCATTTACTAGCAGCTGGGGGGAAGACAGATTTTCCATTCAGTTCTTTAATGTTGTTCCAAAATTTGTGCCCAGACCCCAGAAGAAGGAGAGTGTCTCCGGTAGTAGGTAGCTTTGGTTTTCTGAATTTCCCAGGTACATTTGTTCCTAAGTTCCTATAGAGTTGCCAGTCATGCAGTTTGCACGATTCATTGGCTTTAAGCCATTGATTGTAGCATTGCTTCATGAGGTCAAATAGGGCATGGAGAGCCAGGGGTGTCCTGACTTTGCCTTTCTGTTTGAAGACTGGAGGCATAGTGGTCACAGGTAGAGTTAAACATGAAGATAAAGTAATTCAGGCACTGTCAGCAGACTATGCAGTGCTGATGGGGTCCAGTCACATTGTAATAGGTGTTGTTTGAGGTGCGAGAGATCCCTTTTTAGGCAATGTATAAAAGTATATTTGGATGGCCGCTTCAGGTATTTTATTGAGGACCATCTACAGAGTGCTGGCAGTGTTCGCCAGTGCATCTGGAAGTACTGAGACCTCCAGATATGCGGGTGGGCCAATTCATGAATATGAGGTCAATGAGTATAGAGGTGCCAGTTTATGGTTAAGCCTCATGGGAGACTGGACAACTTGGGTGAGGTCCAGTGCCACGACAGCGTCCTTGTAGGGAGCAGTGGAGGTTGCTAGCCAGTTGCATTGTAATCACCCAGAGTAATGATTTCACTGGAGGTGGGCAGGTGGGCTAGGCAGTTTATTACCGAGTCAAATGCTAACCTTTGGTGCCGGGGGATATAAACTGTGACTATGTGAGGGCTTTGCCTGACATAGTCAGGTTGCAGTTTCACAGTGAGAACCTGTGCAACGGATGGAGTGGGAGCCCCAGGGACTAGTGAGGCCTGAAGGACCTCTCATGGTAAAGCGCAGCCTCCACCCTTCTTAGCTAGCCTGTCAGTTCTCAGGATAGAGGGCCCAGGAATATGGACAGCTGAGTCCAGGCTATCAGGATCAAACCAGTTTTCTGTAATTGCAAGGATATCCGGAGAGATCTGTGCCATCCATCCCTGAAGGACATCAAGCTTTTTGAAGGCTACAGATGTTGACAGTGGCTAGAAGGAGTCCATTTGATGACCCATAGGTGGCGCTGAGAGAGGGGGTGGGCCTGGTTTGGAAGCATATTGCCTGATAGGAGAAGGAAAGAGCATGGCAGAGGAGCATGAGTCTAATTAGCTTGGCTTTTATGTTAGGGTTACTTGACCATGGGCAGGGTTTTAGGGCAGCCACAGGTATTGGTAGGGTGGATATATACACGGCCACTAAGAGGGCTAATGAGGTATGCTGGGTTAGGGTTCTTGGGGGGACATGTCGGGGTATGGAAGGTGTGTGGAATGTTGCGGTGAGTGCCCCACCTGGTGACGTAATGCTGGGTACCTGCGTGGCTGACAGGCAGATGACTTAGGGAGGGAGGAGTAAGGGTACTAGGATCACACGAAGATTAGAGTGAGGGCATGATGGAGTACAATGCAAAAGAGGGATGGGAACCACAAGAGGGCAGTGCACAGAGGCCACAGGACTCAAGAGTTAGCAAGGTATCCTCTTAAGTGATCCCAGGTCTGATGGAGCAGTGGTAGGATTGGTGCCTATGATGCTCAGGGTGCAGGGTTTAAGTCTGGGTTGGGAAGCAAGTGGGAAATTAAGTGGAAGGGGCTAGAAAGCGTTAGCTGTACAGGGTGGGCAAGAAAGAGGTAATGAAGATGGGGGACATGGAAAAAAAAAAAAATGAGGCTAGAGGAAGGGAGCTCAAGACCCACCCCTGGAGGCCAGAAAAGATAACCTGCTAATGAGGAAGTGAGCACTTAGTCATGTGACCAGGTGACATAATATGTTGAGGTCGGCCTTGGGTGGGAGGATGGCAGAGGTGGGTGGGAGTCGATGCAAAACATCGACAGGTAAACACCCTTCCAGTGGTATCTCTGTAGGTAGGAGAATGGTGATTACCTTTAGAGCCTGCCCAGCCTTTCACTCCCGATGCTGGCTGTGTGTGTAATGGGGGTCCTGGCTGAGGCCTAGTGAGGGAAGAGAAACAGGGAATTAGCATAGGGTGCCTGAACTGAGCATGTGTAACTTTCCTGCAGGGGAGGGAGGGCCTCACAGTGTTCCAAACAACAGAGTTCCAAACATCAGAAACAGTAAGTACTATGCTGTATATCATGCACTCATGTCAGGATTACTGTGTAAAGAATACAGGCTTAATCAGATGGAATGTAGAATCTAGTCCTAGCCCAATAGTCCACAAACAGTTCCACAGCCCACAGATAGAAAGCACAATCCCCATAGAACCCCAGTTAAAGTAATGCAGTGAAACCGCCTCAAATGCAGTGAAAATGTCCAGAAAGTTCCTGAAATAATCAATCACCCAGTGTCGTCTGATTAAAACACACCCTTCCAGTGGTATCTCTGCAGGTAGGAGAGCACATAAAGCACCACTCCTGCTCCTTTCTTTCCACTCTGCCCTTTCTAAACAAAGTATTGTCTGGTATGGCTATATCCCAGTCATGGTTCTAAGTGCATCATGACTCACTAATGGTGACAATATCTAGGTTGGCCTCTGCCATAATGGCCTCTAGGTTGAAAATGTTATCTCCCAGACTTTCAGCATTTGTATACATGGCCTTCCAGATTTGGGTACTACCCTGCTTTATAGCCCCTCTTTTTCCCTTTTCTCTCTTTCCTTACTCCCTCTGTTCTCAGTCCCATCTCCCTTCATTACTTCCATTTTATTTTTCTCATTGATAGGTACCCTTGGGGATTTCTCTTCCATCCCCTCTCTTTCTGGTGCAGTCTTTATCAAGCCCATGTACAGTATCTGTCTCACCTGTGCCGGGAGCCCCCATTGAGTTCTCACAGACTACCTCCTCTGGCAGCTTGTTTCAACCTTCACTAGCTCTCTGTAAAAAGTACTTCCAGGTATCTCTTTTAAATTTGTTCCCCGTAGCTTCATGGATTTGTCACTGGGTTTGTGTTCCCACTCAGTCTGAACAATTCCCTGCTGCCCACTGTATTTACCCCATGGAGGTATTTGTATGTTTCAGTCATGGTCCTTCTCCCCTTCTTGCCTCAAGCATGTGATGTTCAGGTTTGTCAACCTCTCTTTCCCTGCTGTCCCTGGATCATCTTGGCTAACCTGGTCTGTACTGCCTCCACTGTTTGTCTGCTCTTCTTCAGATATGGACTCCAAAATGACACACAGTACTCCATGTGAGGATGAACCAGTGACCTATATGGTGGCACAGCACCTCCCTTGTCCTGCAGGCAAGCCCCTCCTAAGCACCCCAACATCCCATTTGCTCCACTCACTGCCCTGCTTCATCGGACTGTCTGTAATTATTACTCTAAAATCCTTTTCCACTGTGGTGCTTTCTACTGCAGTACTAACTCCCTCATGCTATAGTCAGTCTTAGGATTCACTGCCCTGTGGAACCTTTGCCATCTTCAACATGTCCAGCTCCAACTTGAACAAGCATTTGTCAATGCCGAATGTTTGCTTGCTGGCATTGGCAGTGGTAGTGCAGGAGTTAGAGAGATGCCTAATAGGGATGGCAGTGGTATTGAACTAACACCAACCCGCACCCCCACCCTGCAGAGACGACAGGCGCTGGGGGTGTGCCTTTGTGTCATCGCCATAACGCTCAAGTCATTCCACCACCTCTACCTTGCAGACACTGGCAGGTGTTGCATTGTGCCTTGGGTCTTCAGTCCTCGCTCACCCCATTCCATAAGGAAATAAGCTGAGATGTGTGCAGTATAGAAGAATGGGGTGAACATTAGAGCTGAAGACCCCAAGGCACACCTCGTGAATGTCACTGGCTGCAGGGTGGTGGTGGAAAGGCATGAGCATTATGGCTAATGACCCCAAATCACACCCCAATGCCTGTTAGTCTCTACAGGGTGGGGCTTTATGGTTGGAAACCCTAATGCACCAGGTGTTTGTTAGTATTTTCACTCTAGATTTTTAACTAGGGTTTTGGGACCCCACCTCATGAACAGTGGCACTATCATTTTGTTACTCAGTCCTGAAAGGCGATTTCATAAAGCGACTATGCCATTCTGCACCACAGGTGGGAAAACACATTTCAGGCAGGATATGAAAATGACAGCTGTACTGTTAATAAAGAGGTGTAAAAAATGGCAATGTTGAAAATCTGTAGTGAAAATATTAAAATTGGCAAAGTTATGGCGTGCATAGAAACTGTGCAATGCATACTTGTACCGCAGTCATTTCTTTGAATTTTTCCAAATTTGCTACATGGGTTTTGGGATGCCACCTCACGAGCAGTGGCTCTGTCATTTTGTTAACTGATCACGATAGGTGATTCCATGCAGTGACAGTGAAATCATCTTTTGGGACCAAGTAACGAAATGAGAGTGACATGTTCATGAGGTGGGGTCCCAAGAACCTCATGTTGAAAATTTTAGGCCACAATTCCTAAAATGGCTTAGAAAATGGACTTGAAAAATAATGCATGCTGACTGGCGAAAGGCCATGCCAGGCATGCATTAATTTTCAGTAGATGCCTGGCAAAAAACAAGTGCCAATTAGAGGTGCTCCATTACTAGCATATCATTGGGCACCCCAAATTTTATAATTTATCAGCCACCATTTTCTTCTCTAACTTAGCAAGTGAGTTGGCAGCCAATCAATTCCTTGTTCCCTCCGCTCTCTCTCTCTTATTTTAAGTGAAACACATCTGATAAAAAATAGCCACACATTTAAAAACATGAAAGAAAGAAAAAGAAACCCTTCAAGCTGTCAGTCGAACTGGCTTCAAGTAACCCATGGTCAGCACATCAGGGTTTTTAAAAGGGCAGTGCATGTATGTGCCAGTCAAACGGGGCATAAAGTCATTCACACAAATGCAAATGCAGCGCTGGTAGTCAAGCTGCAGAGGGCAAGGAATGTAAACACAACAGGAGTGAGTGGGGAGGCAGAAACCATACATGTTTTCACTAAGGTCTCTGTTCAAAACATGAACCAACAGAAAAACTCTTCCCCATACCTTACGGCTGCACTCTTGCGCTGCACTGGAAAGTGGCCAGGAGAAACTCCTTTGGAAGTGATGGTCCTTTGGGAAGGAATCGCTATCGCAAAACTACTGTACACACTGGCTAAAAAAAAAACTGAAAAGACTGACAACAACTCTGGGGCAAGAGAGAGAGAGCTGACAGCAAGTAGCTGGCTCCCATTGAAATCTCCAGTCCTTTTACGATCACAATAAAATGAAACAAAAAAACCCCACAGTTGACAAAAACTTTGGGGTAACTATGGAGGTGTGGTGTCTCAGTGAGAACCAAAAGCCCAGAAGTACAAGGTGATTTTTATGTTGGCTCATGCATGCGCAGCCAACATATTGAGGTAGTAGCAGATTTGGAGACATGGTCACTGTTAGGCAATGCAGGGCATGCATCAGAAGGTGCTTCCTTATTCCCGAATCAGCCAGCATCAGGCACTTACCTCATGCATCCCTAATGTTGCCACCAGAACAAAGAAAGGTCCACTGCAATGAGATGAGCTCTCATGCAGCATATTTCTAACATGCCTCCCAATGTAAGGAAAAGCAGCGTGGCGGCAGCTGCTAGTCAATGCCTGTCACAATGCCGACGGGAGCCCACTCCCCATTGGCATACTGAACCCCCTCCCATTTAAAATGTATGCCAAGTGGGTGCCCAATCACCTCGGCATCATGCAGCCCCCACAACAGTTTTTCTTTGCCGATGGGGGACCCAATCCCTGTAGGCATTTATCCCCATCCCGTTGATTGTGCCGACAGAGACCCACTCCCCATCTGCATAATGTCCCCCACTTTTGTTGTGTGCTGGGGGATGCCCAGTCCCCTCAGCTCGTCTCTCTCCCTATGTGCATGTGGGTGCCCAATCCCCATCAGCTACAGAATCCCCAAAACACTTAGGTGGTATGCTGGGAGCCCACCCCAGCATGCTAAATCTCCTGCAAAAAAAAAAAAAATGCCCGCAATGTTTTTTTTAAACCGTCGAAAAAAGCGATCCCTGTCTCCTCCCACCCTCCTGGAACCCGCCCACCCTCTGCATCCTGCCTCCCACACCCTCCCTCACCCCATACTTACCACTGGAGTCAGGCGCGATGATCTTGGCGGACCAGGAACACGTCTACCTCTTCAAAGCTAATCACGAACTGAAGAAATGCTGGTAAGCTGTATACTGGCGTAAATAGGGTTTTTAACTGTGTTGCATATCTCGGACATTTTTGGAATGTTTTCACCAAATTTTCAACTTGGGGTTATTGGGACCCCTCCTAATTAATTCTGTCACTGTCATGGTGTTTAGTCCTGAAAGGTGATTTCTGGTCACTGCATGGAATCACCTTTTGGGACGATAACAGAAACAACAGTGCCACTGTTCATAAGGGGCTCTAAAAAGCCTATGTTGCAAATTTGGTGGAAAAATCAACAAATGGCTGTTTCTAGATAAGCGTGTTGCGCTGTTTCCATGAACGCTCATAACTTTGTGGAATTTGTAATATTTTCACTTCAGATTTTCAAAATTGGCATTTTTCCACCTCCTGATGAAGAGTACAGCTGTCATTTAACATATCCTGGCGAAATGTGTTTTGCCGTCTGGCACAGAATAGCCGGATCGCTGTGCAAAATCAGTTTTGGGACAATTTGAGGAAATGAGTGATGCTGTTCATGAGTAGAGGTCCTAAAATGCCTATGCTGAAAATTTGGTGCTGAAAGTCCATAAAATGACTGTGTTACAAAGCGTGTATTCGCTGATTTCCATGCACCTTTAACCATGAATTACCCAATATTTCCATGCCAGATTTTCAACACTGCCATTTTTCACACCTCCTTATGAACAGTATAGCTGTCATTTCTCTCACCCTGCCCAAAATGTGTTTCCACACCTGGCACACAATGCCGTGGTCTCTGTGGAAATCAACTTTCGGGACAGATTAACAAAATCACAGCGCCACTGTTCATGAGGAGAGGTCCCAAAATGCCTATGTTAAAAATGTGGCTAACAAACTCAAAAATAATTGGGTTACAGATGTGTGTTTACACAGTTTCTATACATGCTCATGACTTCACCAATTTTCATATTTTCACACAGATTTTCAATGTGGCTATTTTCTTTGCCTCCTCATGAACAATACAGTTGTCATTTTCCACATCCTGTCCAAAATGTGTTTCGTCCTGTGTGTAGCCAAATGGCATAGCCACTCTGCAAAACCACCTTTCAGCTAATAAACTGATTGTGCCACTTTTCATGAGGTGGGCTCACAACAGCCCATGTTGCAAATTTGGAGGAAAAATACCAACACACGCCTACAGTGTTAAGGTTTAAACTGTAGCACCCCACCTGTACAGACTGACAGGTGTTAGGGGTGTGACTTGGGATCATTAGCTGTAATGCCCGCCATTCCACAATCACCCCTACCCTGCAGCCAGTGAAAGGCATCGTGGTGTGCCTCGCACTGTTTGGCCACAAAGTTCACCCCATTCTCCTATACTGCACCCACCTCAGCGTATTTCCTTATGGAATGGGAATGCGTATAACACCCAAAGACCCCAAAGCACACCACAACACTTATCAGTGTCTACAAGGTAGGGTGAGGTACAGTGGCATGAGTATTATAGCTGATGACCCAAACACACAGCCCAATGCCTGTCGCTCTTTACAGGGTGGGGGTGGGGTTAGCGTCATTCAATACTTCACTGCCTTTCCTATTATGGAGTCTCTACCTCCATTTCACCAATGCCAGTGCCAGCGGAGACATCATTCAGCATTGGCAAATGCTTGTTTTACTGTGTTTGAGAGGGAAGAAACAACAAAAGAAAAGTGAAAGAAAACAAACCAGTCTAAATAGCAGCAATGCCCTCTGCTGGCACAACTAAAGGAATTATTTTACAGCAAAACTGACTTCATTACTTTTACTTGTTTGTAATTTATTTATTTTTATTTCTAAATATTTTATAAAATGTTTACCTATAGCCCATTTCTTAGAGCAATAATACCCTCAGGGTGGGTGTTATTAGGAATACTGGACCTTCAGGGGCTATAAGGCCCTCTGCCTGCAGTGTTGGGCCTCATTACACCCCTGGGTGGACTGGTATTCCCCAGTACCACCCACCTGTTGGGTATTATTACCTACTGAGATATCAACTAGGTTGAAAACCCCATTTACTCCCATTGTACAGCGCTTACCGATTCCTCAGTTCACAGTTCAGTTTTGAAGAGTGCAGGCATGTCCTGGTCCAGAGAATATCGCTGCTCCCGACCTCCGGAGTAAGTATAGTGGGGGAATGTGGAGGTGGATGGTCAGTGGGAGGGGCACTGGGGAGAGGATGGTGGACCATTTTCTTTTACAGGTAAAAAAAAAAAAGACACCAGAGGCGGTTTCTTTCTTTGACAGGTTTAAAAAGACAACATTTCTGCACACTGGGGTGGGCTGCCAGTGTGGCACAATAGTGGTAGTGGGGGTATGCTGACACGGGGAATGGGCATCCGATGTTGGCAGATTATAGACAGGTTTGGTGGACTGCATCCAGGACTGGGAGTGGGCATCCCGGTGTTGGAAATATTTTGGCATGCTGGAGTGGGCTCCCAGTGTGCAACATTAATGGAGGGATGGGGATACATGCTGACACAGGGATTGGGCACCCTGTTGTCAGCAATTTAAAAGGAGGACCATCAACACCAGTAGTGGGCATCCAGTGTCAGAAACATAAAACAAATTATTTGGTACCCTGGGGTGGGCTCCCAGTTTGCCACATTAATGGACAGGGGATACATGCCTTATGGGGATTGGGTACTCCGATGTCGGCTTTCCTTGGGTGTGTGGCGGGCAACAGGAGCCATAGCTCATTACTTGTTTCACCAGAAAGGCACATAGAACAAACAAGTTACTGGTGGAGCAAGGGCCAGGAACAGGAGTGCTGGGAGGCAGGAGGTGACAAGGTTCGCGAGGAGGGAAGAGGTGCCACTGCAGTGCCGACACTGTTTGTGATTACAGCTGCAGATTCATTTCAACCCCTTGTCTATCAATGAAGCTGCTGTCATTGGCAGCTTAGCCCTTGATTGGTGGCTGAGGGACACACCTAGTGAAGCATCCACTGATTTGGCCACAACACTGACACACCTCTGAAATATGGTACTGTAGCAAGATGTTTCTTGTGCAAGCATGCAATCAAACATAAAGTGGGATGTGGCATTGATAACATTTTCTGCTGTGCTCTAGCTTCTACCCACCTAATACATCATTATTTATTCTACTCAAGAGGACTGGTAGAGCTCTAGTACTACACTTTGCACATTTATCTTGGATATCTCGTTAATAAAGTTCTGCATCATCAAACCCTCCTCCATTTCCACACTGCTTACAAAATAATGTAGTCCTACACCCATAGCTCCTTAGATCAGACTGTTAATGTTAATCTCGAAATACCATACACACATGGGGAACTAGCTTTTTCCTTCTTTGCACCTATGCTTTGGAACTCACTACATTCAGAATTCATTGTGCCCATACCCATCAACTGTTCTGCTTTGTACTTAGGAATTATTTATTACTGGGAAAGTTCTGCTATTGTGCCTAACTGTACCTATGGTCTAATCTTTTGTCATGTTCAAATTGTTCTCTGGACCTAAAGCTATGTATTCAGGTATACCCCATATTTTACTTTTACACTTGTGTATTATTTCTGTAACCTTGCAAGTTTTGTAGCATGTCTCCTTTTAACTTGTTTGCTTATATTCATTACTACTGTGCCACATCCATTCCTTTTACCATATTGTAACCTCAGAGGTTATGTCTGAAAACAGACACTTTCCTGTGTGGTGTATTTAATTGGTTACCAAATTCTAGCTAAATAAATGAGCATAGTCTTGTACTTTTTGGCATTAAATTTTAACATTTAACTAAGCATGGGCTGTACTCCACTCCTCCACTGTAAACAAGAAAAATGTGCCAGTCTCACATTCACGTCCTTCCTCTTATTATTTTTCCTCTATTATAACTCTTTTTATTCCGCATGCCGATGTTTTCTTCTTATAACCCCTCCTCCATGGTGCAACTGAAAATAAGGCTTTGTTCTCTGTTTGCCTTCTTAGTGACATAAATGCCAAAATTTCACATAAGCAAAATCCTGTGCAACTGGCAAGATGAGTGATAAGAATAAGCAGAATCTAGTTCCAGTTAAAGTTTGGATGCCCTGCTTTGCCCAGTGATTGACTAGCTCCTCTTCACAATCGTTATCATTTTAAACTGGTTATCATAAACAAAAAAAGGTTTCATTTTCTTGCTTGTATCTAGTACATTTGTTAGAATTAAGTTAAATAACCATTTTAATATGAAGCAATCAAACACGTATCTCTTTATTAAGCTAAACACCTTAAACAGCTGGGGCTAGACTTTCAAAGCCCTGAAATTCTCACCGCTCTGTGAATAAACTGGTGCGTGGATCTCCACTGGTGGAGCCACTGTTTTCCATAGCCATGTATTTTCAAGTGGAGCCAGTTCGGCTAGCTTCATGATTCAAAGCATAGTTGTGGTTGATTTTTGTTGCAGCTGCAGGGATGAATTACACCTGGTGGGAGGAGATGTAACATCACGCAGCTGCACCAGCTGAAAATACTAATTTTCTGCAAGTGCAGAGATTTCATCCCAAGGCATTGTCTGCAGAGCAGGATTTAGTCCCTGGGACTTTGAAAATCTAGCCCCAGACATCAGAACAACTTCTAATTCCATGAGTCTCTGATGGGAGCACCAGCTATGCATGTGCACCTTTATTTAATCTTGCACGGCCTCCATGCCATCTCACCACCACAGAACTACATGACACAGCAAACTGTCAATAAGAATCTGTTCGTGCTCAGTATTTGTGCAAACCTTCCCTGCACAGCAAGTGAATCCCCACAGAGTGGAACAAATCCAGTCACCTGATGGCCAATAGCCATTTAAAATTCACCAGTGGCCACCTAGAAATATGTTAAGTAGTCATATGGAAACTACATTTTTGGCTGCCTCTCATTCAGTGCAGTTTGAAATGACTACCATAACTCAAGTTTTGTTCACTAAAATGTTTTCATTTGCCTAACATGGGGTGGAATGGGAGGAAGAATATCACATTGCATGCGGGATACTCAGATTCATGTCCAATATCACTGGGCTGATGAGGTCTGGCGAGTGCTGTGGGGGAGGGGCAGCACACTTTGACTCCAGGTGGAAACATGCTGAAGTCCTACTGATTGAGACCCTTCTTTTACAGGTTCTTGAATATCATGGGACATCATGGGTGAGCAGAAAACACCATCCTGCCCTCCCCAGCACATGTCAAGAATGGACAGTTTGCAGAACTCTAACGAGATGAGGGAGAGACCTCACAGGGAGAAAATGCATAGGGAGGAGTATCAATAAGATGCATACACGCCATCCATGCACCAGTGGCCTGTGAGATTACAGTATCTTGGAATATGCTGCCTCATCTGATCCTGTAAGAGCAGGAGAACAATGTGGTGAGGGGAGACTGTGAAGCTGAAGGTTGAAAGGTAAGTATGAAGTCTGGGAGTAGTCCTGATGGCCAGATGAAATTTGTTTCTCAGGTGTATTCTGTAGTCAGGTGATGCATTCATTATCTGAACAATATTGCCAGGATCAGTCCCTCCCTGGATGCTGTAAACCTTGTTATGTTGGTGCAGGCCTTTGCTTCTTCTTGACTAGACTACTGCAATGTACTCTATGAGGACTTAACTAGTGGGCAACTGCATCGACTGCAACTGGTATAGAATGCTGCAGTGAGGGCTTGTGACATCCATTTGGAAGTCCGTTCCTATTTATCTTGCTCTTTTCTCTGGGCTGGCTGCCAGTCAGGTGGCAGGTTGACTGCTTAGTCCTTCTGCTAACATCTAAAGCCCTGAATAGGCAGACACCAAATATTGGGATGCTCCTAACCCTTTACACCCTACCATAGGTCAAGTGTACAGAGCAGGGTTCTTTATGATGTCCCTTCCATAGTAATGTCAGCAGGCGATTTGACTTTTGCCATGGCTGCTCCTCTCTATTGAACACACTGCCATTTGAAATCCCTACTCCGACATAACTGCATAAATTCAAAGCTTTATCTAAAACAGTACTAGTTTACTAAGGCTTTCACATAATTCATAAATATGTAACTCTCTTCATAGAGACCACTAGATATTTGTCAACTTCTGAATCCTTTTCTGTCAGTCTAATGTCATGTATGTGTTTGTATTCTTGTTTGTATTGTTATGTTTTGAAAAGCACTCTGGTCCTAGGAAAGGTGCCTTATATATAAACTACTACTGTTACAGTTACTGTCACTGCTGATGCCACTACCACTGCTAATACAGCTACTACTACAACTACTACCACTTCTATGCTACTACTACCACTGCCAACACAGCTATTGCTACTACTAGAAAAGCACAACTGCACATATTCCAATAATACAAAGCATCATGGGAAGCATATGCTAATCCACTTGAAGGCATATGGACTGGCTCAACATTATGCAGAATTGCATGGTGCTGAAATGCCTCATAATCCAACCAGCAAAGGCAGAGAACAGCATACAGAGACACAGGTTTCATCTTTCTTAGGACTCATCAGTGTTCCATATCTGTATCTCAGCCCAGAGGGCGGTAGCCAGCAGCCTGGGGTCTTACTTGTTAGGGTCATGGAGAGTCCATAGTAAAAATAGAAGAACTACAAAGACAAGAACCCTAGAGCAAATGCCCTGAGGCAAGGGTTACCCTAGAAGGTATTGGCCATACAGCCAGATTTTAAGAGAAAAACACAATTGCACATACCCCAATAATGCAAAACATCCTGGGAAGCATATGCAAATCTTCATGAAGGAATTTTGACTGACTCAACTTTAAAGAGGGACTCTGGTCAAAAGTACTACATTGCAGAATTTGAATAAACATATTCCCAATAAATCTCATACCAAAAATTAGGTTTCCGTGTTACTTCATTTTAAAGGTATGAGCTATTTTGTAACCTTCATTTCATTACCTGTTCAAAAAGACAGTTTCAGTGAAGAACTGCTGCTTATGTCATCTCCTGAACTCACAGTCTAGTCCTCCCTGTCAGCAAGCACATACTGTAGAACTTGATTCTACAAAGTTTAAAGACCATGTGAAATAGTTTTCATAGTACAGCAGGTAGCACCAGCTGCTAATACCATTTGGGGTGCTACTGTACTGTGCATGTTATGTTAAGAAGTTGTATTACTGCAAGTACTAGTACTGTAATGTTGATAACTTTATTACTGTTTGGCAGTGTCTGCTTTACAATAAGTTTTAATAGGGGCCTTGTACAGTGTTAATTCCTACTAGGGGTGGAAGTGTTAGCTCTGGTAAAATAATTTTAATAAAGGAATAATGCATGACAGGTGTGTATCGTGCTGGGATAGCATCATGACTCAGGTGGTTGGGCATGAGGCCATAGGCCAAGTGTGTCCAACACCCAAGAAGTGATGTTATCCCAGCACGACAAATACCCTGGAGTGCATTGTTCATATTATACTTACCTCTTCCCACCTCCAATTACATTCAAGTGTCATCCTGAGAAATCACCTCAATTGAATGACAGGTGTGAATGAACACAGCCTTTCACCACATCAGAGTTATCCAGTCTGCAAACCTCATAGCAACATGTTATGACTCAGCATCCAGCAACCCTGGAGAAATGGACCACAACAAACAGGTACCAAAAAATGAATTTGTCAACTTTGTTACAAAACCTGAAACACATAGATTTTTAAGCAATGTTTATTGAGTGGTGCTGCCTGTTTTACTTGTGAAAACCATTGCACATGATCTTTTAAACTTTGGAGAAACAGGTCCTATAAGCTTGCTGACAGGGAGGACTAGACTGTGAGGTCAGAAGATGACACCATCAGCAGCTTTTCACTGAAACTGGCTTTTTGAACAGGCAGTGAATTTAAGGTTGTAAAATGACTTGTAACTTTTAAAGAAAATAGCTTAGAGATCTCATTTTTGGTATGTGACTGATTGAGGCTATGCTGATCCAAATTCTGAATTTAGTGATACCAGAAATGTTCTCTGGAGTTCCTTTTAAGTGGAATTGTATGGTACCAAAAGGCCTCACAATGCAACCAGCAAAGGCTGAGAACAGCAGACAAAGATGTGTTTCATCCTAGTTAGGACTCATCAATTGCCATATATGTCTCTCAGCTCACAGGGAGGAAGCCAGCCATCCTTAGGTCCTGAAATACAGATATGGCACACTAATGAGTCCTAACAAGGATGAAACATGTGTCTGTCTGCTGTTCTCAGCCTTTTGATGGTTGTGGTATCAGAGGCTTTTCAGCACCATGAAATTCCAGTTAATGTTGAGCCAGTCCAAATTCTTCATGGTGATTTGCATATGATTCCTATGATGCTTTACATTAATGGAGTATGTGCAATTATGTTTTTCTTAAAATTTGGCTGTATGGTCAATACATTTCTAGGGTAGCCCTAGTCTCAGGATATTTGCTCTTGGGTTCTTGTCTTTGTTTTGCTACTACTATACTACTACTACCACTGCTACTATAGCTACAACTACTACTACTACTATACTACCACTGCTGTTACTATACTACTAGTAAACTACTACTACCACTGCTACAATAGTTACTACTTCTGCACTAGTACTACTACCACTGCTAATACAGCTACTACTACTATACTCCACTACCACTGCTTACTACTATACTACTACTACTACCATTTCTGCTAATGCTACTTTACTGCTACTCATAGATTTGCTGTGGTGATATCAGAAAGCTGGCAGGGGTGGTCCTTGCACTATCAGAGTTAGAGTCAATGATGGAGCACAAAATACAGAGTGCACCGGGAGTGAAAAGAAAAGAAAAAGCAAAAAAAAAAAATAAACAAATGTTTGTGTTCTGATCCTCACTCACTACATACAAGACAGCAAATCTGCTGGTATTGCATGAACACAGGAGCCTGCTGCAGAAGACAGTGCCACTGTTTTATGATTAAGTTGGATAAATGTGATTATTGTCAAGTGAAATCCCAGTGTATAGTTCTCTGAACATTTTCATTTTCAAGACCTCTATGGTGGTGCTGAAGACTTTGGTTTCAGAGTTCCAGTTCATTCTGAAAACAATGTAATATCAGTCAGGAAAAAATGAAACTGACCTCTTCTTCAACCACATAGTTCAGGAAAGTACTGTACTACTTTAACAGAGTTTTTGCATGATATCATGCTCTCAGATCTATTTTCTGTCTGGAATTGGATGGGAACTTTAAGATCAAAGTCCATCAGTAACAAACTGAAATCCTTGCCTTTGCACCTTCTTGACCTGTTTCTGATTTAAAATGGTTTCTGCTAGACGCTGCCTGTATGCTGCAGTTTCCAAAGTTCAAAGATTTTAGTGCAACAAAGGATTCCTATGTAAGAGCAGAAGTGATTTTTTCTAACTCTTTAACAGTTTTCACTGTGCAAACCATAAGTAGAATGCAAGGAGTGGCAATTAAAAATAATTGCTTCTTGTATTCCTGGACATGAATGTTATAACCTTCACAAGTGAATTATTGCCATTTGTTCCTTTGTGACTCCTTTTTCTTAATTGGAAAGAATTTAATAGCAAAATAATCACTCCTCTAGATGTTTTAATCACCAGATTTTACTCTTTATCAGTGGCACTCACTGACACAAGATATGGAGACTGGTTTATATGTTTTAAATCTGTTCCATTCCTTTCTAAGGTTCAAAGGAGTTTGCTCATGTACAGTATATTAAGAGTCAATTTTCACGACCTAACGTACACTATGAAGAGTCCAAGTTCTTCAATTATTTATACTTCTTTTGATAATAATAGCATCCTTTTTGTTTTAGACTATTAATGAGCCAATACACTCTCGAAGCAGACTGAAAATATTATTAATTTGTTTTTAATGTAGCAGTGGCTACTTTTTATTTATAAAGTGTATTTTCCTTTCTTTCTTATGACAGTTATTAACTTACAGGCTGCTGCCTGACAGTACAGTTGTGACATAAAGAACCACTTAAAAGGGGGTGGGTAGCATACCGTACCAAATACTATTCTTCTCTACTTCTTGTCATTACATTGACCTCACTGACTGTAACAGCAACTGAAAAGTAGGCACAAGACAGCCAAAGTAGCAATATTTGTTAGTAAGAAAAATATTCATCATATAGGGCCCGATTCTTAAAGGGCTCTTAGATTGACACAAGCTGCAGCTAAGGCAGCCTGCATCAACACCTGGTGCACCAGGGACCCTGCACCAGTTCTCTATTGGGCGGGGTCCCAGCAGCAAGAATCCGTTGGCTTGTGGCAAACCTGGCCATGGCCAAACAGGCTGCACATCCAGAGGGTATGCTGTAAACTGTGGGCTGACTGTGTGCCACTCTAACAGATCCCTGGTGGCTAGCACACCCCAAGCCCGATCCTGAGTTCTTACAGCTAAACACCCCCAACTCCTTATCTCTTGTTAATATATGTAACACCTCCTGTTGGTTTAGTGCCCCGATCACCAATGTCACTAATAAATATTCATATTTATAATTCCATGTTGGTCTAGTGATCCCTACCCAATCCTAAATGTCACTAATAAATATTCATATTTATAATTCCCTGTAGTCTAGTGACCCCCTCTCTGATCCGATGTCACTAATAAATAATTATATACATAATTCTCTGGTGATCTAGCATCCTCCTACTAAGCCCTGATCCCATGTTATAAAATAAGACATCATTTGGGTCTAATTGATCCCCACCTCCACCCCAGCAGGCGTGTCCCACCACCCCATTCCCCAATCCTAAACTGAGCTGGATGCTGGCACAGTCCACCCCCTCACCACCTCGGCCCAGCCACTGACTGAGGCACTCTCAATGGAGCACTGTACTGTATTCAGTACAAGCCTCATTGATTGGCAACTTGTTGCCAATCATGGGCATATGTTAAATACAGTACAGCACCACTGAGAACTCAGTCAATGGCTGGCTATGGTGGCATGGTGGGCTGTACCAGTCAACCATTCCATTTGGGGATGGGAAGCAAACTGATGGGACACTTCCTGCCAGGTGGGGGTCCACTAGACCACCAATGATGTCTTTTTGTGTGGACAGGGGGATCGAGGAGCAAGGCACTAGATCACCAGGGAATTATGTATATAGTATTTAATAGTGACATCACGGATTGGGGGCCACTAACCACTAGGAATTATGTATATAAATATTTATTAGTGACACTGGGATTGGGGGGCACTCGATCTCCAGGGAATTGTGTATATAATTATTTTTAGTGACATTGGGGACCAGGGAGGGGTGCCAATAGATAACAAAGAATTATGTAAATAAATATTTATTAACAACATCATGGATCAGGGAGGGTCCGCTTCACCACTAGGGAATTCTCATAAAATCATGATTTGGGGACATTGGGGATCGGGAGGAAGTCTATTAGACCACTGGGAGGTTACATATATTAACAGGGGATCAGGGCCTGGGAGGTCTGCTAGATCACCAGGGTACATACTTTATGTGACAGGGGATCAGGGCTTGGGTGGGGGACTGCAGCACATTGCCACAATGCTTCACTCTACCAGAGGATATTTCTAAGTGCCATTAGACCATGGCTGGTCAGCTGTACAGAATTTCTCCTCTGGGAGAATTTAATGAATCCCACTTTTGGGGA
Source organism: Neoceratodus forsteri (assembly GCA_016271365.2). NCBI lineage: Eukaryota > Metazoa > Chordata > Ceratodontiformes > Ceratodontidae > Neoceratodus > Neoceratodus forsteri. The sequence goes on along the minus strand of CM057449.1, from coordinate 1,724,345,638 downwards.
TGTGACGGCTTGCATCTGCCACATGCCCCCTAACCTCATGCTGCAGCCCATTTTCGTGCTCCGGCAGTACAAACCCGTTTGGTGCAGGCAGCCTGTGGTTGGTGCAAGCTGCCTTTGACAATCCTCCTGGTGCATCATTTGGTGCAATGGGCACGTTCGCCATTCATTGTGGCCCAAGCCCTTGCACTGCACTGGGAGCTTTGAGAATCAGGCCCTTAGTTTTGGTTTTGTTTTTTTAGCAGAAAATGCATTTCTGACATCCTTAGATTCATAATCAATATCCTTCTAATTTCCTCAGATATTTTAAAAGCAGCTTTTCTGAATACTTTTGTAATTACTAAAGTCATTAAAGAAGGTTGACACCTGAAATATTAAAAAATCTCTTCCATTGAAGAAACTGTTTGAAAATAAATACTGGATTTATACAGAGGATGTATTGTAATGGAGCTGGCAACTGTTTACGATGAAAATAGCACTGCACAACTCAGATGTTCAGTATTTTACTTGTAGGCATTGCAAGGGACCAAGAACTTTCAAGTCCTCAAAATCACATATCTCAGTTCAGAAATGAATGATAATGTGATATTGTGCTACTATTCAGAAATATTATTTTATACTTTGCCTTTGTACAATTGTTATATTCCTTGACATTTAGCGATCTATTAGTTATACATTTTCAATAAAAACATTTTCAATAAAATTTTTATTTTACCAGGAAATACACTCTTGAGAAACTCATTTACAAGGTGGTCCTGGGCAGACTTGAACAAAGAGAGTGTATGATAACAGTTAACAATACAAGTACAGAATAAACAGTAAGTACTATACAATGGATACTGCGCTCTAACAGCGAATACATTTTACAGTACACTCTATACCAAATACAATATGAGTTACAATGTTATGACGTTGGAAGGAAAAAAGCACAAGTTAGGGGCAGATAGAAAAAAGTGAGATGAGGAACCAGGAAAGAATTATATAAAGGATACTCGGGTGGAAGATGGTAGCGTAGAACTGTAAAGAGGATACACAGAGTGGAAGGAGGTAGACTAGAATAGCAGGGGTAAGTAAAGGGGAGGATCCTTATAGAAGGAGATAGGTTGGGAAAGTGCTAATAAGAGGAGGTAAGTGCTGTATGGTCGTTCCATACCAACGAAACCTTTTAGAGGTAGCAGTGACAGTCATCCTTCAAGAATCATCTTAGGACATTTGAACTTATGTGCCTCATTGCTCTGCTCGGTCCCCCAAACACATCTAGAAACAAGCTGTTATCAGCTCAGTATGTGTTTTCTAGTAAAACTTTTGAAAATAAAATACAATAAACTATGAAAATCAACATGGTTACTAACAAGTACTGCCATTTTAATTTCATACCACTCATCCTGTTTACTGTTGGGTTGGTTGTGATGTCACTGTAAGATAATAACACTGTGGAAAAAAGCGAAATAGCACTTGATATGTCAGACATCAGTTGAAATAATGAATTGTGCTTCACACACCTTTTATTCCATGCAGAAAAGATTTTCACAAACAAAGTATTTCAGAAATGAAATAACATGAGTGGAGGATGGTGATGTTGGGTACAACACTGGGCTACAAATTGTGAGATCCTGGTTTGAGTCCCCAGTCTTGTGCTTATTCCTGGGTTGAAGGAGTTTAGAGTATCCTGTGGAGATAATACGCTCAGACCGCTAGGGAAGGTGATGTGTGCAACATAGTTTGAGTGCCTTTTATCGTGCAACATCAGTTAACTGCCATTTTAGAGGGTGGGATACAGAGCAGCATTCACTGTGGATGTCATCCCTCCTCCATGAATGCTTCCTGTATCAAAGGTGGCACTATGAAAGGAGGATCCCACAATGGACAGAAAAGTAATGGGTGGGGCATGGCATGATTGCTGTATGTCTACATATCCCATTTTAGAACCTGTGTTAGGTTAGCCCTGACTCTTTAGGCACTGGCTATTATTGCCTAAGTTACTATATATCTATATAAATTTTGTTTTTGTTGATGTATTGTTTTATGTCTGATATATTGTTACATATTCTATTTTGTAATGTATAGTATTTATATTTTAAATGTTCGCACCCATAGCCTCCGGGATGGACATCTCTTAAATAAAATTTGCCTTGCCTTGCCATTTTTATATGTCATTTGTTCAAAGCAAAGCAAATTGTCTTTATATTTATTTTGATTACTATTTATGTATTTGAGGGCTCAATATTAATTGAATAAATTAATAAATAAATACATAATTAATGTATTAATTGTATTAATTTATGAATAAATAATGTCCTGTCAGTAGCCTTGGGAATCCACATCTCTGTGCTAGATTTTGAAATGAGACAAAGGGTCATCCCCACTTTGGCAATGTAGAAGGCTGCGTTGTTACATGCCCTACTCATTTAAAGCCCAAAACTGAAACCTCCATGTTAATTGACCTGGTACTTACCAACCTCTCTAATAGAATCTCTGCTGTCTCGGTCCTCCCTGATGCCCTGAGTGACCACTCTCCAGTGCTTTGCACCTGGTCCTGTAAGACAATAAAACCAGCCCATAAAACTGTCCCCAGCATTGGCTCAAACTGGGAAAGCTGGGACAACTGAAAAACAACCTAGCTCACTTGGACTGGTCACCCATCGACCTGGCCCCTGATATCTTCACTATTTTATTCGACATTCAACACTGCCTGCAACATATTTGCACACTCACAAAATGAGTTATCAAGGCCCTAACACCCCTGGATCTCACAGGCTCTCCTAGATCAGATTTGTCACAGAGACACCCTTTGGCACCTAGCCCTTGAATCAGGCAACTATCTGATAGACAATGCTGTCGGGCTGCCATGAACAAATACACCTGGAACATACACAAGGCCAAAGCTGACCACTACAGGGCAGTCCTCACCACCTCCTGGGGCTCAGGCTGCAAGTTTGGAATAATCTTAGGAGCTCAATGGGAAAACTGTGTCAGCTCCCTCCCAGCTCACTATCAAAGGTGGTATCATGAGTGACCCACAGGCCATCACCAAATGCCCTCAACTCCTCCTTTTCTGACCTCAGTAATGTGCTCCCCACAAATTTCTTTGATCCCACAAACCCCCACTCCCCTGATCACCCCCACCTTTTGCTTCCAAACCCTCACTCCTAGTGAGGCTAAACCCTACCTCTTAAATGCCTTAGGTATGTTGCATCACGGTAGTGATTCACTGGACCTTAGACTCCTCTACATGGCCCTGGATGTAGTTCTCACCCCTTAACCAAGATACTCAACTGCTCCTTCTGCCTTGGTGAATTTCACTAAAATGGAAAATTGCTGTTATTACCCCATCCACAAAAGTGGTAACTGCATGGCTCCCGGAACCACCGCCCATCTCCATTCTCCCCCACCAGGCCCTTGAAAAATCATCTCTGACCAACTCACAGACCATCTCACCAAATATGACCTACTCTGCCGGAAACAACAAGGTTTCGCAAAGGGCACATCATTACTACTGCCCTGGAGTTCACCAGCACTGTTCATACTGCCCTGACAGAGGGTGTCTGGTTAGTTCGGTCTTTGTAAATCTGTCAAAGCTTGACACCATGAGCTACCCTTCTCCTATCTGCTCTCCCACATAGGACTCTATCAGGATTCCCCAAATGGTTTGCTGGCTTCCTAGTCAGTAGATCACAACAACTAAAATTAATGACACACTCTCCTCCCACCTCCTGGTTAGTCAGGGTGCCCCAGGCTTCCATCCTGGGACCACTCCTCTTTAGTCTATTTCTGAACACCCTTCCCAAAGCCTGCTCTGGACAATTACTCTTATATGCCAATGACGCGGTTCTTTCTTCATCCACCCCGATCCTCACTCACTACAATTATCCCTCCAGATGTCCTTCAAAGATGCTGAATCATGGTTCACTGATCACCGCCGTCCTAAACCACAAAAAAAAAGTCACAACCAGAGCAAACATAAAGGCTACCACTAAATATTCACAACTCCCAACTGTTACCCCTTGAGCAGATTAACAACTTTATTTTTTTTAAACTTTCTTTTCAATTTTCCAACAAACACATGTAAAGCCTTATATTTTGTTAGTCATTACATAAGCTATATATGTATTCTTAGCATATTCCAGTTTTAAGGCCATCTAAGATTGATTTAAAATAATAATCCTTTACATAATTCACAAATATAAGCTTATTTCTTTAGTCACTAAGCAGGACATACTGTACATGTGTTCATAACATATTTCCATTCTCTTAAGGCTATCTAAAATTAATTAAGACTGACAAACATTAACTAAACTTAACACAACTAAGCCTGGAGTATTTGATTTGACTTCTTCTGGTTTATCATGTATTTTAACTTGTTAGAAGATGAATAAAAATCTGACCTGATTCATTTTATGTTGTCTCATATTTCATTCCAAATATCTGTCTTATCTTCCTGTATATAGTTATGCTTTAAGGCACAAACTCTGGCCTATAAGTGGATATATAGATTACCAATCTTCCTTGTGAGCTCAAACTGCTTTTGGTTTCGGTTAACAGCTGCTGTTAGTGGTTCCATTTATAGACTTGTATCATCAAGTCATGCCAGGACTGCAGGGAGAGAGGGATGGTACCAGCCAGTTTTTATGATGACTTTTGGCTGTTAACAAACAGATATTTAGAAGCTTCCTGGATTTGGGCTCTCTGCATCCCTTTGGGTATGAATTAAAGAAAAATAACAGTGGTGAGGGGTAGGCATAGCAGGAACCATCTCCAGTAAGACTCTGAGGACCAGATATTCAAAACTTTGTGCGGGCAAAAACATTTGCACAGTTTTAGCGGGATTAGCATGGGTCAGCTATATTCAAAAGGCCAAATAGTGCGGGCAAACTGCATTAGCACTGGGCAAAATCATAATGTATGCAAGGGCAAACTGACATGAATACAGGCTAATGCTATATTCAGTGTCTAGTGCTGCGCAAGTGGTTTTATGTGACTTAGTGCGACACTTAGCATGGTGTACATTACCGAGGAAAAGCTTGTCTTAACCCTGGGCAATCAGCTTCTATGGCGTGACACTATGGCTTGAGTGGTGTTTGCACAGGTTTTGCGCAACCCTAACAAAATAAATATGACACATAGACAAAGCCAAACATAGAGGAAACATGCTGCTAACTGATGGCATCACAATGATGCCATCATCTGCCACCAGTCCCAGCCATGCCAGGCAGTAAGTGGTGACCCTGCTGCCAGTGGACAGCATGGCAGTGTGGCCATACAACACACCTATGGACTACACTTCTGTGGATACCAACAGATGCCAGCACACAATGTAGCACTGTGGGCATGGAGGATGTTGAGGGAGAGTGTGGGTGGCCAGGCTGTGCTACAGACCAGGTGTGGCCACAAGGCTGGAACATCATGCAGTGTACATGGGCCAGTATGGGAATACCCCAATACCAGTGTCCTTTCGGATAATATATGCCCCCGCCACATACCGCACAGCTGTACAACTGCCACAGCACAAAGCCGGACATGTATATGTCACTGTGATCATCCCATGCCAGAGATGCAGCATTTGTGGGTCACACAACAGCGTAACAGTAATGTCCACTGTCAGTAAACACCTGCAGGTTGGGCCTCTCACTGTGTATAGTGCAGTCATCACCATAGGCATTGCTGTGTCCATACACTACTGGCCCCTTGCTACTGTAGTGTCTGCTGTGCACTGTAGCATGACCTACAGTGTGACAGTTGCATGCAGCACCACCACCATCTGTGTCTATGCTGTGTTGTCCCAGTATAGCTGCAGGCAGCAGCGTATGTGAAGTAGTGTTCAAAACTGTATAATATTCCCTAAGCTGTTTGACAGTGCTAAATGTCGTGCTGGTTTAGTGCAGGGCTAAACAATTAGCCCAGTGCAAACTGCATGCAAGTCAGTACAATGAGATGCTAATCTGGATGATTGCTCACAGACTACCTAAGTAGGCTCATTTGCATGTCACTTTTGAATATGGCAAAGTTTAGCTCCTGGCAAATGTGTTTGCACCGGGCTAATGGTTTAGCCCTGTGCTAAACCGCTCAAACGTGTTAGTGCTGTGCAAACACTTTGGGAATATTTTACAGTTTTGCACACTGTACTTTCACATACGCTGCTGCTTGCAGCTGTACTAGGTCCACGATTTGCAGACACACACATTGGCCACATAGTTCACCTCTACTTACCTTCACATTGCTGTGCACTGTGTTGCTGTTGTGGTTTGCACTTCCTGGTTGCCATATTCAGAGCGGTCTTATTCCAGGGCTAAGTTTGTCCTGCACTCCCAGCCCAGTTTGCCCGACCTCATTCCCATGCTATATTCAGAAGCTGTTTGCCCTGGGCTATTCCTTTGAGTATGGCTTGCTTTGTGCTCTGGGCTAAGTTTGCCTGCTGAACTGCTAATTTAGCCCTGGGGCAAAGTTTTGAATATCCAGCCCTGAATCTGTTAAAAGGGTTGTATTGTTGGGCACCTAAAAGATGTGTCCATGCATAGCCCTCTCATGGTCGCATAATCTCCAGCAAGATGCATCCTCCTCTCTGAGTACCTAGACTGTATGGCTGGGGTTTTAAAGAACCATATCATATTCTTCCATGAAAATTCCTTCCAATTTGGGGAGGCTAAACCATAGTACAAGAAATTAAGATGTGTGGTCCAAATGTATTCTGCTATCTCTACTCTGAAGTCTTTTCCCAGGCCCATCTGACTGTTTTGTAGAGTCTCCTTTAATTTCCAACAGATCCCTACACAGATATGAGATGATGCGTGTCAAAGGAGTCCTTCCTCTATTGTCATTTTTATAGTGTCTCTATTAATTTGGGTAGAGGTGCTGGAAAAGTTGGCACAGTTGCTGCCTTCAACGATTTAAGAAAATTATGTACCTGTAAAATTCTATACTCACATGTCATACATGACATGTAGTGCCTCAAATGGTATCAAATTCCCATTCTGAATGAAATGTACCACTATGTGTAGGCCTGCTCTAGCCCAGTGTCTGAACCCATGGTCCAGTCTTGCTGGCCAAAAAGATGACAGTATGGTAAGGAGTATAGAAAATATCTAAAGGCAGCCAAAGGTTTAGATTCCATCACCCCTCTCCAAACAGTCAATGTATTCATTGTATATGGATTATCTGTGATGTCTGTTGGGAGAGATCATGGAGTCTGTAATAATACCTTATTTAAATTGATAAGGTCTTCTTCTCTAATATCAAATTCCTTCCACTTAGCCTGGTAATTTGGATGTAGTAAATACATCATGGTCCTAAGTTGTGCTACTTGATAGTATGCTTGAGATCTGGCAGTGACAGTCCCTTCAGTTTTTAGGTAATCGTAATAAGGTGAACCTAATTCTAGGACGTTGGGGGCTCCAAATAAAGCCTGACATTTTTATGTTGATTGCATGCATGTGCAAGAAACATATTGCGCAGCTTTGCTGCAGAAGCAGGTTGTGGAGGCACGCGACTGTTGTGGCCAATGCCCCCACAGCCTTTGGAGGCTTGGCCCACTTTTGTTAATGGGTGGCATGCTGCTGCTGACACTAGTTCAGCCAGCATGCCACAACCTTGTGAGTTTCAGCCACTGCTATCAGGAGCCGCCCGTCATTGCAGCGTAAACCATTCCGCTGCAATGAGGGAGCGACCTGTCATTGCTGGGCGGAACCTTGTACCAGATATTGTTTTAGAACAGGCAGCCGCTTGTCACACCTCATTGAACAATATTAGTGAGCCCCCCATGCTGAGGAGGTGCCCAATCCCTCAGCAGCATGTGCCCCCCACCACAGTGTTTATGTGCTGACGGGGCCCCAATCCTCATCAGCTTCAGTTCGTGAGATCAATAACGCTCATAGTTGCGGCTGGGGAGCCCACTCCCATCAGCATTATGTCCCCCCACAAAGTTTCATTTGCCGACGGGTAGCCCACTCCTGTCTGCATAATCCCCAAACACACAGTGCAGTTGTGCTGAGGGGTGCCCAATCCTCGGCTCATGCGCTCCTTTTTGTGCCAATGGAGGTGCCAAATCCTCTTCTGCTAGAGCTGCCCCTCCAAAAACATTGTGTTGGCACGCTGGGAGCCCACCCCAGCATGCCAAATGGTCCTGTATTATATTTAGTAAGCTGTAAAAAAGAAAACGGTTCTCGCCGTCTCCCTGCCCATTCCCACAACCTCGCCCACCCTCTGCACACCCTGCCTCCCACCCCCTCCCCCATGCCTCGCGGGTCGACGATTTCGTGGACCGGGAACACGCCTGCACTCTTCAAAGCCGACCACAAACTGAGGAATGTCGATAAGCTGTATAATGGCATAAATACGGTTTTTCAACTTTGATGGATATCTCAGGCATTTTTGAATTTTGGCACAGATTTTTCAACACGTGGTTTTAGATCCTCCTTACAAATTCAGCCACTGTCATGGTGCTATTCAGCCCCAAAGGTGATTTTGCGGTCACTGCATGGAATCACTTTTCAGGAAGATTAACAAAATGGCAGTGCCAGTGTTCATAAGGTGGGCTCTCAAAAGTCTATATGTTAAATTTGGTGGAAAAAATCCAAGAAATGACTGTTTTACGAGTGTGCGTTGAGAATAGCGCGTCGCTGTGGGAAATCAGTGTTTGGGACAGATTATAAAATTACAGTGACACTGTTCATTAGCAGAAGATCCCTACAATGCCTATGTTGAAAATTTGGTGACGAATGTCCATAAAATGACTGTGTTACCTGAAGCGTCACGTTACGCGGATTTCCACTTCACGCCGTAACGCCACCAATTTGCAATATTTTCTTACCCAGATTTTAAACATTGCCATTGTTCACACCTCCTCATGAACAGTGCAGCTGTCATTTTTCACATCCTGGCTGAAATGTGTTTACGCACTCTGGCGCAGAATAGCGGTGCTGTAGGAAATCAGTGTTCAGGACACATTATGAAAATCCACAGTGACACTGTTCAGGAGCAGAGGTCCTAAAAATGCCTATGTTGAAAATTTTGTGATGAAACTCCATAAAATGACTGTGTTACGGCGTGTATTGTGCAGTTTCCATGCACCCTTGTAACTTAGCAAATTAGTAATATTTTCATACCAGATTTTCAACACTGGCATTTTCACACCTCTTATGAACAGTACAGCTGTCATTTTCACATTCTGGCCAAAATGTGTTTTGCATTTCCAGTGCAAAATACCACAGTTGCTTTTGAAATCAGTGTTTAGTACAGATTAGGATCGGCGAGAGAGAGAGAGAGAGAGAGAGAGAGAGAGAGAGAGAGAGAGGGAGTGACTGAGCTCAACTGAGGCCTGTCGGAACTGTTGTGATTTCTTTCTGGGCAGAAAAAGGTGTCAGCGCGGGCAGGAGCCCAGTACAAAGGCAGCCTGCAGCGCGGGACAAACAGAATGAGTGGATGAGGGAGGGATTAGCGAGCTCAACAGAGCAAAGCAATCAACATTCAACATTGACAAATGCTTGTTTTATTAAATTCCCAAAGTATTTTAGGTGGTATGAGGATTGGGAGTGTTTGAGACTGGTAAAGAAAACACTGCAGTATGTTCATCCTCACCACATCAATCCATTGTATGAACGGTAAGGGATGGTTTTCCATCTTTCCAGGTCTAAAGTGACCTGCTTTAATAAGGAGAGATAGTTCAGATTAACTAATTGATCACCCTCTCCAGTTTGATGTATTCCTAGATACCTAAGGAAGGAAGATCTCATCTTAAGGAAACCTCTGTTGTATTTCAGTGGAAGGAAAAGTTTTATTTAAGGGCTTCAGTTTTTGTGAGGTTTACCTTATAACCTGCTATTTTACTGAATTCCTCTAACAGGTTCCAAATTTGGGGCAGGGATTTCTCAGGGTTCATTGAATATAATAGTAAATTGTCTACATATAGGGCCAGTTTATGCTGTTTTCCTCCTACTTCTATTCCTACTGTCCCTCACTCTGTCTAATCACTTGAACTAGTGGCTCTAAGTAGATTGTGAACAGTAGAGGTGACAGTGGGCACCCCTGTCTGGTGCCTTTTGCCAGGGATATTGGGACTGCTACCATGCCATTTATTTTTATATATGCTTTGGTTTGGTCATATAGTGATGTAATGATATTTAGAAAATTCTCCGAAGCCCATCTGACGAGAGCTACCAGGAAGGGCCACTCCATGTGGTCAAATGCCTTTTCTGCTTCTAGGCTTAGCAGCAGCATAGGAGTTCTCCTTTGGTTGGCACAGTGTAATAAATGTAGGGTTCTCTTAATGTTGTCTTGAGCTTGTCTGGTAGTAATAAAACCACACTGGTTCTGATCTATTAAGCCAGAGGTTAGGCCCTCCAGCCTTCCTGAGACCACCATCATGAATATTTTGTAGTCAATCTTCACAACCGATATAGGTCTATATGAAGCACATAATGACTGGTCCTTTCCTGGTTTTAATACACTAGATATGGTGGCATATTTCCAGGAATCTGGTGCCCCCTCCCTTCCAGTATTCCCTGACAAGCCTGCTGTTGCGTAGGCAACAGAAGTTGCCTAAATCCTTTATAGAATTCTCCCATGTACCCATCTGGTCCGGGTTTTGTTTGTTTTTAATTTTTGATGGCTTCCTCTAATTCTGGTGTGATAATCTAGGCTAATAAGTTTGTTTTTGTCTCCATGCTAAGGGTTGAGAGTTTTAGTTTTGCCAAAAAGGTTTAGATCTTCAGAGGGTCCACTGCTCTCTCTGGGGTATATAGCGTTTGACAAAAACTAGTAAACACCTTCATTATTTGTGGTGCTGTGTCTCCATTCTGTCTGTCCAGTGACCTGATTTGGGTTATCCATGACTGGAGACCCTCTTCCTCAGTTGATGTGCTAGGAGCTGGGTCGCTCAGGGTCCCCCTCATAATATTTCTGGTTCAGAAATTGTAAAGCCTGTTCTGTCTTTACATTTAGCAAGTGCTGCACTCTTTGTCTGGGGTCTCAATAGTGGTAGGACTGCCTTGTCTCCCTGTGCATGTTGAATTTGGAGTGTTTTAAGCTGGTCCTGAAGATCATTTGTTGGGCTGTTTGTCTACATTTATGATAAGAGGCAAAATTTATAATATCCCTCTTAAAACTACCTTCAGGGTGTCCCATAAGGTTCTGGGCTAGTCCTCCCCTCTATTCTCCTGCAGTATTTGTGGTATCCTGTCCCTTATTAAATCTTTGAATTCCAGAAGATTCATTAGGAAGTTATTTAATTTCCATAGATTAATTTCTTTGGCTGGTCCCATTCCAGAGTCAGGAGCATCAGTGAATGGTCTGAGAAAACTGAAGAAATGTTCTCACAGTCATAGACCATAGGGTTATGTTCTTTGGACAAATAGAAGAAGTCTATCCTGGTATATGTCTTAATAGAATAGTGTGTGTAAGACCTCCCCAGAAGATGAAGTGCCCTCAGATGTCTGCCCACCCCATATCTCTTATGTACATCTGGGCCGCCTCTGCATTCCTGTTTTACATGGAGGGTTCTGGTTTGTTGTGTAGAGATGTGAATAGGTAAGATAATGATCTCCTCCTAAAATTAGTATGCCCTATGGTGTTCAGTTACTTTTTGGAGTAAATGTCTCACCACTCCAACGTCTGCACCTGGGGTATATATATACTTGCTAGGGTAAACTCTGTCCCTTTGTACTGGCCTATCACCATTGCCAATCTGCCCTCTGGATCACTATAAGAGGAATTTACCTGTAAGGGGTATATTTGGGAATCAATATTGCAGCTTCCCTCCTTTTCCTGCCTTTGAATGAAGAGGCTATTACTTTTGAAACCCAAATGTTCTCAGTTTTGGTGCTCCTCCTTTCCCAAGTGTGTTTCTTGCAGTAAATAAAATCCAGTTTATGTCTTTTGAAATGTAAGCACCTTATGTAGTTTGACTGGATTGTTTAATCCATTGACATTTTGTGAGCAAATTACTACTTTCTCTTTCTTGTCCTCATCATGTTTTAGTAATTTTCTTTGCACCACTTTTCATGTTGTACATGTACTTCTAAATCCAAACCTCTCCCAGCTTCCTACCTATCACCCTCATCCCAGTCTCTTTCTCTCCTTTTACCATCTCTTCTTCCCTTCTAATCAACAATCTGTTGTGGAATTAGGATCTCTCCTTTTTGTATAACACTGTTGTACACATTCTCCATTCCAGGCTAATTGTATAACATTAACACAAAGAACAGCAGTAACTAAATACATACAATTTAAACACAGAGGCCCAGATATTCAAAAGGTTGAGCCATACTAATAGGGTTGTGCCTGCATGAAGTACAAAATGCACCATTCTGTGATATTCAGCAGGGAGGCAGTTGCCCCCAAAACACACTAAGCAACAGCGCAATGATGATGAAGGCATGCACAACTGAAGGGGAGGAACCATGCACAAATAGCGCGATGCGATATTTAACAACTAGCCATGCACAAGAGGGAGCAGCGGAAGTTGCGTCATAGTGGAAATTAGCCCAAATAAAAGGGAGCAAGGAGGCGCACAAGAACGCTACAGGAAGCCACATATGAAAACACAGCAGGACACACTGGGCAGCAGAGACACACAGGGCCAGGCAGGAAAGGGCACCTGGAAGCAATAGCCACAGGGGAATGTGTGGGGAGACCTTGCAGAGGGAGGTACACCACACAGCAGTGAGGCAAGCACAGGCAGGCATTACCGGTGCAGGAGAAGTAGCAGTGAGGACAGCAGGGGAATACAGTAACAGCTGCCAGGAGGGTGAACACAAGCCAGGGACATGGCCAGTGCCACCTTCCAGATGGAGGCCGTTATGGGGGGTGAGAAGGTGGGCAACAGGGGGCGTGGCTGTGGAAGGGCCCATCCGTGGTATGCCCCTAACAGGCAGTACTGAGCCTGCACCAGCTTGAGCTGTACAGTGATGCCGAGATTGTGGGCTGGTACCGCCTGAATCGGGCAATTCTGAGGCGGCTCTGTGAACTGTGCAGTGACGTGATGCAGGCACCCACACGACGGAGCCATGTCCTGTCAGGAAACCAAAGTGACAGCTTGCATGTGCTTGCTCGCCACAGGTACCTTCCAGAGACCAACTGGGGACACCACAGGCATAACCCAGTCAGCCATGTCATGCCACCTCACCCAATTCCTCAGTGCACTGCTGCCACATGCTACAGAGTACATCCATTTCCCCAGCACACTGCTGAGTGCACAGCAAACATACAGGAGTTTCACAGGGTAGCATGTATGCCTGATGTGCTGGGGAAATAGACTGCACCCAGGCCATCCGCACACCACCTGGCCCTGAGGGGCCACATACATCAATCGCAAGGGCTATGCCAGCATCAACTGCCAGGTGGTGTGCGATGCCAGGGGTGCATAATCAATGTCTGTGCCATGCACCCTGGGGAGCACATGATGTCTTCACCTGGCACCAGTTGGCACTGTGCCACAGATTCGAGAGTGGGAATATCCCACTGACCACCTAGTGGGTGAGTATGCAAACCACATGGACAATCTTTGGGCCTGGGGGCATGGTCAGAGGTGACATGGGTAGTGGCCTACATGGCTCGTGGCAGGGCAATGCTGATCACCAAATTAACCTCCACCCTCTACACACAGGTGACAGTGGATACCCACTCCGTCCTAGCTGCTCACACCCTACCGGTGGCCCACGACCCCATCACAGCAATGCTACAATGAGGCACATGCCACCACATGTAATGTCATTGGCGGGTGTTCGGGATGCTGAAGGCACATTCCATTGCCTGGACACCTCCAGCGGTGCCCTACAGTACAGCCCCTCAAAGGCCTGCAAGCTATTCCTGGCCTGTTGCATCCTGCACAACATGGGCAACGAATGAGGGATAGCTGTACAGGTTGAAAGAGGGGGACAGGAATGGGGACGATGAGGACGCCGGTGACAATGGTGATGGGCAGCCCCCTTGGGCGACAGGACCCCGACTGCTCTGGATGGCACAGCTGCACTGGAACACCATCACAGAGGAGCACTTCAGCCAACCCAGGTAAGTCATGGGGCCATGTGCAGCCAACAATGGCTAAGGCACAACCCACAAACAAGCATGGACACACACCAGGTGCATGCCATCAAGGAAAGTGGCAGTGCATGGAATCACACACACAACCAGGGATGGGTGAGGTCTAACACGCACGTGGATGGACACACACACACACACACGCACACACACACACACAATGCACAAACTTGCACAAAGGGTAGGGCACACAGACCCAGAACGCCACCCTAGCCACACACATGTCCACAGACCACCCACACCACTGCCTGTCCATGTCGTGTGTCAGATGCAAACACCATTGCACATTGGTATACAGCGCAATGCAGGCATCACCATGCACATGCAACTGTGGACAGAAGCTGGGAGGGTGTGCAGATGGACTATTGTATCCACGTGTGAGCAGGTACCCACCGTGCACTGCCCACTGAAAGACACAATGCACACAGGGCAGCACCAGACAGTAGCCACGTTGGGAGACAGGTCAGTCACATGACACAGTGCCCGGCTGCCACAGATGCGTGGGCAGCCCGCTGACACCCGCCAGCACTGACAGGCCGACCATTGGCCTCATGGGTGGCACCGATGGTCCCTCAGGGTTCCACTGCATGAACACGACCGTGCTTGTACATGGGTCTGCAGCACACTGAACATGCCTCGCCAGGTGTGCAGGATACCCACAACTGAACCCGGTGTTGACAGGGAGGGTGTCGCCGCGATGCAGGGAGCGGGGTGGACAGTGCACTGAGTGGTGTCCATGATGCATGGGCACATGACTGTGTGCCCATTGTGGCCATGACAGCAGTGAATGCCTGTGCATGCCTGTCAATGGCAGCAGTCACATCCTCCGCAACCAGTCCATCCCTGCCAGGATCAGGCGATGTATCTGCTGCGGCGCTCCTCTGCCCACTCCAGAGCTGCGCGGTGCATCCACCGCGACGTCACAAGCCATATCTGCTACTGGACTGATGCTTGCAGTGGCGGGTGTTCTCATCCAAAAGTCATCTGCCTCCTCAGCATCCTGTCACTCAGGGTGTGTGAGGCCCTGATGCTTAGCACCCCTTGAGGGTGGGCGCTGCACACCAGGACCAGGTCTGGGCATGTCCACAGGTGGTGCACAGATGCTGCCGCTGGACCCTGTACTCCCAAGCCCATTGGCCGACTACTGATGCTGCCCCTCTGGCTGCCACTCCCCAGGGCTCAGTGGTGCCACCGCAATGGCCGCAACAGTCCCACTGTCCTGAACAAACACCAGTGCTGCTCCACTGGCATTGACAGAGCACAGGCTGGGACTGTCCTGACATGCAGACCTCCACAGCAGCACCCCCACAGCCATGGCTGCAATGTTACCTGATGTGTGGCCATCCCGGCACAAACATGTCACTGCCCATGCCGTTAGCGACATCATCATTGGTGATGGACTCGGCACCGGCCCAAGTCACAGCATGCTGGCATCTGTGGACACTGTCATGCTGGGACATGGGCAGGGCTTCCTCCGCACCTGTTACAACAACATCAGTGTGGACAGCCAAGCAGGATCACTGTCGCACTGAGCCATGTATACCTGTGGAGGTGGATGGGCTCTCCTCCATCTTCAGCTGACTGTTCTCAGTGGACAGGCCCACCACTGCTGACCCATGCAGATGCTCAGGATCTGTAAGGAAAACAAAGTCGCGTTACTGCATGTGACCTACCCTACACCCCCATAGACAGACCATGACTTACCATGCAGTGATGGGCCACCACCCATCTGGAAGCCACCACCCAGAACACCTCAATGGTACAACGCTGCATGCTTCCAGCAATCCTCTCCTCCTGTGGGGTCAGGTGTACCACCTCCGGCTGTCCCTCACCTGTTGCAGCTCATGCTGCACTGATGGCAACCACCTTCTCCTTTATTCTCCTCCTGTCTGTGCCCATCTTCTTCTTGCACTCCTGCACAGAGTGCTGGTGGCTGCCATGCACGTTCACAGCACATGCCACCTCCTCCCCACGCAGCAGCATGGGCTTGAGGTGTTCCCTGCCGTCCGCTGAGAAGCAGCTCCTGATCCAGGTAGGCCTCAAACAGGGCTTCGGTCTGGGCCTTTGTAAATTAGGCCTCCTCCTCCTCCCACCACTGTGTTCCTTCCCTCCCACAACTTGCTCGGTCATTTTTTAGCCTGTAAGAATGGCAGTTGTTACCTGTGACTGTGCAGTCCCATGCATGTCCCTAAATCCACAGTCCACACTCCCAAGCAGCATGCAACTCACCAATAGACTGCAGTAACCGACTATGGTACTGCAGCCCAATAAGCACTTTTATGCTCAACCCCATACAAATGAGGCGAGGCACAACTTTAAGTGGATGAAAATTGCAGTGCTGCGCCATTGCATAGCCGTTTGCTGTTTTGCATATGATGACTAAATATCGTGCTGTTGCGCTTTGCGCAATTGTATTGAACATGCTGAGCCAGGCGCAGTTCTGTGACATGCATAGTACACACCTCACTGCACATGCCCAGGTGCTGATTCAGGTGTCTGCCACGCTGCTGACATGCTGTGTGGGGAAGCAATGCAGGGCATGGCCACCATTGTGCCAGTGGTGCTACAGCGATGTTCACCTACATGGTGCTGTGGCACTGGGCCATCATAGGCACACTGGGGCAACAGCATGGTAGGCCACTACTGGAGGTAGCACACAGGCAGCCAATCATGCTAGATGCATTGGGTTCCAATGGCGCTGTGCGTGTCCATGCGCCAGAGACCCTTGACCCTGTGCCCAACCTTTGCCCCATAGGCGCCATCGTCAGGCATGATGCACCACCTTTAGCGCTGTTCGGTGACAGGCGTGATAGGGAATAGCAGCGCTGTACCGCACAGTATCTGCACATGGGAGCCACACTGCAGGCGCCATATTTGCAGACTGAGCTGAGAGAATGGCGTACAGGAGGTCTGCTCAATGGACACAGGTGGAACTGGCCAACCTAGTGGCCATAGGTGGAGACACACCATGGACCATTGTTCAGGAGGTACCCTGGACAGGTCCAGGAGCCAGGTGTGGGAGAATGTGTCCACTGCACTGGAGGAGGCCACTGGATGGGGAGAACAGCTGAGCAGTGCCGCCATGGGTATGGGGACCTGCGGCGGAGGGAGCAGGACCTGCTAGCCCACCTGCGGGCACGTGCAGAAGGGAACAGTGCCACGGCCTGGTAGGTGTTACGTCAACACACTTTTATCTTCCATATGGGTATCATGGTTGTATGTGTCCAGCACATGGGAGGGACCATCCGGTGTTGGCTGTGGTGGTGTTATCAGGGTGTGGGGTGGGTGGGTCTAGCTGGGTGGGAGAGCACACACCTGGGGGCAGGGGCTTTGCTGTGAGATTGTACTGATGTTCCTCTCTCCTGTTTCACCACAGGGCTGGAGGAGTGGCGTCTGGCCCGTGAGCTGCGGCACAATGAAGAGAGAGGGATTCCAGGTGGGTGAGGATCCACAGCACCCAAGTGACTGGCCCAATGATGGTGAGTGCCATACCTCCATGTTTACTATTGCATGCTGTGTAACAGGGTGGGCAGCGGGGCATGGCCACCATCCATTGACACCACTGCCATGCACACAACTACTACAGTCAGCACTGTCCAGTGGTAATGCATGTCTGGGAGTGCATCTATGGAGGTCCATGTGTGCACCAGGTACATGACTTTGCCACTGCCTTTGCACCACATATCCAAGTCACTAAACTGCCACGGTGGTGCTGTGCATGACTTGGCCGGTGGGTGTGTGCAGCGTTCCACATGGCTGTATGCACCTGGGTGGGCTGGTCATGTGGGCGTGATCAATGTGGGTGGTCACACACCATCACAGAGGTATGTCCCATGGCCGTATGCCATGCACAGTGAGTGGGCTGTATGGGGCTGTGCATTCACACCTATTGACTGTGTTCTCTTGTCCTAGGTGTCCACCAGCTCAATGACATCCGGAGGTGCTACGGAGATCCTGCATGTGGCAAGGGTGTCCCTGGATATCCTTCACTGGACAGATGAGACTGGGGTCCTCAGGAGGTGGAGAAGCCAGAGCGGGAGTGGGGCTCTCGCTGAAAGTCCCTATGACCCTGATATCCCCTACCCACCTGAACCCAACCCTCACACCCTCCTTTTCTGTCCCATTTGTCCACCCTTGCCCTTACCCACCCCACCTTGTTTGTGACCCCCCACCTTGTATATATTCTTGTACATAGTTCACTTTTATATGTTGTTTTAATACAGATATTTTTGATATGACTACTGTGGTGGTCTCTGATTTGCAGTGGGCTATAGGTGCTCAGTTGCAGTTGTGTGCATGGCATCAGGGTGGTGCAGTCATGGGTATGTGTGTGTGTGTCCATGGGGTGTTGACTATGGTGTGGGGGTAGCTATCAGTCAGTGTCTGTGGTGTGTGTGTGTTGTGCCTGTGCACTGGATGACTGTGTGCAGTGGTCCATGGTGCATGCTCTGGGTCCATGGTGCCCCTGTCAGCCCATCCATGGCCTGTGCAGCTGACACCTATGCATGTCTGTGACCTGCATGGTCTGCTGGCATGTCAGTGGTGGCTGTCCATGCAGGGCAGCCACTGTACCCGCACAATGCTGGGATGCCACCTGTCACTGATGTGGTGCATGTCTGCCTCTGGTGACACTGTGGCCTCCACAGTTGTTGACCCACCTCCATGCTGTGGCTTATGTGTGTTGCAGGGATGTGGCCACTGTCTGTGACTTGTGCTCCGGGCACATGCTGGTGCCATACAGGTCCACAGTGCCTCGCGGGGTGGCTGGCACTCCTGTGCCATGGAGGACTCAGGTTGTGTGTACACAGTTTACATGGGCCCACACTGGGGACTTGGTTGCCCAGCTACTGTGTCCCTGTGTTGTTGTGCCCTTGGGTATGGGTGGGTGTCTGTCCATGCACTGTGTGGTATCCGGTGTGGTGCATGCTTCCACGCACCACTGTGGGTGTCTGCGCTGGCTGTTGTGGCCAGTGCTGGGTCAGGTGTGTCATTGGGAGAGTGTGCAGGGTGCTGTACCACTGGTGAGTGGGGTCCAGGGCATGCCCTGTCCCGTGTGGGTACCTCATGTGTCGGCCTTGGGGTTGGTGTCTCAGCAGTACCTCGGGGGCTGTGTGTGGTGGCACTGTGTATGCCATTGTTGCATCGCTGTGTGCTGCCACCTGCTGATGGGTGCTCATGGTGGGGCTGCCTTGCATGGTTCTGTGGTGCACAGGGTTGCATGGTCACAGAGGTGGTGGCATGCATGGGGTTTCCTGCAGTGGTGGATGCTGCTCCTGGGTAGGGTGTCTAGGGATCACAGTGCAGGGTGTGCTCTGCATTGGGGATGGTGTGGCACGGGGTTGTCAGTCCTCCTTGTGTACCAGTCACAGCTTGCCGGGGGTGTGATGGGCCACCATGGCCCAGCTGTGGGTTAGTTGCTGGTCTCCATGGGCCAGTGGTTATTCCAGCCCTCCCCAGTTGTGCAGTGCATGAGGTGTGGGAGGGCGATGTCTGTTCTGCTGTGTGTTCCTCTGTCCATCTGTGGCATGGTGGTGGGCCTTACCTCCCTGGTTGTGCAGTTGCATTGCTGCCCTGCTGCTGGGGGCATCTCTGGTTGAGCTGTGGTGCCTCTGGACTGCTCAGCTGCACATCTCTTGTTGCGCTATGCATCTGATCTGTAGCTTCCTTCCTAGTTGTGCTATGGCACAGGTGGTGTGATATTCAGTCGTCGGCTGTAGGCACAGTTTGGCCATCTCAGTTTTTGAATATCGCACCTCTTGTGCATGGGTGTAATGGACTTTCACTTGCTCCTGCTATTGCACACCTTTTGGGTGCAGGATGAATATCTGGGCCATTGTGTAACTATATACTCTGTCTCTTCCAAGGGAGGAGGATCAGAACCTATCTCTCATGTCTGGACCATGCAGGCAACTTCAGAAGTCTCAGTGGCCCTAGGGAGTAATGTGGTGAGCAAGCCCACCTGGCCCCTGGGTCTCAGGCAAAAGCCGGACCCCAAAAGAAAAGATGGAAAATGAATATTGCCATAATCCAATAAACACCTCCCATGATACCTACGTCTTGTCTGGTGTGTAAGCTGGATTTATTGACTGTTCCCACACAACCTTGAACCGATGATTTATTTATCCCCTCAGTGATCCCTTTTGAGTGATGTGCCATCCTCCAGACTTCCAATTTTGAAAGCCTGCAGTTAGCTAGCATCCTTGGTTATTCATTTTCTTAGTGCCCCTAATTTTGCAACTCACATTGCCACAGAGATGTATTTATTCAAAATTATTAAAATGCCCTCTTGATTGTGGCGGTATGCAATAACTGCCCCTCCCGCCCGCATGCATCTCAATATCTATACTATTCCTATTCAGAAAGCTACATTATTTCCTTAGCTACTAAACTTCTAACTGGAACAATATTATAACATCTTATATGCCTTAGCAGTAATTAACAATAAGAGGGATCATCTTTCTTGCCTGAACAGTTAAAATGTCTCTCATTCATGTACTATTATGCTGGTGTGTATACTGTCAGGCATAGTGTCTCCAAGGTAGGTCCAATGCTTTCAAGGTCCTACAAGAAGGAACCTGCTTAGATGTCAACTCATTCACTCCACAGGAGCTCTTTGAGAGCTCCACCACTTGCCTCCTGTATACTCTTAATACTGCATCCTGGGCCTTTCTGAGCAAAAGCAATCCATAATCAGCATGCCACAAACAAATGCTAATACCTCATGAACCATAAGTGCTACACACAAAGTTTGAGTAGCAAAGTTGTTCAGCACAAAATTATCATTCCAGTGGAGCTATGTAATTAATATTAAGTGATTTTGTTTTCTAAACTAGTTGAAATAACCATTTTGTTGCACAAAAAAAACAATATAAGCCATTTTTGGTTGGGAAATATGTAACATATCAACACCAAATTAAGCATCCATACATCAGATGTAGTTACAATAGTACTTTTATACGAAAAGCATGTTTCTAGTATAAAACATGTATTTTCCTCCATTTTATGCAAGTGCTTAGGTGAGGCTTGATGGCCAAAATGTCTGCCATACACACCATGTCATAAACAAATGCAAATATCTCCTAAAGTGAACATGATACACATGAAGTATCAGTGGCAAAGTTATTTAACACAACATTACCTATCTAATGGTGCAATGCAGTCAATTCTAATCAATGCTGGCTGGCAAGTAATATTAAAACATGTGAGTGACATCTCCAGACATTACTAGGGCACACAAGTCTGTAGCTGACTTTGTAGTCATTCTGGGACATACTGCAGTATATTTGCTGCCACCTACAGGCACATTCTAGGAGGCAGTGAGTTAAACTGTGAGTGAAGTTCTCGCTCAAAATAGTGCCAGTTCTTTATTTGTAGATATAACCATTGTGTCAAAGGGGAGGAAGACAAGGTCCAAACCCGTATGTCCCCGGATCTGTGAGGTATAATTCAAAACGTGGAGTTTCAGCCTCCTCTCAGACTTCAATTATGCCTCAGGGACAACAGCTTAGTGTCTCTCCTCCATTATCTCTGTGTTTCCAGAGATTCAATAAAACCATATTTTACTGACCATTCAGGTTTCAGGGGTCTGTGCTCTGTGACTATCTCATAGAAGTATGCTTCTCCTGAAGCATTTGAAGAATGCTACATATGTCTTGCAGCATGGATGGTGCCGCCTTCTTGGCCAAGTTCCTACAGTATGTTGATGTTGTGCTCCCATAACCCAAGTTGATCTGGGGTCCTTGGTCATGTATCCTGTGGTACAGGTGGTGCTGGCTGTCACTCCCTCTCCCATAGTGCTCTCAGCTTCCTCTGGTGTCTGGTAAGTCACTGTGCTGGTCTCCAAGAATATTTTGATTTTGTCCAGATATGGTGTCTATAAATGCTGATTTTGCACCCTCAGTTCTTTCATTATAGCAGAGTAGGCCACGTGTTGCTTTAATATCTCCAGAGGGTAGTCATGATCAAATATCAATCTTGTTGCATTATATTTCACTACCTTCATTTGCCAGGCCATTTTAGGAACTCTTCCTTGTCTTTATAACTTGACATCTTAAACATGATAGACTGAGGCCTGGCTTTTGGATCTGAGGGTTGGGCCATGAGGGCTGTATCTGCGTGCTTCTATCTTAAATTGGAAAGTGGCTGGAATGTTCAGTACATCACATGCAAAAATGTTGTAGGTGCCAGACTGGTCCTTTTAAGAACAGATCCAGAAACAAATGATTTGGCACCTTTTGTTGGACCAACATGGATGTTACAGAAAAGAACAAAGTGCTCTAGCTTCAGACCAACCAGGTCCTTCTTCAGAAGCTTTGTGGCAGTTATTTCAAATATCCCATACACTTAATACCAGATTATATTGAAAAACAGAAACAATTCTCATTGGTTTAATATATACATTTAAAATATAACAGAAGATTACGTCAGAGAAGCTAATTAACACCAGTATGCCTTTAACTGAGGAGCCTCAGAAGGGCAAAGGTTATCAAGAATTCTCTACAGCCAGAGAGTTCTTGTCACATAAATTTTATAATGTCTCAGTATGCCAAGAAAGCATTCTAGTGATAAAAAATAAAACCTTGGGGTGGCATTCTCTCTAATACATGTAAGATGAGCTTACAACTTACATTCCAATTGTCCTGGTATATTAAAGAGCAGATAATGAGAGACAAATCCTGAAATTAGGTATAACTGCAAGTTGAAACAAGCCTCAAATTAACATACACATATATACATGATGCATTATAGTATCACTTGTAAGTGCCAAATAAAATAAAAAATATTACTTGTCAAGGACCCCAAGAAAATGAAACCATGAGCCTGATAAGTGCAGATTTCAACACAGAGTCCGTGATAACAAAAATGCACAGAATCAATCTAAAGAATCTAAATGAAAACCCAAAGGAATTACACCTTTATGAACCCCCAAGTAAATGAGATATGCTTCTTAATATGAGCAGATTTAAAAATGTGACAGTGTGTAATCCAACCATTGACAACTAGTAGAAGGAAGT
This sequence comes from Neoceratodus forsteri, assembly GCA_016271365.2. NCBI lineage: Eukaryota > Metazoa > Chordata > Ceratodontiformes > Ceratodontidae > Neoceratodus > Neoceratodus forsteri. The sequence continues at coordinate 1,724,322,599 of CM057449.1, read as the reverse complement.
AAATGTACACTATACGTGAAAACTAAGTGTCCTAGCCACATAACAATTGCCCCATGCCACACTTCCCCACACATGTGTGTACAAACCACACCACACCATACACACACACACACACATACACACCCTGCACACCCACACAACCACAACACACAACAAATAAAACAAATACAATCCACACACACCACACTGCACCACGCACAACAAACAAAACACACACACACCATACCCACAACACACAAAAACACAACACATACCAAACACACACAAAACACACATGTACAAACATACATCAGTATACACACACACACTCAAACGCACTCACCACAGTGTTAAGGTGAGAAGGCAACATGTAGATAACCATAAACTTACATAATCAAAGGCCCACTGAAGAACTAAAGTATTTATGTCCATCTTTTAAATAAAGGTCTGTGTAAGTTTAAGTGGAATAATGTGTCATATAACCAACATCAATGTTCAGTCCATCCGCCACCGTATTGAGAAGTAAAATAAGTCTAATTTCAGAAGCCCGCCTCTGTTGTGTACTGTTGAAATGTCCTTTTAAGACCATCACAGACATATCTGAGATTGAGTGGTCATCCTGGAGAAGTGCTGGGCTACTGGTTTCTCAATCTTTTGTGATTAATAGAATGTCTGTGTGAATTCATTCTAGATGGAGTTGTTGGCTTGTCTCCCCACATAACCTGTATGAGGACATTTCTTGCATTGAATAAAATAGACCACATTACTTGATGTACAGTACATGTATAATTTCCCTGTATCCTGAATAGTCTGTTTTGTGATGTAACCACACAGTCTGTAAGTGGAAATGAGGTTACATGTCTTCACCTGCGCGTTGATGACAGGTTAGGTGTACCATATGATGCCATGGTATTCTGTTCCAGTTCAAGTTGACTCTAATAATCAGGTAGGCTAAATTAGGTGGTTGTTTAAAGATAGTAGTGATAGTACTTGAAAAATATAGTTAAGTGTTTCATCCTCACTAATTATTGGATGGAGATCCTAATAATCTTATGTAGGAGTTCAAGGTCAGGATGGTATGTGACTACTAAGGGTATTCTGTTGGTAGTCATCCGTTCCTTATATTGCAGTAGCTGTTCTCTTGGGACCTGTGTTGCACGTTCCACTGCTCTGTCAATTTCTCTGGACGATGTCCTGTTCAGTAAAGGTGTTTTTCAACATCACCAGATGTGTCTCTATCTTTCTCATTTAAACAGAGGTGGTGATACCAAATTCCTTGACTATATATGACAGATTTCTTTGTGTGGTTTGGATGATTACTTTTCTTGTGTAAGTATCTCAGTCTGTCTGTTGGTTTCCTGTAAAGACAGGTATGTAGGGTTCCATCCTCAATTGTGACAGTGGTATCCAGAAAATGTACACTAGTGGCAGAATATTCCAGGGAAAGCTTTATAGCTGGGTGGAGGTTATTAAGTTCGATGAAAATCTTAAGTGTGTCCATACCCTCTGTCCAAATTATAAACAAATCATCAATGTAACGAAGTAAGTGAGTGGTTTAAGTGTACAGTGCCTTAGAAAATCCTCCTCCAAATCCACCATAAAAGGATTAGCATACTGTGGAGCCATCCTGGTTCCCATTGCTATTCCCATAGTTTGAACATAATAAGTTGTTGTGTGTCAGAATGAATTCAGTGAGTTTATCCACAACTTCATGGTCAATGTTGGGGTCCAATTCTTTGCCATGCAGGTATTTGAGGCAGGCTGAAATGCCATCTGTGTGTGGAATATTAGTGTAGAGGAGGTTACATCCATCGTAGCTAAAAGGGTATCAGGTGGTAAGTCCTTAAAACCAGAAATTGTATGCAGGAAGTGAGTAGTGTCCTTGATGTAACTATCCTTTGTATAACCAGCGGTTTGAAAATAGCTTCTACAAACTCTGATATCACCTCTGTCAGGTGCCATTACCAGAGAGTATGGGTCTACCAGGATTAGCAGGCTTATGTATTTTAGGAAGCATGTAGAATGTCCTGGCTTAGGTTCACTGGGGATGAGGTCTTTTAGTTTGTCTTGGATATGCTTTGGAAATGATTCAATTAACTGGAGTTCAATTAACTGGAGTAATTAATTGAGTTGTGGGTAAACTCACTGAATTCATTCTGACACATAACAACTTCAGCTTCAATGGTAAACATTATGTTCAAACTATGGGAACAGCAATGGGCACCAGGATGGCTCCACAGTATGCTAATCTTTTATGGCAAATTTGGAGGAGGATTTTCTAAGGCATTGTACACATAAACCTCTTGCTTACTTCCCTTACATTGATGATTTGTTTATAATTTGGACAGAGGGCACTGACACATAAAGATTTTCATCGGAACTTAACCTCCACCCAACTATAAAGCTTTCCCTGGAATATTCTGCCACCAGTGTACATTTCTGGATACCACTATCACTATTAAGGATGGAACCCTACATGCCTGTCTTTACGGAAACCAACAGGCAGACAGAGATACTTACACAAGAAAAGTAATCACCCGAGCCACACAAAGAAATCTGTCATATATAGTCAAGCACTTCGGTATCACCACCTCTGGTCAAACGAGGAAGACAGAGACACACATCTAGCGATGTTGAAAAACACCTTTACTGAACAGGGACACTCATCCAGAGAAATTGACAGAGCAGTGGAAGATGCAACACAGGTCCCAAGAGAACAGTTACTGCAATATAAGGAACGGATGACTACCAACAGAATACCCTTAGTAGTCACATACCATCCTGACCTTGACCTCACGAAGATTATTAGGATCTCCATCCAATAATTAGTGAGGATGAAACACTTAACTGTATTTTTCAAGAACTACCACTACTATCTTTTAAACAACCACCTAATTTAGCCAACCTGATTATTAGGAGTCAACTTGAACTGGAACAGAATACCATGACATCATATGGTACACAACCCTGTCATCAATGCACAGGTAAGACATGTAACCTCATTTCCACTTCAGACTGTGTGGTTACATCACAAAACAGACTATTCAGGATACAGGGAATTATACATGTACATCAAGTAATGTGGTCTATTTTATCCAATGCAAGAAATGTCCTCGCACAGGTTACGTGGGGAGACAAGCCAACAACTCCGCACTAGAATGAATTCACACAGACATTCTATTAATCACAAGAAGTTTGAGAAACCAGTAGCCCAGCACTTCTCCCAGGATGACCACTCAATCTCAGATATGTCTGTGATGGTCTTAAAAGGACATTTCAACAGTACACAACAGAGACGGGCTCTGAAATTAGGCTTATTTTACTTCTCAAGATGGTGACGGATGGATTGAACATTGATGTTGGTTATATGACACATTATTCCACTTAAACTTACACAGACCTTTACTTTAAAAGATGGACATAAATACTTTAGTTCTTCAGTGGGCCTTTGATTTTGTAAGTTTATGGTTATCTACATGTTGACTTCTCACCTTAACACTGTGGTGAGTGCGTCTGAATGTGTGTGTGTGTGTGTGTGTGTGGACTGTGTTTGTTATATTTGTTCTGTGTTGCTTGGTGTGTGGGATGTGCAGTGGTGTGTGTGTGAGTGTGTGTGTGGTGTGATGTATGTACACGCGTGGGGAGGCGTGGCATGGGGCAATTGTTATGTGGCTAGGACACTTAGTTTTCACTTACAGTGTACATTTACTTTCTTCTACTAGTTGTCAGTGGTTGGATTACACACTGTCACATTTTAAATCTGCTCATATTAAGATGCATATCTCATTTACTTGGGGGTTCATAAAGGTGTAATTCCTTTGGGTTTCATTTAGATTCCTTAGACTGATTCTGTGCATTTTGTTATACATGGACTCTGTGGTGAAATCTGCACTTATCAGGCTCATGGTCTCATTTTCTTGGGGTCCTTGACAAGTAGTATTTTTTTATTTTTTTATTTGGCTACTTACACTTACAAGTGGTACTATCATGCACTATGTATATATGTGTATGTTAATTTGAGGCTTGTTTCAACTTGCAGTTATACCTAATTTCAGTATTTGTCTCTCATTATCTGTTCTTTAACATACCAGGACAATTGGAATGTAAGTTGTAAGCTCATCTTACATGTATTAGAGAATGCCACCCCAAGGTTTTTTAATCACTAGAATGCTTTCTTGACAACTGAGACATTATAAAATTTATGTGACAAGAACTCTCTCGCTGTAGAGAATTCTTGATAACCTTTGCCCTTCTAAGGCTCCTCAGTTAAAGGCATACTGGTGTTAATTAGCTTCTCTGACGTAATCTTCTGTTATATTTTAAATGTATATGTTAAACCAATGAGAATTATTTCTGTTTTTCAATATAATCTGGTGTTAAGTGTATGGGATATTTGAAATAACTGCCACAAAGCTTCTGAAGAAGGACCTGGTTGGTTCGAAGCTACAGCACTTTGTTCTTTTCTGTAATATCCATGTTGGTCCAATAAAGGTATCAAATCAGTACATCACATGGAGGTCTTGAAAAATTCAGTCATTCTTCCTGTCTCCATAACGTCTGGCAAGCCGTATATGTGAACGTTCTCTCTTCTGGATCTGGCTTCCGAATCTGTAAGTTTTTGCTGCATTGCCTCTTGATTGTCTACCAGAAAGTCTACTGCCATATGCAGTTGCTGAGTGTCTGACTCAAGGGAGGTGGTGCAACCTTCTGATTCATCTTATCATTTCTACACATTTTTTAATTGTTGTTGCAGGGTTTGAAATTCTTGTTTGGTCTCTCCTCTGAATGCTTTGATTTCTTGTAATAGTGTCTCAAACCGAGATTGGGAAAAATGATCCAATTCCACATCGGTGTCTATGTCTGGACCTTGATGGCTCATCAGCGAGGAGCTACGGCTATTCTCAGCTCTCTCAATGCATCCGCCGCCATCCCCGTTGTTTGGTTTGCCTCAGGATCTGTTCTGTTTTGTCCCCAGTTGTTCCCGATGCCATTTTGTACTGCGTTATCTTGTTTACCACTTTACTGGAGGTATTAGTTTGGTTTGAATAGAAGCTCAACTAGTTAGCAGCCATTCAGGTGATGACATCACTGGAAGTCCAGGTCGACAACTTTAAATACCTCAGGGTCACCCTAGACTCAACTCTCAACTTCCATGAGCATACACACTGCCTCAGCACCACTGTCAATGTCAGAATTGGTCTGCTCCATCAGCTCAAACACTGCCCCCAAAGCCCTCTGCCTAGCTGTCTCGTCATCCATTCTGTCTCTCATCGACTATGGGATGCTGGTTTATGGGTAGCTCTGCCCTCCCAGAATCCAGTTTCCCTAAACAAAGCCTGCTGCCTTGTCACAGGCAACACTGGTATGAACACACATATACCCTGTATAGTCTCACCAACAGGCTTGACTTTGATGGGAGACTTAGGTACCAGACATGCCTCCAAGCCAAAAGGTCACCACTGGCCTAGCCCTCCCCAGCCTTGCCAACCTTCTCTACCTGCACCCTCAGTGATACCCATCCGAAGCTTCACCAAACCCTCCTCCTGATTCCTTGCTGTTGAACGACCCTAGGCAAGAAATCTTTCTTCTGTAGCACCCCTCTGGATGAATGCCCTGCCCAGCACCATCTCCTCTGAAAATAGACTAGGACACTCTAAAACTCTCTCAGGAAACATCTCCACCCTCAAGCACTTGTGACTGCAACTAGCTGAAACCCTGGTGCTTCCTCCTACCCTGGAAAATACGACTACTTCTGGTTTCGTCATCTGTATCTTGATGTTCCCCACTGCCCCTACGCACTCCCATTATGGCATGAAACCTGGACCTTATCTAATAAGTTCATGTATGCTCTTAAGCCACGACAAAGGAGCTCCATCCTGCATACCTTCTGAACATTTTGAATGCCTGCATATTACTTACTGCTTGCTTTTGCATAGTTGTTGCAAATGTGTATATTTCTGTCTATCTCTGCTTCCACTATTGCATCTCTCAGCACTTTTATGTACTGTCTGTAATTTGACTGGAGCCTTTGTAAATAAGTCTATGACTCAAAGGTTTGTAATTCAGATACTTCTCTAAATAAAATAAAAAGCATGCAGCCAGAGGGCAGTAGCTGCAAAATGGTTGGTGTTCTGGGCAGTGTTGGAGCAGGATCTAGAAAGAGTGATACAGAAGGTAAATAACCCCTCACTGTAGGAGGAGGAAGAGTAACACATGCCTACTATTAAAGTTAATCAGACAAAATAAAGGAGCTGTGGGTGAGCTATAGGGCAAGTATAACATCTCAGCGGCTTTCTGAGGTTATAATGCCAATCACGCTCTGGGCTTCTGGCATTATTACCTTATTAGGTCCTTAGACAGCATATTTCCCTTACACCATGCTTACTCTGTCATTTAGTCTATACATGTGTATACTTGATCCTCCTAAAAATGAACACATTTCTTGAAAACATGTATATTGCAAAAGATATCTGCACTTTGATATGCAGTGGCTATTAGTAGTGCTGGAGATAGACTTGTTGCTAATGAAAGCTGTGTTTCTTGTGATGAGAGATGCCTCTTACAAAGACACTTATGCACATGCCCAGAGTTACAGTATTATTTTTCAAAAGGCCTTTTTCTATATAAAATAATGCTAATTTTCAACTCACAGATAATTTGCATAGCTCAGTGAGACTTGCACATCCATATTCTTAATGTAACTTGTGGAGCTGAAAAATAGTCCACTCACTCATTCATGAGTATACAGTATTGGTGGCACTATTTTCACTCCTGGAAGATTGTAGCTGGTATTTGAGTGCAGCTCTGTTCTTTGTGGAAGGCAGAACCTTTTGTGAAGCTGTGCTATATAAAACCACACATAACATACATAAAACTAAGAACATATATATATATATATATACCCAAGTGTCTAGAAGCCACTGCCTATGGTAGTGTGGCTACAAAGCAGAAAAGTATTTGCTGGCAGGAAAGTGTGTCCTGGAACACAGGTTGCTGGGGACAGGAGGACCTAGACTCCTGCTCCCAAATGATGTCATTCGCATTGTGTAGGGCAGGGTCCAGAGAGACTTTTAACACTTTTAGCTCTACTCTTGTTTTTTGGGGGGTGACGGGCTATTTAGCCCTTTTACTACTTTTATAATTTCTTTGCCTTGCACTAGGATTCTCACTGAACCAGAAGTTGTGTCCATCCACTTCCAGCCTGGCAGCATAAAAGGCACATCTCAAATGAGCATTGGTGAGCACAGAGTGGAGATGATGCACAGGGCAGAGGCAAGTGCATCTGCTGATGACAATCAGAAGGAAGCCAGAAACCTCTACTGGAAATCAAGTTGCCTACCAAGGTAATATCGTGTGCTTGTTAAAACATGGATTCAGGAATAGCTAAACTGGAAGTGTGGACATTGGATAAAATGTGCCATGTGAAATAAATTTGCTACAGGATCACTGCAGGATCTTGTAGCTCTTATGAGTACAGAATGCAATGAAATTAAGCAGCTCAAAAGTGAAATAAAGGAGCTGGAGATTTTATTTATTTATTTCTTTTTGTTGACCGGGTAAGTGCACTAGACAAATCCTCATATTTTCAGGCACGACCGGGAGGGGATACAGATGAATTGACCTTGAACCAGATTAAGTTGTTGGTGGTATTTTTAGTGAATGAAATTGGCCCAGGACACTGGAAATTCTCCTACTCTTGCTTCACTGTAAGCAGGGGAACCTTTTCCTCTTGGGGACCAAGATGTGCGCCCCATGGATCCTGGTGTGGAAGTGTTGCAGACAGAGAGCAGGCCTCCTCTCCTGGTCTGAATTCAACAGGGCTGAAGATGAAATTTGGTGAAAGAATGGCCACTCTGTTGCAGGACATCAAAGGAAGAAGCGTCTGTGTGGTGGGAAGCTTGCTCTGCCCCACTACTTGTAACATAAAGTTGTTGTTTCTACTATCGTGAAAATGGAATCATAGATACATAGATACATAGACAGTGTCGGCAGATAGAGCCTATGGCCCACCTAGTCTGCCATTTGAGCTTATAAGTTCAGTTTGTTTTCCTAGAAGTCTGTTTCTCCCTTACCCCTGCCCTCTAGAATTCCTTTATGTCTATCCATGCATTCTTAAATCCCGTGATTGTTTCAGCCCCACCACTTCCTCTGGCAGGGTGTTCCACTTGTCCACCACCGTTCTGTGAAGAAATTCTTTCTCATGTTTCCTCTGAATCGTCCTCCCTCCAACTTCATCCCATGCCCTCTAGTCCTGAAACATCTTTTTCGCTTAAAATAGTGTTTTCCTGCACCCTGTTCCTCCCTGTAAGATACTTGTATGTCTCTATCATATCCCTCTCTCCTCTCCTCCAGGAGTACATGTTCAGTTCCTTCAACCTGTCTTCATAGGACTTATGATGCAACCCATGCACCATCTTTGTTGCCCTCTCTGAACCTTCTCTACCCTGTCTATGTCCTTACGTAGGTATGGTCTCCAGAACTGTACACTGTACTCCAGGTGGGGCCTCACTAGTGTCTTGTATAGCGGAATTATGACCTCCTTTTCCTGCTGGTGATGCCCTGCCTATACATCCCAGCATCCTGTTTGCTTTACCTGATGCCTTGTCACACTGTTTCCCTACCTTGAGGTCATCAGAGATGACAACCCCAAGATCCCTTTCCTGCTTGGTGCATGCTATATCCTCACCCCCAACTGATATATTGTGCCAGGGTTTTTGTGCCCATATGCATTATCTTGCACTTCTTTGCATTGAATTTCAACTGCCAAACCCTTGACCATTCTTCAAGTTTCTGCAGGTCCCTTCTCATTCTGTCTACACCCTCTGGTGTGTCTACTCTGTTACAGAGCTTTGTGTCATCAGTGAACAGTGAAATTCTGCCTTCTAGAGCCTGTGCAATGTCACTGATGAGGATGTTGAATAGGGCCGGTCCCAGCACTGATTCCTGTGGTACCCCACTGGTTACTCTTCCCTCTGTGGAGTGACAGCCATTTACCACCACCCTCTGTGTCCTGCCACCCAGCCAGTTACCTACCCACCACACTACTGTCCTGCCCACACCCATATTCCCCAGTTTGTGTAATAGTCTTCTATGTGGCACAGTGTCAAGGCCTTGCTGAAGTCCAGATAGGCCATGTCCATGCCCTCCCTGATCCACCTCCCTAGTCACCCAGTCACAAAATTCAATGAGGTTGATCTGACATGACCTCCACTGGTGAAACCATGCTGCCTTGGGTCCTGTAGTCCATTGACAAACAGATGTTCCACCAATCTCTCTTCAGTAGTGCTTCCATGATCTTTCCCACTACCGAGGTGAGGCTGACTGGTCTGTAGTTCCTGCTTCCTCTTTGTTCCCACTTTTGTATAAGGGGACTACATCTGCTGTCCTCCAGTCTTTGGGTACCTCCCTGTTTCCAGTGATTGGCTGAACAGGATAGCCAGAGGTTCAGCCACCACCTCTCTTAGTTCTTTAAGGACCCTGGGGTGCACCCCATCTGGCCCCATTGCTTTATCAGCTCTTATTACTTCCAGTTCCTTCAGGACCCTTTCTCATGTAAAGGGACTTGTGTCCATTTCTGCACCATTCTCACCCTTGTACTCCTTCAGACCCATTACCCCCTCTTCCTTAGTAAAGACTGAGCAGAAATACCTGTTCAATATGTCAGCTTTATTGTTGTCATCCTCCATGGCTCCCATCCTCCCCTTCAGTCTCACTATCCCTCCTTTGTCTTTCTTTTTCACTTATGTACCTGTAAAAGGTTTTGTCCCCTTACCCACTGATTTTGCAATGTGTTCTTCTGTCTGAGCTTGGCTTCCTTACTGACTTCCTGCCTCCTTTGTTTCTCCTGGTACTTCTCCCTATCCCTTCTGCCTGTGTCTTTTGTATTGCCTGAATGCAATCTTTTGGCTTTCACTTTCTTTGCTATCTCTTTGGAAAACCATAATGGTCTCCTCTTCCTTTTCCTCTTGCTAATCTGCTTAATGCATAATTCTGTTGTTCTTATAATCCCATTTTAAATACTGCCCACTGTTCCTCAACCCCTGATTCCTGTCCCATTCCCTTAATGCCTCTTTCAAGTATTTCCCATTTTCCCAAAGTCTGCCCCCTAAAATCCAGGATACATGTTTTGTGTGGTTTGGTTCTGCTCTTTCTGTGATTTCAAACCACAATGACTGGTGGTCACTGTTACCCAGGTGCTCCCCACTGTTACCCCCATCACACTGTCCCTGTTTGTGAGCACAAGGTTCAGTATTGCCTTCTGCTGAGTTGCTTCCTGACCAGTTGCTTGAGGAAGGCACCCTGAAGGAGTCCAGGATAAATCTGCTCCTAGTTGATGCTGCTGCTGGGATGCTCCAGTCACGTCTGATATATTGAAGTCTCCAACCAGTACTACCTCACCCTTGTCTGCCATCCTTTGGATGGCTTGCATCAACTCCTATCTGTTTCTTCGTCCTGGGCTGGTGGTCTATAGACCACACCTGTGTGGATGCTGGCCCCATTTTCCTTTCCAGCTAACCCACAGTATCTCTCCCCACATTTGTTCCTCCTGGATCTGTGTGGCCCTTATGTCATTTTTCACATACAGTGCCACCTCCTCCCTTCCTGCCTGCTCTGTCTCTTCTGAATATGTTGTAGTCAGGTATGGCCATCTCCCAGTCATGGTTATCATTACACCAGGTTTCAGTGATGGCCACAATGTCCAGGTCTGACTGTACCATGACAGCCTCCAGATCTTCCATCTTGTTGCTAAGGCTCCTGGCATTTGCACACATGGCTTTCCATGATTTGACCTCCTAGACTGCTTCACTGTTCTACTCCAGCCCCTTCCTTGGTTGTCATTTATCCCTGGTTCTCCTTGCTGTTTGCCCTTCTGCTAAATTTTGCCCTTTCTGCTTATCCACCTTTTGGACACTAATCTCCATCTTTTGCACACTGCTTTGCAGAGATAGCCAATCCTCTGGTTCACTGGTTCCACTACTAGCTGTGAGGGTGAGCAAGTAGCTACCGTCCTTGATGGCCTGCCACCCCTTTGCTAGTTTAAATGCTTGTCAATGTAGCATTTAAACTTATCATTGAGTCTTGGATTCCCTCCAGGATGGATGCAGGCCGTCAGGCTTGAACAAACCTCCATCCTCCAGGTGGGTCCCCAGTCACCAATGAATCCAAACCCTTCCTCACAGCACCAGTTCTTCAACCATGAGTTAAAGTTCTGGTGCATGCACTCCTATGCTCTCCTTGCCTCTCACGGTAGTACTTCTGAGAAAGTGACAGAAGTAGCTACTTGCTTGAGACCCTCCCCAGTTTCCTGAACTCTTCCTGAACTTCCTTGGCTCCCCATTTGCCAAGTCATTAGTACCTAGGTGGATAATGACATCCAGCTCACCCTCCCATCTTGCCTTCCCAGTGATCCCCAGTATCTTCCTTCCATCCCTCCATGCCGTGGCACCTGGTGAGCACCTCACCTCCCTGTCCTCCCCTCCTGTGTTCCTAGCTGGATCCCTCTTACGATGGAGTCCCCCACCAGGATTCGCCTCCTCCTCCTCTGCGGTCCACTGCTTTCCCCACTGAGGTCACCTCCTTGCCTAACCTCCACATCCTTTCCTTCCACTTCCCTGGGTACCTCTATTTGGTTGTCCTCATTTGCCAGTGTGGCATATGAGTTCTTGAGAGGAATAGGATCTGGGATGTGCCTCTGCCTGACTGCTCTAACCCTCCCTGAGCCCAGTGTCATCCAAGTGCTCCTCGTTCTCGGCATCCTTTGAGGCAGCTGCATTGGACTGGTGGTCCCTGGATAGGTGATGGTACTCCTGACCCAGTTTACTTCCACTCTGAGTCTGGCTACCTCATCCTGCAGTCCAGAGAGATGCATGCAGATAGGGCAGCACCTCAGTGTCCAGAAGGTCTGCCTGAATATGGCTGCCCACAGCCACTGCATTGCACCACTCCCACATTATACTGCAATTCCACTACTTCTCTGCTACTGAAGCTCTCTTAGTTCTCTTTTATTTATTTACAGTACTAAAAATCCTGTAACTGATCGTCATATATATATTTTTTTTTTTTAAGGAAAAAAAACCAATAAATAAATAAATGAGTCAAAACACTTGTCGTGCTGAGGGTGGTCTTCTTCCCCTATGCCCTCCTACTTCACACCTCTTACTATACCTGTGTTTAGCTCCTGTCAATCAGATTCATCAGGGCATATAATTAAGAGTTGGGGGAAGGGGTGGGGAGAAAATTTGCAGCAATTAAAGACAGCACAGAATTATACCACCACTATGTTTTAAATTTTCAACAGCCCAAAACAATTATAAGTAAAGACAACACAGAAAGAAAGTATAGTGTCACTACAAGCCTACAATCTAAGTTTAAAAGAAAAATACCAATTACCAGTTACTCTAAAGCACTGAATTGAATATGGTTCCTTCCTTCACCTTCTGGCTTCTTCTGAGAAGATGAACCTCTGTTTGCTGCTTTAACTGTGACTAAGTCCCACCTCCAGTTATCACGTTGCTGAAGTCAGAGGCCAGACAATTAACACCCTTCATCCAGCTACAGGACAGTCAGACAAGCCAAGATAAAATTTGCAGCAATTAAAGACAGCACAGAATTACACACCACTATGTTTTAAATTTTCAACAGCCCAAAACAATTATAAGTAAAGACAACACAGAAAGAAAGTATAGTGTCACTACAAGCCTACAATCTAAGTTTAAAGAAAATACCAATTACCAGTTACTCTAAAGCACTGAATTGAATATGTTTCCTAATCAGATATGAGTTTCATGATGCACCTGTGATTTTGCAGAATTAAATCAACTCACTGAGGAGCAGTCTGGAACAGGCTTGCAAGTTCTTGGGAGAACAGGCTACCAACAAAATAATTGTACAGGCTCAGTACAAACCCAGCAGGAGAAATCCAACCAACAAGCTTGCCTTTACCTTCAGTGAAAATTGCGACTATTTCAGACAGTCTGTTAGCAGTATTAAAATCTGCAGAGTGCGGTGAGTTATCTCTCCTACATATTTCTGATACTTATTTACAACAGGATATAAGTAATATATTTCAGGATAGCCACCTATTGCAAAATGAATGTTCCCAGAGTTTGGGTAATTGACCTGCGGCAGCAAGCCGCTGCAGTGCTTCAAGTGGAAGAATGTAAAGAACCTCGCTGCTTAAGGAGTTTTGCAGTGGAAAATGAGCTGGTTGACAAATGTCAGCAGGGAGAGTTGCTAGCTGACAACAATAACACCTAAATCATCATTCCTACAGCTGAGGTAAATGCCTCTGCAGGCCCTAAAGAGTGCGGTCAAATTCCTTTGTGCATTCCAGTAGACCCAGGTGCATCCAATGTTAAAGACACTACTGCACAGGCTGGCAGTAAAATTGTACTGGATTACAGTGCCTACAGCCTGTTACCCTGGTTTGGGGTCTAAAACAAAAGTAAAGGTGTTGCCTACGGTTTTACAAACAGACTTTTCACAGTGATCACTTCAGTCTATATTTGCTCTGACTGGTATTTCTCCTCTGGATAAAGTAACAGGTTTTGTACTAAAAACAATCCTGTTGTCAAAAAACTACAAACCCAGATGCCAGTAACTTATCAAACAAATGCAGGAACACAAAGGGTTACTGAATTCTCTTTTCCTACAAAAGAAAGGCCACAGAAAGTTATAAACTCTGTGATTGCAGAGACTGTTTCAACAACACAGGAAGCCTGGTCCCAGATAAAGCTCTCTTAGGGGCAGGTTGGAAGCAGGCTTCATGAGGCATCTGGAAGCCTGACCCGTCCTGGGATTCGGACTTGCCTCTAACACAACATTCACCAGAATGGAAACCTGATTTAGCACAGGCAGTGCAGTCTACTAATTTGAGTGAAAAAAAAGGGATTATGGATTCTTCCACCTTGGTGGTCCCTGAGGCACAGGCATTACCACCTACCTCCCTAAACCAGCTATAATCACTCCTCTGCTGGATGATATCCCTTTAGCAAGATTCTACTATCTAACCCCCGCAGAGCCACTGATGTCTGATCTCTTTAATACTGTAAAGAGGAAGTAGCACCACATCGGAATGTGGTCTGAATATGCTATAAAGGGGATTAGAAAATAGACCGGACAGATATTATGTAGGGAAAACTCTGCTCAAAGAATCACTTAATTTTTACCCCTCAGGAGGTCTCTGCCTTCATCAACATTTCAGGGAGGATAACTATGATATTAGTTTTCAAACTTAGCATGCTTTGGATTTATTTTGGGACCATTATGGGCAGGTGAAGTTTTCTCCACATGGACCCCCTTTTTTGGTTATTTCTTTAACCAAGCCATTAATAAAATATGTCACAGTGATGTTTAGGAATGAGGAGGTCCATGTGGAAGATATTACTGGTTATCCCAGAAATGTGAGGTATTGAGTGCCCCTGGACCCATTTTGGATTCAGAACAGTTTTGGACTGGGGGCTGGAAATATAAAATCAAATTGAGGCAATCTGACTCAGGGGTGAGATGTACCTAATTAATTTTGTTAAGGCAGGGACAGGGGCATCTCTGTTTTATAGCGGCCAGCCAGAGCATGCTATAAGTGTGGATCTCGGACACACCTTTCTAGTGTGTGTGACCAGACCCATTGTTGACAATTGTGGGGAGGTGGGTCACATCACTATGCAATATGCTAATCACTCTAGGTGCGACTTATGTGAGGAATACAGACATGTTTTTCGAGAATGTCCTTGGACCGCTAAGAATAGGCATCCTGCATTAGTCCTAAGCTTCTAATTCAGAAGGCTCAGGATGCTGCCAACACCCACCCAGTGCCCCTTCATCCCCTCCTCCATTCTATCTCCTCTTTCAAGAGGAAATCTCCCTCAGGGTCCTTCTGGTAGTTCTTCTTCTTCTATGTGAATTGAAACAAATGACCAAACCTTGGGATCTGGCTCAAGGAAGGATATAGTACCCTGCATGGGTCCACCAGTCCCTCTGAGTTCTCTCAGTATGTTATTCTGACAAGATAACAATTGCCCTGGGAAAGAGCCCAAAAAAGTGATATCTGAGTCTCCTCTGCCTCTTCACAGATCTTTGAGATGCTTGTCCCCAATCCACCTGCTGTGCCTACTTTGGAAACTAGCAATTCCTATGTGGCCTTGTTTATGGCATGGGAGGAAACAGAGATGGAGTTAGGATTCGGACTCCAAAATCTTCATTATCTTCTCTGTCACAGCCAGTAGATGATTATAAAGGTAAAAAAAAGAAAACAGGAAAACATAGAGTTGGGTTTGACAATTTTTTTTGGTAATGAGGTTGCTCTGGTGTTAGTTTAACACTCATAGCTTATTAAATACCATTAAACAGCAAGCTCTATTTCATCAGATACAAGATTTACAGATTACGGTGTGTTTCTTGAAGAAACCTGGATGCATTCAATAGAACAGTTACAGTCTTTCAGACGGGATTGAGCATAGGGGTTCTTCCTTTTGGTCCTTGGAATGGATAGAGCAGATGGGGTAGGAATACTGTTTTCTTCATTTCTTTTACATTACATAACTTAATAGTCTAATACCTGGTAGAGTTCTGATAGCTGATGAGAAATGGCATAATATTTGTTACAGGTTTATTAATATATACAATCCACAAACCAAGGCTGATAGAGTTGCCTGTTTAAAATCTATTCAACCTTTTTGGTAACAACAATGAAGATATCATGGGGTGGAGATTTCAATTATACAATTATTGACTCACCAAAACAGAAACAAAAATTTATTGTGATTCAAATGCATTGGTCAAAATTAAGAAACTAGCTGGGCTTATTAATTGTATTTCTTTTCTCCTCACAGCTAATATTCCTTTATAAAGGAAATTGCTCTCCTTAATAGACTATATGTTAGTCTCCCTTCTATAGAGGTATATTCTTTTGAAATGATTCCCAGCGAATTCTCGGACCATCTATTCTTATTATGCATTTTCCAGCCCGTGTCCTTCCCTGAGTCTAGACAGAAGAGGTGGAAGCTTAACATCTCAATTTTGGAGATACCTTCTATCCAGTTAGGGTAAAAGTATTTTAAAAGCTAGATTATCAGTACCCTTCCTTTATAATAATCTAGGGGAGTGGTGGTTGGATACCAAAAGGATTTACAGAATTGGTTTAAAAACTTGGTGTAAGGACTAAAATCATAACTTTTGAAATACCTGTCGCTAGGCAGCAGCTCCAGAGACTTACATCAATAGCATATATCTCTAGATATGACTACTTGGAGCAGATTACTAAATTGAAAGAAAACATGAAGATGCATTAGTATGATAGGGCCAAACCATACAAGCAATTCTTACTAATGGTATCAAAAAGTCTCCTATAAGGAATCCTTTTGAGATGTGTAAAACCTTGAAGGACTCTTCCACTTTGGGGTCATTAAGAAGGCAGGATGGCTCTTTAGCACCGTCAGAGAGGCACAGCTAAGGGCATTAATTATTGACCATTTTCAGTCTCTGGAACCTTCTTTTCCAATTCTAGATACAGCTATAAACTCTTGTTTAAGTAAAATCCCTCCATCCTGAATTTATAGATACTGCCACTCTGTTAGAATCTGTATCTCAGGAGGAAATTATACAGGTTATTGGGACCCTGAAACCAAATGTATCCCCAGGCATGAATGGTCTCTTTAATTCTTTATACAAGGCTTTTTCTGTTGAATTAAGTCAATGACTTTGTATTTTGTTTAAATATCTTATTCAAAACTCAGTCATGTTTCCCTCATTTACTGATGATTTATTAATCTACTTATTCAGAACAGGGGATAGACAAGACATTAGGAATTGGGGCCTATTACTCTTCTAAATTCCGATTACAAGATTTTACCAGTATTTTGAATACTAGGTTAAAACAATGTGCCAGAATAGTAATTTCTCCCTATCAGTTCTGTGGCATTCTGGACAGATGGATACAAGCAGCATTAGTGATCATTCATGAGGTTATTAAACATCTGTCCTCAATAGGTAGGTTAAGTTGTATGGTAATCACAGACTATGATAAAGCATTTTATAGAGTATATTTACCTTTCTCTTTTATCACTGAAACATTATGGGATTCCAATGCAACTGGTTCAGGTAATTAAAACGATATAAACATAATTGTTTTCCCTTTTGAAGGGTCACACTTTGGAATGTTTTTGTCTTTCCACAGGGATATAGCAGGGTTGTCCTTTAAGCCCTCTTCTCTATATATTTGCATTAGACCCTTTTTATAGCATTTGACCACATTTCAACAGGGATTGGAATTTACGCAAGATGTGGCTCAAACTTATCGACTGGTTTTACAGGCTTATGCAGATGATTTGATTTTACATTTTCAGATTATTAATCTGTGCCCACATTTGTGAAGGTTTTGATGCCTTTTCATGAATCTCTAATGCAAATTTAAACTTGAAAAAATGAAAGGACTGTTCATTGGAGCAGATGGGCCAGTTGTGGTAATACAAGAGGGTGTTTGTGTTCCTGATCTCCCTTAAAGTTTTAGGTATTTTAGGCATTTTTTTGGTCCCAAAATATGCCTGTGGACAATGGGAAAGGGTCCTTCAGGCAATGGAAAATAAGGTCCCCAGGTGGAGGCAGTGGAAACTTTTAAAACTTTTTTTCCCTCAGAAGAAGCCAGAAGGGGAAGGAAGGAACATATTCAATTCAGTACTTTAGAGTACCTGGTAATTGCTATTTTCTTTTAAACTTAGATTGTGGGCTTTTAGTGACACTGTACTTTCTTTGTTGTCTTTACTTAGAATTGTTTTTGGGCTGTTGAAAATTTAAAATGTAGTGGTGGTGTAATTCTGTGCTGTCTTTAATTGCTGCAAAATTTTCACCCCGCTCCTCCCTTCCCCAACTCTAAATTATATGACCTGTTAAATCTGATTGACAGGAGCTAAACACAGGGTATAGTAAGGGCTGTGAAGTAGGAGGGGCATAAGGGGAAGAAGCCCTCCTCACACCGACAAGTGTTTGACTCATTTATTTATTTATTGTTTTTTTTTTTTTTTTAAAGAAAATTATCTGAGGATCAGTAGTAGGATTTTTAGGACAGTAAATTAATAAAAAGGGAACTAGGAGAGCTTCAGTAGCAGACAAGTAGTGGAATAGCAGTATAATTGCAGTATAATGTGGGAGTGGTGCAATGCAGTGGCTGTGGGGCAGCCATATTCAGGCAGACCTTCTGGACACTGAGGTACTGCCCTATCTGCATGCATCTCTCTGGACTGCCGGGATGAGTAGCCAGACTCAGGCGAAGTAAACTGGGTCAGGAGTACCATCACCCCTGTCCAGAGACCACCCAGTCCAATGCCACTGCCTGAAAGGATGCCGAGAATGAGGAGCACTTGGATGACAGTGGGCTCAGGGAGGTTAGAGTGATCAGACAGAGGCACATCCCAGATCCTATTCCACTCAAGAACTCATATGCCACACTGGCAAATGGGGACAACCAAATAGAGGTCCCAGAGAAGTGGAAGGAAAGGATGTGGAGGTTAGCCATGGAGGTGACCTCAGCGGAAAGCAGTGGACCCCAGAGGAGGAGGAAGTGAATCATGGTGGGGACACCATCATAAGAGATCCAGCTAGGAACACAGGAGGGGAGGATAGAGAGGTGAGGTGCCTACCAGGTGCCACGGCATGGAGGGATGGAAGGAAGATCCTGGGGATCACTGGGAAGGCAAGATGGGAGGGTGAGCTGGATGTCATTATCCACCTAGGTACTAATGACCTGGAAAATGGGGAGCCAAAGGAAGTTCAGAAAAGTTTAGGAAATTGGGAGGGTCTCAAGCAAGTAGCTACTTCTGTCACTTTCTCAGAAGTACTGCCTGTGAGAGGCAAGGAGAAGCATAGGGTGCATGCACCAGGAACTTTAACTCATGGTTGAAGAACTGGTGCTGTGAGAAAGGTTTGGATTCATTGGTGACTGGGGACCCACCTGGAGGATGGAGGTTTGTTCCAGCCTGATGGCCTGCATCCATCCTGGAGGGAATCCAAGCACTGAATGATAAGTTTAAATGCTACATTGACAAGCATTTAAACTAGCAAAGGAGGTGGCAGGCCAGCAAGGAGGGTACCTACTTCAACCCCCACAGCTAGCAGTGGAACCAGTGAACCAGAGTAGTGGCTATCTCTACAAAGCAGTGTGCAAAAGATGGAGATTAGCACCCAAGAGGTGGATAGACAGAAAATGGGCAAAATTCAGCAGAAGGACAGACAGCAAGAAGAACCAGGGATAAAGGACAACCAAGGAAGGGGCTGGAGTAGAACAGCCAAACAGTCTAGGAGGTCAAATCATGGAAAGCCATGTGTGCAAATGCCAGGAGCCTTAGCAACAAGATGAAAGATCTGAGGCTGTCATGGTGCAGTCAGACCTGGACATTGTGCAATAACTGAAACTTGGTATAATGATAACCACGACTGGGAGATGGCCATACCTGGCCACAACATATTCAGAAGAGACAGAGCAGGCAGGAAGGGAGGATGAGTGGCACTGTATGTGAAAAATGACATAAGGGCCACAGAGATCCAGGAGGAACAAAATGGGGAGAGATACTGTGGGTTAAGCTGGAAAGGAAAATGGGACAGCCAGCTGCACAGGTGTGGTCTATAGACCACCAGCCAAGGAGGAAGAAACAGATAGGAGCTGATACTAGCCATCTAAAGGGTGGCAGACAAGGGCGAGGTAGTACTGGTTGGAGACTTCAATATTCAGACGTGGACTGGAGCATCTCAGCAGCAGCATCAACTAGGAGCAGATTTATTCTGGACTCCATTCAGGTGCCTTCCTCAAGCAACTGGTCATGGAAGCAAATCGGCGAAAGCAATACTGGACCTTGTGCTCACAAACAGGGACAGTATATGGAGATAACAGTGGGGAGCACCTGGGGAACAGTGACCACCAGTCATTGTGGTTGAAATCACAGAAAGAGCAGAACCAAACCACACAAAAACACGTATCCTGGATTTTAGAGGGCAGACTTTGGGAAAATGGGAGATACTTGAAAGAGGCATTAAGAGGAATGGTACAGGAATCAGGGTTGAGGAACAGTGGGCAGTATATAAATGGGGATTACAAGAACAACAGAATTATGCATTAAGCAGGTTAGCAAGAGGAAAAGGAAGAGGAGACCATTATGGTTTTCAAAGAGGTAGCAAAGAAAGTGAAAGCCAAAAGGTTGCATTCAGGCAATACAAAAGACTCAGGCAGAAGGGGATAGGGAGAAGTACCAGGAGAAACAAAGGGAGGCAGGGAGGTCAGTAAGGGAAGCAAAAGCTCAGACAGAAGAACATATGCAAAATCAGTGGGTAGAGGGACAAAACCTTTACAGGTACATAAGTGAAAAAAGAAAGACAAAGGGAGGGATAGTGAGACTGAAGAGGGAGGATGGGAACTGCGTGGAGGATGACAACAGTAAAGCTGACATATTGAACAGGTATTTCTGCTCAGTCTTTAGTGAGGAAGAGGAGGGTAATGGGTCTGAAGGGAGTACAAGGGTGAGAATGGTGCAGAAATGGACACAAGTCCCTTTACATGAGAAAGGGTCCTGAAGGAACTGGAAGTATAAGAGTTGATAAAGCAATGGATCCAGATGGGTGCACCCCAGGGTCCTTAAAGAACTAAGAGAGGTTGTGGCTGAACCTCTGGCTATCCTGTTCAGCCAATCACTGGAAAACAGGAGGTACCCAAAGACTGGAGGACAGCAGATGTAGTCCCTTATACAAAGGTGGGAACAAAGAGGAAGCAGGGAACTACAGACCAGTCAGCCTCACCTCGGTGGTGGGGAAGATCATGGAAGCACTACTGAAGGAGAGATTGGTGGAACATCTGGTTGTCAATGGACTACAGGACCCAAGGCAGCATGGTTTCACCAGGGGTGGTCATGTCAGACCAACCTCATTGAATTTTGACTGGGTGACTAGGGAGGTGGATCAGGGGAGGGCAGTGGACATGGACTATCTGGACTTCAGCAAGGCCTTTGACACTGTGCCACAAGAAGACTACTACCAAACTGGGGAATATGGGTGTGGGCAGGACAGTGAGTGTGGTGGGTAGGTAACTGGCTGGGTGGCAGGGCACAGAGGGTGGTGGCAAATGGCTGTCACCCACAGAGGGAAGAGTGACCAGTGGGGTACCACAGGGATCAGTGCTGGGACCGGTCCATTCAACATCTTCATCAGTGACAATCGCAGGACCTAGAAGGCAGAATTTCACTGTTCACTGATGACACAAAGCTCTGTAACAGAATAGACACACCAGAGGGTGTAGACAGAATGAAAAGGACCTGCAGAAACTTGAAGAATGGTCAGGGTTTGGCAGCTGCAATTCAATGCAAAGAAGTGCAAGATAATGCATATAGGGCACAAAACCCTGGCACAATATATCAGTTGGGGGTGAGGATATGGCATGCACCAAACAGGAAAGGGATCTAGAGGTTATCATCTCTGATGACCTCAAGGTAGGAAACAGTGTGACAAGGCAGCAGGTAAAGCAAATAGGATGCTGGGATGTATAGGCAGGGGCATCACCAGCAGGAAAGGAGGTCATAATTCCGCTGTACAAGACACTAGTGAGGACCCACCTGGAGTACAGTTTACAGTTCTGGAGACCATACCTATGTAAGGACATAGACAGGTTAGAGAGGTTCAGAGGAGGGCAACAAAGATGGTGCATGGATTGCATCACAAGTCCTAAGAAGACAGGTTGAAGGAACTGAACATGTACTCCCTGGAGGAGAGGAGGAGAGAGGGATATGATAGAGACATACATGTATCTCACAGGGAGGAATAGGGTGCAGGAAAACACTATTTTTAAGTGAAAAGATGTACCAGGACTAGAGGCATGGGATGAAGTTGGAGGGAGGGACGATTCAGATGAAACATGAGGAAGATTTTCTTCACAGAACGAGTGGTGGGCAAGTGGAATACCCTGCCAGAGGAAGTGGTGGGGGCTGAAACAATCACGAGATTTAAGAATGCATGGGATAGACATAAAGGAATTCTGGAGGTCAGGGTAAGGGGCAACAGACTTCTAGGAAAACATAAACTGAACTTACAAGCTCAAATGGGCAGACTGGGTGGGCCATAGGCCCTTGTCTGCTGACACTGTCTATGTATCTATGTATCTAAGAGAATTCAGGTGATCAAGCAGTTTTGTTACCTGGACTACAGTATGTGGCTATGGTATTCCCTCTCCCAGTGCATTTAGAGTCTAGGATGTATAGTTTTTGTTTCCAAATGTTGTGGGGTAACCGTTTGAACCCCGTCAAGAGATGTTGCACCTATTTAGATGCAAAATCAGGAGGCTTGGGGATGGTGGATCCCATAGCCTTTGTTCATACTTTATTTTTATGAATTCTGTAAAAGTGTTTTAGGTTTAAGAGATGGGATTGAGACAAGATCGATTTCTAGGTCATTAGGAAATATTTGTCAAATTGGCATATGTTGGCCCCAAAACTAAACCCTCATATTCCTATTCTACAGTATTTTCGGCTAGTGTCCCAAAATGATATAGATGGGAAATTACAAAAGGATGATTCAACATAACAATGTAAAACAGTTTAATCAATTATTAATGAGAAATTTGTATCCTCAAGAGCCAGGCTTTAAAAATTGTCCTCTGCTCTCAATCCCAAGGTTTTAGCACAGTTGAATTGTGTCAAATTGCCTCAATCACAATGGGAAACACAGTGGTTGATTTTCTATAGTAGCCTAAATGTGAGGGCAATGCTAAGTATAAGGCTCTAGAAGCGTAATTGCCCCTATTTAGACTGTATTAATATTGAAGAATCAATAGAACATTTCCTTCTGCACTGTTCTTATGCAAAGAGTCTGTGGGCCTATTTGGCAGTTTATGGGGTTTCAATTGGTTAAACTGGATTACATATGATGTATTAATCCTTGGACTTTATTCAAGAAATCTTAAATATTTTCATGAGGAACATTATCATTATTTTTTGTTGCCTACGATATTATCTATGGCAAGCTAGGTGCCAATGGGTGGTATATCAAAGGAAAATACCTATTCTTGTCTTAGCATATTAATCTCTAATGAACTTTCAAGAATTTATTCTTAGGATGCACAGAGGTTGGCTTCGACTAAACTACAGCGGTGGTAGAAAGGGTTTCATCACTTTATAAAATTTAAATAATCGGGTGATTAGGTTTAAATTTTTCTATTTTTTTAGGTTTTATTTGGTTTTTTTGTCTTTAAGCACTGAATTTAATTTGACCTGTTTTTGTTTACTGTGGTCTACTGTGTTGTTGTCTATGTTTAATTTTTCAATAAAAATTACCCTACTCTTTTGATAAGTACCATGGGATCTTTAACATCTACCTGAACTACCACCAGTCCAGGCAGATGGAACCTCGGTTTAACGTCTCCTCCAAAGAGCGGCACCTCAGAAGTGCAGTACCCCTCTCATGCTATACTGCATTACAGTGTCAGTACTGGAATATTAGCCCAAGTGCCAGATGTGGGACCTGAACCCACAGCCCTCTGATCTCCAGCCTCAGAGGCAGTGTCCTACCTACTGAGCCACTGACACTGCTATGAAAGATGAAAGATAGGTATCTGAAAAATAAAAGCGTATTCCAAGCATTCAAAAATATAATGTAGAAACAAGTACAATGGCATGCACAGACCATAATAAAATAACAACAAAAGACATAGGAATCAAATAGTGATGAAAATTATGAATGTTACACAGTTAGCAGAAAGAGGAGAAACAAAAAGAGAAGAGCAATGGATCATGAACCGATACTGAGAAATGCTCTCAACATTTAATTGAATTTGCTGGATTGGATGATTCACTTGCCGCGTGTAGCAGGTCCCCAGGTACGGGTTTAACACACCCTAGTATTGATCTAAGAAGCAGCTACCAACCATTAATAGAAATGGAGGGGCCAGGCAAAATGTTCCTATAGTAATTGAAACAACATCCACTCAACCAAAACAAGATAACATTCCCAAGAACATTTACCCAATGAAAGGGTAAAGCAGGTATATGTGTTAGGAGATTCCATCCTAAAATATACTGATAGATATAC
This sequence comes from Neoceratodus forsteri, assembly GCA_016271365.2. Taxonomy (NCBI): domain Eukaryota; kingdom Metazoa; phylum Chordata; order Ceratodontiformes; family Ceratodontidae; genus Neoceratodus; species Neoceratodus forsteri. The sequence goes on along the minus strand of CM057449.1, from coordinate 1,724,298,566 downwards.
TGCAAAAGTTAATAAATTAAACACCACAACATCCTGTTTTCAGGGGCAAAAATAAAGGATATTGATAACGTGTTACCCAGTTTAATAGTAAATCTGGATGATAAGCCTATTGAAGTACAGTATTGCACACAGGAACAAACAATATAGGGAAAAAGGCAATGAAATAAACAAAGAATGTATGGACATCACCAGAAGCTTGAAATCAAGGCAGTGTGAAATGTTATTTTCTAAAAATCTTCCTGTACCATGAGCTAGCATAGGAAGAATAAAAAATGTATTAACAACTGGCTCAGAAAATGGAATTAAACTTTTGACTCACTGGGAGAAGTTTGAAGGTGTCTAGATCTGTACAGCTATAATGGATTACACTTCAGTAGGAAGGGAGCTGTGTTTTGGGCAACATAATCAAACTCAAATAAATAACTGTTTAAACCAGGGAATAGGGAGACTAGGGTTCCTAGAATATCACACATTGGCTAAAAGCAAGATTGTAAAAAGGATACTATAAAAACATGGAAAAATAAGATCAATATTCTGCTTGCAAATGCCAGAAGTCTAAACATACTAAAGAAATCAGAATTTAAGATTATAATGAATAGGGACAGGTTGGATGTTGTTGCAATTACAGAAATGTGGGAAATAATGACTCTGGTTGGGGATGAAATATACCAGGTTACAACCTACCCTAGAGGGACAGAATACACAAAAAGGTGGGAGAGTAGCATTCTATATATGACAGAATTACACATTCTGTGAAATGAATGATATTACACAGGACTGCAGTAACACAGAAACCCTGTGGGTTGGTATAATTCACCAGGAAGAAACAAATTAATTCTGTGCATGTTTATAGGCACCCAACAATAGTGATAAGGATGGCAATGAATTAATCAGGAAATGAAAAGGCAACTGATATGGGTGACATTGTAATTATGGAAGATTTTAACTTGCCACATACCAACTAGGAAGAACTGACAACAAAAAGCCCAAGGAAAAACCTTTCATAGATGTAGTACTTCAGCAAAGCTTATATCAATTGGATTTAACACCCACTACAGGCGGCAATACACTGGATTTGACTTACTGACACACAGAACTAGTAACAGATATTGTCAGGAGCATCTTGGAACAAGTGGCCATCCCATGTTACAATTTAAACTAAAACCAGCTATACCCAAAGAGAAGGAGACACAGTCACAAAAAATTGGAATAAAGCAGATTTGAGAAAATCAGAGGCAACTAATGAACTGGAAATGGGGAAAAAGACTTGAAATCAGCAATGTAAAGACTTTCTAGACAATCCTTAAAAATAAGATCCTTCTGCTGGAAAAATAAATGTACATTCCAGATAAAAAGGTACGTAATAAAGGTTCCACTATGGTTGTCAAGTAAAATAAAAAAAATTGATAGCTAAGAATAAATCTGTATTTAAATCTATGAAAAGAAACTAATCAGCATACAATATTAACAACTACAGACAAGTGTTAAGGGACTGCAAGAAAATGATCAGATCTTAGAAGAAAATTAGAATTGATGGTGGGTGGGCAGAGAGGGACAGTGCAAAAGCAGGGATACTAAATGAATATTTCTGCTCAGTATTCACAAAAGAGGAGGAGGGGAGGTGTCTAATCCAATTAGTAGAAGCACTCTTGATAGGGTGGTCGATCCAGTCCTTTCACAGAAGAAAGGGTTCTGAAAGAACTCCTAAAACTGAAGGTGGACAAAGCAGTGGGGCCTGATGGAATTCACCCCAGAATTCTAAAGAATTAAGGGGTGAACTAGTGGAACCACTGAATACCCTTTTACAACAAATCATGGGAGGATGGTGTGGTACCTGAGGACTGGAGGAAGGTGGATGTGATTCCCTTCACAAAAGGGACCAAGACAGAGGCAGGAAACCACAGACCTGTCAGTTTGACCTCTGTGGTAGGAAAAGTGATGAAATCACTTCTGAAGGAAAGAACTGTAGAGTACCTAGAGGCCAGTGGGGCACAGGACCCAAGGCAGCATGGGTTCACAGTGGGAAGGTCATGTCAGATGAATCTAATTGATTTCTTAGAGTGGGTGACCAAATTAGTAGACCAGGGAGGGGCTGTGGACATGGCCTACCTAGACTTTAAAGGCATTTGACACAGTTCCACACAAAGATTAATAGTCAAATTAACCAGCCTGGGAGTGGGTCCCAGGGTGATAGCCTGAGTAAAACATTGGCTGGACAACAGGACACAGAAGGTAATTGTAAATGAAGTCCACTCTGAAGAAAGAGGGTTACTACTGGGTATAGCAGGGTTCAGTACTGAGTCCAGTCCTTTTTAATGTCTTTATAAGTGACATAGCAGAGGGATTGGAAGGAAAAGTATGCCTCTTTGCAGATGACACAAAGATCTTCAACAGGGTTGATACACAAGGAGGCATAGAAAGGATGAGAAGGGATGTGGCAAGGTTGGAGGAATGGTCAGAAGTACAGCAGCTTGGGTTCAGTACAAAGAAGTGCAAAATAATACACCTGGAAACAAAACCCAGGGAATATTACACAATGGGGGATAGTAACAACAACAAAATTGGAAAGGGACCTGGGGATAATCATATCAGATGTCCTTAAGGTTAGCAAACAATGTGAGAAGGCAGTAGGGAGTGGGGTATACTGGGATGTGTAGGAGAGGCATCACCAGCAGAAACAGGAAGTTGTTATCCCTCTGTACAGACAGTTGGTGAGACCCAATCTGAGTACTGCATTCAGTTCTGGAGACCTCATCTCCACAAGGACATAGACAGGATAGAGGCAGTCCAGAGGAGGGCAACTAAAATGGTGCAGGGTCTTTAAGAGAAGCCATATGAGGAGAGACTAAAGAAGCTTAATATGTATACCCTTGAGGAAAGGGGGCATGATAGAAACTTTTAAGTACCTCAGTGGAATCAACAAAGTTCAAGAGGGTAGCATCTTTCAGAAAAGAGATGTGCAAGAACAAGGGGACACAATTTAAAGATGGGGGAGGAGGTTCAGGGGCAATGTGAGGAAGTATTTTTTCACAGAGAGGGTGGTGGACACACAGAACAGCCTTCTGAGGAGGTTGTGGTGTCTAAAACTGTGGGAGAATTCAAGATACATGGGACAGACATAAGGCAATTCTTGTGGGGTAAAAGAAATAGGATGTGGGTTAACTAGGATCTGCAGCTTATCCTGTAGGTAGGGAAATGGGCAGACTAGGTGGGCCAAGCAGTCCTTATCTCATCAAAGTCTATGTTTCTGTTTCTCACCCTTGCTAAGGACAATTTAAAAACCTTCTATGCATACTGAATATCAATGTTGCTAGAATCGTTGGTTCAGTTAAGAAAACTAGGAAGAGATAATGGACCCAATGCTGTTACTTAACATTTATGTTCAACAAATACTTTAGCTCTGCATTGGAACAATGAACTGTCAAAAAACTATGTTACCTGTAAGCACAGATGGTTGTGCCATTTAGTCTGATCAACTCCGTCCCAGACTGTTAAAAGAACTAAAAGCCTGCATCATAGTGGGTCCATGAACTGGGTTATATAATAAATCATACTTAACCAGCAAAACATCTGAGGACTGGTAAAAAGCCATCGTGCTTCCAGTTTTATAAAGGGAGACAAAACCAAGACACAACATTATAGACCAATCAATCTAAATCTATACCAGGAAAACTGTGGAAAAGGTTAATCAAGACTACATTTCAGATTGAATTAACAAATAAAGGTTTACACAACCTCAACATGGATTAAAAAATAGATCATGTGTTTCCAATATGTTAACCTTTTATGAAAAGGTTAACTCACGATATAAAAAGGAACACCCTGGTTGATATTCATAGACTTCAAAAGGCATTTGATATGGTATCACATACAATACTTATAAACAAAATAAAAGATTTTAATATGAACACACATACACACGGTTGACTGGGTACACAACTGGTTAAAAAAAAAGGCAGCAAGGTTCTGTGTCTGAGGTAGGTGAGGTATTGAGTGGGGTGCCTCAGGGCTTGGTACTGGAGTCAATATTATTCTCTTTCTTTGTACATGATCTGGGAAAGGGTACAAAAACATTGGACAGCCAGATTTGATAATGACACAAAACTTGGTGGTATAGCTGACTCCTCTGGAAACTGTAAGGCACTATTAAATTATTTAAAACAAATTGAACAATGGTCACATATAAATGGTATGAATTTAACATTAGTAAATGCTCAGTCCTATACATTAAACAGAGTTGCTATCAAAAAGCAGACTGTGAAAGAGACCTTGGTGTCTTAGGGTCCTATTCACAAAAGTGCGTAGTAGCTGTAGCCACATACATGTGGCATGTTGCCACCACGCAACTCTCTACGCCTTTGTGCCCCCACATAGTATGTACAACACTGATACATCACCCCTACGCACTCGATCCCCTCGGATCGACCACAGAGTCTGCTGAGCTCCAGGCCAGGGGGGCAGTGCGGGGAGCATTCCAGCACTCCATGACATTCACTGAGCTGCACAGTGTTGTGCGTGGGGGCCACTGCCTCACCATTGCAGGGCAGCTAAACCTTTGTAGCCAGTTACATGCCCTCTAGAATGCAGCCACCAGCCACAGTGGTAATGGTGGGAATCGTATACTCCCAAAATGGACACCCCAGCTTGGGACACTCATAGTGGGCTGGCGGTGGCCAAATGGGCACAGTTCCCCATGCAGTTGGTGCACTGTGTGACAGCTGCCAACATGGCACCCCATGGGTGCAAGTGATCTACTGTTGGGACCCTGGTCAGGCGTCCTGATTAACTGCCTGCCTGGGTCCACCACTCCACACCCACCCACCCAGGGATCCTGCACCCGGGGGACAGGCTACAGAAGGGCCATGTAGTGGCCAGTGTTAGTGAATACAGCACCGCTCATCTTTTCCTGGGGCTGGTGAGTTACGTGGGCAGGATACTTGCCTGTGGCGCGTCCTTCCCGTCCTTAGTGAATAGGTCTAATTGTCAGTAATGACCTTAAATTTAACAGACACTGTAAAGGGCTATACAATCAGCAGATTTAATAGTTTAATAGTTTACAACATCAAAAGAATGTTTGTAAGTAGATCTGAGCAATGCATTATTCCAACTAATAAGACATATATTAGGCCACATATGGACTACTGTACAATGTGGTTTAATGTAAATAATGCAGCAGGATTGAACCACACAAAGGCGGTCCTGAACTTCAGGAGAGAGCAGATTTTAAAAAGATGGGGTAAGGCCTCAGGGATACCCCATCGGGGAATGCTTGGGGGATATAGAAAAACAATGTGCAAATCTTTTTTTTTAATCATCAAATAATTTGTATTTTGTTATCTTTCCTTCAAAACTCGTTACATACACAAGAAAGGTACAGACAATCTACAGTGTAGCATTTCATGTACAACAAACCAAGTTATACATATTTTACAAAAGACATAAGGATTGACATAAAATTGTCAACCTCTAGCTGTTCTTCTGATGCTTCATACAAGCAACATTGGCTATAACCCCTGCCTATACATGTAGGGTTCTAAATATGCCATCATTCCTCCCCACTAGAGGATTCTTCTTAAGTGTATTTAAGGCTTCCAAAAGATAGTTTGGTAAAGATATAGGAGAATAGACATAGTACTAGAAAAGAAAGGGTAAAGCTAAGTAGAAGTAAGTATAGCTGCTCCTCAACAATTCAAGACATATCCCAAAGATGTATCCACCTGCAGGGTTTTAATAATATTCGATCTCACTGTTCAGGAGGATTAAGTTATAAGGGAGGGGACCTTACATAAGGCAGAATTTAAGTATGGTCTCATTTCTGATGGTATATAGCAAGTTGCCCACAACTGGCATATGTAAGCCTTTCAAGGTGGCTAATGTCACCATAGCAGAATGCAAAGAGTGATGGATGGAGTGCTTGTCTCCAGGACAGAAGTAAAGTCTTTTTGCCTCTAAGAGGACTGCCAAGAGCCAGTTTCTATGTGGTTTCAGCAAGTAGCTTAGGGGAGTAGGGTCCCACTAAAGCAGTGAGTTGGAGATATCAATGGGTAGTCCTAGAACACTAGAAAGTCCATTGCTGTGGCAGACCAAAAAGGGTTAAGGCTTGACATTCCCATAGGAGGTGCAAAATATTTACTGGGTATTGCCAACATCTCTAGCAACTTGCATGGGGAGGATACCCCATGAGTGGAGAGATTGCAGGTTAATGATACCACCTAAGAAGGATCTTAAGTTGTACCAGCTGACTCCTAACATCCTGATATGAGAGTGGGCTGGGTGGAGGCATCTGGACCATGTTTCTGCGGTGATGGGGACTTGGAGGTCCACACTTCATGAGACCCTGTAGGATTCAGTGTGATCCGGTACGCCTACTGCCAGGTGCGTAGAATCATCCTGCAAGACCTTGGGCAGAAGTTCTCAGATGCAATAAGGATATCCAACTCCACTTAAGGTCCACTGTGAGTGTCCCATTAAGAGTTTGGATCACACTGCAGAGTTAGGTATCTCCAGAAGTCATTAGACTGAAGGGAATATTGGACCTTAAGCTGTTCAAAGACATCAGCATGCTGGAGTTATGTATACATTAGTCTTTAACAATATGTATTCCTCGCTTTCCCATGTTGGCCAATAGAATGATTTATAATCCACTGTGAGAAGATGGTTTAATTCTGAACCCGCCTTCCTGGTCTCAATCATAACCAGGGTAAGCGTGCTGGAGTTTATAGGAACAGCAGTTAAGAGTAGGCCCAAGGGATGTTCTGCATACAGCTGGGATTCGAGCTGAACCCATTGAGGGAGATGGAGGGAGGACAAACCATTTGGTAGCCTGTGCAGATATATGCCCAGTGATAACCCTGCAGTTATGAGTCCCAGACCCCCCAGTCCAATGAGCCCACGTCTTGCTGCAGCTCCACCTAGGTGTCTTGCCTTCCCATAGGAAGAATGCAGTCAATTTGTCTGGGGCAAAACACCTTGCCCAATAAGGCAATAGGAAGATTATTAAGGAGGTATGCTACTCTGGGTAGTAACAGCATGTGGATTGCAGCTACTTTGCCAGGAAAGAGATTAAGGCAGTGCCAGCAATTTACCTCTGCCATTAACAGAGTTCTTAGGGGCCAAAGTTCTCATTTTGAGTTATTTCCAGTTAGTTGGGATGGTGATACTGAGCTATGTGAAACTGTGTGGGAGCCCAAGTTAATTCTAAGCCTGCAGACATGAATTTGTGCATGCCATATTAAGAGGGTTACACTGGTCTTTTTTTGATTGATTGCAGTCCAGACAGTTGAGCAAACTCTCCCACAACCTCCAAAACTTTGGGAACAATTCCTGTGGATGAGCCAATGTTAAAGCAGGTCATCTACATAACAGGCAGTCAGGTATATATATGTTGGCCTACCTTTATGCCCGTAATATCTTCTGTGGCTTGCGGTTTCCATGGAGAGGATCTAAGGCCACTAAGAACAATAAGGGGATAAGAGGCAACCCTGCCTTATGCACCTTTGCAGGGGAAGGGTGGGAAATGTCTTTATTGGTTAGGATTCTGGCTTGAGGGCATTGTACAACACCAAATCCACTGTCTATAATAAGGACAAAACCTGTAGTGCGGAGAATTTCATGAAGATAAGGCCACTCGACAGAATCAAAGGCCTTGGAAATCCACGCCATAGCTGCCATTAGGTTTTGAGTGCATTGCAAGCCATTCAGGTCCAAGACCAGTCTGATATTGTCATTGCTGCTACTGCCCCTTTAGTAAACCTGCATGAGACAGATGGATAATAGAAGGCAGAGCCTCTATTAAACATGTGGCAAGCATCTTGGCTGCAATTTATTATTGACTTGAGATAAGAGAGATTGGGCGTAGTTGGCACAATTAAGGGGTCATCTGATTTTTTGGAAGGAGAGTGATTAAGGCCTCATGCATGGGGGATGGCAGTCATGAGCCTCCTGCATCACAGAGAGGAGAGGGTGTTAATTTCCACACTGAAGGCTTGGTACAGTTCTATGGTCATACCATCTGGACCAGGAGATTTACCTTTAGCCAGCTGGTTTAGGGCATTCAGAAGCTCACTTTCTGTGAATGGTTTATCTAAGGCAGTCCTGATATCCTCAGATAACTGAGGGATATCGGCAGCTACTGAAATCTGCCAATTGATCCTCTAATTGATTGGACTCCAAAGTAGAATGCATCTGGTATAGCCACTGGTAAAATTGTTGCATATACTCATTGATTTTTGGGGTGTGGTAACCATCTGATCTCCCATATCTTTAAGGGTATGGATACGAGAGGCTGCCTGTTGTTTTCTCAACTGATATGCTAGCAATTTCCCTTTATCTCCTCCCTCCCAATGTGTGTGCTTGAACCTGAGGAGAGCCCATTCTGCCTTTTGATACAGCATAGTATTAATATGATATTTTAACCTGACTAAGGAGAGCCAGGTCCGATGCTTGGGCTGTGGGGTCCTAAATCTGGTTTCCAATAAGGAAAGTTCAGATTGTAAATTGTGCAATTCATTTCTTCTAGTTTTATTTAGATGTGCTGAGCAAGCGATGATTTGCCCTCACAATACCGCCTTGAAGGCCTCCCAAACTGTAGCAGAGGTATCAGCAGTGTTGTTGAGAGAGAAATAGTCATAACAGTTTCCCTGATCATGAAATGAAATTTAGGACTGTGAAGGAGTAAGGGCTGCATCTCCATCTAGTGCCCGATCCACACTGCTCAGAGGGGGTATAAAGGCAGGATACCGTGCATGCTCTGAGACTAGGATATTATGGATCGTAGTACCAGACACATCTCGGCAAAGGAGAATTAGCAAGCTAAAAGTCAATCTGGCTATAGGTAGTGTGGACCGAGGAGAAAAAGGAGTAGTCACGTTCTGATGGATGGTCTCTACCACACATCTATCATGCCCCATTCTGCCATTACCCCTGCAAAGCCAGCAGTGTTTTAGGGTGTGTTTTGGAGGTTGGTTTGGATTTGTCGAGAAAAATGTCTAAGGTGAGGTTAAAGTCCCTCCCAGCATTATAGGGATCTGCGGATAATTAGCAGCTAAGGACTCTACTGCTTTACTGAGATCCCAAAATGTCCAGACTGTCCAGATTTGGGGCATATACATTTGCTAACACCACTCGTCCCCGGGCTAGAGAAGTGGACCACTATCCAGTGGCCTTGAGTGTCTGTAACAACTTGCTGTTGTACCTATGGGCATGATTTCCTAACCAGAATGGTCACCCCTGGATTTAGTTGTCGCTGAACTCTCTAGACACTACCAACCCATGCCTTCTTGAACCATGATACAGTTCTTGCAGTGAGGTTGGTCTCTTGGATAAGAGTGATATCCACCTGAAAGGAGTGGAAGTGCCTGAGGACCATGGATTGTTTGACAGGGTGGTTTAAGCCCTTTACATTCCATGATATGAGTTTAATTCCTGTATTGGTGTTCTGTATCGTATTCCTAAAGTAAGATAGTATACAAATACTCACCACCCTGATCCAGAAGAGATAGAGGAGCAGTAGTAGGTAGATTGCCAGAGATGAAGGAGGAAGAATTGGTTGGACAATGTGGAGAGGAAGTCTGTACTCAGTAAGAGTGACGGCGGTAGCCTGGTATAGAAGTAGAAGTAGTTAGATTGTGATACTAAACACAACACATTAATTAACTTATTAACAAGGAAAACTTATACAGTGTCCCTGTATGGAGTATATAATGAAACTCTTTACAGTAAAGGTTAATGGATTCTAAGTAATTAACTAAGCACTAGGCTAAAGGTGAATGCTTATATGCACGAGGTGCTATCCTCTGCACTATCGAGGAGAAGCACTCAGCAGTGTTGACTGATCACCTGTGGGGAAGATGTGAATAAGCCAAACAATAGCAGCACATCTCCATCCCCAGCTAAATATGCAGGAATAAAGCATTAGGGGGTAAAATCCCAAGATGAAGGGGAGGGACAAGGCTCAAGGGAAGGAGGGAGGGTTGTTGCCTTGTAGTACAGGAGGTATTCCATGCCTACAGAACCGCTTGATGTTCTCTTCCCAGGATACATCCCAAGGAAAGATATCGAGCAATCGCCAGCTGCTCAGTGCAGTACCCAATTACTGCAGGCACCCTACACTTTGAGTAATCAAGCATGGCAATTAGGCCAATGGGCCATTTAAAGGAAGTAGGGGAGGGAGACCCAATATTGCCTATGAGAGGAGTTGTACCTTTACAACAGAGCATTGTAGCCACCGAGAACAGAGTTTTGGCTATCTTTATGCTCTCTCCAGAGGGTAAACAATATTGATAAGAGGAGCCATTATTCATTGGGCAGAGCTACATTTGTCACTGAGTGCCTGACACTATTCCCAGAACAAGAAAATATAAGAGAAAGGGGGCAAAATACAAACATATCAGAGTCAGTCATTTGGAACCTGTTCTTCAGGTTGGCCTGATGTCCCTGTACATGGAGGGATGTCCTCGGCTAGTGCCTCTGTGAAAGTCAATAAGCCCGGTTTCACCTGGGCATTAGAGAAATCCTGATCGCCTCAGGATCTGGGTGGAGGTCCGCCCACAATGTATTTTCAGCCACTTCCATAAGAATCTCATCCGAATATCTTCCACTTGGTCTGAGCTGGGGTACTCGTCCTTGGTTAGCTTGGCAGGCGGTGCTTCCTTTGGATCTTTAGAAGGAGACCCCTGGTCACTGAGGAAGGTTGCAGAATTCTGGTCATCTGGTTTATGCCTCGCTGAGGTAGGATGGGAGAAAGAGGAGCTACTGATCCATGTTGTGTGACTCTACAGTTATTATCTCTTTCAGGTCATTTGCAATGAGGAGAAGACCTGAGGAGGTGTTTAGATGTGTCAGGGTCCGAGTTGTATTATAGTCCTCCTGGTCCTTCCTTGGAGATTTGTTCCATCTATCTTGCAGTCAAAGTCCTGGAGCATGACAGCCTCTTGGGAGCTGTAGTGCTAAGGGATGATCTAGGCCAATACTTGTAGGCCCATTCTTCCATCTCCTGGGGTGTCTCCTCAACGATGTCTTTACTCTCTCAGGATACACGAAGGTATGCCAGGTTCCTGAAGCCATATTGAAATCCCTGTTCTGACAGTATTTTCTTTATAGGTATAAAGGTTTTCACGAGCAGCCACCTCAGCCACGAAAAGTCTCTAAAAAGATAGGCTTCATGACAGCAGTTCACCTTATCTCGAGCTGCCCTCAGGATTTTTTTGTAGAGTACTCAGTAGGTAAGCGATGATAGGCCTGGGGAACCCTGATGAGATCTAGCACCACTGGGTACGGGTGTGCTCTTTTCTAGCTCAACTGGGCCTAGCTATCTCTCTCCCAGTATTTTCAGGATCTCGCTATTTAGAAATCTTTTGTGTTTTTGCCTTCATCTCCTCAGGAATCCCGAGGATTTGAATATTATTTTGCCTCCTTGATTCTCTTGGTCTTCTGCCCTCCTCCAAAGAGTGGCCAGTTTTCATCTTGTTCCTTAGTCGCTGCCATATTTTAGTATGGTCAGCTTCTAAGTCATCTGTGCGTCTTCTATAACATTTAATTTATCACTGAGTTCCCTCACCTCTGTTACTGTGCCAGACAGAGTTGTCAGGATAGTATCTACCCTTGTCAGAAGGGTTTCTAACATGGTTATGATATGTTGTAGTGATGTACTGACATCCACTGGCTGGGTGTTGGTGTCATTGGGAGTAGAGCAGAGGTGCTGCGCAGTAGCTTTTGCAGAGCCATACCACAGCAATAATGTTTCCCACTACTAACAGACAACACAGGTTTCAGGACCAGTTTGTTTCCTAAAATGCAACAATTGTACTTGTTGTAGTTAATCACCACTGGAGTAGTCGGTAATAGGAGGATAGTCCCACTAGGTCGATGCTCAGGCCTTCAAGTGAGCTCAGAGCGGTCGTGTGATGGCTGACGCCATGAAGCTATATACTGGAGCACTAGTTGCACTGAAAGCCCGCATTAGACAGACTTGGGGAGCTATGACAACATGCAGGTGTGTTGGGGTTAGGGATCCCTGGATATCCGCAGATTCAGACAGATTTGTTAGGCTGGGGATCGAGCCCGCGGTTCAAGCGACCATCTTCCTCGGCATCCGAGCCACACACCCTACAATGTGCAAATCTAAAAGGAAGGATAGAAAAGGCAACAAACCTCTGTGTCAGACAACTAAGCAAATGCAGGAGGAAAAGAGACTGCTGGTGGTTCCTCACAGAGGTGGCTGGGAAGGTAAGAGAAAAAAGTTAGCTGCTCAGTGGTATAAGGAGACGAGAGAGAGGAAGATAGAGAGGTGTATCAGGAGAAATAGAGGGGGGCATGGAAAGCAATTAAAAGCACAAAGGTGCAGATGGAGGAGAAAATAGCACAGGCAGTGCAGAAAGGGAGCAAGGTATTTTTCAGGTATGTAGCGAAAAGAGAAAGACCAGGGGAGGGATAGTGCGGCTCAAGAAGGAAGGAGAGGTGTGTGAGGGGACCAGAATAAAGTGGACATCTTGAGCAAGCACTTTTGCTCAGTGTGGTAATACAGGACCCATTAGCAGGAAGCGACCACTGCTCAGTGAGGTTCTTCCTCAACACAGGGAGGAGGAGCCGCTAAGACCAGGACAAGAGTGGTAGACTTTAGGAAGGCAGATTTTGTCAGGATGGACAGCATCCTAGAGGGTATTTAGCTGAATTAGCCCAGGAATGGATGCTGAACAAAGTGGGCAATCATTAAGAAGGATCTGAATGAAGCTACAAACAAGTGTGCCAAATAAACAGTCCAGGTCAGTAAATCCTAGCTGGCTCAGCAAGATAGTGGAAAGGAAGGTGAGCAAAAGAGATTGGCCTTCGCCAAGTACAAAAATCTGGGCGTGAGGAAGACAGGAGGTGTACACAAAAGCATCTAGGAAAGTGAATAAGGCAGTCAGGACAGCCAAGGCAGCAAAGGAGCTGAAATTGACTCAGTGGATCAGAGGGGAGGAGTTCTTCAGATACATAAGGAGAAGAGAAGTTGTAGGGATGAGATTGTTAGGATCAAAGAGGGAGGTTTGATGGGCAGAAAAAGGAAAAGACCAGGAAGAGGCACTCAATGAGTACGTCTGTTTGGTATTCATGAAGGAAAAGAGTGGCCCAATACCACAAGGGAAAGGGGGAAGGGTTGAGGGGGTGTACAGATAACAGAGTAGGTCATCCATGAGGATAGAGTTCTGGAAAGTCTTAATGCCTTGTGGGTGGACAAGGCACCAGAACTGGACAGTGTGCATCCAGAATCTTGAAGAACTGGCACAGGTGTTGGCAGTCCCTCTGGCAGACCTGTTTAACACCTCCCTGGAGACAAGGAATGTGCCCAGATACTGAGGATATCTCCATAGTGCCCTCTACAAGAGTGGGCCCAAGGAGGAACCGTAATTACAGACCAGTTTGCATGACTTCTATAGTGGGGAAGTTGATGGAGACCTTTCTGATGGAGAGGTTTTTAACCTTTTCAATAGTAATGGAATACAGAATGAGAGACACCATGGGTTTGTCTCAGGAAGCTCTTTCCTGACTAACCTAATTAACTTCTTTGACTGGGTCACTAGGCATTGGACAAAGGCCATGCTGTGGATGTCCTGTATCTGGACTTCAGCAAGGCTTTGACCCAATGCAATACCAGAGGTTACTGAGAAAGTTGTGTGACCTGGGGTCAGGGAGGAACTGGTGGAGTGGATTGAGTGCTGTCTTCAGGGCAAACAGCAGAGGGTAGTTGTAGGGAAGACATCCAAGCCAAACTCGTAACTAGTGGGGTGCCACAGGGTTGAGTGCTGGACCCTGTTTTCTTCAGTGCTCCATTGGGGACATTGCAGAGGGAGTTCAAGAGTAAGAAGAAGGGAGGCAGGTACTCAGGGAGCATCTAACTAAACTCGAACACTGGTCAGAGTAGTGGCAGTTGGGGTTTAACGCTAAAAGTGCAAGGTCATGCACCTCAGAGCCAGAAATTCAGGACCAGCTACCGGGGGCGGTAGTGCAGGTAAGAGTTTCAGAGAAGGAGGAGAGGGACCTGGGGTACTAGTCACAGGGGACATGAAGGTATCGGCACAGTGTAGGAGGGTGGCAGCAAGGGCAAACTGGATGCTGGGGTGCATTGCCGGGATCACCTCCAGAAAAGAAGAGGTCATCCTGCCTTGTATAGATCACTGGTGAGGCCACACTTGGAGCACTGTGTACAGTACTGGTGTCCATACCTCAAGGAGAATGTAAGATTTCTGGAGGAGGTGCAGCGAGGGAGAAAAAATTATCATGTGGCTAGGGAGTTGCCTTATGAGGAAAGATTGAGGAGCTAACATGTACTCGCTGCAGGAGAGAAGGGAAAGGTGGGACATGATAGAGACCTCTAAACACTTGAAAGGCATAAACAAAGTTAGAGTGGGAGGATTGCTCCCACCATCAATCATGGTTGCCTCCCACATGGTCTTCAAACACAACCTAAAAACATGGCTCCTAAATATGGTAAGCTCTCATTGCAGGTGAGAGCAGCTGTAGTGGTATTAAACTGAGAGCTGCACACTCGGACAAACATGATAGACCTGTGAGCCTTTCTGCTGGCTATTTCATATGTTTTGTATGTTTACACAGGAAGGGAAGGAGAGGGACTACAGATAAGGGCCAGGAGCATAGAAGGAAGGAGGTAGTCACTAATATGTTTACAGAGGAGAGGGTTCTGAGGAACGACAAATCTGAAAGTGGAAGGGTGCATTCTAGGATATTGTGGGAGCTCAAGGAGGTGCTAGCTGAGCCTCTGACAGCCCTGTTCAACCACTCACTGGTGATGGGAGTGGTTCCAGAGAACTGGAGGAGGACAAATAGTCCCGCTTCACAGAAGTGGAAGTGAAGAGGAGGCTGGCAACTACAGGCCAGTCAGCCTGATTTTGGTGGTGTAAAAGTAATGGAATAACTGCTAAAGGAGAGGACTGTACAATATCTGGAATCCAGTGGCTTTCAGGATCCAAGGCAGCATGGATTGACTGGGAGGAGATCATGTCAAAGAAATCTGATAGATTTCTTTGACTGGGTAGCCAGGGAATTGGCTCAGGTGGAGCAGTGGATGTGGCCTACCTAGATTTCAGTAAGGCATTTGACACTGTTCCACATAGGAGACATGCAAACAAGCTGGAAGCCTTGGAGTGGGTCCTAAGGTGGTAAAGTGGGTGAGAAATTGGTTGGGGACAGGAGACAGTGGGTGGTGGTAAACAGAGTTCACTGCAAGGAAGGGAGGGTGACAAGTGGGGTGCCACAGGGATCAGTACTGGGAATGGTCCGCTTACTGTCTTTATTAGCGGCTTTGCAGAGGGGCTAGAAGGATGGTATGTCTCTTTGAAGAGGACTCTAAAATCTGTATAGGTTAGAAACTCTGGGGTGGTGGAAAAAATGAACAGTGATCTACGAAAGTTAGTGGAGTGGTCAAGGTGTGGCAGCTAGGTTTCAATGCAAAAGTGCAAAATCATTCACCTGGGGCACAGAAACCCAGGGCAGAGTACAAAATGGGGGGTAGTATTAACCACCACCAAACAGGAAAGAGACCTGGGAGTAATTATATCTGATGACCTCAAAGGTGGCCAGACAGTGTGATAAGGTAGTGGGGAGCGCCAGTGGGATGCGAAGTGCATAAGGAGGGTATCATTATCAGAAAGAAAGTGGTGGTGTTACCGCTGTATAGATAACTGGTGAGACCTCACCTAGAGTACTGTGTCTGTTCTAGAGACCACAACTCCAGAAGGACATAGACAGTGTAGAGGCAGTCCAGTCTAGGGCTGCAAGTTTGGTTCGACTTGGCCCTTAAAATAGGTGAACTCCCATGTCAGTGGGTGTCCCGTGAAACGTGAACATTTTTAAAAAATGCGAACTTTGGTTCTCTAGGTTCGCCCACCACCTGTTAAAACAAAAAAACAATCCCTACCAGCTCACGCATGCTCCTAGGGCTTCCCAGCGGTCTTATCATGTGACACAGCACGTGCAGCAGGGATAGTCATCAGGCCAGCAGAGCGATGTCACCCCAGCGTCACTCCTTATGATTGAAGGAAAGGGGTCCTAGGCAGCAACACCGCTACCATTTGTTCAACAGGTTGCAACATGGGATGCTGACTGCTGAGCCTGCCCACTCCAGAGTCTTAGCAGTGTGTGCAGGACAGACACACAGTGACTGACTGCGTGGTGGATGGTGGTGGCGGCCAAACTCTCGGCTGTTAGAGGGAGGTAAGGTTTGGTATGTGCCGTGGTGTGGACACTACAGTTGGAGAATAAGTGCAAATGTGGAGGCAGGAGAGGCCAGATACAGACAGCTGGCTGGCTGAACCAGTTAGGCCAAAAGATTGTACCCCAAACAAACAAAAGACATTGGCTGCGGGAATTCTTCAGCTGATGGCTTAAATGGAATATACATTGTGCTAAGAAAATGCAATTCATCTCCTCAGTAGGGCAGAACTTTGTAACACACATGGCTTCCTCACAGTTACTGGATGGATTGCATTTCCTTTGAAACTCATTGCATATCCCTACGTGTGCTGTTATATGGGCATGGATTTTCACTTTTACTGAAAACCAGTAAAATCCTGGAATTTGTTTAGGGTGGTGCTGCAGTACATAGCCACACTGGACACAAGCAAGTTTGAAATTTCAAATGCTTTTTTCACAGTTCAGTACTGACCACCAATTAATAACAGCTTACTGCCTCTACTAGCTGGTGGTCAATGGACTGATTGTGAAAATAAAGCATTTGAAATTTCAGACTTTCCTGTGCCGCCTAATGTGGCTTTTGACTTCACCCCTCTAGCTTTGTGTTTCCTAATGAGGTAGGCAACCCCTCGAGGAGCTGCACCAGTCCTGCTTATTTTGTGGGTTGCAGACCACACCTGTCTGCAATAAAAATAAAAATAAACTTTTGAGTGCACTCACTGCAGGGGTGAAAGAGAAAGACACGGTCAGAAGAAAGACATCCCTGAGAGAGAGAGAGATAGAGAGAGAGAGAGAGAGAGAGAGAGCGACAGACAGTTTTGAGTGCTAGTGCTGTGTTCACTGCCGACTAAATCTGATCTCTTAAAGGCTAACAGTAATTTTAGCTGCACTGGAAAGCTGGGTTTGAATCCCATCAACTCTCTCTCTCTTGCATACTGTTTGACCCTGAGCAAATCACTTAACTTCCTTGTGCTCCAGGTTGCAACAAGATTTGACAAACAAAATCTATCAGGGTGATATACTGAATCATATTTATTTATTTGTACATCAGTTTACAACCTTTGAGCCAAGGGCTCATTTTCAAAGGTACCTCATCTCAAGAGGACAATATAATGCAGACATTCATGTTACAGAATGTAGGTTACAAAGGAATTAACATACAGGTTTGTGAGGAACATGATAGATACAGCAGAATGCATAAATACTGTCTTAAGGTTACAGGATATGGGTACATCAGTAAATAGGTGATTGGCGGATATTACAGAGAGGCCAGACTGGTCATTGTGGCGACACAGAGACGGAAATGGAGCAGTCAGGAGCAGTGGCAAATTAACCAGGTTACAGCAGCACATAAGTAACACTGCCAGGGCGAAATTAACAGAGCAATTTAAGCCAAGTTACAGTAACATATTGCAATACTGCAGGTTGAGCAGTCGGCAGAACAGTGGTAATTTTGCCAGAGGAGATACGTGGTGTGGTTTGGATGCTGCTCAGTGGGTATTGTCAGGGCACAGTGGGTAGCCTCAGATTATACAGGTGCAGTTTCGTGTGGTGAACAGTTCACTGTGAGTGCGGTTTTGAATTTGGAGATCATAGGGCATCTGTGATGTGGAGGGGAGAGTTGAACCAGGAAGGGGCTCTATGGGGAAGGACCTTTGACCATGGGAGGTCCTAGCTCTAGGTGTCTGAAAGGTAGTCCTGCAGGAAGTCCGTGCACAGACCAGGGGTTTGGCTATGGGGAGGAGGCGTCAGCCCTGAGGGGACAGTCCTAGGAGAGTTTTCTTTGCTATTAGGCATGTTTGATAATGCAGCCGTTCATCTAGGTTCAGCATTGTTGCCAGCACATAGAGCTGGCATGAATGTAAGTCTGGGGCCCCAGTGATTAGTCTGCAGGCCTTGTTGAGTAACAGGCGGATTTTGTTGAACGAGTTGTGTCGGCAGCCCTGAGACCGGAGTCCATAGTCTACCAGGGATAATATCGAGGATGTTACCGCAAGCCGGAGGGCAGTGGGGGGAGAGCGCTTTTGTACGGGTATAAGATACCTAGTCGCATATTGGCTGCTGAGGCAAGGGTGTCAATGTGGGTATGGTAGTTGAGCTGAGTCAAAGGTGACCCCAAGGTACCTGAGCAGTGTACTTGCTCTAGCGGTTTTGGAACCAGGGAGGATATGGAGTGGAAAATTGCTAGCTTTGTTTTGGGGGTGGGCAAAGAGCATTGTTTTCGTTTTTGAGATTTATGATCAATCTAGCTTTGTGAGCCAGGTTTCTGCCTCAGTATACGAGAGCTGCAGGAGTCCTGAAGGGAGGTAGGGTTGGGTCTGAGGCAAAGATGACAGCGTCATCTGCATACAGCAGCATATTTCTGGTGCATTAGCTTGGCAGGGTGTTAAGGTAGAGCGAGAAGAGTAGGGGTCCCAGGATGGAGCCATGAGGAACCCTGATCGGATGGGACATGATTTTGATAGTGCTCCATTAATTTGACACATTGGGAGCGGGCCGATAGATAGCTGGAGCACCATGTGAGTGGCCCAGTAGCGAGGTTAGCCTGGTGGAGTGCACTCAGTAGGAGGGGTGGGAGACAGTGTCGAACGCCTTGAAAGGTGGATGGACACTGCCCCAGCTAGGGAGCCAGAGTCCAGGGATTTGTGTAGGAATGTTGAGAACTCCACTAGTGCTGTGCTAGCGGTCCTGCCCGGAAACCGTGCTGTTCAGGGCAAAGGATGTTATATTTAGTCAGGTACTCAGTAATCTGTATAGCGACTAGTTTTTCAAGGGCTTTGGGGAGTATAGAGATAGGCGGTAGTTCCCAGCTGAGGACCTATCACCCCTTTGTGGATGGGAGTGACAATGGCCATTTTCCATGCTGTGGGGAACTGCCCCAGGCAGAGGATTTATTGAGAAGGCAGGTAAGTGGGACAGGACCTGGTCCAGTACGCACCGGAGAATGGTGGGGTCCACGGTGGAGTTGCTGGGACTATTGCTCTTTAGCGCACGGATCAGGTGGGGTCTAGCTTGAGGGTAGTTACTCTCGTGAGGTAGAAGCTAGGGTGCGGTGATCTCAGGGTCGGTAGGGAGGGTGGTGGGTCAGAAAAGTTACTGGGGAGGATGGGGCTGAGGTCCGTGAAGGAGGAGTTGAGGTGATTTGCGATGCCTATCGTGTCAGTAATGTTGGTGCCGCCAATATTGAGATGGGATGGGGAGGGAGCATGTGCTCCCGTTCAGTTGTTGATATTGTCCCAAAAGGTTCGGGCACCCCAAGAGGAGGTGAGGGTGGCTTGATAGTAGTCGGCCTTGGCTCTTCGGACTGCCCAGGTGCACTTATTCCGAGTGGCGTTGTGGGCCTGTCTATCAGCCATCCGGCCTGTTTCGTTGCGGGTGCCTACAGGTTATCCCTATGTCTAAGTAACTGTAATAGGGCAGGGGTAATCCAGGCACTTATGTTTTTGGTTTTGGTAGCTGTGAGGGGTGCGAAGAGGTCGAGGCTGTATTAAATGTATGGGAGAAGGGCGGGGCAGTGTCTATATCTGGAGCATGGTGAATGGGCGACCAGTTTGTTTGGGCCAGAAATTGCCTGAGGTTCTTCAGCCTGCCAGGTTTGAGACGCCAAGGGGTGTGTGTTGTGTGGGGTTTTGCAGGGTGGTCACCCAATGGAATATGGTTGGGAAATGGTCCAGAGTGAAGAGGCCTAATTTATTAACGCATCAGGATATGGGAGGCTATAGATATTTGTAATCATTTTGGTTGCCCATGCTGGGTTTATTCCTATTACGCTTTATGTCCTGTCTGAAATAAGGTCTCCAAATCTGAGAACAGTAGAAACACAGATAGTGATGACAGATAAGGACCGCTTGGCCCGCTTAGCTGACCAGTGTCTATATCTGGAGCATGGTGAATGGGCGACCAGTTTGTTTGGGCCAGAAATTGCCTGAGGTTCTTCTAGCCTGCCAGGTTTGAGTGAGTCAGAGAGGATTTGGATGTCCAGGATTTTTTGGGTGGTTGGTGATGATGACATCAAGGAGGGAGCTTGTACCTCCCTTAGGTTTACTCTTGTGGGTTTGGAGACTAGCTGTCATATCAATGCCAGAAAAGGAGTCCCGGATGGTGGTGGAGGTGGGGCTGAGCCAGTTAATATTGAGGTCGCCCACAAGGACTTGATCAGCCCTATGTGGGATGGTGGTAAGATGGTCAATTAAGGATGATATAGCTGAGTTTTGGTTTTAGGTGGAATGTAGGCAGAGGTGAGATACAGGGGCCCAGAGGGGTCTGGAGTGAGTTTAAGGGTGAGGGCCTGTGCCCACCTGCCAGGAGTCCGGGGCAGGGAGTGCTTGACCAGTGAGAGAATCCCTTATATAGATCACACAGCCACCCCTCGCTGCTTGCCTACACATCGCTCCGGTGTAGGGGTGTAGCCAGGGAGGGCAACGAAGGAGTCAGGAGGGACTTTGATAGCCAGGTTTCTACCAGTGCAATGATGTCAGGTTTGTGCAGCATGACCCAGCACTGGAGTGTGTCAAGTTTTTCAAGATGCTGCATATATTCATGGAGGCAATACTCAGACCAGGGGCCCACCTGATGGGCAGGTCAGGGAGGGGCCTGGGTTAGGATGTATGTTGCCTGTTAGGAGTAGAAGGAGGATCACAGTTCTGGGCAGGATGTGGTGGTGTATGTGTTTCCTATGTATAGGGGGGCTGAGGGGGACCTTGGGGGAGCAGGGAATGGGAGGGATTGGCAGGGTGGTAGGGCGAGGGCGATAAGCTGCCAGGGTGGTCTTGAGAGGTGTGGTGGAGCATGGAGAATGGGTGTTTTGGCCAGTAGGCAAGGTAATTGTGGGGTTCGTGTGAGCCATGTCTGGGGAATTGCCAGTGCTGGAACCCGCGATCCAGGGGGGATGGCTGGCTGGGGGCATGAGGGTATTAGAAGGTAAATGAGGGGAGGCATTTTAGGAGGTGGTCTAACATGGCAACTTTGGCGGTAGCTGAGATTAAGTAGAAGTTACTGAATGGACTTCTAAGATCGTGAGTTACCACTTTGGATTAGTGGTAGTGACACGGACTCCGTGGGTAGGGTGCAAGGTTCAAGTCTTAGCAAAGACAGCTGGTGAGGTGCCTGGGTGAGAGCAGTAAGTCCATGTTCTAGGGCCTAGAACAGGTTGGGTTTGAGTTGAGAATTGGTGTGAAATAGTCCTAGTGGTCACTGGGGTCAGTTCAGCCAAGCAGTCCCAAGTCAGAGAATGGGCTAGTTTGTGGGGCTGGGTGGGTGGGGTGTGGATTGCAGAGGGTGTGAGTTGGGGGATATACTGTATCATTCCTGACATTACTGCTTGCTAAATCTGTTTCAACACTATTTTATCAGCATCCACTTATAACCAGGTTCTACAATACATTACCAAGTTCTACCTGCTTCTACTAATCTACTTTAGTATAAAAATCCACATGTTTTTGCATGTTTGGGAGCGACATGTAGTACAAAGATTCTAGCTTTAAGAAAAGTACGTTTTGCAAAACTTTTGAGCACTGAGACAGAAAGAATCCTATGCAACAAAGCTTTGCAATGCATACCATTCTTAGTACTACATGTACTTTCCCAAACACCAAAACAATACATCTATGGTTTCTAATTATGGAACCAGGTAAAATGGGTTTATATATTGTAGAACCTGGTTATATCCTTAGAACCTGTTATACCCTGAGAACCGTTAATTCAAGAGAACCTGGTTTTACTTGGTAGAACCCACTTCTACTTGGTAGAACCGATTCACTAGGTTCTACTTGATAGAACCAGGTAGAACCTTGTAGAACTTTTTTGTTCTATTCAGAAAGTTTGTGAGGTAGAACTTTTAGAGGTTCGCACAGCCCTAGTCCAGACCTGGGCAACCAAAATGTGCATGGTCTGTATCACAAGTCCTATGAGGAGCGACTGAAGGACCTCAATATGTACACCCTGGAGGAAAGGAGGGATGGGGGATATGATAGAAACATTCAAATACCTCACAGGTATGACATTCAAGAGGAAGCTTTTTCAGAAAAAAGATGCTCAAGAACAAGGGACATGCTATGAAGCTGGAGGGCAGACTCAGGAGGGAAGTGATGAAGTACTTCTTCACAGAAAGAGTGGGGATGCCTAGAACAGCCTCCCAGAGGAGGTGGTGGGGCAAAAACAGTAATGGGCTTCAAGAATGCATGGGACAGTCATGAGCCAGCCTTAAAGGCAGGAAAGCTAGAAATCAAGTAGGGTCTACGGCATTTAAGTAGTTAGAGAAAATGGTCAGCTAAGCGGGCCAGCGGTCCTTATCTGTCATCACTATCTGTGTTTCTACTGTTCTCAGATTTGGAGACCTTATTTCAGACAGGACATAAAGCATGTAGAATAAACCCAGCATAGGGCAACCAAAATGATTACAAATATCTATAGCCTCCCATGTCCTGATGCGTTAATAAATTAGGCCTCTTCACTCTGGACCACAGGAGAATGAGAAGTGACATGCTAGTAATATACAAAATCATGAAGGATAATTGATGCCATAATGGAAGAAATTGTGGACTAACAATTCAGGATAAATAAATTATACTTAGAGTACATGATAAGCAAATGAGACTAGAAAACAATACGAAAAATAATAGAAGAAGGAGCGTAGCCTGACAGTGACTAGAATGGCAGCCTAGAACGAGCTCCTGATACCCTGCAGTATAATCCATAATTCATCCATTCACAGTTGATTCAGTCATTAGGAGTTTGCTACCACAATAAGTTTATTCACATACTTGTCATAAGATTTCTTTTCACAGATGTTGTGAGTGATTGTGGGGCTGAGATACCGATCAGAAGTCCATTCCACGAGGCTGGGCCTACACTTGTTTGCAGATCCCTGAGATGGCATTGAAGGCCTGCCTGGCTGTGGACCCAAACCTGCATGAGATAAGGAAATGTCTGCCCAGCTTGTGCAAAAAATGGGAACTTAGAACTTGCAGCTCAACAAAATGCAGCTAAAATTATATCCCTATCACAATGGACTACTGTTGCCAAACAAAGAGTGTCGGACAAATGAAGATCTACCCCACCGCATTGATCACAAAACTACAGACCACGAGAGAATGATCTAGTTATTGTAGCAATGCATGGAAGATTTGGAAAACTGCAGCTGCCGAATAACTGTTTTTGCCTCACCACCACCTCCTCTGGGAGGCTGTTCCAGGCATTGAGGGTTTTCTGGAGGGCTGCGAGGTCACTGACATGATTGCCTTTCTGCAACATGAACTGCCAGCCATCCTGGGCCACCAGAGGAGGCCTCTTGCAGATAGATCAGGCTCACCACTCCCTTTCTCCCAAGGCCAGCACCAGGGTTCCACCCGGGACCCATCCTAGCCTGGTTCCTTCGGTTTAGGGATGGGGAAGTGATTATTCTGGCCACAAGAGCCATACAGCAGCTCACCTGAGAGGCCAACAGACTACTTGCAGGAGTTATCCACTAGAAGGAGGGCTTCACCCTTACACAAAGTGCCAGTGCAGACCTGGGGTTGGAGTACTTGTTCTGGTACCCCACCACTCTGTGTATCCTCCAACATGGAAATCTGCAATCCTTTGATTCCCTGGAGGTAGCAGAGTCTTTTCTTTCATTCTATGCCCTTCAGCTGAATTGTGGGAAGTATGGGGATGGGAACAGGTTTGGCAAGGCATTTGCCAGACCAACACAGATGGTCTTTTCACCACAAGGAGCGCTAGGCGAGATGTCTCCCTAACACTGGACCCCATTGGAGCAAACATGCTAATAACCCAGACTCCTGGCTCCCAGAACCAAAAAGGTCAGTGTAGAAACTGAAAAAGAAATCAGTAGAGGGAAACACACAGACAAAACTCCCAGGCTCTGCCCCGGAGCCATAGTGCCAGCCAAGAGTCAGAGACGTCCCATGAGGCGCAAGACCCACCACCTGGTCAGAACAGATATGAAGTGCCAGGGACCTACCTGCCGAGGCTCCCTCAGATGGAAGGCCATTGCCAGCCCTGAGCTGATGTGGTCCTAGATGAGGACCCCCTTCCTGAGAAGAATTGTTCCTGGGCCGAGGTGGTGGAGTGTGCCGTGACACCTGGCCTCAGTCAGGTCACTGAGCCAGCGATCAAGGTGAAAATGGGCCCATTCCATTGCCGCCTGAACAGCAAGACACAGCTTGTTGATGGGCTGAGATGCAGGACTAATTGTGTGTTTACAAGGCAGCCCACCGCCTCATGGAACTGATCCCTAAGGTTTGAGGGTAAGTCCCAACGGGGAGGGATCTGTGTTTGAATAAGTTTCCTAGCCTAGGAGGTAGGCTTTGATCCCTCCCACGTGGGAAGTCTGAAAGGTGTCATGCAAGCTTCCATATTGTATGTCAAGCTGAGTTTTAGAGTTTTAAAGTTATGGTACTGCTTTAAGGGCTGCCATGTTTTGTAGAGTGTGCTCGGTCATTTAGTTTATGCCCTAATGGGTGTTTAATACAGTCCCTTGAGGTCTGCTGACCCCAAAGCTAGCTGATCTCCATAAGGGGGGAGAGGAGGGGAGCATAAAGTGAGGGGCTGTGAAGAATCCAGCAGCCACACGGCTGTATCAGGAGGCTGAGTTCAGATCTCCTCCAGCGCTCCCTCCCCAACTCCCCATCAGAGTTGCAACTAATAGATGCATGCCCCATAAAGCAGCTGAGCTAGATAATTTCTGGCAAAGTAAATGGGTATGCTGCATCAGGCTATGTGAGAGCATCTCTAGCCAGCCATGAAGGCACCAGAGATAAAGGTCATTGAACAATATGAGCAGGCAAGCCCTGGTACCCCATTTCCAGCTCCCCAAATGAGAGCTGCATTATTAAGGTGAGCAGCAGCACCAAATAAAGAGGATGTTCAGGAAATGGCCATCCATTGGCCCTATTGTTAAGCTTCACACTGACCCCTGCGGCTTACGGGTGGCAGGCACTGTGCTGTAAGCAAGGCTAACAGGGTCGATGATATTATAAGGCAGATCTTCCTGTGGATGTCCTCTGGATTTTGGGGAGTGCTTTATGGGTGAGGAAGACCAACCTGAAGCTAAAGGCACTGGGGTGGTTATGGCCCACATGCTTGCCACACCTTTCCCTCCCAGAAACCTGAGACCACTCTCCTGTGAAATTCCAGAACTTCACCACATGGAGCAAAGAGGTCCTGACATGATAAATTGTGAAAGGGGCTCAACACAGCTAACAGGGAAGGAGCCCTCATGAAGGAGTGATGGGGCAATAATTCTGCCTATTGATACATGAAGCACCCCTCCATTAGAAGGGGACCCAAGGAGAAATCTCAGTGGAGTACAGATGGATATAATACAGATACAGGGTATGTGGTATACTGCACCCCACCAAGTGGATCAGAGTTAATCAGTTCTAAAGTAGGGTCAGCTTTAGTAGGACAGCTGTTAGACCCTGATACTAAGTAGGCCACTCAGTGGTAATCCCCAGTGACCACTGCTGACATATGGGCTACTGATTAGCTGATGGGAACAGTGGCTGCTGGTCTACCTTGTGGGTGAGGGAGGAGAGAGTAAATGACTGATTCAAATGTTTATCTTAAGATTCATGTTCTGTTGGGTGTGTTGTTATATAGTTATATATGTTCATCTGTATAGGCGTTCTGAAGGCAATCGGAGCAACAGGACAGGGATGGAACAAGAAGAGAAGGTTTGGGGTGGTGGGGGTCCCTCTGGGCTTTGGGAGAGGTAACATAGGGTGTTATGAAATAGCAAGGCCTGTACATTATGTGATCCAAAGGTGCCGGATGGAGACTAATTTGGTCTCCAGGAATGTGAGGGGCTCAACTCACCTATCAAATGAAAAAAGTAATGTGACAACTTAAAAGGCTAATCCCTGAACAGCATTCCTCCAGGAAACTAAACTATCCAGGGAGGAGGCTTTGAAGCTTAAGTAGGGATGAGGGCGAGGAGTTACATAGTACCGCACATTCACACAAGTGAGGTATATCCATCCTGTTACACTAAGACCTAGGTGGAAGGTGGTCAGACACAAGCAAGGTACTGAAGGACAGTGGCTTATGGCTGAGATGGAAACCCTGAGGGATCTCTTATCCTCCTTAATGATTATGCCCCAAATCAAGACTGCCCCCAGTTCTTCCATGACTTATATCAAACACTAACCGAATTCAATAGTAACAAGCCCAAGATCATTTTGGGGTGGGGTACTGTAACCTGACCCTAGACTCAGGAATTGACAGGAGCAGAGGAGTAGTGGAACCCCATAGACAAGCTGTCAAAGCGGCCCAAAGGCTTATGGCTGAACACTGCTGGTGGATGTCTGGTGCACCAAGCACCCAGGATGAGGCACTATACATGTTTTCAGCCACATGTGTCCTCGGAAGGATAGACTTGTGGCTGGTGTCCTGTGCTTTATATGATCTGGTGACAAAGGTGGATGTCCACCCTATAGCCATTTCAGATCATGCACCACTGAAACTGAATGTGAACTGGGGACTGGAGCAACCCTGAGTAACCATATGGGGCCTAGACAGCTTATTACTAGAGGACCCACAGTTTCATATTTGGCTAGGCCCAGAAATAGCAGACTAGTAGGAGATAATGACAATGGGGAAGTTTTGAACTTCACTGTCTGGGAGGCCTTTAAGGCTACCATCAGAGGAAGGATTATTGCTTTTGTCTCTGCTAGATGAAAACATAGACAGGTGGAACAGGCTGCCCTGGAGAAAAGATTGGCTGGCCTAGAGGCCCAATATAAATCTCTTACCCTGGGGACATACCCCATACCCTAGCAGCTTAATTGACCAGTGCAAGGGCCATATTCAGCACTCACCTAACCAGGCAAGCAGAGTTGAACCTCAGGCAGATGTCACATTCATACGGGTGGGAGGGGGAAGGTCAGCAAACTCTAGCCTATCGCCTGAAAAGAAGACAGGCTGCCAGAACAATCCATGGCCTAAATAACAAGAAAGGGATGTTGACTAACTCCCAGAAGAGGATCAATGGGATCATGGCGCAGTTCTACTGACGTCTCTATTCCTCTTCATCCCCACCAGATCTAACCACTACAGAGGCCTTCTTGGCTAACATCCCAATCCCAAGAATTGCTAACACCGTGGCCTCCCCATTGGATGAGCCATTGACAGAGGAGGACATTTTGATGGCCATTATGTCCATGAATCCTCATAAGTCTTCAGGGAAATGGGCTTCCCATAGATTTCATCAGGTGCAAGGTGTAGGGTTAACTGGATACCTTCTACGGTCTTCAGAGACTCTTGAGAAGGGAGCATTTCCGCCATGAGGAAGCCGTAATAATGTTACTACCCAAAAAGGTAAGGACCCACAAAACCCAGGTAGCTATTGCCCCATTTCCCTTGTCAATGTGGATGCCAAGATTTTGGTCAAGGTCCTGGCAGGTCGTTGGAGAAGCTGCTCTGGCCTAATCCACTCTGTACAACCTGGCTTTGTCAAAGGCAGAGTAAGGCCAAATCACCATAGAGCTTTGATCACACTGATGCATGAAGCCCAGTCCTACCACACCTCAATGGCAGCACTTGCTGTGGACTTCAAGAAGGTCTTTAACTCGGTCAAATGGTCCTACTTGATGTACACTTTGGACAGAATGGGCATAGGTCCTGCCTTTAGGGCTTGGTAAAGCTCCTATACTCCTTTCTGATGGTCTCAGTATTCACTAATAAAATTATATCTCCAGCCTTTAGACTTCACAAAAGCATGAGGCAAGGGTGCCTATTGTCCTCTTCTGTTTGTACTAGCGATCAAACTGGCCATAGCAATCCAGGAAAATAGGGTGTACCAGGTATTAAAGTGAGACTCAACCTTCAAACTTTTTATGCTGACAACCTCCTAATCACCTATGACCTATACACCCCATGTCACCCAGACAATACTAGACATCCTTACCAAGTTCATGACAGCATCAGGACTAAAGGTGAATCAGAAGAAAACTGAGGTCCTGCTTCTAAATAAGGCTTGTACGGAATAAGCCTTCACCTCGTAAGGTCTGAAATGGTCCCCAGGAGGCATTAAATATCTGGGGATCATCTTCCACCCCAACATCTCTAAATTGAACTCAATCAACTTTATAAGTCTTCTGGAAGGAATTAAAAGTGACCTAGACAGATGGAAACTCCTCAAACTATCACTGACAGGAAAATAGATTCAGTCAAGATAATGATTGCCCCAGAGTGCTATATCTCCTAGTGCATCTACTTACTCAAAGTCCCATCAAATGGGTCCAGAAAATGATTCCTGGTGGGACAATTCCTACTGGAGGGCAGCCACTGTGTGCTTTAGTAAACAGAGACTGCACCAGCACTGGACTGGGGGTGGGGTGGGATTACCCTGACTTCAAGGGTATCACATGGCTTTTACTATGGCCCAAACAGTCAGATGAGTTTCATCAATTTGTAACTCCTCCCTGCTTGGGTTCCACTTGAAGCATCACTGGCTGCATCACCTTCACCAGCTACTCTGATATACTCCAGTGACAGACTCCCAGGGGCCCTGACACTGCCTATCTTGGTATCCATAAAGTACTGGAAGAAAGTCCACTCACTGCTCCAAGCCACAGCTACTCCATGGGTTTCATGCCCCTGTGGAATAATCAATGCATCACCGTGGACAAAGAGGTCATCCACTGATGCATATGGGAGACCCGGGATCAAACTGGTATGGGATTTAATGATCCCAGGTTCCAACTCAATGGACACTTTCAAGGCCCTGAGAGGGAGGTACCATCTCCTTCTAACCATTTCTGGAGATACTTGCAGATCAGTGATGCCATTATACAGCCGGGACTCCCTCGCTGTTGTCAAGCACCCCTGGATCCTTCCCAGTTGATTCAATGGCAGAAGTTAGAAAAAGGCCGGGCAAGCCAGATCTACAAAGTTTTACGTGATGCAGCCACTGATCCAACACTTTCTGCCAAGATCCAATGGGAGCAGGAGTTGGGTATCCACATTATAGATCAACAGTGGGCCAACTGCTGGGCCAGGACACAGCAGGCCTACAGGGATGGTAGATCAAGACTGATCATGAACAAAACCCTGCTGAGGTGGTACTATATCCCAGTTAAACTAAAAAACTAGGCCTTCTCCAGAAAGGTCTATGCTGGCAATGTGGCCAAGCTGGGGCCCACCTGTTCCATGTCCCATGGTCTTGCCCTGTGATTTAGCCCTTCTGAACAGCAGTAATGGGGTACACAAGGAAGTGACACCACACCTAACTGTCAATGCACTACTACTGCTTCTGGATTGCACACCTGAGGCATTGCCCAAGTATAACCTAGGGGCCCAGTGGGTCACGATAGTAGGCACTCCAGCAAAGCATCTACTCTGATGAGGTGGAGGACAGGAGAATGTCCTCCCTGGTGGAACTGCTGCTGTCCCTGGCCACAGTATCCTCCTATAAAAGGTTGTCTAGCTTTGTAACAGGCATTATGACTAAATTTGGCCTCTGCTGGCAGCTTCCTGAGTCTGACTACTGTCATAAAGCCTAAGAGACTCACGGTAAGGAGAGATGCCCCACCCAGAGGGGCTGCCCACCCCAGCACCAACCTAACCCACCCCTTTGCTGTACTCAGACAGCAGTAACTCTTCATGTATTTACCTGATTGCTGTACTGTATATAGTTATAGTTAGGTGTGTTTTTTTAACTTTATCCAATTGGCACAGAAATGGCAATAGCATAACAGATATAGCCGGGTATCCACTTATCACCATTATGCATATCTTCTGTATGTAGAAGTGATAAGGTAAAGGGACCTACCTGGTTTACCTGAGCTCCTAAGGTGACGGATGACAATCACATGTTAATTGGTACATTGGAAAACACTGTAAGTAGAAAGTCTTAACTAGCTCAAGGTCTAATCTAATCTCTGTAAGGTTGGCAGGGCCTATATGGCTCCCAGCTGGTTATGATTGCTATGTTTTATGATAATGCAAATGTATGTTGTGGTATTGCCTCAATAAAAACTTTCAACATTAAAACAAATAACAGAAGGGGCTCTTTACTCAAAGAGGAGGTCGAAAATGGAATGCTCTTCCTAGGGACATTATACAAGCAAGGAACATCAACATTTTTAAGGCAAAATTAGACTAACACAGATTAAAAATAGAGAAAAAATTGGCCCAATCAATGATGTGAGACAGACAAGATGGGCTCATGAGTCTCTTCTGTCTTACAATTCAGTATAAGACTCATTATAAGACAGGTGGGAGCTGTGGATTGCAGGGGACAGTATGAGTAACTAAATATGTCATTTGTCTATAAAAACATGAAATTACTGGCATATGGCTGTTAATCATGGACCAAACATGCCATCAATGGTCACAGGCAAGAGGCACCAGTTTGCATAGGTGAAAGAAGGCAACAAAAGCTAACAGTGCCCTTTAAGGGTAAGAAATTGTCTGTTCCATTACCTTTGTAATTACGGCTCTAAAGAGTTTTGTGGGCACAGAAAATTGAGCTGGAGGCCACATGTCACCACTGTGGCCTCATTTGAGAAACTCTGACCTAGTTTACCTGAGCCTGCCTAGAGATACAACACTGAGCACCAGGAACGAGGTGATGCTGCAAAAATGCATTATATTTGTAAACACTGCTTACATCTCATGAAATCCCACTCACATGTTATGTCCTTCAGCAAGTTACTAAACCTACAGTATAGTACCTGACCTATAGTCTGCACAGCTGCAAAATCAGATAACAGCTGAACCCATATATTACAGATGTTGTAACCCAGCTGGACTGCTCTTAGTAAATATTGTCTGAAGATGGACAGATAAATGGATAACAATCTGAAGTTTTTGTTTGACAATGTATGTATGGAGGGTTGGATGGATGCATTTACTTATTTATCTGTTAGTTAGTTAGTTAGTTTGTTAGTATGTCAAGGTTTACTAGGAAAGACATATTGATCCAGTTACGGACTGTTTGCAGATGTGTCCTGGGAGAAGGGAAGAGAGGAGGAGGAGAGAACAGATGTAAATACAGAGTATAAAATACATAGAATGGAAATACTGTCCCAGATTTTCAAAGGAGATGCATGGCCCAAAATGGAGATGTGCCGTGCATCTCAGGAAATGCGCAAACCACAATATTCAAAAGGAAGAGACACATCAGCAATCTCCAGATGCACTATCACACAGAAATAATGTATGCAACACAAATAAAGAGGTCGCTCCCATGAATATGCCGCACATCCCTATATTCAGCCAGAATGTGCAGCACATCTTCCGTGCATCTCAGAAATGAGACAACCAAAGTTAGGCATACAAAAGATGGCCTAAATCAGCCAATCACCCACAGGCAGGCCACAGAACTGCAGGCAGGCCATCTGAAGACAGCTCTCAGAGGTGCATCAGAACATACATTAGGCATTCACACAGAGCTGTCATGCCAGGATGGATATACCCAGAGCCACAGGTGCTGTGTCACCACTGGCACCATCCAGGAGCAACACCTACACTGCACCCTGGATGTAGGTACCCAGAAGCCACATGCCAGTGCTGTCAGGTGCTACCCAGGCACAGCAGCAGAGCAGATAGCCACAATGCAGCAAATGTACCAGGGCCACGGCCTGCACCCATGTGGCCTGCAGGGTGCCATTTGGTGGTGGCATGCACCAGGGTGCCATCTGGGGCAATGGTACCCAAATAGCCTGGTGGATGGGTGGCAGCCTGGCATAGGCCAGGAACTGATCTGGTGGTACACACCCATGGTGGTACACTCATAGGTGCACACAAGTGGGACCCACCCACTAGTGTGTACCTGATCACCCTCTGCACACTGACATTCCTTGCAGTCATCACAGTGTTCCACTCTATGGGGGGCACTGCAGGTGACTGTACACTACATTTGAGATGGTGTATCACATGCATGTGGTATGCTGCTCAGACTGTGTCACTCTGTGCCCTCCCATGTTGCATGTTCAGGTGGGACCTTGTGGCTACTGTCCAGGTGGGTCCCTGTACTCCAGTCCAATCCTGTACATGGCTATGGGTAATAGCATTGTACCCAGGAAAATGCAGTCTACCCACCAACACACAGACAGTCCCTCACACCTGC
This sequence comes from Neoceratodus forsteri, assembly GCA_016271365.2. Lineage (NCBI taxonomy): Eukaryota > Metazoa > Chordata > Ceratodontiformes > Ceratodontidae > Neoceratodus > Neoceratodus forsteri. Next base: position 1,724,266,306 of record CM057449.1, on the reverse strand, counting down.
CTGATAGGCTGCAGTACCTCCTGTTCACCTTTGTGGGGTGGTGGGCAGCCCTGTAAAGCTGGAACTGAGCATGCCAGGGTTTGTAAATGACCTGAATATATTCCAATAATGAGCTACACATGTGGAGATAGGCTTGGAATGTGCAATGAGGTCATTTGCATGTCCCAGCTGAATATTGCAACTCACGCACTGCGCAAGTGGCTTTGTCAAGACATTTTCCCATGCTCCGTGATAGGCCTCAGGTCTCCCACTGTGCCATGCACCCCACTGCATGATCATGCATCTTTGGGATATTCAGCCGGATATGCGTGTGTGCATCTCACAGTGTATCTTCTGAATATCTCATTATTTTGGGCGGCACATCTCAGATCGTGGCGCAGGCATTCCTGTACGAGTTTGGTAGGACTTTCAATATTTGGGCCACTGTATGTATATCAACAAACAAGACAACAATACTTAAGAGTAAAAGTGCCAAACAGTAAGTTACATACAGTAAATTGTAGAACAGACAAAAGAGCAATTAAATGATAATCAACATAACAAAATTAGGAGCAGAGGGGTTTAATGAAGCTAGGAAAATAGGAAGTGCTGAAAATAATTACTGTAGATGAGTTTCAGGTAAAGGGTTCAAGCAATATCACAAACAACTGCAGGAGTGTGAAGAAAAATAACAGAAGAGATCTTTAAGAGCAGGAAATGAGGGACCAGAGCAAACAGAAGGGGAAGAGAATCACTTAGCTTAGGGAAATGGAATGAGAAGACAGCTTGACCAGCAGTAGATTTCATATAAGGAAAAGCAAAGAGTGAGAGCAAGTATTGCCAAGAGAGTAAGAGGACAAAGGAGAAAGGAGAGGAAAGAGGCAAGATATGGTGGAGAGAGCAAACTAGAGCTGCATGATAAAGAAAATTTGCTTTAGAATTTGCGTGAAAGTTCTACTTTCACTTCTATGAAACTGAAATCATTTTAGCAATTGTTGTGGAAATGCCACCTTAAAATGGAAGAATAAATATAAAAAGTTTGGGTTTATGTATTAAACTGCAGGAAAAAATTCTGCAAAATTGATCACTGTCAGATGTCAGTTCTGCTGACATTTTTCAGTAGTTTAACATTTCCCTCTCCGTGGTGTCTAGTGGCACCCCTACACCCTCCAGTTGCCAGCCCCATAAGAATTAAACATTTCTCTGGTGTCTAGTGGCACTCCCACCCTACAGTCACAAGCTCCATAAAAGTTTAAAGTTTCCCTGGTATCTAGTGGCACCCCCCACCTCTGTTTGTCAGCCCCATCCACTGAAACCACCTCAGCCCCTTTGATTGTCCATGCATGAAGCCAAAGGCTGCTCACAGCTGTAAATGACACTGAGACTCATGTACAGACCACTGTACCCAAGTTCAGCTAAATATGTTTCAAAATACCAGAAAGAAAACTGCATTTGGGAATCAAGTTAATTTTTTAAGCAGGGGCTAAAAAGTAATTTATTTGTTCTCCAAAGGGGACCATGATACTGGGCATGTGCATATATATATATACATATCCCTTGGGACTACCCTTGGGATTTAAATATGCATACATGCATGCCCAATATCACAGCTCCACTTTCAGAGTGTGATTAAAAGTACATTTTAGCCCTTGTTTCAAAACATTTACTAGTTTCTGAGTTCAACTTTCTTTCTAGAACTTGGAAACATATTTAGCTGAGCAGTGGTCTGCATATGAACCTTAGTGCCACTTACAGTTGTGAGCGTGCTTTGGCATTGTGCATAGACAACTGGAATGGGCCATGGTGGTTTCAGGGATGAGGCCAGTAATCAGAAGGTGGGGGGTACCGCTAGACTCCAGGGAAACTTTAACATTTAATGGGGCTGGTAAGTTGAGGTGTAGAGTGCCACTAGACACCAGGGAAACTTTAAACTTTAATGGGGCCAGCAATCTGCAGGGTGGGTGCCTCTAGACACCAGGGAAACTTTAAGCTTTATGGGGCCAGCGATCGGAGGGTGGGGCATGCCACTAGACTCCCAAGGAAACTTAACAGTTGTATGGGGCTGGTGATTGGAGGGCATGGGGTGCCACTAAACACCAGGAAACTTTAAGTTGTTATGGGACCAGTGGGGGTGCCACTAGGAACACCAGGTAAGGGTTTTTTCTATCTGAACTACAGAATAATTGCATGAATTGTGGATTAGTTCCACAGATCATGTGTATCATTCCACAGTTCAGCAAGAACATTCCATTGAAGGGGTGAAAATTTGTCAAACACATTTGAAAGATTTCCGATCCACCGAAGGTGGAAGTTTGGAAAATTCTGCAAAAGTTGGCAAACTTCATGAAAGTTCCAGTCAATTGGAATTCACAACTTTCACCCAGCACTAGAGCCAAATCAAAATCTGGAAATAAAGAGAACACAGTGGGTAAAGCACCTGGCATCAACAGATGGGAGGAAGAGTGAAGAATGATGGGTAGAATAATGTATGCAAGGCATTATCAAAGGTAAAGCAACAGAAGGAATGAAACAAAGGGTCCAGTCTAGATAAAGTGGACTCTGGAACAACGCTATAAACAATGTCTCCATAGTCCAAAATGGCTGAGTCATCTTATCGCTGATTTTTCTGTGGAGGAAGCAGAATGCTTCTCTTATTTCTGTATAACGCCCAAGCTTGGGGTGGAGCTTCTTCTGTATAGCATCCATGAGCAGAAAAATTGAGATGGCAATCACACCACACCACAAGGAAGTTGAAGAAGGAGACATCTTCAATAGCTACACCATCAAAGGTATGAAAGGAAGGAAGAGGAGGACTCTAGGAAGTCTCTGCCTAGTGCCAAAAGTCATGGAGACTGTTTCTTGTTGTTTTTTTTCTTGGCATTGAGGGATAACTGATCACCACAGGACCAGTAGTGGATATTGTTAAAATCCAGTTGGAGTTGATTTGTGTGATCAGGGCCCAAGGAGCCAGAGGTAAAGAAAACTGCATTGCCTGGATGCATATGTACAGACACAGAGGAACAGGACTTGAAGAGGTCATTTAGAAAAATGGAGAAAAGAACTGAATCCAAGAAAGACCCTTGGGGATACCTGAGTTTACAGGGAGAAGAGGGCAAAGGGAGTTTCCAGTCTGGACAGTTTGCAACCTGCCATCACGGTAGAAGCAGAACCATTCAGCTGAACATAAGATTCCAGCTGCCAAAGTTAAAAGCTTTGAGTAAGTTGACAAAAATAGCTGAGGTGGCGAGGCTCTGATCCATGCCAGTGAGGCAGCATCAGTGAGTCGAAGGACATTTTTTTTGAAGTAGTTATCTTTTAAGTTTCGAGGTATGTTCGATCTCTGGTCATACATTTTAGGTTCTATTGTACTGAGCCCTGTTCACATTACCTAATGTGATCCTCAGGTTCATCTTAGCTAATACAGTTTTGTATTTCTGGAAAACAAAACAAAATGACTTGCTTATCGACTGAATAACGTTTCCTGGTCTAACTAGGTTGATCTCTACATGCATCCTGGTCCAGGTAACCACAATTCTTCGCAAGGTTCAGTACATTTGGGTCTCCTTCTAAATATCTTATAAAGTCAAGGGATTCTGCACCAATAAGATATCCTAATAACATATCAATGAAAACAAAACTGCCAGTGAATCTTGAAAAATGAAATATACAAACAAAGAAATCAAACAAAACCAAGCAAAAAAAACAAGCTTACTTCAGCATTTAGAACAACAGGTAAGGTGAGAACAAAAATAACCAGTAAAAATACATTCATGAAACAGGAAAATCAGAAGTGGTTATCCAGGGTAAATTTCTCCAATGTGCTTCTAATACTTGTCGTGAAAAGTGTTACATTCCCTTCTAAAATGTCCTGCAATTCTCTAGTAATATTCTTGATTAATACATCAATTTGTGTATCTTTTGTTGTAACATAAACCCACACCTGCCTGTCCAGATGTACCATTTGATCACTAAGCATATAATATTCATAGTGCTGTCATGGAACTTTCACCAACCTCCATGATAAGTGCCATACATAAGTTCCTCACATGTCATCATGGAAAAAATAAGGGGCAGACCAATGTTTTGCTAAAGTTTTCCAAAATGTTTGTATAAAAGTACAATCAAAGAATAAATGTTCTATAGTCTCCTTTTGTTGCTCACATTCTTGCCATATACAGAATCTTTCTGTGAGTTGCTTGTTCTTCTGATTCCCTTCACATTTATTCTGCCATGACAACTGAGCCAATGGAAGTCCCACATTTTCAGTAGAACCCTAGCTTCTGTCAGTAAAGCCAATTGTGCCTCTTGTAAATGTATTGGCCGTAAGAGAAAAGTCACTGGTTCTGTAAAGCTTGAGTCAATGATGTGTTTATATAATAGCTTTCTACTATTGCTAATTATCATTTGACTGGTAACCTGCCAAATTCTTAATTTAAGAGAAATTTCATATAAAAATTTGGGAGGGTAGGATCTTGTTTCAATTTGAGTGCCCTAGATCCCTCCCAACACGAAACCAACATTGGACAGTATTGTACATATATGAGACCCATACCTTATACTGATTTACTAGGAGACATCTAATATTGACAAATAAAAAGGAGATAAAAATATACTAAAGGATTGACCATATTTAAACCCTCTAACTTATATGATAAATAAGTGATATTTCATTTTATAGGATTGAGCCTACTTCCCCAGACCGCTTGAAAAACAGGCTCAGCAGTCTAGCTTCCAATTTTTTGGAGGTGGATAAACCTTACTAACATAAAGGAACTGTGGCAAAAGTTTCATCTTAATTAATACCACGCTTTTCTTTTTACTAAGTTTCTAACTTATTCCGCTTAGATACCATAACATTCTCTAGTTCCAGCTTAGGTGTTCAGTTTGATATATCCATCCCTCATCCCTATAATAAACCTAAAATTTTTATTGGCTGTTGAGAAATAGGGATTCCTGATATCAAGGTTGTCTCCTGATGTTGTGTCCCCAGCTGGATACCCTGACACTTTGCTTTGTTCAAACTCGCTCCTGATGCTATAGAATAACTTGTACATATTTCTAACACTGTTGCAATTGAAGCCTCTTCTGGTAAAAGAAGACATAAATCATCTGCACATGTGAGACATTTGTCTGGTCTCTGCAGTGTACCCAACTGTAAAGATCTGATAGCTGTATGGGAATTAATTTTTCGTAACAAATGGTTGATACAGAACACATATAAAGTGGGCTGAAGGGACATCCTTGTCTGATCCCTCTTTTATGGGTGTTAATGGCCCCATGTGTCCATTAATTAGCGGAGTTACTGTTGCTGTTTTATTCAATACTTGGATCCACTGTATAAATTGCTATGGAATTTTATAAAATTTTAGCACTTCCCACATATACATATGGCTGACAGAGTGAAGGCCTTGCTCTGATCCAAGGAGCACAAAAAATGTTACCTCATTCTTATTGCTTCTAGTAATTATTTCTCTAAGTAAAGCAAATGCTCTAAAATATTAGACTGTTTAACCGAGCATGCCTGTGCTGGGCTGATCACATGATCCACTATACGCAGCAATCTGGCACTCAAAATTTTAGTCAAAAGCTTAAAGACTGCATTTAACAGACAGATGGGTCTCCAGTTAATTAATGTCTGTCTCACGCTTTATGTGTGTACACTAAAGAACCCTGTACCATGTTAATCGGTAATGCAACCTGAAGCATATAAGTAAAGCATTGACCAGCTCTGCAGCCAAAGTCTATAATGATTCCATAGATCAAAACTCAAAAGAGTGGAGCACACACACCTCTAACAACAAGGGCACCAGTCTAGGTACAAACTTAAACTTTTATTAACACCTGCCAATACCTGACGCATTTGGGATGCAAACTTCATCCTTTCTCAAGAAAAATCTTTGAGAAAGGATATAGTTTGCATCCGGCTTCAACGTCAGGTATTAACATGTTAATAAAAGTTTAAGTTTGTACCTAGACTGGTGCCCTTGTTATTAGAGGTGTGTGTGTACTTTTTGAGTTTTGATATATGAATTAAGTATGGAAGCACCACGTCCTTGTGCTTACTCCACTTGGTCTTTGAATGATTCCATATACTTGAGTTGTGTATGTAGTCACAAGTTCCATAAGTTTGCTAGGATCTTTATGAACCTGCCCTAAGTGATCCTGCAGATTGTCCATCTTTTTGATGTACCCTTAGTTTGCAGGTATCATATGGGCAGATTGCTGAGATTGCTCCTGCAAACCAAAATTTTGCTGGAATTTTAAAATGTCTGCTTTATTTTGGTGACATTTGAACATTACTTCCTTTATATGTGAAATCTGGTTTTGGTAATTATGTGCTGAAGTATGTGATAATGAAATTAGTTTGTAACTGCTTTCTATACAGTAAATATTGCAAATATTGTACATCTCTATCTTTTTGCTCACATTTTTCTGCAATATTACAAGTCCCCATTTCATATCCTCCACCACTGATCAGGTGAATCATACATGAAAATATTGTTTTTGCAGAAAGAAAATATTGAATTTGTGTGCTACAGTTCTCTGTATTTAACATTGAGGAATGATCTTTCCACATTCTCCATCCTATCTTAACCCTATCCCTATTTCCAGTGAAAGCAAAGAGTGATGTGAAAATTCTACAGCCATTACGGCAGCTTTTGAAATATGCAGGTGTTTTGATATAAAGAAAAGTATATCCTTGTGGACTGAAGACCTTTGTGAAAATTGGGAACCACTGTGTGGAGGTGTAAAAGCATGGCATCAAGTAAATCCGCCTTCTTTAGTATATTATTTAATCAATTCGAGATGCAAAGGGTTTTAATGTTTTGATTTGTAGCCCTTTATCCCTTTTATCTAAGCCACAATTAACCCCCCAAATGGCAGCCTGTGCCGTATGTAAGTATGGCTGTATAAGCTTAAAAAAGAGACTCTGTCAGCCTTTGACTACATCACAATATATTGATTAGACTAAACAATTTCCCTTGGTAGCAAATATCCAGTAATAATGTTCTTCCAGGTATCAGGTCCAACAGCTTAATACATTTAAAATCAGGAATATGAAACAAAATCCCCACCCCTGAACATTGGACTGTACCTGTTGACAATGTGACATACGAGGCAGCTAGCCTTCTGAACACCTAATAATGTATGTAGCCTTGCATCCTGTAAAAAATAAATGCCTGGCTGTTGCATAAGCAAGGCTGAAAAATCGCATCCCTTTTCCTCAAACTCTTAATGCTATTTACATTTATCAAGTGGAAAAGGAGAGACATAAGAAGGAAAGAAAAGGCAATAGAGCACATTTTAGCACAGCGTTTATTTTCTCCTAACCTCACCTCGTACCCAACCTGGTTTTATATTTAACATTAGGTTTTTGTTTCTTCACCTGATTCACAAATTGTTGTTGCTTTGTAGGGGTTCTTCTTCTATGCCTGAGACTACCTCTCTCCATGGATACCACTGAGGAAGAATCAGAAATTTCTTCAGAGTCACTGTCATCGTTACAGAGATTTTGGTATTTATTCTGTAGTGGAATGGTCTGTGTTTTTGCCAGTTTAGATGCTGGTATGGCCTTGTCAGGTTGTTTCGAGCCAATGTGCCTTTTCTTGTCTCTTTAAGCAAGGAGGGGCCATGATTTCTACAGCCATCTCTAAAGGGGTAGCCACATCTGCCACATTACTAACTTCTGACAGAGGCTGATCTGAAGGGGTACATCCACCAGAGGGTCAGTGTGATGTTCTACTGTTTGTGTCTGCAGGGCTATCGGGGGCATAGTGTCCCTGTCTACTGTCTCTGTCCTACTGCAATTAAGAGCCTTTGCTCTTCACTGTCTGCCCAGGGTTAGTGGTATGTGCCGCCAAGAGCAGCTCTGATATGAATGCCCTTTCTCATCACACAGGTTTCAGACTAACTCATTTAGACATTTTGCACTAACATGGCCTAACTTCGTTACAGAGAGAACAGCATACTTTATTACACGTACTACTGATGTGGCCCTCAGATCCACATTTGTAGCAGGCCTTTGATGGCCTGCATAAAACAAAATTCCTCTATAGCAACCCAAAATAAGGAATTTGGCAAATGTTGAAGTCCGTCTCCAATTGACTTAAGCATGACTTTATATCTCCACCCCCTAGTCCAATACTGTTCACTGTCAAAGAAAGCCATTGGGGCTTCCAAAATAGTACACCTCTGCTTTATCCAGTAAGTGAAATCCTTCACACTTACTCCCTCATTTCAGAACAAAACAGTTACATGTTTAATCGCTGGTTTAGTGAGGCGTATGGCTTCAAAAGGGCCCAAAGTGGAGTATTCCTGAGTTCATTATATTTCCTCCAAAATGTTCCAAACTGCTGGATGCCTTTAAGCTAATGTCATATGTGTGTTCTCCTGACACATGTATGACAGCATAAATCTCAGCTGCAAAAAATGTAATGAATGCTTAAGCAATGTTTTTCCAACATATACTTGATCAGGTACACTGTTCACACCCGTTTATATAACAGCTGGACTGCATTGTGGTGTTGGCTAGGGCCACTGGTAAGTGGAACAAAGATGCAAAGGATCTGTGAGTACTTTCAGGCTTCTTATTTAGGGTAACTTCAGGAACTGGTTGTTCAGGCAAACGTAATATTGGCTGTTGCACTAGAGCTAATTCTGCTGTTAGGTGTTAGGTGTAATGGGGACAAAGTGTCTGCCAAATCATTTGTTTTCTCTGGTCAACTAAAGGCATTTTAATTGGTGACGTACCTGAAACCCATGGTTTGCCATCCGCTGTTTTCTCCCATCCAGCGGCACACAGCGCTGCATCTACAGACCATGTTTCAGTGCTGTCCGTGGTCACAGGTGGGTCAGGGTCTGGTGTGCAGTCAGAGATTCAGAATCATGGCATGAGTGTTGCAAGCTGACGCAGCATCCAAAATCTTTGATGCTGTCATGTCAGCAGTTGAAATCAGCTGAATGTCAGCACCTGTCAGCGGAAAGTCCTGCTCATTATTGTTCACCATTGTAGGATCATTTGGGCTGCTACAAGGAGATCCTTGTTTCATAGTTACTGGTTTTGACTTTGTAGCTGTTCATCCTCTGAAATAGCTTCCTCCACCAAAGTCAGGTTACAATGTTTATCCGTCGGTTGTTGTAAAGCCTCAGGTATATTTTGCTTGGCAAACAAGTCCTACTGATGTGCTGTCACCTCTAGTAATTGCTTTTTGGCATTCCAGCCTCAGAAATTTGTCGTCCTCTTCATCTTGCACTGATTTCTTCAGCGCAATGCTTCCTTTACTAGTGTCCAAAAGCGGGTCTCCCACCCACAGCATTCCAGGCTTTTTGAGAAGCAGGAGGTGGAGCGATCCTCCTGCCTCCTTCACGCCCATTTCTTCTCCAGTTACACTCACTGACTGATGCAATGACTTGTAGCAACAGCACCCCCTACTACAAGAGTAGGGGAATTTTGAAGAAATAAGGAAATCCTAATTCAAAACTGTCCATTCTGTACTGTAGCTGTCAAACAGCTCTATAACATATTCTATATCAGAACTTATCTTCATTCTCCATTCTTATTACACATGTAGATTTTTTTTGAAAAACCACTTCCACATTATTTATTTTTTCTCACAATATATTAGTGCAAGCAAACCATAGTGAATCCATCTTCTTTTTAAATGTTTTTTGCCATCTGCTATTAACGTGTCTTAAAGAAATCTGTACTTTTTCCAAAATACATCTGCAGGCACATGAATATGCTGTAGTACCCATTTGCATCTGGATTGCCAGATAAAATGCTTAAGGATAGCAAAATGACTTGTACAGTATTCAATAAACATGAGTCCCAACATGAAGAATATATCGAAAAATTTAGTTTGTTAATGATATAAGTCATGGTATTTTCCAGATGTGGATTACTTCATCCCATAACAGTCATACATATGTACATTCCAAAAAAAGATGCTCTTGTGTTTCTAACATACCTTGGCAAAATTTCTTGGACAAAACTTTCTTCTATGGATTTATGTTTATTGTTGTTTTTACATTAAATTTTCAATGAATGGTCAACCAAAGTAAATCCATGCAAAATTAGGTATTCTTTTATTTGTTAGCTGTGAAATGGCAATATTCTTGTCTGCTACTGGACAGTATGGTAGAACCATGGCTTCCTGAAAAATTGCTTGCATGAGTATCTTGTATGTTCTGTGTTTCAGAGCCACCATGACCTGATTACATGGTAGCTTCCATTTAATCAATTTCTGAAAAAGTGGTTTCACATAGGATGGTATTGTATTCACCCCTAGAGGTAATCTACTCTTCCCTTTTATCTATGCATTCATACAAATTTCTACCCATTCAGATATACTCTCCTGCCATACCTTATTCTTCTGGCCCTGCCAACTTATTATATTTGCATGTAAAAATAAACTATAATAGAAGGCAATGGGATTAAGCATCCCTATCCGCCTTCTTTAATTGGTCTATACATAACATCCATCTTGATTGGGTTCAAGCGACTCCCCAGAAAGCTTTAAAAAACCTATATAATCTAGTTTCTAACTGTATTGGAGTTGGAAGAATAGCACTAATATACAAGAATATAGGTATTAATAATGTTTTATCAATAATATTCTTTTCCGTTTTGAGATTTGCTGATTATCTCAGGATTTAGATACATTTTCGGCCATATCCATATTCCTTTCCCAATTCAAAGAGATAGATCCCCAGAACCAAATAGTATCCCTAAAATAGTAATAGGATCCTGTGTTAAATGTATACCAGCATATGAAATTTGAGACAGTTCAGCTCCTCCCAGTTGTAGACCTATACTTTTATCTGTATTAATATGAGATCCTGAGGCCTCTGAATATTTTCCAACTGATTTATAATTTCTTTTTCTTCAGTAGTTTTTTAATAACCAAAATTATATCATCTGCATATGCCAGTACAGATATTGGGGCCATATCTACAGTTAACCTAATACCCTCTGTCTTTTTATTCATCAGTGTTGCACGTAATACTGGATCAATACAGTAAACATAGAGTAAAGGACTCAGTGGACACCCTTGTCTTATCCCTTGACTAATTTGTATTCTTTGTCCTGTCCACCCATTTACTCATGGAATAACATGTACTGACCTATATAACCCTTCAATCCATTTCACAAACATTGTCAGTAAACCAAAAAATTCAAAGTTCTAAACAAATAACTATGAGCTACAGAATCAAGGCTTTTTGCTGATCCAAGCTTAACAAAAACCCTTCCACTGTATTTGTTTGAGTTTTTGAAAAAGTTCTCTCAAACTAATCAGATTATCTGTTACCTCACGTTTTCTATGGAACAAGTTTGGGGCCACAGTAATTAAAGTTCCAAAAACCTGGCTTAGTTGTTTATCCAGAATTTTCCGCAAGATTTTAAAATCCATATTCATGATACAAATGGGTCTCCAGTTCTTTAATAAATCCTTATCCCCTTTTTCTTTTTTTTATTTACCCTTTTCCTGGTGGGTACCACCGTCTGCCTCCGCCCTGGTCATGGCCCCGGAGACCTCCACCACTGCCTATAGCTGCTGAGGACCCGGTCACCCCCAGCTTACCCCCAGAGGGTGGGGCCACAGGCCACCTTCATGACCCGGAACTGTGACTGGTTGGGGTCCCGCAGCGGCAGTGGCGAGGTGAGGCTCTCCGTGGAGGCTTCATCCTCGTGGTCCTGCCCACCATTTTCCATTTTTCCTCCTCAAGGGGCGGGGCGTGCAATGATGCCAGCGTCTGCCCACCTCCCAACTCCCACGTCAAGCGTCGGCAGCGCTAGATCTCCTGGCCTCCGCCAGGAGTCCTCAGCGCTCTGGCGCACCGCACCCTCCTCAGAGTAGGAGAGCTGTCCGTTGGATTCTCGATCCTACTCCCCGGCCGACCCTCCGATGATCCGGGTCCGTTCCGAACCTGGGTCACCGGCGCCATAACAGAAATCCACTGCTGCACCCACGGGCCGGACCACTCCTTTTTCTAAAGAAAATTAACTCGGCAATAGATAAATTATCTGATATCTGTTCTGACTGCAATAATTCATTAAGCAATTGAGTCAATTCTGGTAATAATTGATTCAAAATGTTTATAAAATTCTAGCGTTAAGCCATCAACTCCTGGGAAGTACCTTTTGCAAGGAGGAAATTACTAACTGCACCGCCAGTTGTGAAACTGGTACTATCAATGCTTGTTTTGCTGTTCTGTCAATTTTGGAAAATTAATCTGTGATAAATAATCTTCCTCATCCTTCACTTCAGGGTGTTCCTAAGGTATCATAGATATATTGGTGTACTGTATTCAGAATGCCTAACTTAGTGTTATGTATATTCCCCATATTATCTTTTAATTGTACCATTTTTTGTTTCCTACTCTCTTTTTATTATCTTTGTAAGGGTCAAAAGTTTGTTTTTTCCTTCAGTACCAAATCTTAACTCTTGCTGCAAAGTTTTTGCTCTGTTATATTGGAGTTTATACACTTCTTTCTTTCTTTATAAATGAGGTGTGTTTTATATAATCTATTCTCAGGGTTTATGTTTTGGAAATTAAAGAATGAAGTTTTTCTAAGGTTTAAGTAATTCAGGTAAAGGTGTGTTTTCTTCTTCCCAGCTATTTTCTGAAAACAAGTTCTAAAATGCATTTGGTGTCTTCCACTATTCAGCCTATGTGTCATATAGACATAGACCTGATTTTCTTGCCACCCATAATTGTTCCCATTTTCTATTTGTATAGCCTACCTCCAATAATTCTGCATTTAATCTCCAAAGGATTTCCCACAAGGTGGTCCATTACCCCAATCAATCACTATTTCAGCTGCCCTATGGTCAGAAAAGCCATGTCCCATACCTTCCTTGGATGACCTCTAAAAATTTGAAGTAAATATAAAGTCAATTCTAGTAGAATGAGACCCTCTAATGTAAGTAAATCCCCTTTCTTCTGTATAACCCTGTATGAATCTTGTAAATCAGAAGTAGAAAGAATCTCTTTCAAAACATTACTATCACAATAAATTTTGTTAGTTTGAAACCCCTATCTTCCTTTACTTTACTGCAATAGAAATCCCTCCTGCTCCCTTCCCGTCCGATTCTTGGCTCTGTCTACGTATATATTACTCCTCACACTCTATCAAGCTGCGCACTCTATCAAGCCTCAAATACCTCCTTTACCCTATATTCTCTGCCGCTGCTCAATTTTACTAAATTACATGTATTGCAAACTCCAGTTATCATGCCTTGTATTGTTAGCATGCTGCCTTGAAGTGTTATCACTTTGTATCAATTGTTTTCTCACCATCTATTGTTATCCGATGTTTTATCCTCTTATGTAATATCCTGCTTGTATTAAGTGTTCACATGAATACATGTTATACTATTGTTTATCAAGTATTTTTATTTATGTATGTTCGTTATCAGTGTACATGTCACAGGACCTCCTTGTGAATGAGCTTGCTCAGTGGGGTTTTCCTGCAATAAACTTGAACTTGAAATCCCCCAAATAAGTAACCTGGCTGTGTGTAAATAAGCTTGAATTTTCTAAATAAATCTATCCGATTTGTCTTACCCTGAGGTGCATATGTATTTATCAGAGTCTCTCTCTCTGGTGTGTCCATATTGAATATCTATAAGTACAGCATGACCTAATTCTATCTCTATCAATTTGGTAACTTTTAAATCAGGATTAAGAAATAAAATCCCCAATCCATCACATGTATCTAGTCCTTGTGACCAGAAAGAAACTCCTGAGTCCACAACCTAGTGGCTTGAGCAATCTTATATAGGGATTTAAGCCTAGTATCCTGTATACATATAATATCCACCCTCTGATGTGAAAGAGCTGTCAAAACTGTCAACCTTCTTATAATATTTTTATACTATTAACATTTAAAGTTAAAATGCTAAGGGATGTCATAAGGAAAAAATAGGAGTGTTACTCAAATCAACCAGAGCTTTTAAGATTGGGATCTTGTTGTCCATTTTTTCTGTACTGTATCTGTAGAACTATTGTCAACCACCCCTGAAGGTTGATCCTTGGTAAAGGAAGAAAAAGAAGAGGAATCTGAATCCACAACATCAGAGTCACAGTGGCCAAAGCTTTATACTGATTCATCGAGGTCCATTTGGGTGAACCCTGGAAATGTTTCACCCTTTCATCTTGATCTGACTGTACTGTTTTATAGGTTACAGTTTTGAATGGGGTTTCTGTATTAACTAGGGGGCAGGCATAGATTCTAGGACAACAGAAGGACCTATATCAGTTTGTAATGCAAACAAATCAGTGTTGTCCACTTTCTCCATTTCCCGTTCTGTGGTATCCAATGTTTTGCTGTTCTGAGATAAGTTAGAGTGATCCTGAGCTGTAGGTTCAGCACCTTGCTATTGATTTTCCTCAAAAGGTGGCTGTGTTTTACCCTTTACCTGTGTTTCTGTGGTATCTGGTTTGATACTACCACAATTTCATTTTCTTCTCTATCTCCTTCTGTTTATGAAGTTCTTGCATCATGTGTGCTGAGGCTACAGCACAGCCTTTTTGTGCCTGAGTAACTAAAGCATAATGTGTGGATACATCCTCCCTATTATGGGAGACCCAGGGACACTAACATAGGAGTGACCTATCTCCTCACATACATTGCAACAAAACATTTTTATGCATGATGCAGCAAGATGACCTAGTTCCAAACAATGAGTACACTTTTAGGTATCACAAGCATTGTAGATGTAACCTAGAACCACAGCGATGACATGATTTTGGCTAACAAGTCCTTCCCTTCCCTAGGAAAAAACAACCAGGAAGATGTGACTACCTGTATTCAACATAAACAGTTTACATTTACTCTCCATCCTCCAGTCCAAATTTGCTCTGAATCAATTACAGGGATAGGTTGTTCCAGGACTTCACATAGTTTCTTAAGCCAGTATAAGATATCAGATATATTCACACCTTCATTTTTGAAAATAATCGTGATAGTTCTAACTGCTGGTTTCTTGATAGATACAGCCAAAAAGGGTTCCAAATAGGAGAATTCTTCATTTCATTATATTTCACCCAGAATCTGTCCACAGCTTCCACAGTTTTAAAGCTTATATCGTAGTTATATTCATCTGTATGTATGACAGCAAATATCTCAGAGGAATAAAATTTCATAGAATTCTTTAGTAAGTTTTGGCCTACACACCCTATCTGGCGGGTCTCTAGGCCTTCTTTCTACAACAACCTAATAGCATTTCTGTGAGGTGCAGGTTCTCCTTTATTTTACTGTAAATAGGTCTGCCATCCAAAGCATAGGTTTGGAAAGTTTCCTTTTATTAGATCTTGCAAGTTTTGCACACCAAGCCCTGCTGATAAAGTCTCCTCATGTCTAATCAGTTCAAAACTGGAAGTATTTGGCATTTGTGACCCTTAAGTATCTCTGAGCTGACATCTACTGCAGAAGAACCTAATTCAGTAAGTTCTAAACCTTTGATGTTTGAAACATTGCAGCAGGAACAGTACAAGAGTCTATCTGAGCCTGAACAGAATCCTTATTGTTACTTTGTCCCACATTGTGAGGTACAGCTTTTTAGGTGATTGTATTATTTTACCTGTGGTCATAATTTCAACCTCCTCATTCCATGCAACAGCAGGATTTGATGGGTCAGGTCTCCAAGAACCATCCTTTCAGTATCCACCCTGCGGCTTGAAGTGTATCGCCAAGACACCCACGAGATCCTCTTTGAGATAATTGCACTTCCAGAGTTTCCTTTGTACTTTCTCCTTCAGAGGCAGCCTTGATTCAGTTGCCTGCATTGAAGTCTCCAGTGACTCAGCAGGTAAACCTGTGATGTCTGCATTTACTGAAGAACTGGGTTGTAGCAGCTAAGCTGTATCTGCACAGCTTTGCAATTCATTCCCAACTGTAAAGGTACGCTCCCAATGTCAGTTTCAGGTACACAGTTCTCCAATCCAGGAATTAAAGGCAGTTGCTCTGTGTCACTAGGACATGCCACCCATATGGCTTTCTCCTCCACCTGAACTGATCGGGAATCTGATTCAACATTACCATAATAGACAGATCCACTACAGGTGCTTTCTGCATGTCATCCACCAAATGAGAACCTTGTACAAAAAGTCCACATCTATAGGGAAACGATATATCCTGTGAATCTTCGGTCTCTAGACAAGCTGAGGTGGGAGGAGACCCACCCTGCCTTCTGCACATCTGTGCACTCCGAGGTGCGGCGTGGAAGCAGCCATCTTGGCAGACAGCCAGCACTTCCCCTATGACTGGTAGGGGAATTTCCCCAGTGCCCAGCCAAATTTCCCCATTCACTAAAATATCACCAACAGCTTAATCTGATTCAAGGTCAGTTGGCATTCATCTGTATCCCGGCCCCCTGGGTTGTGCCTGAAACTAGGCAAGAATTTGTCTAGTGCACTTACCCAATCAACAAAAACTAAATAAATAAATTATGTAACTATTAATGTAATAAAATGTTTACCATATATTTTAATCTTAATAGCATAATTAAAAACCAAACCATGGAAACAACTATCAAGCAGAGACACTAAAAACAATATCTAGATTATGGACAATCATGGCTGCTACTGTACATGAAATAATTAAACAGTTTTCTATCAGAATTGTTTCATTTCACAAATTGAATATGAATTGAGTTCTTCCAAATAATCTTGCTTGTTTGATTGAATTTGATTTCATTTATTTCAAATCTGGATAATTCCTGAACTAGAATGCTTGTTTACATAGTCATCCAGAACATAAACAACATAGAGAATACTGGATGGGCAACTATGCACAACTAGTGTGTTCTACACAGAGGGTTCTGATTCCCTATGACTTTGAGAGCAAAGCTCGATAGGTCCATAGGAATCCAAACCCTGAGGTGACAGAACACACAGGTTGTACATAAAGTTGCTCATCCTGTATTTTTATAGTGTATAGTGTAGTATTATGTGAAATGTGTGCATTGTGCTTTTTCTCTTTCGTAATAAAACTGACTTGTGAAGTCTCTAGAGGTTCTAGAATACTGTCACCACAGAATTAAATAGAGGAAAGCAACAATGTTCCAGCATTCAAGTGGTTCTGCTGCAGTAGTGACATCACTACTGCAGCAGAACAACATACTGACATCACTACTGCAGCAGAACAAGCATATTCCAGGCATAGAATTTCATGCATAACAGCATTCCATTATACACTCTATAGAGGATACTGTATGTGCATCAGTTAACAACAATGGTGTATTCACTTGAGAGGTTACCATGTCAACTGTGCAAACCTCAAGAGTGAAGCTCAAGAGGTTTACTGTTGCCATGTAACCTCAAGAACTGAATTAAGCATTAGCTCTAACTGATGCCCATTCATTGTCTTGGAAAGTGTAAGGGCATCAGCAAAAAAAAATTTAATCATGGCTGTAACAGTTGTGCTGTTGCTCATCCCCCAAAATGTGACAAGAAGAAACCCGCTCAGTTCACACTCTCTAACTGCCACAGACTAAAGTTTTTAATAAAATATGATGCCACCCACCGATACAGAAGATCTGGACTGTCATTTCATCAGCACTGCTGTTTTTATTTTAAAAATCTCACTGCAGTGGCTGTTTCCCGTGATCGCAGAAGATCTGTCCTCCACGTGGCTCAGTGCTGCCTAATGTGCATGTGCAGGGAAATTCCATGTTGTTGTACCATCATGGTGATGTCCTCAGGCAGGTACAACACCATCGTGACATCTCCACGATGGTACAACAGCTGTGTGTTTGTACCGAATTTTGCCCACACAACATTCTATCATACTTTATAATACGGTAAGAAATAAATACATAATACAACACAGAAAATACAAAATGCTTTGTGTTTTAACAATGTTAACAAGTATAATCAGAACTATTTAAAATCTAAAATTTAAGAACCCTCTTGAAAATGCCAAGAGATTTTTCATTGGCAATTGAACGACCAGAGAAATATAGTAGTCACACAACTCATAAACAGCAAAGTGCTACCTTTTGCTAGTTAGCTTAAAAGAGTTGCCCAATTAAAGGGCAGATCCAATTGTCCACCGGCCCTAGCAGAAGTGTGGAAAGCTCCAGTGGAGGGGAGGCTAAAGGCATGAGGTCACAGAAGGGAGGAATGGATGAGGTCACCAAAAGGGTGGGCAGAAGTGGGAGGCAATGGAGGTGGCAACAGGTGAGTGGATACGGTGAGCCCAAGGGCAGGAACAAAGATGGTAGTTACTAGGGACTGCACAGCAAAGGAGAGCTCAGAAAATTTTTCCAAAGTATTTTACTCTGGATGCACATCAGTTTTTGGCAAGATTTTATAGAGCCAGTGGGCAATATATTATTGGTATTCTGAGTTAATTACACAGCAGAATTATATAATTACAGTTAGAACTGTTAAGAAGTAAAGTGGATAAAGAAGCCTAAGGAGCACAGCAAAAGAATTGGGATTTCAGGTGAAGTGAGTAAACACCCGAGTGGCTGGAAAAGGTAAGGTGCAATATGTGGGAGTGAAGAACAGTGAATGCACTGGAAGAAGCGAGCAGAGGGTTTTGTAAGCATGGGTTGCAAGTGGTCTCTAGAGAAGCAGCAAACACTGGAAAAAGGGAGGGGGCTGTTGGCGGATGGTGCTGAAGCTGGCTACATGGGCCAGGTGAGTAGAATTGGCAGGACTGGGGACAGAATCACTAAGGCCATGAGAAAGGGAAATTTGAAGCAGGAAGGCCAGGAAAGGCTTGGGGGTGTTTATGGAGGCGGGCAGCGATTTTTCACCAGGTGTTGAGAGCGTGGCACCACCAACAGTAGTTATTCAGTCAGTGTGGGGAGAGCAGCAAGCAGGCTGTTTTTAGGGCTGAAGGATACAGAAAGAACAAGGGACAGGTGAAAAAGGAGGGGAAGGAGTGAGGGAGAATGCATGGGCCCACCACGTGGATGGCGTGTGTGTCATCACCACACAGTCCAGGGACTACCTTGATGCTCCCAAAGGAATTCCAATTATGTGAACAAAGAACTGGAATGAGAAGCTAGCATAACCTGTAGGGCAAGAACAGTCGCTCTCCTACTAATACTACTGCTAATGGAACTAGGTAAATTAAACCTATGTTTGTAATAGCATTGTGCAAGTAATAGGACAGAAATGGTTCAAAGGAGAGAGGTCACACTATTATAGGATGCAGTTGCAATTTAATCATCAGTGGGGCATGGTGGATGCGTTAAGTGGCTATATATATATTTGCTGAGTGAAACATGAGAGTTTGCGTGTCCTGCTGCCACCATAGTGGTATTGAGCTAGAATTTCCAGAACTCAGCAGTATGGAAATTTATAAGCCAGTTTCTTGGTCAGGGTGCTTATTTTGGCTGTTGAGTGAACATAAGAGTGGCGGGTCCCGCTGACACCATAGTAGTGATAAGACATTATTTCTTGTAATCACAGGATGTAAAGAAATGTATATGACAAGTCCTTGGTCTGGGTGCTTATTTTCGCAACAGAAAGGGCAGGTATAGGAGGGACCCAAGGTGGTGTATTACTGACCTGCAAGGACACGCAGCAGTGGGCAGGGGCTCTGGATATCAGGGCAAGGATTGAAAGGGGAGACACGCCTGCCAACTACAGGAGGAAAGGCGAGAGAGATCCAAAATGGCAGAATGGCAGGACACATGGGCCTACCACGTGGGATGGCATCTGACATCATCACCATGCAGTAGATGGCCTGGGAGGACAGGATGAAGAGGGGCAGGCCACAGCACACAGAGCCCCTCATTGACAGGGACTGAAGTGGGAGCTATGTAATTAGGAGGCCCAATTTGGGACCCCTCTAAGCACACGACAGAGTGGCATGTTTAAAAAAAAAAAAACAGGGGCCACCAGCAGACCACGGTGGGAGAAGGACCCCTGAATGTTAAAAGGCAACAGGGGTGAGAGAAAGAAGGAGCCATCCAACAAAGTGAGGGAAGAGATCCAATGGGGTAGGAGGTTGACAGGAAGGAGGCTAGTCAGATCCTCCCCAAAAAGGGGAAAGAGTAAAAATGCTGACTTGTCTGATGTTTTCCCATTTAGATACATCACAGCCAAGCAAGGATGGCTCAATGAAGGCAAAGCCAAGCAAGGAGGATTGCTACAGAGCAGTGATGGACCTAGTGGATAAGGCCAATCGGTTTCTGGAGGTGGCGAGCCAGACAGAGGGAGAAGGGTATGAAGAAGAAAAGGAAGCAAGAGAAGGGTCAGACGATGAACAAGAGGGTGCCAACAGGGCCTGGTTTACTGGAACCCAGGGCGGTGGTCCCGGGACCAGAGCCAGTGGCCCCTCTGCATCCACCTCCTACTAACCTGGTCCCTGAGCCTGTCCAAGACTGCATGCCAGAGCCAGTGGCAGTACCGGAGCCTCTAACGCTGAGGTTCCAGCTGACCCTTCCAGAACTGGTGCTGCTGCCACTGGTCCCACAGGTCCTGATACCCAGTCTAGCAGGAGACCCTGCACCCCCACAAACAAACACAACAGGTAATCAGGTAGTGACGATGGAGAGCAGCATCAAAGAGTATGTTGAACAAATGTTAAAAGTATGGGGAGAATGGGACAGGGAAGCTGGAGAAGGCATTAGGAGAAATAAAAGGGATAGGGGCAAAGGAGGGTGAGGTGGCAGCAGGGGCTCCCACGATGTGAAGGGAGATTGGGGTACCAGGGACGGCTGTCAGACCAAGTGCCCATGGCCATGAAAGAGAAGATCTGGAAGGGGAATATATCAACATTTTCACGTGAATGTTGACAGTATGGATAAATATGAGAGAAGGACAGTTTCGAGAAGAAAGACATGGTGGCTGCAGTGGTGTTGTTAGGAAAGGAGAAGAGGACAAACATGGAAAGGGAAAACCTGGGACAATTGGTCCACAGGCTTCATTTATTTCATGGTCATTGTCATTGAGAAGCTGCCAGAACTCGCTACCCCATTCCTGACCTATTCTCTTATCATAAAAATGCGCATAAAAGGAGGTCACAGTTGGTTAAGGTATGATGAGAAATTTAGGAAGAGAATGGCTCATTTTGGGGATGTGAAATGGGATACAAGACAGATAGACCTGTGGCTTGAAATTCGTATGGGCCCCATGGAAAAGGAGATGAAGGGGGAAAAGGGGGCAGCATTGAAGACCTGTTGGGGATACAACAGGGCTTCCTGCTCATGTACAAACTGCTCCTTTCGGGCAGCAATGGGGAAGAGGTAACAGGGAGGAACGGGAGGAACATTCCTATCAAACACACCCACCAGGACACTTGAAGGACAAGTGGGGTGGGGTTTCTGGCTGGCTTGGACACTCATCAGAGCGAAGAAGTGGAAAGGTGGTTGGGGGCTACCCAGACTGGGGCAGCCAAAAAATCATGGACAGTTTTTCGGTCAGGTTTAAGCTTAAAGTTTTGGGGTTGTAGAAAAGGATGAAGGCAAAGAACCTCAAATCCATACAAGGAAAGGAGGCAACCCTGGCACACAAAATTCAGAAAGAGGAGGCAGCAGGGAGGGTGGAAAGCCCATTTGCCTCCCTCCATTCGGACCTGAGGATTTCTCCATTGGGCCAGGTGCCCAAAAAGCAGCTAGGGGAGTACCAAGTAATACATCACCTATCCTACCCAGAAGGGATCGGTCAACAACTCTATTGGGAGGAAGACAGCAGGGTCACCACGCTACCCTGGAAGAGGCAGTGTGACTCATTAGATCTAAACAGGAGGCATGGCTGGTGGAAACAGAAATAGGTTGGAATTTCGCCTACTGCTAGTCAGGCCAGAGGACTGGGATTTGTTAGGATTCCAAGTGGAGGGCAGTATTATTTTGACCAGACAATGCCTATGGGATGCTCAAACATGCGCCACATTCGAAATGTTCAATACCTGGTTGCAGTGGGTGTTCCAGACTCTGTATGGGTATCAAATAGGATACACTACCTAGATGACTTCCTGTTCATCAGAGGAGGGGAAAGAAGACTGAGGCTATACTTCAGGACTTCAAGGTACTATGCCAGGAGTTAGGGGTGCCACTAGCAGAAGACAAGACAGAAGGGCCCAGTCAAACAATAGAGTTCCTAGGGCTGGGTGGGACATGATCTGGGATCTGTACTGATTGCCTGATCATAAGGCTAGGAGGCTATGGGAGTTGTTGAGGAGGGTGGGGGCCCACAGGAGGTGCAGTTACAACAGGTGCAGCAGCTGTTTGGGCACCTGAACTTTGCTTGTAGAGCCATTTGCTCCGGGGCACACATTAGCACAGTGTTTAGCCTGGGAAATGCTGGGGCCTTAGCAGCCTCACCACTGGATAGACCTTAATAAAGAGACCAGGAGGATATGGCAGTGTGGAAGCATCTCCTACAGGCATACAATGGGCAAATGTTCTGGCAGGATGAATGGCTATATGACACAGATTTGCAGCTGTATACAGACGCTGGTTGGGGAATTGGAATGGGGGGTACTTCTAAGGTCAATAGTTTGCAGAACCATGGTCAGAGGAATGGTCCTGGGGGTTATGAAAGACATCACCTTTTGGAGCTGTTTTCCATATGGGTGGAAATGATAGTTTGGGGAAGGGAGCTCAGGAACAGGCAGGTTACATTTTGGAGTGATAATCGAGCAGTGGTGAAAGTACTGAACAGGAGGAGGATGAAGTCAGAGAGGGTGATGAGGGTTTTGAGGAGGATGGTGTGGCTTGGCCTGATGCTGAACATGTCATTCAGGGCCAAGCATATCGATGGTGTGGACAATGTAATAGCTGATTGCCTCCCAATTGCAGATGGACAAATTCAGGACCGTCACACCTGGAGCAGAGGTTTGGCAGACCACCATCCGACATACATATGGTCAATTAGATTGGGGAACTGAAGTACTGTTCCACAACTCTGGGCCCCAGGACCCTTAGAGCTTATGAAACCTCTTGAGGCATTTAAAAATTCTGGGAACAATACGTGGACAGGTAAGGGGCAGTGACAGGGGAGCAGGTGGCATGATTTATTGTAATGGGTGGAACCAGAACATGGCAAACGTGACCATGGGGTGCATTTGGCATCCATAGGGCAGATCTGATGCTAAGGGGTTGGGAGGACCCAACCAAAAGCAATCTGGTTTGCAGAATGATGCAGGGCTGGATTCGGGGATCAGATAAGAAGCAGGATAAAAGAAGGCCAATCTCTAAGAATTTGATGGTAAGGCTGATGGAGGTACTACACCACATCTGCAGTTCACGGAGTGAAGCAGTGCTGTTTCAAGCCCTGTATGCTACCATGTATAGTGGGTCTTTGACTGAACGAGGTGGTGGGGCACAGCACGCAGATGGGGGAGCTACAATGGGAAGACATAGAATGGATGGGGAAGCAGTCAAAGTACTGCTAAGGGAGATCAAAGACTGATCAGCAAGGACAGGGCAGGAGGGTGTGGTTAAGGAAGCACCTAACAGAACCATTTGCCCAGTAGGGCTCTGCACATGTATGTGACAGAATGCCCAAGAGGGAGTTCACTAATGTTTATACATGGGGACAGCAGGCCAGTCTCCAGGTACCAGGTGACAGCAGTACTACACAAGGGACTCAGATTTTGGGGGACCGGGGAGGGTTATTCCTCTCACTCATTCAGGATTGGGGCTGCTTCAATGATTGCAGCACAGGGCAGCAGGCCTGGGGAGATCAAAGAAAAAGGCAAAGGCAGGGGCTTCGGGATGTTATACAAAAATACATATGCACTATACAACAATAACGATTTCTGTTTTGTCTCCTATAGCAGGTGCAAGAAGAAAGAAAAGGGGGGAGGAGGGGAATTGGGGGTTGAAGAGCTCATATACTAAACAGTGTGCTTCTGGTTATGCAGGTTCGACCAGGAAGCTGTAGGAGTGGATCTGTGGGCACTTGTTTATCCACTGGGCAGAGAAGTGGCAGCCAGGAGACAAGGGGAAAACAGCTGTACTTGGACAGTGACACAATACAGCTAGTGTGGAAATGTCATTGGGAAATGAAATGGGCACAGCTGCTACCAGAGCTCAGAGAGATCAGGAGGGACCATGGATGGATGGACCTGATCGTGGTACACCTGAGGGGCAACGACCTGGGGCAAGGCCCTGGCTGAACATTTTTATCAGATAAAGCATGATGTGCAAAGCATAAAGGAATGGTGGCCAGAGATTACTTTGGCCTGGTCAGATATCATGCCTTGGAGGGTGTGGCAACAAGCAGAGAGCCATAAGGGGGTGAACAGAGCTTGAAAGTGCATGAATGTGTGTGGGTGGGAGATTGTTTGAGGGCATGGGGATTAGTCATCCACCATGGAATTTTGAGGGGTAGATGAATACTACCGGGAGATGGCATACACCTATCGGGCTTGGGTCTGGCCATGTTTAGCACTGAAACAGCAAATGCCATTGAAGTATGTCTGACACAGAGATAAAGCAGGAAAAGGATAGGGAAGGGGGGGGAAGGGGTAAGTCCAGCATCCATCGCAAGCTGGAGGTGATTAATGGAAAAAGGGAAGGAGGACAGAAAAAAGGGGGATGAAATAAACCTAAAAGAACACAGGGTTGACAAGCAAGAGGCAGGGGCACAGTGTGTACACTCATGTCCCTTCACAACATAAGAGGAGGAGGTCAGATAAAGCATGAAGCCTGGGGCAGAAGAAAAGAAGAAAGTGGTAGAAAGTATGAAGTGAACAAGAATGTTGAAGGATATAATGTATATGAATATAATGTATGTAAATGTGATGGTAAAGAGATTGTAAATGAAAGTTTGAGATGTACCAGGTGTGAACATGTTAATGGCAAACTATGATAGGTATGATGATTCAGTAAAATTATTGCCAAACTGAGCAATCACATGCAATATGGTCTGTGTATTTATTGGTGGGTTCTGGGGACAAAGAGGGTTGCCCAATTAAAGGGGCAGACCCTATTGTCCCACTGCTCTGCCAAGAAGTGTGGAAAGCTAGGGAAGGGGGGCTAAGGGCATGAAGTCCAGAAGGGGAGGAATGGATGAGGTCACCAAAGGTGGACAGTGAAGTGGAAGGGTAATGAGGTGGCAACAGGTGAGTGGATACGTGAGCCCAGGGGCAGGAACAAAGGGGCAGTTATAAGGGACTGCACAACAAAACAGAGCTCTAAAATTGTCCCCAAAGTATTTTCCTACCCACCTCCCCCTGAAGGAAGGTGCAGAAGGGCACTGTGGTAGGTGGAGTACAGTGCGCCACTGTGGCAGGTGGAGCACAGTGGCAGGCTGCATGTGGACTGCTGAAGGTGGATGGCAGGAAAAAGGAGGAAGGAAGACAGGAAAAAGGGGGAAATGAAATAAACCTAAAAGGACACAGGTTTAACTAGCAAGAGGCAGGGCATGGTGTGTACACTTGTGCCTTTACAACATAAGAGGAAGAGGTTAGCCCCCAATGATGTACATCTTGGGGCAGAAGAAAAGAAGAAAGTGATAGAAAGTATGAAGTGAACAAGAATGTTGAAGGATATAATGTATATGAATGTAATGTACATAAATATGATGGTAAAGAGATTGTAAATGAAAGTTTGGAGATGTACCAGGTGTGAACATGTTATTGGCAAACTATGATAGCTGTGAAAATTATTACAACTCAGAGCAACCACACACAATATGGTCTGTGTATTTATTTGCTGGGTTTTGGGGACAAGGAATGAACAATTGATTATGTTTACCAGAACTGGCATTAGCTGTTGGATCCTGTGAAGGAAAAATTAAAGCAATTGATGGTGAAACCAAACCTAGCATTACTTATTTGCCAATATTCCAAGAATATAACAAAATTTATGTTCAAAAGGAAACCAATTTAAGGAGTTATAAATGTGCAGTGGTGTAGCGGGAGGTAGCGTTGCTGAAAAACAAAAACAATTTTGTTGTAAAGGGTTCTCACTCTGGAAAGTGCTCCTCATTGGCTGGTTGATAAAATGAAAGATTGCAATCCAAAACTGGCAACAAAAATTTTGGGCCAGTAAATTTCTTGTTGTTGGCATGAAAAGATAACTGAATTAAAACAGCACTCCAAGTCCCATGCGTATGACCTTTACGGATTGTGAAGGACAGCACTGGCCAGAGTGATTTCGAAATACTTGAAGATGCAACCTGTTGTGTTGTAGTATAATCTAACATAGTTAAAGAGTGATGATGATACATGTTTCATTTGTTGATTGTGAAGAAACACTGACTTTGCTTTTGTCATTTTAAAACTAGCCTATGATACGAAACCATTTCTGAATATTTTCAAAATCAGTTTGAAGTGATAAATTTAAATTGAAGATATTGGACCAGAGGAAAAGTTACTGCATCATCAGTGTAAAGCAAGATATTTGATTTGCTGCATGCTGATGGTAGGGCATTGAGAATGAATTAAGAAGCAATGGACCAAGGATTAATTCTTGCAGTAGTCCTATATTAAATTAAATCAAAAGAGAAACTGAATTGGTGATTTTAGTACACTGAGTCCTACCCATTAAATAATTTCAAACCATGAAACAACATCATCTGGCAGCATGCCTAGGTGTTCTTCCACTATACACAACAAATTGTAATGGTGCACAAAGATGGCTACTACAAAATGACCCTATCAAAGGCCTGGTGGACCATCTCAGTGAACCCCATGAAGGCTGTCGCTGTACTGTGTCTGGGACAAAACCATACTGAGCCGATGTTAAAATATCATACTTGATGAGGTGCTGCATTAACTGTTCAAACATGATTAGCTTGAGCATTTTAGTAAGGGAGGAAACAAAGTGATGGGACAATAATTTTGCAATTTGGACCTATCCCTGATTTGAGAATAGAGACAACCACTGCCTTTTCTATGACATTGAAAACCTTCCAAAACACAGTACAGTATTGAAAATTTTGTTAATGATATCTACAGCAGTCTTAATGAATCTGTAATCTAGACCATTTGGCCCTATCAAGGGCTTAGGGCTCAATTTCATTAAGTAATTCGAAACATCATTGGTGGTAAGTAGTTTGAAATACAACTTTGGTCCTGATATTGAAAAGTCGGAGGAAGATATAAAATCCTCCAGATGAGTAATATCTCCTGCAGGAATAAATTGGGCTAAGTCTGAAAAGAAATTATTGAACCCACAAGCTACTTACAACAACTCAACCAGCCCAAGAGACTCAGATGATAAGGATGCCATGCCAGTTTTGTGTTTTTACCCAGCATATGATTTATCAAATCTCATGATTTCACATTTTTAAAGTAAAATGTTTTGTAACCAAAATAGGTCTCATCTACCAGTAGATGTACAAAGATTCTGCAACTGTTTGTAAGTAGTTAAAAGAGATACTTCCCCAACTCTTTGATAGGTCCAACAGGCCGTTGATCTCTGCCACGCATGAGCTTTGAAAGCTCTAGGCTCGATATTCAGTTGGATGCAAAGCACAGTGCATGTGTGTTAGCTGTGCTTTTGAATTGCCCAGGGTCCCTGGATGATATATTCAGTTGGCACTAACAAACTGAATATAGGACCATATCGAGGCAGTGATAAATCAAGTAGCGCTGCCCCAACATGGCTTCCAAAGTTGGCCCATGAGTTGATAGCACTGGAGTGATAGCTGTAATTTTTAAATGTACCCATGCAATGAACCTATTGGGCATGAAAGCATTAAGGGGCAATTAGCATGCCCATTATTGGCCCATTTGCATTGGTGGCAGAGACAAGCATTGCAGCACCTCCCCACCAGTCCAGTATAGCTGTAGCTTTCTTGGTGCTAGTGGTTCCCCACCCTCTGATTGCCAGCTCCCAAGTAAGAATAATCTTCCCTAGTGGTAGTGATCCTCACTGATCATCAGTCCCCAATAGAAATAATTTTGCTGGTGATTGCAGTCCCTCTCCACAACTGCCAGCCCAGAATAAAAAAAAATATCCTTAGCTTCCAGTGGCCCACCCATGCACTGGCACCCCCACTCATTATAGCATTATCTGCAGTGCCACAGGTACATACGGTGAGCAGCACAGCCCTCCTCACACCTCCTCGGCTGGCCACTGTATGTCCAGGCAGGAAGCACCCTCCTATTTATAGGACAGAGTGACATCAATAAGGTGTGCTCTGTACCTAGACATATGGTAGACCAGCTGAGGAGGTGTAAGAGGTGTTCTGCTGGCGTCATATGTACTCTCAGCATCACGGGATAATGACTATGGTGAGTGGAGGGGCTGCAGTGCCATGGGGGTGCCACTGAACACCTGGGGAAGGTTTTTTTTTTTTTATTCAGGCTGGCCATTGGGGGATCACTACCACCAGGAAGATTATTTCTACTTTGGGGCTGGTGATCAAAGGGAGGGGAAACCACTAGCACCACTTTATTTTAGTTTTCACGGTAGAGGCTGGAGATGGGGGAACACAGAATACAGGGCTAGTATTCTCCCTAGCAGTCAAAAGGCTGGTTGGCTGCATTACCTCCAACAGCTGCTAGGGCTGCACAAGAGTAAAGGTTGTTTTTGTTTTTTCTGGCAGTATTTGCACCATGCAAAAGGACTGCACAAACCCCTTTGATCTGTGCAAATCTGCTGAATATTGACTTGTGCTGATTTCCCATCCCCAGCCGTTCACATACTTTCTCTTTTGGTCTGTGCAGGCACTACTCTTGCTTGCCAGTGCAGCAGAGCCTTTTGAATATTGGCTCCAGCACAAAACCCGGTTTGTGTCGGCAAACACCGTTCATGTCCATGCAAACTTTTGAATATTGGGGACCTGGTGCCACCCACTTTGCTTATCACCTCTTACCCTGAGCTGTCTTTGGGGCAAACTTATTACAAGCTTTCTCAAACTCATCACAATAAATGGATAGTCACATTATATTTGCAAAGACTGCTGGCCTTGATGAAAAGCAGTCATCTGTGAAACTTCATTGAGGCTGATAAACCAAATGAACAACCAATAGATCTCCAGACATAGCAAACAAAATTGTAATTTTGTATTTTTTGGGTGAGCTGTTTCAGTTCTTTCACTCCTCCCTTTACTCTAATAATACATTATACATTAAAAAGTGTTAAAATGTTTTAAAATAAAAATAATTTAAAAATACTCAAAACCTGCCCATTGTAGGGTAGTTGCATATGAAACACTCAACTGCATGCATCATCTTAGTTTGCCTCTATTAAGAAAACATAATATTAATCTAATTATTAGAGATGTTACATGAATCAGATATGTCTTAGTCTTATAATTATTGAATATATTTACTTGTTAAGACATTATTTGGGATACAGAACCATTTGTGATTCTACCCTAGAGGGTTATCTATCAGCACTTTTTCACTGAAATAGTGGTGGATAAGTGGAATATATTTCCTGAAGAGGTGGTGTGTAGGCTAAGTCAGTAGGGGTAGCGAGGTTCAAGGTATGCTGGGAGAGGTACTACATAGTATGAGGAAAGGGAGAAGCGGTAGGAGGAACAGAAGGCCACCAGGGTCATTTCAGAGAGCAGCTACTGTAGATAGGATGGGCAGACTGCATGGGCCACTGACATTTCTTCTTCTGTCATTTTCTATGTTTCTAAGCTATAAAACACATGGCATACCTAAGTGTCTAAGTCCCTTATGGAATATTAACAAAAGATAATCCAACCCACAGAATGCCTTAATTCTATTGTTACATAAATGCACATGTAGTCTCTATAATCAAGGTAGTAGAGATTCATAGTGCTGCAAGTCGGGTACTGCATAGAACTGAGGTGTCGGTGATCCAGATACCAGAATTATGAAATCCTACCATCTTGCTTACACAGATCTTGACAGGTTTTTTTTTTTAATTATTTTTAACCAGGTAGTGGACTGGCACTGCCCTTTTTTCAGCCACGCTTGATATCTATACAATAACAAAACATATTAACTTACAACCATAGTGATGAAAATACAAATACACAACACAATACTTTATGAATACACGATACAATAATTTGACATAATAGTACACTCTGTCTCATTTTTAGTGTGTAAAAGCCCTTTCTAAAGTGCATTAAATTATGTACTCCCTGAGTAAGATGTATATATTTGTTCAAAAGATGGGTTCATACCAAGAAAAAGCCCTCCTAGTCATCTGAAGTGTGTATCTCGGAACCTCATAATCCTGTGCCCCACTACTTCTTGTTATTCCTTCCTCTTTATTAATCCTAATGCCCCAGAAAGTACCTTGTGATCATTAGCCCTCGATATCCTGAATGCAAAGTTCCCCAATTGATATCTAATTCTCATTTCTGGTGACAATACTCCCCATTTCTCATAACGCTCACAAGGATGTGTACGTTTTGGCACCCAGTGCAAACCTACAGTTGTTGTTAAACAGAGTGTTTTACTTTGTCTCAAACACCCTATTACTATTAAAAACAGTATACTCCTATGTTCCAATGTAGGCATCAGAACTTTCTTAGCTATAGCTGTCTGGGCTTCTTCAGTCAGTGAATTTATACTCCTATACAGATACCCTATTTTTGATTAAATCTCTTTCCTACTTTTTCAATATGTGGAACTAAACTCAAGCAGGGGTCCAGATAAACTCCCAAATATTTTGAAATAGTAACTGTAGAAAGACTTATCCCATTTTGACCAATAATCTGTCATTTATTTTCCTTTTGCAATTTCTGTTGAGTTCCAAATAGCATGATATTTGTTTTTCTCATTTAAGGTCAGTTTATTGTCCCTTAACCATTGAGCCAGCATGTTGTATTTTCGTTGCAGGGACACCTGAATAATACTGCTCATAGGTGCAGAGTCCCATATAGTGGTATCATTAGCATAAATAATGCTGTTTTCAGTTGAAAATAAAGTAGGTATATCATTCATGAATACTGTAAATAATAATGGCCCTAACACTGACCCTTGAGACACACCTGTCTCAGCTTTCATAATCTCTGAAATTGTATCCTGATCTTAACTTTCTGTCCTTGAGCACACAAATGGCTCTGAAGCCACCCTCTCCAATTCAGTAACCCCTAGGTTGCCAAGCTTATATAAAAGCAGCTTGTGGTCCACTGTATCAAAGGCTCCAGCTAGGTCAATGAATACTGTGCACGTGGCACAACTCCTCCTCACAAGCCATGAGCACAGCATTTGAGAACCCAGCAAGTGCCATTGCAGTAGACCATCCTCCCTAAACCCATGCTGTTGATTAATAATAAGGCTATGCCCTTCAAATGATCAAGCAGTTGTTGAAATACACACATCTCTAGCAGATTACTAACTACTGCTAGGAGTGATATAGGCCTATAATTTAACATTTCCAACCTATTCCCTTTATAAATTGGAATGATCCCAGATACTTTCCATTTCAGGGTACTAACCCTTTTTCAATGACAAATTGTAAAGTTCAGTTACAGGAGCTGCTGTTTATCTAGCTGATAATTTCAATATTTTTGGATGTAGTTCATCTAAACCCCACTTTTATCTTCTTTCAAACTCATTAACAATTCCAGGAGCTCTTTTTTTCATTTCTCGAAATGTAAACACTGGTGCCCCATGTTCTTCATTTACTTCTTGTTCCTTATATCCTTTTAACCCGTACTAACCTCATGATCCCACCCTTGAACATTTTGATACAAAGAATCTATTAAATCTTTCTGCCATTTTCTTTTTTTTTCTTGTATTAACAAATTCCATCTTTTATACCCTTGATACCAGCAGCATCATGAGGGGTACAGATTTGTTTAAATGACTGCCACAATTTTTGAGATCCTTAATGTTTTCTGAGAGTGACTATAATATGCTGATTTGGCCTCTTTTATTTCTTTCTTAATTCTATTTTTTAACATTTTGTGTTGTCCTAAACTTATCCCATCTTGCTTTCTTTAAATACTGCTTCCTCATCTTATCCCTTTGCTTAATTAAGTCGTAAGATTCTTATTTAACCAGGGTGAAACCTTCCTTTTACTCTGTGTTTCATTAATGGTGTGTATTTGCTAACTAATTTTATTATACAACTTGAATACTGTTCTACCTTCCCATCTAGATCAGCAGAGATCATAACCTGTGCCCAATTCACTAAAGATAAATCCCTCAGATAGGCTACCATATCAAGTCTACCCATACTTCTTTTATTAACTACCCTTGGTGCAATTTATTCCTTTTCATCCTTCTAACACATGATATGGGGCAATGATCTGAAATAAAGTCTGAAAGTATACTATGTCTTAATATGTTACATGGCCTATTAGTAATTAACTAGTCAATGATGGTGTGGTCACCTGTATTATAATTAAAATGTGCAGGTGTTTTCATTAACTGGGTAAAATAACCCAAATCCATGTTCCTTTTATTTTTCTACTTCTTTTTCTTCCAATCCAAATTAGTATCTCCAAGCAATATATGCTCTGTTCTATTTTTTGTATGTTAGTCCAAAGATCAAATATGGGGTACTCTCCCAACTTGACCTTTGAGGACAATAGAAACATGTTACATACAGTACAAATGTTTACAGCCTGTAACTCCCATCCCTACTCATACTGACCCTAACTTGGCATTCCTGGACTTTCTGAGGCTTGTCCATGACCCTAATGTGATCTTAACTTAGTTTTTGAAAAGAATTGATTACATTATTGGTTAAACGATTCAGACCAAGGACCACTTCTCATGACTATAGTTCTGACCGGGACAAAACAATGAACTATAAGGTGGTGTACTAATCAGACAAATAAAAAACATGATATTCAAGTACTGAGCCGTCATTAGTTTCTTAATACATTTGACACGGTATTTAGGAAGACATCTCTCCTTTCAAAAAAACCTTTAAACATCCTTTAACAGGGCAATGATTATCCTGCATTTGAACAGTATTGTTCGAATGGGCAGACTGAGGGACTAGGGAAGACTGGTGGGTACAGTCACAAAATTAGACAGGCTTAGGTAGACTGGACGAGCTGCTAGACCTTTATCTGCCATCATCTTCTAAATGTTTATGGTTGCTCCCTGCTCTTAGTCTTTTCTGTCACTTTAGGCCCTACTGTCATCAACTTCATACTCACTGCATCTGCTAATCTGCTAGTGCTGATTAGAGATGTTTCAGCTATGTCCTCTGGATCTGTAATCCAAAATTTCTTTAGAGAATCCCAGGGATCATCAGCATCATCATCACTGCATGTTGATGCAGAAGACAGTCTCCACTTGACTGCATTCTGATACTCCTAACATATGACTTTGCTTCAAATTCCTTGTCATGTTTAGAGTCCCCAGGTGAATTGATTCCTTATCATTACTGAATGCCATGAATAAAATACAGGCTGCGTGTCTTTCAGACTCTTGGACCTCAAAAGAAATTCTAGAACTGAGATTTCACTTTTGTTTTTCTTGCCCTATAGCACTCCTGAGTCACCAATGCTTCATGCCCTCTTTGTCTATGCTCCCATCCTACTCTTAGGTTTTTGCATTAATTTTCAACATGCTAACATCTCTTCATACTTCTGTTTCCTCCAATGAACTGCCACTGTTCTTTCTGGAACATATTATGGATCTGTCTCTAATCTCCTTCCTCGTCCTCCTTGCCATCCTCCCTTTGCTCCTGAAGACCTGTTCTTCCTGCTACATTGCAAATTGGCATATGCAGTAACATGCTGAGTGTACCAACCCTCTGAGTACTGTCTTGTGTTAGTCCTTCCATGCAGCTTATGTCTTGTTATCTTCTAGTGGCAAGAATGTTTATATTAGGGTGAGGCCAGTGGTGGTGGTGGTGAAAAAGGCTTGCAGAAGTCATCTTGGTTTGCAACCCAAATGCTTTTCCTTTTAGTGTTTAATTTTCTTACATATAAGTGTGTGTGTGTGTGTGTGTGTGTGTGTGTATGTATATGTGTGTGTGTATATATATATATATGCATATTAATATATATTCATGGCAAAACTCCATTTAATACATCAACTAGGGTTGTTCCACAGTGACAAAATGAGGAAATCACACATACACTCAAGTGGAGAAGGACCAAGGCAACACAGCCAATCACAGACTTCCAGCAGGAGGTATATACCTGTGTCACTGTAGGAAGTGGAGAATCCAACTTCAGATATGGCACATTATTTTGCAAAGTTGTTCTTGAGATTAGTTCACATAAAGGTGAACCAAGCTGGCAGATGCTTGAAAATGGTGTACCTCACTTTGTTTTTCAACATATGGGTGGCGAAGGTGTCATGGGTGCTGCAATGTGAGTCTATGGCAAATTGCTCCATTTTGGAACAGTGTTAACTTTGTAATCTTTAAGTATTTTAGCACAATAGCAGGAAAAGCACATCTGTGGGACCAGGTCTTTCCATCCTGCAAATGTCAGCCAAAGGACCCAAGCATTTGCTTGCAGGATGATGGCAAAGATGTGCAGTCATTAGGAGCATACTTTGAAAAATACTTTCTAAACCACGAATAGCATGATATGTGTTTAGTGAATTAAGTGGAATGTCCGGGATGACAGTAGTGATGACCCCCATGCCACAGCCCAATGGGAGCATGGTGTGTGATTTCATGGTTTAGACAGTTATATTTTATTCCTGGTACTTGTTGCTGGTTGTGTGTGATTGGTTGTGTTGTTTTGGTCCTTCCCTACTTGCATGTATGGGTGTGTGTGGTGGTGGTGGGAGGAATGTGCACTTAGGGTTTTCAACCCTAACACTGAATTTCTCTCACATTTGTCACTGTGGAACAACCCTAAATGATGCATTAAATGGATTTTTGCCATGAATTTCCTTCTGTTTGAGAATGTGCACTATAAATATTGAAGTAAGGGTAACGGAAAAGCAAGCGCAAATGGTAAAGCACATGATGATGCAACCGTAAACGATAATGCAAACACTAATAGAAACGCAAGCAAATGTTAATGAAAACAGAAATGCAAATGCAAGCATGTAATGAAATGCAAATCGTAATATGCACAGTCACGGTAACACAATTGGAAATGCAAACACTTTACGGGACTAGCTCTCTGGACGCCAAGGGAAAGACAAACACAAACGGAAATGAAACCGTAGGGCGATACGCAAATGCAAATGGAAATGCACATGGTGATGCAAAGGGAACGCAAACAAAACCAGTAGATATGCACATGTTAACAGTAACTCACACGCAAATGCAAACGGAAATGCAAAGGGTAATGCACATGGTGGCATAGACGGGAACACTAACACAAATGGTCATGGAAATGCAAGAGTAAATGAAACATAGGCTTTGATGGCAGCTAAGGACCACTTGGCCCACCCAGTCTGCCCATTTCCCACCTATTGGATAAGCTGCAGATTCTAGTTAACCAACAGCCTACTTCCTGCAACCCCTCTATAATTGCCTTATGTCTGTCGCATGCACGCTTGAATTCCCCACTGTTTTAGACCCCACAGCTTCTCCAGGAAGGCAGTTCCATGTGTCCACCACTCTCTCCGTGAAAAATAATTTCCTCACATTACCCCTGAGCCGTCCCCTCTAACTTTAAATTGTGCCCCTTGTTCTTACACAACTCTTTTTCTGAAAGATGCTACCCTCCTGGACTTTGTTGATTCCCTTGAGGTACTTAAAAGTTTCTGTCATGTCCCTCCTGTCCCTCCTTTCGTCAAGGGTATACATATTAAGCTCTCTCAGTCTCTCTTCATATGGTTTCTGATGTAGACCCTGCACCATTTTAGTTGCCCTCCTCTGGACTGCTTCCATCCTGTCTATGTCCTTGCTTAAATGAGGTCTCCAAACTGCATGCAGTACTCAGATGAGGTCTCACCAACTGTCTGTATACAGAGATAACCACTTCCTTTTTCTACTTGTGATGCCCTCCCATGCATCCCAGTATCCCCTGGCTCTCCTTACTGACTTCTCAAATTGCTTACCCACCTTTAGGTCATCTGACATGACTACACCCAGATCCCTTTCCATTATCATTGTCATTAGTCCTCCCTGCTATTGTGTACTCTTCTCCTGGATTTTATTTCCCAGGTGCATTACTTTGCACTTCTTTGCATTGAATCTAAGTTGCCATATGTCTGACCATTCCTCCAGCCTTGCCAAGTCCCTTCTCATCCTTTCTACCCCCTTGTGTATCAACTATGTTACAGATCTTGTGTCATCCACAAAGAGGCATACCTTTTCTTCCAGACCCTCCGCAATGTCACCTATAAAGACATTAAAGAGGACTGACCCAGTACTGAGCCCTGAGGTACTCCACTAGTAACCCCCTTTCTTCAGAATGTGTTCCATTCACTATTACCTTCTGTGTCCTTTTCTGCAGCCAGTTTGCTACCAGGCTACCACCTTGGGACCCACTCCCAGGCTGGCTAACTTGATTATTAATCTTTTGTGCGGGACTGTGTCAAATTCCTTGCTGAAGTCTAGGTAGGCCATATCCACAGGCCCTCCTGGTCTATTACTTTGGTCACCCAGTCAAAGAAATCAATTAGGTTCGCCTGACATGACCTTCCTGCTATGAATCCATGCTGCTTTGGGTCCTTTGCCCTGCTGCCTCTAGGTACTCAACAATTCTTTCTTTCAGAAGTGATTCCATCATTTTCCCCACCACTGAGGTCAAACTAACAGGTCTGTAGTTTCCTGCTTCTGCCTTGCTCCCACTTTTGTGAAGGGAATCACATCTGCCCTCCTCCAGTCCTCAGGTACCACCCCACCTTCCCATGATTTGTTAAAAGTGTGTTAGTGGTGTCACTAGGTCCTCCCTTAGCTGTTTTAGGATTCTAGGGTGAATCCTATCAGGCCCCATTGCTTTGTCCACCTTGAGTTTTAGGAGTTCTTTCAGTACTCTTCTTCTGTAATGGACTGGTGTCAGCCCCACTATCCAGAGTGCTTCTACTGTTTGGTTTAGGTAACCTCCTCTTCTTTTGTGAATACTGAGCAAAAGTATTCATTCATTATCTCTGCCTTTTCACTGTCTCCCTCTGCCCACCTCCCTTCTCCTTTATTAATCTTCACTATCCCTCCTTAACCTTTCTATGCTCCCTAATGTACCTATAAAAGGTTTTATCCCCTTCTTAACTGAGTTGGCTATCTTTCCTCAGTTTGGGCCTTTGCTTTTCTGACTGCCTTCCCACTTCTTTCTGCTTTAATTGATACAGTTCCTGTCGTGCTCTGTCCTGTGATTCCTTATACTTTTGAATGCAGCCTTTTTCTCCTTAACCTTCCTGAAACCTCTTTTGAGAGCCACAGTGTTTTTTATTCCACTTTGTTTCCTTTATTTGTTTCACACAAAGGCTTGTTGCCTCCATGATGGCAGTTTTGATTTTCTCCATTGTTCTTCCACCCTCCTTTCTGGCCATTTGCTAATGCATTCCTCAGGTATTCACCCATTTTGCCAAAGTCAGCCCTTCTAAAGTCCAGTATCCTTGTCTTTGTATGGCTTGTCTCCATGGTTGTGTTTATTGTGAAGCACTTTGTGCAGTGGTCGCTTGTTCCCAGATGTCTACTGAATTCTAAGTTCATGATCCTCTCTCCATTTGAGAGTACCAGGTCTAATATTGCTCCTCCCGAGTGTGTTCCACCACTAGCTGTCTGAGGCATGCTCCTGGCAGGGCATGGGGTAGCCCTGCTCTTGGATGTGGCTGTAGTCCATCTGGCATATTCAGGTTCCCCATCAGCAGTATCTCCCTTTTTCAGCCATGTTGAGAATGCCCTCTATCATTTTCTTGTCCTGCTTTCTCCTTGAGATGGGGTCTGTATACAACCCTGTGCAGATTGTGATGCCATTCTCTGTCTCCAAGGTGACCCAGAGTTCCTCTTGTCCTCCCCTTTACTTTTAGTCATGTAGCTTTGATCCCTTCCTTATGTAGAAAGCTACCCACCTCTCTTTACCCTCCCTGTCCCTTCTGTAGATTGTGTACCCTGGTATGTTGACATCCCAGTCATGGTTCTCCATGTACCATGTTTCTGTGACTGCCCCAATATCCAAGTGTTCCTCTTCCATCAGGGCTACTAGCTCTGGAAGCTTGTTTCAAGACAATGGGCATTGGTACTCATTGCCTCCATTTAATGTTGGCTTTATCCTTTTACTCCATCCCTGCTTTTATTGCCCTTGTCCATTTTTCCATTTGCCCCTGTCCTGCCCTCTGTCAAGCTCTGTACCTCAGTGTTTACCCTACTACCTGCCATGTTGTTTGTGGGGAGGCTTGAACTTTCCTGTTTCCTATCAGCACCTCCCTTCTTGGCTAGTTTAAAAGCTTGCCAAGGAAGCCTTTTAAACCTGTCACCCAGGGAGTGTGTTTCTTCCTGGACAGATGCAGACCATCATGCCAGTATAGACCTCATCTCCAGGTGGACCCCCCAGTCCCCAATGAAGCTAAAGCCCTGTGCTCTGCACCAGTTTTGCAACCATTCATTAAACTGCATGGTGTGCAGTACCCTAGCCTCACCCCTGCCATAGACTGGCAGCACCTCTGAGAAGGTTACTGTGCTATACCTGTCTGAGGCCCCTCCCCAAATCTACAAATTATCCTGCACTGCACTGATCTCATGCCTAGCTAGGTCATTTGTCCCGAGGTGGACAATGATATCTAGTTTCCTCTCCTTGATGCTGCTTCTGCAATCCTGAGGACTCACTCCTGTCCCTTCAAGCCATGGCACCAGGCAGCACCTCTTACTCTCCTCTCCCTTCCCAGGTCTACACCCCTAACAATTGAGTCCCCTATCAGAAGCTGTTTCTTTCCTGTGGTGTCCCTTGCCATTCTTTTGTGGGTCTCCCTTGTGGATGTCCCCAGCATTTTTCTTGGTCTCCAATGAGGGTATCATCATAGAGGAACCTTGATTTGCCAGGCTGACATATGATTTGTGTGAGGTGCAACTCGGGCTACACCTCTGTTCCACCACCCTCACCCTCCCTGAACCTACTGTGGTTCATCTGCTCTTCACACATAGCAACCTCTGGAGGTAGTGGTTGTGGAACTGGGGCTCTTGGGTGGGGAGGCCTCCTTAGTCCTTGCCATTTCAGCCCGGAGGGGCAATCTCCTCCCTCAGAGCTGACAGTTGTCTGCAAATAGGGCAGCAATGCAGGTTCCAGAATGTCTCCAGAAAATTGCTGCCCCACAGCCAGTGCATTGCACCACTCCCCACATGTCCCTCTTCCTTATAACATACAATGAGTAATATATAATTTTTTTGTTTGTTGTGTACTTACCCTGTATGCGCTGTGCTGGATAATTAAGAATATGACAGTTCTGCTCCAATATATGTTGAGGAAGTGATGTCAGAACCTTGGCTATAAAGGAAATGACACCTGGGGTGGGCAGGGTAGGGAAGGGTGGTGGGTAGGCACAACCACTGGTGACTGTTAGAAACAATCAAATACACCACTGCTCCACCACCCTGGTGAGTACTGCCCTTTACAGTAAGTCAACAAACACCACAATGTACTAGACAACTGCTTCTACACAAACCATTCTACTGAGTCCAGGGATAAAATGAACTCACTGTTCAGCCAGCAGGACACTTCTAAAATATTGCACAAATATCCTTCCAAATCCTATGTGTCTAGCACAGAAATCAAGCAACTTCAGTTGTATTTTAACCCTCTGGTTATAAAATTACTACACTTTAATGGAATCCTGAAATTTTAATGCCAATAAGAAAATAATGAAACTTTCTGTAGAAAGTGTAACTTACTTTTCTAGTCCCCTCACAATATTATGTTTTACCAAGTTCAGTTCCTCAAATGCATTCTAGTTTGTTCTCTGCAGTATAGCAAGTTTCTCAGCTTCCAACAGGAGCAGGCAAGTCTTTTCTGCTAACTGTAACATTAATGGAAATGCACACCCTTTTTCCTCAAAAGCTGCATTGAGAAACACAGTGAATACAAAGAATGTATGCATAATAAGGGGCCCTAGAGCAGAAATGAACAATTGAATACTAAATTGCTTATATCTCAGGAACCTAAGAATTAGAAAAAATTACAATTTCATATAATTTATGACTTTCCTGCTAGTTTTATGTTTAACCTCTAGTGGTGGGCTAAGCATTTTCCGATGAAAAGTCCGTATCTTGAACGTTTCAGAGATATAGGCCCTGAAAGGCGTGGCGGACGCCATGGTGTTAGCCTATGAGAAAATTGTCAACTTCAGAGTGCCATAACTTTGCAGCCCTGTAATATTGTGTCACCAAGCCATGAAAAGGCACATCTGTGGGATTTGGCTTTTCCCTCCAAATTTCAGCCTAAAACCAAACCTTTTTTGCAGCAGGTTGGCAAAGATTTCCTATTCTCTTGGTCATAGTGTCAAAAGTAGTGTCATGATTTGTGACACTTTGCAAAAAGCACGAAAGTGTCGAATGTGCGACTCTACTTCACAACACTACTGTTTCCAAGAATTTAAAACATATTTCTGGGGTGTTTAAACCCCAAAACAGATGTGGCTAGCATCCTCAGGGCTTGACTAAGTGAACGAGCAAGAACTTTTTTCCAGCCAGCCCTGCCTCGAGCACCCAGAGACCGTGAGGGGCTCTGAGCCGCCAGCGGGTGGGTGGCCACCGCAGATAGCCAAGAAGGGAACCAGGAGGCCGGGAGAGAAGCCAGAAAGCCGGCCCTGCCTCGAGCACCCAGAGACCGAGGCTCGAGCCCCAGCGGCGGGCGCCACTGCATAGCAGAGAAGGGAACCAGGAGGCCGAGAGACAGCCAGAAAGGTACGGAAAGCTGCAAGTCAATCAGAAGGCGACTCGCCAGCCTCTGCCTTGCCTCTGATTGGTGCGCCTTCCCATTGACTTTGCTTTACTTGCACCACCAAAACTGTTCGGGATTACTGCTCTTTAAATGTAAAATTTCTAAAAGGAGCTGTTTTACTTTTATTATTGTACATTTGTGTGAAATGCCTTCTTGCTTGATGACTCTGTGATTACAGTTTTTGCTGAGACTTGTGTTGGGCTAGACACTCAGGCGCCTAACCCCACCCAGTCTTTGTTGTGTAAATCTTCTTTTTAGCACCTCTTGCAGATTGCTGCAATTCAGTGCTTTCCTGACTGCCCTCTCCTCTGTCGCCTCCTTTCCAGCCGGCCTGCCTCGAGCACCCAGAGACTGTAGGGCTCTGAGCCGCCAGCAGGTGGGTGGCCACCGATAGCCAAGAAGGGAACCAGGAGGCCGGGAGAGATGGCCAGAAAGGTACGGAAAGCCACAAGCCAATCGGAAGGTGACCACCAGCTCTGCCTTGCCTCTGATTGGTGCGCCTTCCCCATTGGCTTTTGCTTTATATGCACCACCAAAACTGGTCAGGATTACTGATCTTTAAATGTAAAATTCTCTAAAAGGAGCTGTTTTACTTTTATTATTGTACATTTGTGTGAAATGCCTTCTTGCTTGATGACTCTGTGATTACAGTCTTTTGCTGAGACTTGTGTTGGGCTAGATGCTCAGGCCCTAACCCCTCCACCCAGTCTTTGTTGTGTAAATCTTCTTTTAGCACCTCTGCAGATTGCTGCAATTCAGTGCTTTTCCTGACTGCCCTCTCCTCTGTCCCTCCTTTCCAGCCGGCCCTGCCTCGAGCACCCAGAGACTGTAGGGCTCTGAGCCGCCAGCGGTGGGTGGCCACTGCATAGCCGAAGGGAACCAGGAGGCCGGAGAAATGGCCAGAAAGGTACGGAAAGCCGCGTTCAATTGAAGGTGACCGCCAGCTCTGCCTTGCCTCTGATTGGTGCGCTTCCCATTGACTTTGCTTTTACTGCACCACCAAAACTGGTCAGGATTACTGCTCTTAAAATGTAAAATTTCTAAAAGGAGCTGTTTTACTTTTATTATTGTACATTTGTGTGAAATGCCTTCTGCTTGATGACTCTGTGATTACAGTCTTTTGCTGAGACTTGTGTTGGGCTAGATGCTCAGGCGCTAACCCCTCCACCCAGTCTTTGTTGTGTGAATCTTTTTTAGCACCTCTTGCAGATTGCTGCAATTCAGTGCTTTCCTGACTGCCCTCCTCTGTCCCCTCCTTTCAGCCGGCCCTGCCCTCGGGCACCCAGAGACCGTAGGGCTCTGAGCCGCCAGCCGGCAGGCGGCCACCCATAACCGAGAAGGGAACCAGGAGGCTGGGGACAGCTTGAAAGGTACCGGAAAGCCGAAAATTTTGCCCGCCTCCCTCTCCTGGGTGTTTCTTTATACACACTTTCCCACCAAATCTCTTATCCCCACCCATAGCTAATCTCCTAGCCAATTCCCGAGCTCATTTCTTCACATCACCTTTAGTATCTTTAACCCCTACCTACCCTCCACCATGCTACTGTT
Organism: Neoceratodus forsteri; assembly: GCA_016271365.2. NCBI lineage: Eukaryota > Metazoa > Chordata > Ceratodontiformes > Ceratodontidae > Neoceratodus > Neoceratodus forsteri. The sequence continues at coordinate 1,724,224,171 of CM057449.1, read as the reverse complement.
CCTCCTATTGCTGCTTTGCCTCTCACCTTCCTCGGATCCAGAAGAGGAAACTGAAGCAGCCCATGCCATGGTGATTAGGGTGGCTACTCGGCTTGTCCCCTCTGCTGTCCCCAGTGGATGCCTTCAATTCCCCAAGTATATACTGCCGCTTCTGCACTATAATCCTTGGGGTATCCCACAAAAGGCTCACAACCAGTTCGGTACTCCATAAGCCCCTGCTCCATTATTGGCACTATAATGACCCCTATACCTGTCCATTAAGCTGGTACTTTATGACAAAATCTATAACCACACAGCAGGATCATCGCCCACTAGACATTGGATCCCGAGCAAGAAGAGAAAGTCCTCTGACTACTCCCTATTCCTATCACTTGGTGCCCTCATCAAACTAATCTTCTTTCTGCTGATCTGTGTTGGCACTGTTGAAATCAACCCTGGACCCACAGAAGCTCTATCTCCCCAGCTAACTTAGCCTCATAAATGGCCTGAGTTTTCTTCATATCAAGGCCTGCAGCCTCCTAAAAGTTCTCATTAATACAGGCCTGGGTTGCACACACCTTACCTGACTTTCTGGTTATCTCTGAAACATGGCTCAAATCTGCAACAAAAGACAATGAAATAAATCTTCCTACTATCAGCTCTTCAGATCTGACCATCCATCCAGGGGCGTGGGGTAGCCATCTATGTCAAAGCAAACATCTCTGCATCCTGCCTCAATATTACATCACAGCCAAAGGAATTGAATGCTTATCAATTAAAATAATCCTTCCCAACATATCATCTTTCAACTGATTGGCTGCTACAGGCCCCTCTGCAGGCCTCAAACTCCTATCCCACCTAGGATCTATACTTAATCTAGGCCCTGAAGACACCATCATTTTAGGTGACCTGAATTTAAATTGGCTAGCCAATGCATCTGCACCCTGGTAACCTTCTGTGACACTTATGGATTCACTCAATTAATCAAAGAACCAACAAAGATTAATCCAAAGAATAATCTCAACAGCACACTACTGGACATCACGTTGGTAAATAAGCCTCATCTGTATTCTCATGCTGGAGTGCTATTCAGTGACATAAGTGATCACTGTCCCATAGCTGGCATAAGATCAACAATCAAGCCACCTAACCCTGCAAAATTTCTCCCAAGAAGGTCAAAAGAACTTTAATATTTCAGGATATCTCCATGATTTGTGCCACACCACACGTTGGCAAGAATTCTATCTCACAGCTTCAATAGAGACAGCTCTTCAGGTCTTAAGTGATATTATCATAAGTGCCCTCAATATACATGCACCTCACCAGTGCCAGAACCAAACTCAAATCTTGTCGCTGGTTCTCTGCTGACCTTAAATCAAGACTGCTTGCCAGAGATAAACTCTGGAAAGGGCAAGAAAGACCAAGGATCCAAATGACTGGCTTCAATTCAGAAAGCCAGAAACTCCTGCACAAAACAAGTGAGAAATGCCAAGGCTGCCTTCTACACAGCTGAATTGGATGCTTCCTATCACAACCCTTCCAGGTTCTGTGGTACCATAAAGGGGATCCTAGGTCAAGCTTCTACCCCTGTCTTACCACCCAAAGTGCACCTAAATAGTGTTGAAATCACTGACAAGCAAGAAATCTTAAATGCCTTCAACGATCATTTCACTACAGCTGGCCTAGCTTTCGATTCCTCACCTGCAAACCTATTGAGGTCATCACTAAACTTACAATCTACCGAGGGACAAAGGCTGCTTCACATTCTCCTTCAAATCAGTACTCTTAAAAGAAGTAGAAGACCTACTATTCAAACTAGATACAACTAAAAGCAGGTGCAGACTCCTGGATCCCTACTTTCTAAAAGTAGCATTGCACGCCTTAGCTGCCCCCTCACTCACCTTTTCAATCTGTCCCTTGCCGCTGGTTCTATCCCTCAATATGGAAGACAGCTCAAGTGTTTCCACTACTTAAGGCAGGTGATCCCATGGACCTCAACAACTATAGGCCCATTTCCATCTTACCAGTACTGTCCAAAATGCTTGAAAAGTTAGAGAACTTTCAGTTAAGTGCATACCTTGATACCAATAATCTCTCTTAATCCAGCTCAATCTGGGTTTAGATCTATGCACAGCACCATCTCTGCCTTAGCAAAGTTACAAATGACTGGCAGACTGCCTTAGACAAAAGAATAACACATGTGCTGTGTTCCTGGATCTAAGCAAAGCCTTTGACACTGTGGACCATGAACTACTAATCTCCTCTCTGAACTCCATAGGCCTTGACTCACTCTCTTAAATGGTTCAGATGCTATCTCTCCTGAAGAATACAACTGGTAAAATGAAGGTGACCTATCTACCTCTAAACCACTCCTAAGAGGTGTACCGCAGGTTCCATCCTGGGCCCCATCCTCTTTGCCATTTACATCAACAATATTGACTCAATCTCTCACAATCTAATATTCACCTCTTTGCAGATGATACTGTACTATATGTCAGTAATCCCTCACCATCAAAAGCCTGTGAGCTTTTGCAGTCTGAGTTCTCCTCCTACAGCACAACTTACTAGAAAAGAAATTACTACTAAATGCCAAGAAAACGAAAGCTATGTTCTTTGCCTCCAAGAGCTGCTCTTCCACTGTCCCATCATTCACCCTCCCACAATTATCTACCATCCTTGGTGAAAATCTGGAATATGTGGACAAATTCAAATATCTTGAGTCTGGATTGACAATAAACTTGACTATACTAGCCACATTGAAGAGCTCCTGAAAAAGCTTAGACAAAGACTTGGCCTATTTATAGGATCAAACACTACCTGACAAGAGATTCCAAACAAAGGCTAATCCTGGCATCATTCCTATCCCTCATTGACTATGCTGACTTCCTTTATGGTCACTGTTCCTCTCCCATTTAAATAAATTAGACAACTTGTATCATAGAGCTATTAGATCTATTACAGACCTTCCTCCAGCACCCATCATTGCCTCTCTACAATGCAGTCAGTTGGACATCCCTACAACATAGAAGAAACAAAATGCTGCTGTCTGGCTCTATAAAGCTCTGACAAACAAACTCCCTTCCTACATCTCAGATTGTTTCAACTGGATCACATCCAGATCTTACACCCTAAGGATCAATAAACTCATCATGCTGAAGATTCCTATCACCTGCACCCGGTATGGAAGGGCTGCAATCAGCTACTCCTAGCACTTATCTGGAATTCTCTTCAAAAGACCTTGAAATTGGATACCCTCATTCCTTTAACATCCTTCAAAACTGTACACTAGCCTATTCCCAGAATCATGCAATTGCTTCCATAAGGCCTAGTCCTCTCACACCCCTCCTTCCCTACCCCTTTTATACTACCCCTATTTCTTTATTGTTCTTCTAGCTTGTTCTCCAACCTACTTTGTACAAAATGCCCCCAAATCCCATTACCCTAGCTTTATCCCTACAATACTGTTTGTTTCTTTCCTTTTAATATGATCTAGGTCCAATGTCATTTTGCCTTGTATATATGTAAATATGTGTATACCTGTCTCATTCATAAATCTTTGTATTTGTGTTCATTCAGTACCATGTTTTTGTGTAAAATTTGTAACCTTATATTGTTATGACCACTCAGGTCCATCTTGTAAATGAGCTATGCTCAATGATGTTCGCCTGAATAAATAAAGATTTTGATTGATTGATTGAGAACTGTGTCCCTAGAGAGTCCCAAATTTAAATGCCAAGCATTTCTGTTGCCACCAGCTGAAAAGAAGATGGTGGATTTGTGACACTACAGGGTCATTTGCAACACTAAAATTGCATATACGACACTGTCAAACTTTTGTTAACTTTTCCGTTGACTATAATGGGAAACATGTTTTTGAATAACTTTTGAACTGTTTAATATTTTTTCATGAAATCTTTGAACGGCACATTAGGGACCCTGACCAGATGTTCCTGAAGGTTTCAGATCAGTCGCACAAACCATGTGACCTGTAGGCATGAGCAAAGAATGCACAAAAAGCATAAATATGACTTTCTATGGTGCTTTATAGCTCTGCAACGTATATCTGACTGGTATGAAACTTACCAGATCCGAAATCTATGGTATTGCTCCTTGCATGCAAACTTCAGATAAATCCATGATATGGTGACAAAGTTATTAAGCTGCCAAATTTCACACTTTAACCTTAAATGGGGTATTCAACCCTAATCTCTTACTGTCCTAATTTTGGTAGCCTACCCACCCCGGTATCCCATCATCCCAAGATCTTACCCATAGTGTCCTTGCAACTTATTCCTTATGGTGAGGATGGGAGGACTTTCACTTATCCGACTGATGCAGGATCTGGCATGGGAGTCTGGTCAGCTGTGCCAGGCCTGTGGAGGGCTGTCTTTATGCCATGTAGCTGGAGCATATTTTCTTCTAATTTACTCCCTCCCCATTGGCATGCAATGACACTCTGCATTGTGTCGACATCCACCTGCCCTACTGGCCATTTTGAATGCTCTGACACCCAGATTCTACTGACTGTGAGGTACATTGTGGGAGGTATGACCCACCCTCCCTGAAGAGGAGAGCAGTGCTCTGGATGCTCTAGTCTTCTGCCAGCTGATCCTGGTGACCCATGTTTGCTCCCAAGCCCAGGTCACCAGCATGGCAGGTAGTTGAACTACCCCATGCTACAGGGCCAGCCAGCTCTTTTCAATTCTTACTGTAAAACTGGGACTGGCATATACCACAAAGAAACCCAAATGACTTTTAAAGGACTCTATACATTCTATATAGTTCCTGTACTAGGCTGACAAAACACCACTAATACGGGGCATGTGTTAAAAGCTGAAACTGTCACCTACCTAACTAATGACATATGGTTACAGAACTTGTTTATATACTTTCTGTAACAGGCTTGCAAAGTCCCAGTAACACTGATCACTGGTGTGTAAAACATAAATTGGCACCTACTTCACCACTGAGAAATGACTTTTAAAATTGTTTACATACAGTACCTTCTGAAAGGAACTGGTAACACCTCACTAACACTATGCAAATGTAAACAAAACAGGTTCTGGCACCAACTGTACTAAAGGAAAATGGCTTTTAAATGAATAATAGAAAAGATCACACTGCCTAGTCATTGAGTAACACTGGCAGTTATCTCCGCACTAATGATCTGACTCCAGAATGGAATCCCAGGGTTCTAAGGTCTACTTATCGCATAAGCCTATCTCCTTGCACACAGAAACTATATGTCTCAGTCTCACAGAGCACAAAATGGTGACTAAACTGCCCAGCAATCCAGCAGTGACTGCCTATGAGACAACTTGTAATCAAAAACAGTGAATGTTTTACACTAACTTTATATTGCTAGGGAGCATCCATGCCTTGTCCCTACATATCCCTCCTCTCTCCTCTATAAGGGAAATATTAATGTGAGAAGAATCCAGCTCATTGACACTCAGTTGTGGGTTGTGATTTGAAAGCAGAACTGCAGTTTTGAATCTCCACCACACCATGACATCATCTGGTTCACTGGTTCATGAGCTTGGAACCAGTTTCAGCCTAAACTTCAGTTTGGTGGATGAGGGGTCAAACCAGTCAAACTGGACCTGTTTAAATCTTTTGTAGAGCCAGATCTGTAGCTCTGGTTTGTTTTAGGTCTACACTGCAGGGCATTCTTTATACAAATCAGAGAAAATGATTGTTACTCTGCCAATGATACCAAAAAAAAAAGAGTATAAAAAATCAGACTGTTACTGATGCGGTCTTGGTACTTGAACAAGATTTAAAAAGTAATAAATCCTCGCCATTCAAAGCTTGCTTGAAATTCCATGGGTTCCTATTAAGATATGTATACAAGGCAGCCAAAATTTTGTGAGCTATGGGCTTCTGCTATGAGAGAAATTTCTTTGAAATGGGTAGGAAATATTTGAGAAATTTACATATTTAAAGAAAAATACATACTTTTCTGCTCAGATATGCAAACCACAAACCCATTCTGGCTTAGATGCTGTGTGAATGCTGTGTATTGCTACTGTTTTTTTTATACACATAGCAACTTGCCTCTGAGAAAAGAAGGCACTGTATAGTGAGTTATGAAACTATATTCAAAAAGACCATTTACATAGAGCTCAACACAGAAGAAGTAGAAGTCTTATTCACACAATCCATGACTCATGCTACCTGGCACGATGAAAAATTCTTCAAGGATAGAGCTGCAAGTTTGGTTCTATCAGAGAATCAAACAGACAAGACTTATGCATTTGATTCTTGTGGACTCTGGTATACGCTTGGGCCAAATCACTGATGGAGTCACATGGCACACAGCCTCAATTTGGTGTCAGCTCAGCATTCAGTTGCAGCAAAAGTAGTCACACATGCATCTGGACTGTAGCTGTGAGGTAGCTAGAAAGGATCTCTGATTGTAGGAGGTAGTTTTGCTAGCTTTTAACTTATAAATTACACCTGATGAAAATCTTGTCTTTTACAAAACAAAACAACAGACAAAACATTCTTTCTGCAGAAAAATTAAACCTGAAAGCACTTGAAATAAATATTTTACATGGTGTATTTATCAGGCTAAGCTGTGCAGCAGGTTGCTGGTGCCAGTGGTGAAGGATGGGGAGGGAGAGGGAGAGGAGGTGTGCTGGCAGTGAACAAGGCTCAAGTGGGTCTTTTTGGAGTGGCTGTCAGAGAGTGCATAGTACCAGTTGCATTTTTTAATTTACATTTTAGTGTTTTCTCCCGGTTTTTCTCCTGATCCCAGGACCACGCAGACACAGCCGGTGTATGCGAGGAGTGCGCCACATGCCGAGCACTGGCTCGGGCCCCTTCTGCCGCACCCAATGTTCGTCAATGAGCACCTGTTGCCCGAACTGCCACCTATCCTCCACCAGGTGGCAGCCAAAGGCTGGGTAAACCCTCATCCCCTGGAGAGGAGAGGAGTTCACAGCAGCTCAATCCTCTCTCGCCTCTCCCTCTGCTGACCCCGACAACCCAGGCTCATTCCTGAACCCAGGTCACTGGCATAGTGTGAGGTGTGGCATCCAGCACCTCAACCCTCAGCACCACTGAGCCAGCTACCGGGTTGACATTTTATTTGCATTTGATTTCACTACAGGAGAATTTGCTAAATGCTGTGTGTTTCAGCTGATTAGTATGCACCAGGAGACCTGGGGGTAAAGTGAAAGGAGAAAGTAGAAGCTTGAGCAGTGGCAGCAAACAAGTGGTATGGCTAGCAGCCTGGCAGTGACTACTACCAGTTGGCATTTTTGTTTGCAATGAAAAAATTGAAAGAATATTTTTGTTATAGGAGGATTTGCTCTGTGTTTTAGGCAGGGCTATGCAGATATCCTCTGAGAGGCCTAGGGATAGAGTGAAGACTGGGTCTGGGACCCTGAGCAGTGGGTAGTAGCCAGCACATGCATAGTTGTTGGCTGATGCCCTGCCAGTGCTTGCAACTGGTTGGCCTTTGTTCATTGCAGAAAAAGAAACAAATAAAAAAAATATATATATATATATATATATATATATATATATATATATATATTTCTGTAAAAACTTTGTTAGATAGTTAGGGTTGACGACAAAAGTAGGGTAATTACATGTTGGGTTCATTCGCCTCACTCTGGGTTCCCACCAGCCCACTCCCCATGCTCCTTCACAGACCAACATTGGGGTGTGCCTTGGGTCATCTGGCCTAATCTCACCCCATTCCATGTGTAAGAAATTTGACATGGTACAGTATAGGAGAATCGGGTGAGAGTTGGTCTGACAACCCCAGGCACACCTCCGACACCTGGTGGTCTGTGGAAGGTGGATGTGGTTGGACTGGTGGTTGGGTGGGAGGTGTGAGGGCCCAACCCTAATGACTCATTTCCTACTTTTGTCACTTCAACCCTAACTGATGCAGTAACAAAGTTTTTTCACATTATTTCCTCACTTTGTGAGATAGTGTAATAGTATCCTTTATTTTATTGTGGGAGCCATCCTTCCACAGATGCACATATGAATCTAGCTGTGGAAACACAGGGTCTCTGGCCCCTACACTTCCACATATTAGTTAGAAGCAGGCATAGTGAAATTGCAACAGATAGTCATAACTGTGTCATCTTAAATAATTTTCACCCCAAATTTTCAACATAACTTTTTGTCACCTCACCACATGTACCCAGTACAAAAACTTGAAACTCCTTGTCAAAAACGTAATTCTGTGTAACTGTAGTGCCGCTTTGTGCCACAGATGCAGAAAAACATTTTTGGCAGGATTTGGAAAATTGCAGCTGTACTATTCATGAGGTGGTGTGAAAAATGGTAATGTTGGAATTTTGAGTGAAAAGATGAAAACTGATGAAGTTACTGAAGCAGATAGAACTGTGCAATGCACACCTGTTAGTGCCATTTGGAAATGTTTCACCCAGATTTTCAACATGGGTTTTTGGACCTCCCTCATGAATACTGGCACACAGATTTTGTTATTCTATCCCAAAAGTTGACTTCATCAGTGACTGCTCCATTCTATGCCACACATGCAAAAACATGTTTTGGGCAGAATGTGAAAATGAAAGCTGTACTGTTCTATAAGGAAGTATGAAAAATGGCCATGCAAAAAACTGGAGTGAAAATATTAAAAATTGGTGAAATTACGAGTGTGCGTAGAAACTGCGCAATGCAGCTTGTAACACAGTCTTTTTATTTTTATCAAATTTGCAACATGGGCTGTTTAGGACCCACCTCATGAGCAGTGGCACTGTCATTTCTTTAATCAGTCCTGCAAGGTGATTCTGTGCAGGGATTGCAAAATCACCTTTTAGGATCGAGCAATGAAATGACAGTGCCAGTGCTCATGAGGTGGGGACCCCAAGAACCCCATGTTGAAAATCTGGGACCAAAATTCTAAACATGGCTGAGATATCAACATATGTTGAACATCCCATTGACTGCCATTATATGGAGCTACCTTGATTCTTCAGTTTGCGGTTCGCTTTGAAGAGTGCAGACATGTCCCACTCCACAGAAGATGACAGCACCCAACCTCTGGAGGTAAGTATAGATAAGGGGTGGGGTTTGTGGGTGCACAGAGGCAGGGTCAGGATGAGGTAGGGTGGCAGTGGGGACTACTAGGGACCATTTTCTTTTTCAGGTAAAAAGACATCGGAGGACAGCTAAGCACATTTCAGCACACTGTGGTGGGCTCCCAGTGTGCCACAGTAGTGGCGGGGTGGAAATACATGCCAACACAAGGATTGGGCACCCAACACAAGTGAAAAATGAGCATAGAGGGGCAGACTAGTTCAGTGCAGGATTCTGCATTGAAAATTTTGATGCAGGATTCTGCAATGATAAAAAGATGTGAGTTTCCTTTTTTCACAGGTTTTTATTTTAAAAGCATATTATTCGGCACACTGGGGTGAGCTCCCTGTGTGCCACAGTAGTGGGGTACATGCTGACATGTGGATTGGGCACCTGATGTCAGTAAAAATAAGCATAGAAAGGGCAGACTAGATTTGATGCAGGATTCTGCATTGAAAACTAGATGGGGACTGTTTTCTATTTTTAAGGCACATAAACAAATCGCACACATTTTCAGACACTGGGGTGGGCTCCATGGTCCCCAAAGCTACTGGGGAGTTCAGGAGGTAAAAGCTGACATGATGGTTGGGCCTCCGATGTCAGCACATTTCAAAGTAATATGCTGTGGCCAGGTTATCCGAAACTGGGGAGGCATCCCGTGTGGGAAAAAAAAACAGGAGGATGATCAGAGGGTGGGGAAGGCCAATGGACACCTGAGAATTAATCTTTTAAGGAATCAGGGTCCACTACACACCAGGAAAACAGCACAGTTAGCTTTAAGAATCCTTTTCACAATCTTTTCACCAGCCAAAATATTGGCTGGCAAAAAGGGATTGCAAAATGATTTCAAAGCGTCAAAGTGCCATTATTATAGTAATAAAAAAGACATGGGTAGAGGACATCCCTCACCAAAACCCATGCCTTGGATTTTAGAAAAGATGACCCTAGGGCAAGTTGTGAGATTTTGTTTTCTCTCCTCGCTAAAGGAGAAAACAAGATGGCGGATGATGAAGTCAGATTTTTATCTTAAAGAGGGATTTTCTGAGATTTCCAATCCCTCTTTGCAATCCCTCTTTGCCAGCCCTTCACTACCAGGAATCCTTGACTGAAACTGTGCATCTATCCCAAAGACTGAACTGAGCATGCTCAGAACCCAAATTTTAAAATTTAATAACTTTGAATGGATTAATATTTTTCGCCATTCCAATGCTGGATTGTTCCTTAGGATAACTTGTTTCTACCTGAATATTTCGGTCAAAATTCCAAACAGTATGGTTGCAGCGCAATGAGGAAAAATCAGAAAAATTGGCAAATATTAGTGAAAAATTTGTTTTTCACGGTTCATTGCACAAAATTCACAAATCTGATCAAAACACAATTTGGCAAATCAAGAGATATACCACCCATCACTGTCTATTCCAAATTTCATGCAAGTATGGTTGCAAGTTATTAACGTGGCAAAATTTGGGGTTTAACATTAAAGTGCCTGATCAACCCTTAACTATAGGGGTGCTACTAGGCCCCCATATATATATATATATTTATACAATAAGGGTGAAGGTATATGTCATTGTATATATACCCATAAAATTGCTCCTGTTGTATAACTAAACAATGATGTATCCACAGTGGAATAACTGAAAATAAACTGCTATGTGGATATGTAACAAGTAAAATAATCCACCCAGATGTGTCACCTTCTACTCAGCTAAACTGTTCCCTAAACACATTTACGATTAGTTAAACACCTGTGATTACCTGGGACAAAGCACATTCCATGTATCTCTCATGCACTGCAGAAAATGGGCAGGAATAAACTGAGCAGCAAGCCAAAGCAGTTGCATCTAAACACATTTAGGGACCCTGTTGTATAAATAGCACACATGATGTGAGACTCTGTGGAATATGTAGATATTTGCATTCATTCACAGTGACTTGGATAATATCACTATTGATGGTGCCTTTCATGATATTATCTGAGGTTACTCTGCACTCATGCAAATATTTACCATATTCCACAGTCACCCATCATGTATCCTCCATATATACAAGGGATAAGCAGCGGTTACAGTGTGTGATAATGCATTTATCTGGTATGTTTCCTGCGACTCGGCAATCCCCACGGTGCCGAAGGCACAAGTGAGAGTTAATTAGAGGTCACTGAAACTATACAAGATAAGTGCATTAACACACACTGAATTGCTGCATATTCCATTTATGCAACAGGTTTAGATGTTGTGTGAACATTTTGATTTTGGTAGGTGTAAATAATTTGTCAAAAAGGAAAAGAAAATTGAATTTTATGCTGTTTTTCACTAATTATAAAAAAATGGTATCTATAAATGAAACACCACTCATTTTGTAGATATTTTGAGCTGAACATTTTTCATGCTCACAGTACCATGCTTTCATTTTTGTTTTAAAGTTATTCATATTTGTTTGTCAAAAAGTGAGCAAAAATTACATTTTCTTCTGTTTTCTTGCTAATCATATACAATATACAGGGTTTATATGAATGAAACATTATTCATTTTGTAGATAATTTTGTGCTGAACAATTTTCGTGCTCAACAGTACCATGTTATCTTTTTTCGTTTTAAGTTATTCACATTTAAATATGGTTAGTACTGCTTCTGAGGCCAAACATTCTAAATGAATTCTGAAGAGAACTGTGTAGATAAATGAGCTACTGATGTAGTTACTGTGTGGATAAATGAGTGATGATGAGTTACTATGTGGATAAATAAATTTATCCGATGTAGTAGCACAGATAAATGGATTTATCAGTGCAGAGTTATTCAGACACCTGTTGCATAAACATATATATATATATATATATATATATATATATATATATATATATGGAGAGAGATAGACAGATCGAGAGAGGATATGTGCTGGCCATTCATTGGATACCTGATTTATTAAAATGAGAGTCTATGACTCGGTGACCTCACGAGTGGTGGAGCCACAAGTGAGGTACCGAGGTCACAGACTGCAGGCCAGATATTCAAAATTTGCCCTGGGCTAAATTAGCACTGCCCGGTGGACAAACTTAGCCCGGAGTACAAAGCAAGCCATATTCAAAAGGAATAGCCTGGGCCAAACAGCTTCTGAATATAGCATGGGAATGAGGCCAGGCAAACTGGTTGGGAGTGCAGGGCAAACTTAGCCCTGGAATAAGATAGCTCTGAATATGGCAACCAGGGAAGTACAAACCACAACAGCAAAACAGCGCACAGCAATGTGAAGGTAGGTGGAGGTGAACTATGTGGCCAATGTGTGTGCCAGCAAATGCATGGACCCAGTACAGAACAGTGTTCAAAACTGTAAAATATTCCCCGAACTGTTTGCGCGAGTGCTAACATGTTTGCGTGGGTTTAAGCAGAGGCTAAACTGTTAGCCAGATGCAAACATGTTTGCCCGGTGCTAAACTTTGCCATATTCAAAAGTGACATGCAAATAAGCCTACTTACGTAGTCTGTGGTCAAACATCCAGATTAGCATCTCATTATGCCCCGATTAGCATGCTGTTTGTGCCGGGCTAATGAGTTTAGCTTCCGCGCTAAACCCGCACAAACGTGTTAGCGCTGCACAAACAGCTTGGGAATATTATGCAGTTCTGAACACTACTTCCACATGCACTGCTACCTGAAGCTGTACTGGGACAACACAGCAAAGGCACAGATGGTGGTGGTGCTGCATGCAACTGTCATACTGTAGGTCATGCTACAGTGCACAGCAGACACTACAGTAGCAAGGGGCCCAGTAGTGTGTGGATGCAGCAATGCCTATGGTGTGTAGGGCAGTGATGATGACTGCACTATACACAGTGAGAGGCCCAACCTGCAGGTGTTTACTGACAGTGGACATTACTGTTACACTGTTGTGTGACCCACAGATGCTGCATCTCTGGCAGGGGATGCTCACAGTGACATTTACATGTGTGCTGTGGCAGTTGTACAGCTGTGCGGTATGTGGCTGGGGGCATATATTATTAGAAAGGCACACAGGTGTTGGGGTATGCCCAATACTGGCCCATGTGCACTGCATGATGTATCCCAGCCTTGTGGCCACACCTGGTCTGTGGCACAGCCTGGCCACCCATACACTCTCCTCAACATCCTCCATGCCCACAGTGCTGCATGTGTGTGCTGGCATCTGTTGGTGTCCACAGAAGAGTGGTCCACAGGTGTGTGCTGTATGGCCACACTGCCATGCTGTCCACTGGCAGCAGGTCACCACTTACTGCCTGGCATGGCTGGGACTGGTGGCAGATGATGGCATCGTTGTGATGCCATCAGTTAACAACATGTTTCCTCTATGTTTGGCTTTGTCTATGTGTCATATTTATTTATTAGGATCATGCAAAACCCACACAAAACCCACGCAAAGCCATAGTGTCATGCAAAGCTGATTGCCCAGGGTTAAGACAAGCTTTTCCTGGGCAGTAATGTGCACCGCACTAAGTGTCGCGCTAAGTCACGAAAACCACTTTGCACAGCGCCAGTCATTGAGTATAGCATTGTGCCTGTATTCATGTCAGTTTGCCCTTGCATACATTATGATTTTGCCCAGCGGTAATGCTGTTTTCCCACGCTATTTGGCCTTTTGAATATAGTAGACCCGTGCTAATCCGCACTAAACCTGAGCAAATTGTTTTTGCCAAGCGAAAGTTTTGAATATCTGGCCCTGTGAGTGTAAATAAATCAGGTGTCTGATGAATGGCCAGCAGGTACGATTTATGCAACATCATAGTTTGTTTTACAGTTTTATAAGTTTATGTATTTTTTAATTTTTATGTGGGACTAGTTGTGATTATTTTTTTTGTCTTGGGCGGTGTTTTACTGTATGTGTGGTTTGGCTGTGTGTGGGATGTCATTGGTTGTGAGGTTTGTGAATGAAAGTGTGTGGCAGTTTCTATTGGTTGGCTGTATCATGGGAAAATGCTTGTGATTGGCTGGTTTGTTGTGGGTGTGTTTTTGGAGTTGTGGCACAGTTAGTGAGTGGAGCAGGTCGAGTGTTCGAGAGGGGTGGTTGTGGTGGAGATAGCGGCAGGAGCATGGTGTATGAAAGGGGAGCATACAGTCGCCATTGCCAGGTGAGAGTTTGGATGCCAGCTACCTTGAAAGATGAAGCCGGTGGTGGAGGTGCACTTTGGAGAGGCTTGGTTTGGGGCATGGGGGTGGGGAAGAATGTTGAAGAGGTGATGGAAGCTGTATCGGAAAGCAGGATGTAGGGCATGAAGAGCCGAAGACACGCTTTTGGATTATTCAGAATTCTTCTTTTATTTTGTTTTCTTTTTTTTTGTGGTTGATAATCTGAGGGATTTGGGTGTAAAGATCCGAAGATTGGAGAGTAGAGAATGTTTTGTTGTGGTTATCGATGTGGATTAGGGCTTGCTTTTTTTTTTTTTTTGTTGTTTTTGAGGGCATAAGTTGTGGATCCTTGACATGAAGACAGTGATGATCAGATAGAAGATCATGGGTTCATTATAATTATTGATGGGGTATGGGGCTCGAAGAGGTGGAGGATTATTGCATCTTTTTATTTATTTATTTTTTTATGTGTTGGGTGGGGGTTGTTTTTATGTTGCGTGTTTGACATTTTTTATTGGTAAATAGAGGTTATAGAAATGGAACTTTTGCAGGCCATGGGATTGAGTCCCTTGCTGTCTGAAAACTGGTGTATGCATAGAAGGAGCTGCAATGAAGACATGAACAGGTAATTGCAGTAACAAACTATTTATTTAATTGTGCAGTAAAGGAAAGGTAGATGTGTACACCTTCATGCTTCAAGTTTACTATTGGTACAAGTCTTAGTTTAGTTTCACAGGTTAAGGTAACTTATGTTTTGTATTGCAATGCGTTTATGGTAAATTTGACACCTTTTATGCAAAATGAAAGTATTAACACATGCTTTTACTGATCCTCTCCTTTCCTCCTGGTACAACTCCTCCCTGCTAGCATCACTGATGCTCCTCACTTGCATGCTTTAAATACAGCCTCAAAATCACTTGCTCAACTCACACTCCTGCCACTGCCTCTGACCTCCCCACCCCCTTCCCCATGACAAAGCTCACTGAGCTGCACTTCTCCTTATTTCGCCCACTCCCCGCAGGGCCTCTTTTCAACTCTTCTACCCTACCTCCTAATCGCTTTATCTTAATTTTGGCGGTTAACAGTGTTATGTCCATCATTACTTGAAACTTGACTGTGCCTTACTGTTGAACTGTATTGCTGATTGTCTCCTGTATGTATGTCATTGTCCTCCTTGTGACGAGGTACTCTTGTAAATGAGCCTCGGCTCAAAGGTTGTTAAACTGATGTTAAAATAAATAAAATAAAATAAATAAATATTTATAGTACTTATTCTGTTTTGTGATGACTGTTTTAGTACTAAAGGAAATAAGAATGATAAATAGTGCTGAAGTACATTGCTTAAAATTTTTAACATTAGGTAGATGCTAAGTTTTATCAAAATCGAGTTAGGTAAATAGCTACATAATGCAGAGTCATAGAATCTTTTTCGCTTTTAGAAACACTTTCTTGTGATGACTACAGATCATAACATTGTTGTAAACAGAGGTTTATTATGTCTAGTTAGAAGAGGTTTCAATGCTTGCTATTGTAGTAGTCCCTTGAAAACAAAGTGCCATGTTTTATTACAATGAAGATGTTTGATATGCTTTTTCTTAGGCAGAACATCATTTCTTCATTATGGAAACATCCATTATGCATGTTTTATCAAAGTATGGTGCTTGGAAATATTTCAGTTCTTTTCTTAAGTCCAAGATTACGTTTCTGCCATGTGTCTATCAATGTTTATTTCTTAGTTGAAAATGCAGAAAGTTTAGTGGCCCTGTGGCTTTTTCTTGTATGGTGAGTCTTTGGCTGTGCAAGTTGTTTTTTGTTGAAGAAGTTTTGATTTTGACTTTTTTTGTTTTCTTTTGGTCATGAAGTCTTGATGGTTTTCCATGTGTAGTACCCATAGTCTGAGTCACTATCAGAGTCAATGACGATGGGGTCTTCTTTTCTGTATGGTGTCATACTTGTTTCCTGTGGGAAGAATAAGGAAAAAAACATTTAGTTGTTTTTATTGAAACTATTGTTGTAATGTGGGTGACAAATGAAGTCTGGGGATGTTGGTGTGGGTGGGTGGAAGGTAACTACGTTTTGGGGACTGTGTGATTGTGGATTGGGTGGGTGGTGTGTAGATGGGTAAATATGGGAAAAGTGTTGTGTAGAATGATGCTTACCTTGTATGATGCTGAAGGTAATGTTCTTTGCTGTTATATTCGACCTGTCAAAACAGGTTCCCTAGCAGTTGCTCATATTTAGGTGGAGGGAGGCTGCTTTGGTTTCTTCGCTGGTGGTGGAACAGTGGTATCAGTTGTCGCTTCACTTAGTAGCTTGCAGATTTGGTGTTGTTTGCTTTCATTTATTTTTGCATAATCATTTAGACTTTGTAGCTGTTTATGTCCAGATATTTGGATTATCCTCGTAAGTGCTTCCACTGTCACATAATTTTTGCACTAGGTGCTTTTGAGCTGAGTGGTTGGTTAGTCTTTTGCTGGTTTCAACATTGGCTGCAGCAATGAAGGTTTTACTATGGTTGAGAGTTTATTTATGCCAATCGGTTGATTTTTTACCAAGCTGACAGCCTGTTATTGCTACACTGAGGTGTTTGCTGAGAGGAAGAAAGGAGAATCAGGTTGTAAAGATTTTTCTGGCCTTTTTGATTTGTAGATCTCATAGTTTGTTACTGGGCATCTGGGCAGGTTTTCTGGCATTTCATATTTTATTGGCTTTAGTTTTGGTATTCCTTGGGATTTGTACCAGTTCTGGTTTTGTTTGGCATTCATGGTTATATTCTTGGAATGTTTTCCCCATCTTCTTCTTGCTTTAATTGTATGTCTCCCAACAGAGTAACCGTGATTTTTGTGTTGCCTCTAAGGACAAGTAGAGACTGATGGTGAGCCACATGGTGTTTGTTAGACAGTCAGTGATGTAGCGACCAAGTTGTTTCTTTTATACAATTCATCAATTATTTGATCTGTGAGTTCACTCAGCAGCTTTTGGTGTGCACTTTTCCAAGGCTCTTTAACTGTTTTGCTTGGATTTCAGTACTTGTCTGGTAGTATCAAATTGTTGTGCAGTTGATATGGAGATTGGGTAGTTGTTTTCCTTTAAATGCCTTTCTATGCTTTGCAAAATAGCTTGTTAGTGGTTCATAGGGTGTGTTGTCTTTCTTTTTGCATGCATGAAGTAGTGGCAGTATTTAGGATTGCTGGGCTGAGTTCATAATGTGTGTAGTGATACTGAAGTTTTGTGTATGTAGGCTTTCACAAGATTCAAGTCTATGTTTGTCTTTTTAAGTGTATTGCTGTTTTCGCACTTTGGATGAAGTCTGAAATTGCTGCTATGTCTGTTCTTAGAGGATTGTTTTCTATGTTGTAGGTGTTATGGACTTGCTTGCTGGTGCTTGGCATTTCTTGTTGCTCACTTGTGATAGGGAGGAATGTAGTGACTGGTGCTGTGGATTGCTTCTGGGCTGGTGCTTTTTTGGGTTATTTTCAGTTTCATGGGTGCTGTTTCAGGTTGGTTATTTTTGTGTTGAGAACTAACCTGTATTGTGCAGCTTCTAGAAGGACTTCTCAAGCAGATTGTGGTGCTTGCTTTTTCTGAGGCATGCTGGTGATTGCCATGGTGAAATTGAAGGCTGTACATCAATTTGAAGGTGACTGCTGTTGTTGTGGGTCTTCTAGATGGTCCACATTCATTTCAAGTTGACTTATTATGTCCTGTAGCCCGAGGTCAAAGCTCTTGTCTTCTGCTTGTGCCATCTTTGTTATTTTTTTTATGTCATTTTCATTTGAAGTCATAGAACTAGTCACCTTATTTGTTTAATTATTATTTTAAATCCTGTCGGATGAGTGTACATGGTGGTTTTCCCATGTGCAGAGTTTGCCATTACAGTGAGCTCATGGAGTGGTAGGACGTCTTTATGCATGGTGCTAGGTGTGAGAGATGGCACGAGATGGCATGATTTCATTGAGAAAAACAAGAAAGGGCAAACTTTATGCTAATTAGGATTCAGGTCTTTGACTGGACGTAGGGTGTGGGATAAATGAACTTTTAAACATTTATGCCACACTTGTGAAAAATACATAGATTTATTGCATTGTTAATTTGCCCACATATGTTGCATAAATGTATTCATACAATGGGGTGGGAGCAATATCAGTGTGATAACCTCAGTTATTTCCACTGCAGTGTAGATCTGAAGATGACATCAGCAGAGTTAAAATAACTGACAGATATGTATACTCTGCTGATGTCACCAGTCACTCACTACAGTCTGCATTCTAAATGGAACTGCTTCACAATACAGTTTCTGTTTCTTAATGCTACCTGCAACTAACTCAATTTGCATTGCTAAAGACACTCACCTGTGTCCCATTGTGTTTCTGAAATACCCAGCCCATTACTATGCTGATTGCAGCTTCACTACAGCCTGCATTCTAAATGAAACTGCTTCACAGAAAAGTTTCTGTTTCTCACTGCTAGCTGCAACTTACCCAATTAGCATTGCAAAGGACACTCACCTTTGTCCCATAGTGTTTCTGAGACTCTCAGCCCATTCAGAAAAACTCACACACACTCAGACTACACACAGAAAGATCAGAAAGCACACAGAAACAGGAAAAGAACACAGGAAAACATAGTATTTCTAAAGCTCCCACCCCATTGTATAACTAGCACATGATGTGCACATTGTGTGCTATGGAAAATATTCTCACTCCTGCAGAGTGAGCTCTGAATACCTCACTCATTCCTTCAGCATTCGTGAGTATCCAGGAGGTCACTCTGAGGAGCAGAACATTTTCATATCACACCCTGTCCGACATGTATTTATTTATACAATGGGGTGAAGGTATATGTCATTGTATATATACCCATAAAATCACTCCCATTGTATAACTAAATCATGGCATATCCTCAGTGGAATAACTGAAAATAAACTGTTATGTGGATACATCACAAGTAAAGTAATCCACTTCAAATACATCACCTTCTACTCAGCTAAACTGTTCCCTAAACACATTTTACAATTAGGTTAACACACCTGAGATTGCCTGGCACACAGCACATTCTTCATATCTCTCATGCACTGCAGAAAAATGGCCAGGAATAAACCTCTCACATGCACTGCAGAAAATGGCCAGAAATAAACTGAGTAGCAAAGTGGCATCTAAACACATTCGGGATCCTGTTGTATAAACAGCAAACATGATGTGCAACCTGTGGAATACGGTATATATTTGCATTCTGCAGACACGACTGGATAATATCAACACTCATGGCAGAGCCACTCATGATATTATCCAAAGTCACTCTGAGCTCATGCAATATTTACCATATTTCAAAGTCGCTCATCATGTAGCCTCTCTTCCTCTTGCACTCTCTCCCTCTCTCTCTCTCTCTCTATATATATATATATATGTATATATTCTATGCAAAAAATTGTGTTACTGTACCATTTAGGGTTGAAATAAAAAGTCGGAAATGAAAATCTTTAGGGTTGCCTTCCCCACCCACCAATCATCCCCAGATTGACAGATGATGGGGTGTGTCACTGAGGTTGTGAGACCTAAACATCACTCCATTCCATGTGTAATCATTTTGACAAGGGACAGCAAACAAGAATGGGGAGACATTTAGGCCTCAGAACCCAATGACACGCCCGTCATCTCAATCTGGGATGAAACCTGCATCCTTACAAAAAACTCTCCTTGGGCTCTCTCCTCCTGGTTTGACTGCCATTATCCACCAAGTAAGCTCACTAGCTTCAACACGTCCTCCTGTAAAACCAAGTTGAAGGTACCTAGGGCAAGGACCTCTCATGGACAACAGACTTCCTCTACCGTGCCCCTTCTTTGTACAACTCCTCCCTGCCAGTATCTCAGACACCCCCACAATCTCTTGCTTTAAAACTACCCTGCAGAACCATCTTTTCACTACTCGCAGCTGTTGCTGTTTCTAAGCTATCTTGCTCACTCTCTGACAAAGCCCCTGTTGGCTGCTCAAATCCTCTACCTTCTCAACCCTTGGTTCCTGTTACCTCCCTGTTGACTCCACTAAAACACACTGTATTTATATCCTATGTTTTTCTGATGTTCTAGTTATTTCCTGAACAATGTTAACTTCACCAATCCTGTATGTGGTAAATTGTTGATCTCATTTATCCTCCTGTATCCTCAAAAACTGTACACTGTTTCTCTGTACCAGTTGTTATCACTGTATTGTACTCTCTGTGATGAGGTACCTTTGTAAACGAGCCTCTGGCTCAAAGGTTGTAAACTGATGCATAATAAATAAATAAATAAATGATTGGCGGGTGGAGGGCAGCCCTAAAGATGTTTCATTTCCGGCTTTTTAGTTTTAACCTAAATGATGCATTAATGTAGTTCTTTGCATAGAATTTCCTTACTTTTGAGAAAGAATATAAAACTAAAATATTGCAGAAGTTGGTGGGAATTAATGAGCCCCTTTGGGCCGCGCTCCCTAACAGCTGTACAACATCAACACTCTCAACTTTTAATGTAAAAGATCAAACTGTGTCTGAGATATAACATGTTAAAATTTGAGATTTTGATTCATCGAGTTGCACAATTTTGCACCTGTTTTCATTTTACAGACACAACAACTGAGAAGTACATCCATGACATTAAGGCTAGGTACCCTATCAATTTCAAGCCACCATGACAATGCAAAACACTGTCCACAAAGTGTAAATTGCACCACACAACATCTCTGCAAAAATATATTGTCTGACATGTAAACACTGTAATTGACATCTACTGGACATGCTGTAAACACCCTCCAAATTTCAAGTAAAAGACCAAACCATTTCCAGATATAACATGTTAAAATTAGAGATTTTCACTCATCAGAGTTGCACAATTCCACACCTGTTGACATTTTACAGACATGACTGAAAAGTGCATCCATGACATTAAGGCTAGATACCTATCAATTTCAAGCCACCACGACAATGCAAAACACTGTCACAAGTGCAAAGTGTGCCACACAATATCTACACAAAAATATATTGTCTGACACGTAAATACCATAATTGACATCTACAGGACATGCCGTAAACACCCTCCAAATTTCAAGTAAAAAGACCAAACCGTTTCTGAGATATATAATGTTAAAGATTAGTAAAATTGGCCTATCTAATGCATTATAAAATCTGAACATCTTGTCTCTATCTCGCGATCAAAGATCGCGATCAAAGGATCTCACATTCAAAGAATTTGCAGGCCCGTGATCAAAGAATTTGCAGGCTCACAATCAAAGAATAAAAATGCTGAAATCAACATTTTGAGACATATGCAGCAAACCACCACCATGGTTCGACATAACGAAGCCCCTGAGCAGAACCCACCCTCATTTGTCATCCTAGGCCACCCATGAGCTGAGAATTTGTATTTTCAAGGCATCATTCCTTGCTCGCGCGATGCAAGATCGCAAAAGAATCTCTGGATCAAAAGAATTTGCAGGCTTGTGATCAAAGATCACTAGCGAGCCATGATCAAAAGAATTTAAAAGCTTATAACTCTATTTTGAACATTTTACACCAAATGAAAGGCATGGCTTGATAGATCGAAGCCCTCTGAGTAAAACCCATGTAGTTTTACTTCAAAAGTGACCCCATAGCTGACATATTTGATTTTTACAATCGGAATTTAAAAACAAGATGGCGGACCTCACGATCAAAGAATTCTCGGGACAAAGATTCTTTGACTGAAAGACTGCAAATTCTTGAACCATGAGACTAGACCAGATGTCCAGAACCCCATTGTTTGTTCCAAAATAACCATATAAATTTTCTCCACTGACTTATAATGGGAACTTAAAAGTGCTATAACTTTTGAATGCCTCAATATTTTTCATGGAATGAAAAGCAGCATGTTCTGCCATAGAAGTTCTTTCAAATGAGCAACATCACAGGATGGCATGCCACACAATGGCTGTGCAGCACCATGGACAATATCCCAAAACTGGATAATTTTGCATTTTCAGCATTTTCATGCACAAAAACTATAAGTCTGACAGAAACAAAATTTGGCTGATCAAGATATATACCATGCCCCACTGTGCATACCAAATTTCATGTAAATCCATTAAACAGGTCTAAAGTTATTAACACCCCAAATTTTTACTTTAACATAGAAGCGTCTTAATAACCGAATATAGCTAAAGCGACTCACCTATTATTATATATATATATATATATATATATATATATATTTATACAATGGGGTAAAGGTATATGTTATTGTATATATACTTCAGAAATCACTCCCATTGTATAACTAAATGATGTCGTATCCACAGTGGAATAACTGAAATTATATGAGTGGTATCATCTGTCAGCCAATCGAATGCAGAACCACTGCAGTTATAACAACACAAATTAAAAAATATCTTGACAGTCATTTATTCATACAAACACTGCCCACTGTCATTTAAGGGCACCAAAACCACACCCACAGTCGTTTATCCATACCTGACCATCCCAAGAGAAAAAATGGCATTGGAACAGCTGTCCACCTTGACAGCTCTCAAACTGACCAAAACATGGTTCCAGACTCTGACAGAAGAAGAGAGCAACAATGCTGCACCTCAGTTCTCGTAACAGTCCCCCAGCCAGTCAACCAACTCAAACTTACCAGATTCTTACTGCCTTGTACAACACATTAGTTGACTACTGGTGATCTCTCTGAAATCCCTATCTCTTTCAGTTGCTGGCAAGCAGGCTTCAATAGGCCACATGCTGACTGCGATTAACTCTTTTTTTATCATATAGAAGATTTTTGCCAAGTTTTCCAGTAGCAGATCTACATATACAGTCATAGCAAGATACAATAAGATACAGCCATAACTCTACAAGTAAAACCACCTAGTAAGAAAATGGTTACAATATACACAAGTACACTGTAAATCTGAGAGGTGAACTATTCATATACTTCAGTTGTCAATAATAAGAGCAATCAAACTTTGAGGGTCTGGTCTCATATCTGCATGCCTGATGTATTAGTTGCACATTCAGTCCCACCCCCACAGGGAGGGAGTTCCTAGTATGGAGGATAGGAGTGAGGAGAAATTTGAAACAGGACTACACTAATTCTTGACGGGAAGGTACATACTTCTGCTTCTTCCGCTGACACTGACCTGGCTGCTTAAATTTATGCTGCTCCCACTGACACCGACCCAGGTTCTAAAAAAACTATAAAATTAACTCCATCTCATATAATAGTAATAACATCCACTGAGTTGGATTATACTTGCAATAACTGGTTTCTGTGGGGATTAAACACCTTGACTTCGCCGCATTTACTCATCCACAGAAGCTCGGTCATTGCTTCGTACATCCAACTCGCTGGATGTTATCACTTAAATAAATTGTTAAGTGTGGATACGCTCATAAGTAAAATAATCCATTCCAGATACATCACCTTCTAGTCACAATGAACCCATTCTATTCTAAACACATTTACAATTAGTTAAAACACCTGAGATTACCTGGCACAAAACACATTCCATCAATCTCTCATGCACTGTAGAAAATGACCAGGTGTAAACCTCTCTAGGTGCACTGTAGAAAATAGCTAAGAATAAACTGAGCAGCAAGCCAAAGTATTCCGCATCTAAACACATTCAGGGACCTTACTGTAGAAATAGATGCATGATGCGCGACTCTGTGGAATATGGTAGATGTCTGCATTCATGCACAGTGACCTGATAATATCACCCATGGCAGAGCTACTCATGATATTATCTGAGGTCACTTTGCACTGATGCAACTATTTACCATATTCCACAGTCGCTCATCATGTATCCTGTGTGTATGTATATAATGTATATCTATCTATCTATCTATCTATCTATCTATCTATCTATCTATCTAGCTATCTATCTATCTCTATCTCTATCTCTATCTCTATATATTAGAGGCAAAAACTCAGTTTAATGCATCAGTTAGGGTTATTCCACAGCAAAAAAAAGCTAGATAATTCAGTGTTAGGGTTGAAAGCCCCCTTGACCCCCAGCCCACCCCTCAACCGGCACTGGGTATGCGTGTAGGCCGTCGGCTCTAACTCTCAGCCCATCACATGCTGTAAAGAAGCTGAGGTATAGGAGAATGGGGTGAGAGTTAGGACCAACGACCCCAATGCACACCCCAATGCTGGTTGGGGGTGGGCTGGGGTCCAAGTGGGGACTTTCAACCCTAACCCCAAATTTCCCTAGCTTTTTGCTGTAGAACAACCCTAACTGATGCATTAAACAGAGTTTTTGCCTCTAATTTCCTTCTTTGAGCATGAGGATGATAAATAAATGAAAGGAATGCAGTGGTGGCAGCGCTCCTTTACATGATGTCTTGTTACACAATAACAGGAACTGCAAGCAAATACAAGTGGCAACAGTAATGCATATGGCAAAAGTAAATGTAAATGGCAAAGCAACGTTAATAGAAACACAAGTGTAAAGTGATGCCTAACCAAACAGTTATGTAAACAGAGACATCAATCAGAAGTGCATACAGAATGCAACTGGTAACACACACATTCATGGTACCACAATTGTAAACACAAATGGTAACAGTAACACCAACAATAACACCTAAGTAAACAGACACACAAGCATGTATGAAAATGCAAACTAACGCACACACTCACGGAACCACAGTTGTATATGCAAATGGTTATGGTAACAGCAATAATAAAGCCAATAAAAACAGAAATGCAAGCACATACATCAGCATGAACTGTTACACATAAGGTCACGGTACCACAATAGTAAGCATAAATGGTAACAGTAACAGCAACAGTAAAGACAACAGAAACAGAAATGCAAGCGCATATGAAAGCATAAACCGTTATGCACATGGAACAGTGATTTGAATGGTAACAGAAGTGCAACTGGAAACGCTAGCTGTCATAGTAACAAAAGGGTACACCCTTCTTTTCCCCAAAACTGCATTGAAAAATGAATTGAAAACAAAGAATGTATGCATTATAATTGACTTCAGAGCAGAAAAGTATGACTTGGAATACTAAATTGCTTATATCTCAGGAACCGTATAGCGTAGGAAAAAAATTAAAATTTTGTATGAATTATTACTTTCCTGGCTGGTTTTTGCTTAGCTTTTTCAATTGGGGGCTAAGCATTTTTTGACAAAAAGTCAGTATCTAGTACCGTTTCTGAGATACGGGCTCTGAAAGACGCGACAGACGCCTATAATGTTATCCTATGGACAAATCGTCAACTTTGGAGTGCTGTCACTTTGCCACCCTGTAATATGTTTCTGCAAACCTCAAAAAGGCACATTTGTAGGATGTTGGTGTTCTTCCATCCAGATTTCAGCCCAAAAGACCAAACCGTTATTTTCCAGCAGAGCAGCAAATAATTCCTGTAATATGGCAGACGCGTAATGTTATCCTATGGGAAAAAGTGCCAATTGTAGTACTGTAACTTTGTCACTCTGTAATATTTTTTACCCAATCCACCAAAAGGCACATCTGTGGGTTGTTGCCTTCCTTCTTTCCAAATTTCAAGTAAAAAGATCAAACCATTTCTGATATATTCAATGTCAAAGATTGGCAAACTTTCCCTAACTATTCCATTATAAGAAATCTGGCCATCTTATCCCTATTTTGCAATCAAAGATCACAATTTAAGAATCTCATGATCAAAGAATTTGCAGACTCATGAACAAAGAATAAACAATGTAATAATTCAAGAAGTAGAAGTAATTGCAGTAAACCACTGCCATGGTTCAACAGAACGAAGCCCCTGAGTAAAACCCATCCTCATTTGACTTCCTAGGACACCCTGGGCTAAGAAAAATTGAATTTAAATTGGGCTATCTTGTCCCTCACTTGCAATGCAAGATCGTGGTCAAAGAATCTCCTGATCAAAGAATTTGTAGCCTCACAATCAAAGAATTTGAAAGCAAACAAAGAATAAAAATGTAATAAATCAAAAATTGGAGGAATTGCAGTAAACCACCACCATGGTTTGACAGAACGAAGCCCCTGAGTAAAAACCACCCTCATTTGACTTCCTAGGGCACCCATGTGCTGAGAAAATGATTTTAAATTCGACCATCTCATCCCTCACCACGATGCAAGATCACGATCAAAGAATCTCACAATCAAAGAATTTGCAGGCTCATGATCAAAGAGTGAAAAGGTGAAACACAATTTATTCACTAATTTGAGACCAAACCAATGGCAACAGAACAGACCCTCCTGAGCAAAACAAGCCCTCATTTGTGTCCCTAGCCCACCCCTGAAGCTGGAGATATTAGTGTTTTAGGTCACGATGCAAGATTACATCAAAGAATCTCACAATCAAAGAATCTGTAGGCTGCTGATCAAAGATCGTTAGCGAGCCATGAATTAAGATTTTAAAAGCTTATAACTCTACTTTTTGACCAATTTGATGGAACCAAAGCCATGGCTTGATAGATCAGGGTCCCCTGAGTAATATCCATCAAAGTGTTACTTCAGAAGTGACCCTGAGCCGAGATATTTGTGTTTGTGTGATTGGAAAACTGAAGACAAGATGGAGGACCTCGTGAGTCAAATAATTTTGAAAATTCCTCAGTAACAAAGTTTCTTGAACTGTGAGGCTGCAAATTTTGATCACCAGGTGAGACCAGATGGCCAGACCCCCATTCTTTGATCGCAGATATAAATATAAATTTTCCCATTGACTTATAATGGGAAATTAAAAGTGCCATAACTTTGAATGCATTAATATTTTTCACCAAACAAAAACGTCAGTTCCAGCCACAAAAGCTTTTTCAAACAAGCCATCTTGCAGAGTAGCACACCACATGATGGCTGTGAAGGACCACATTAAGAATGCCAAAAGGTGCCTTCAAAAATGGATAATTTTGCATTTTCAGCACTTCGTACCACGAAGACCAGCACTCCAACACAAACACAATTTGGCAGATCAAGAGACCTAGTGCACCCCAATGTGTGTCCAAATTTCAGGCAAATCCATTGAATGGGTCCAAAGTTATTAATGTCCAAACTTTTGCTTTTAGTGTGAAGTGGCAGCTCAACCTAACTATAGTGGCGCGACTGCACCACTATAATATATATTATGGTAGCATGGTAGTGCTACCATAGTTAGGGGTTGAGGAGCCCTTTTAAGGTTAAAGGGTCAAACTTTGCACCTTAATAACTTTGCCACCATTCAATGGATTTGCCTGAAATTTAGAATGCATGATCAAGAACCATACACCTTGTGATCTGCCAACTTTCATATCAGTCAGATATACAACTGTGGAGTTAGTAAGTGTGATCTGTGTGTTCATTTACGCTATTTGGTGAATTCTTTGCTCGTGCCTACAGGTCATACAGTTTGCACAAGCAGTCAAAAACATCAGAGAACATGTGGCTGGGGCACCCAATGTGCATTTTGAAGATTTCATGAATAAATATTGAACGTTCAAAAGTTATTCAAAAACAAGTTCCCATTATACATCAATGGGAAAAGTTAACAAAAGTTTGACACTTTGCAAATGCACTTTTAGTGTCGCAAATGGCCTTAGTAGTGTCGCAAATCTGCTATTTTATTTTCAGGTACTGATCAGAAAATGCTTGGCATTTAAATATGGGACCCTCGACAACACAATTCTTTTGTGTTCACCTAGTCAGACCCTGAGGATGCTAGCCATGTCTTTATTTTGGGGTGAAACACCCTAGAAAGATGTTTTTCAAATTTCTGGAAAAAGTAGTGTTGCAAAGTAGTGTTACACTCACGACACTTTAGCAAATGCTTGTGAAAGTTTTCACAAATCATGACACTACTTTTTCAGACTATGGCCAAAATGACAGCACTTTGTTAACTCCTGCTGCAAAAGAACGGTTTGGTCTTTTGAGCTGAAATTTGAGGGAACGCAGCCAACATCTCACAGATGTGCTTTTGGTGGTTTGGTGAAAAATATTGCATGGCTGTAAAGTTACAGTGCTCCAATTTTGGCATTTTTCCCATAGACTAACATGGTGGTGTAAACTGCATCTTCATGACCTCGATTCTAAAACATGCAAGATACAGATTTTGTTGTGAATTTATAGCCCTGTGGGCTATGTAATAATAAAACCTAGCCAGGAAAATCATGATTTTTGTGAAACTTAATTTTTTTCTACATCATGTGGTTGCTGAGATATTTGCAATTAAGTACCTTCAATGCTCATTATAAGCCTAATGCCCATTACAATGCATACATTCTTTATGTTTCTCTATGCAGATGTTCAGGAAAAACAGGGTATGTGCTTCTGTTACAGTTACACTTATTGGTTCCACTTGGCTTTATGTCCCCATTTGCATTACAGCTCCCGGTATGCCACCATGTGCATTACCCTTTGCATTGTCATTTCCACATGTGTTTTCATTGCTGTTACCATTTGCATTTCCACCTTGTGTTTGCATTGCTGTTCCTGTTACTATATCACAAGACATCATGTGGCGGAGCGCGAGACTCCATAATGCATACATTCACTATTTCTCGTCATCATTCTCAAAAGAAGGAAATTAGAGGCAAAATACTCAGTTTAATGCATCAGTTAGGGTTGTTCCACAGTGACACAAGTGAGAATTTGGTGTTAGGGTTGACACCCCCTCGGACCTCCAGCCCACCCCTCCAACCCAGCATCGGGTGGCGTTGAGTCATCGGTCTAACTCTCACCCCATTCCTCCTATTGCTCAGCTTCTTTCACATGTGATGGGGTGAGAGTTAGTTGATGACCCCAACACGCACCCCAATACCAGTTGGGGGTGGGTTGGGGGTCCAAGGGGTGTCAACCCTAACACTGAATTTTCTCACTTTGTCATGCTGTGGAACAACCCTAACTGATGCATTAAACAGAGTTTTTTGCTCTATATATATATATATATATATATATATATAGTGCCAGTATAGTTAGGGTTGCCTGCCACTTCTATTTTAAACCCCAAATTCTGCACTTTAATAACTTTGCCACCATAACAAAGATTTGCCTGAAATTTTTCATCTGCTGTGGGGCACCATAAATCTCTGGATATGGCAAGTTTTGTTATGGTTGGATGAGTGACTGTGGAGCTGAAGAGCACCAAAAACATGCAAAAAATTTTTGTTTGCATTTCTTTGTTTGGGGCTACAGCCCACATGATTTATCCATCTGGTCTGAAATCTTCAGGGAAGATGCAGTCTGGAGCACTGATGTAGTTTTTGAAGATATGGTGAAAACATATTAAATCGCTCAAAAGTTATTCAATTTTTAAGTTTTAACATTGACGTCAATGGGAAAAATATATGTGCCTTTCAAAACTGTCACAAAACCACTTTTTACTGTGGCAAATGCACTTTTTACTGTCATGCTGCCATCATCTTGTTTCAGGTAGTGGTGAAGAAACACATCTATAGTTCAAATTCTAGTACCCCTAGGTAAACACTGACAGTTGGGTTTACCTAAACAGGCCTGAGGAACACAGTGTTGCCATCAGTTTTTTCTAGGACTTTCTTAAAACTGGGTGACCCATAGTATCACAAGTCATGGCAGTATTTGCGACACTTCATGAATCATAACACTGTCACATCTGTACTGTCGCAATTTGCGACACTACTGCACCAAAAAGCCATTTCTTTGCCACACCGCTGCACCTAAATGGTTGGGGCATTTTGGCTGATATGTGCAGGTACAAGCCCTGGCCCCACATATGTGCCTTTTGATGGTTTGGTAAAAAATTGAAAGGGCCTGTATATTAAGGTTAAGTAAGCACTTCTATGTTAATCTCAAACTGTTGCACCTGAATAACTTTTCCCCTTTCAACCAATATTCATGAAATTTGGAACAAAAAGGCACTGTACCAAGATCTCTTGATCCTGCAAATTTATGTAGATCGGTCCAGTGAGGGCAAAGTTATAGAGGTGCATAAAAAACTAAAAGTCTCCGCTTTAAAATGTTAAGACTTTTTCCATCGGCTAACTGAAAAATAGGATGCTTGAAACCTGAAACTTTCAGGTTTGATAATGTTTGGTCAAAGGTATGTGCTTTGTGTTTTTAGGTCCAGCTGTTAAGGAATGTTTTAAAATAGTTAATAAAATGTTTCATTTCTGAGCATGCACAGTTCAAAAATCAACTTTCTATTTATAACTGATTTTTTCAAATGCAGCAGATGACCATTTGACACAGCTGTCTTTAATAAACAACAACTGTGTCATATAGTGTAACCCTGCTGCTGCTGTGACTGTGTGTATATATATATAGTCTATGCAAAAACTTTTGTTAATACATCAGTTAGGGTTCTTCTACAGTGAAAAAGTGAAATTCAATTTTAGGGTTCCTATCCTTTGCATCCCACCCCAGCCCACCCCCACCAACAGGAACGGGTGTGTGTTGGAGGTTGTCAACCTAGCTCTCACCCTATTCTCCTACACTGCACCACCTCAGCTAGTTTACACATGGGATGGGGTGAGAGTTATGGCCGATAACCCCACTGCACTCCTGATCCCTGTTGGTAAGCGGCTGGGTGGGTAAGGGTGGAACCCTAAAATTGAATTTCTTACTTTTTTCACTGTAGAAGAACCCTAACTGATGCATTAACAAAGTTTTTCTGGAATTTTACTTTCTAAGAAAGAATAGAAAGTAGAAATTTGCACAAGTTGGTGGGAGTGCAGGGCCTCCAACTTGTAAGTGCCAGGACACAATACACACCCAATAACAAAAGTACATTCACAACAGCAAGCAAGCCACCAAAAAAAAATGTTAATCTAGTAGAACAATAGAAAACGCCAGTAAAAATGTAAACTGCACCACACAATATCTCCACAAATATATATTGTCTGACATGTAAATACATCTATTAACATCTACAGGACATGCGTCAACACCCTCCAAATTTCAAGTAAAAGACCAAACCATGACCAAGATATGACATGTCAAAATTTTAATTTTCATTCAGCAGAGTGGCACAGTTCTGCACCTGTTGAAATTTACACACACAATGACTGAAAACTACATCCATGACACTGAGGCTAGGTATCCTATCAATTTCAAGCCACCACCACAAGCAAAATGCTGTGTGCAGAACATAAACTGTGCCACACCTTGTCTCCGCCAAAAAATATTTTCCGACACAGAAACACTATAATTTACATCCACAGGACAAGCTGTCAACACCCTCAAATTTCAAGTGAAATGACCAAACCGTGTCCGAGATATAACATTTTAACAAATAAGATTTTCATTCATCAGACTGGCACAGTTCCGCACTCTGTTGACATTTAACACACACAATGACTGAAAACTTCATCCATGACACTAAGGCTAGGTATCCTAACAATTTCAAGCCACCACCACAAGCAAAACACTGTCTGCAACATGTAAAGTGCATCACGCAATATCTCCACAAAAAGTTCTTCAACACATAAACACCATAATTCACATGGACAGGACATGATGTAAACACCTCCAAATTTCAAGTAAAAAGACCAAACTGTTTCCTTGATATTCAGTGTTAAAGATTGGTAAAATTTCCCTATCTATTCCATTATAAAAGTCTGGCCATCTTGTCCCTATCTCGTGATCAAAGATGGCGATCAAAGACTCTCAAGATCAAGAATTTGTAGGCTCAAGAACAAAGAATAAAAATGTTTGTAATTTAAAACATTTAAAGAATTGCAGTAAACCACCACCATGGTTCGACAGAACAAAGCCCCTGAGCAAAACCCACCCTCATTTGACTTCCTAGGGCACCCTGGGCTGAGAAAATGGACTTAATCCGCCATCTCATCTTACCCTCACAATGCATGATCACGATCAAAGAATTTGCAGGCTCACGATCAAAGAATTTGCATGGTGATGACCAAAGAATAAAAACTAGTGTCATTTACAACATTAACACAATTGTGGTAAACCACCAGCATGGTTCATCAGAACGAAGCCCCAGTAAAACCCACCCTCATTTATCTTCCTAGACACCCCTGAGTTGAGAAAATGTATTTTTCATCTGTCCATCTCGTCCTCACTCCGATGCATGATCATGATCAAAGAATCTGGGGTGAAAGAATTTGCAGGCTCATGATCAAAGAAATTCTCGTTCTCAAACAAAGAGCTAGAGACAAGGTGGCCAGATTTCAAAACTGTTTTTGTAGCCCAGTGGTGACCTACAAAGTAATATAAGGGTGGGTTTGCTCAGGGAACCTTGTTCTGCCCCATCTGAAAAAAAAAAAATAGTTTTCATTATCCCTGGTGTTCTAGCGGACCCTTCCCATCATAATCCATTATAGTCCCACACAAAGATTACTACACAAGTTAGCCAGCCTTGGAGTGGGTCCCAAGGTGGTAGCCTGGATTACAAATTGGCTGAACAACAGGACACAAAGGGTAGTAGTAAATGGAGTACACAGTAAAGAAAGGAGGTTACTAGTGGGGTACCGCGAGGGTTCAGTACTAGGACCGGTCCTTTTAATGTCTTTATAAGTGACATTGCAGAGGAACTGAAAGGAAAAGTATGTCTCTTTGCAGCGACACAAAGATCTGCAACAGGTTGATACACAAGATGGAGTTGAAAGGATGAGAAGGGACTTGGCAAGGTTGGAGGAATGGTCAAATGTATGGCAGCTCAGATTCAATGCAAAGAAGTGCAAGGTAATGCACATAGGAAACAACAAAAACCAGGGAAGCGAACACAACGGAGGGTGAGATACTGACAACAGTAAAATGGAAAGGGACCTGGGGTAATTATATCAGATGACCTAAAGGTGGGCAAGTAATGTGAGAAGGCAGTAAGGAAGGCTGGGAGATACTGGGATGAATAGGAAGAGGCATCAATAGTAGAAAATAGGAAGTTGTTATCCCTCTGTACAGACAGTTGGTGAGACCCCATCTGAGTACTGTGTGCTGTTCTGGAGACCCCACCTCCATAAAGACATAGACAGAGTGGAGGCTGTCCAGAGGAGGAATCAAAATGGTGCAGGGTCTGCACCAGAAAACATATGAAGAAAGACTAAAGGAGCTTAATATGTATACCCTTGAGGAAAGAAGGGAGAGAGGGACATGATAGAAACTTCAAGTACCTCAAGGAAACAACAAATTCCAAGAGGGTAGCATCTTTCAGAAAAGAGATGTGCAAGAACAAGGAGCACAATTTGAAGATAGAGAGGGATGGCTCAGAGATAATGTGAGGAAGTATTTTTCACAGAGAGGGTTGTGGATGCATGGAACAGCCTCCCTGAGGAGGTTGTGGAGTCAAGAACAGTGGGGAATTCAAGAATGCATGGGACAGACATAAGGCAGTCCTAGTGGGGGTAGGAGGAAGTAAGCTGTTGGTTAACTAGGATCTGCAGCTTATCTGTTAGATTGGAAAATGGGCAGACTAGGTGGGCCAGTGGTCCTTATCTGCTGTCAAATTCTGTTTCTATGTTTTATGATAGTGTCCATAGTAATCCCCTATCCCTGGTAGTTTAGTACCTCAATCAGTATTTTATTAGTATGTCTGTTTTTTATCCGTGGTAGTCTAGTGACCCCCATGTGTGTTTATTAATACTTTTACATATCCCTGGTAGTCTAGTGCCCCCATGTGTATTTTATTATTATTTATATCCCTTGTAGTCTAGCTATCCCCACCCCATCACAATAAAATAAATAAGCATGTTCAGTGTCCTGGAATTCTAGTGGCTCTCACCCCCACCCAGCTGTTCCAGCCACCCAGCACCCCCCACCCTTCCCAGCCCAGATATTTGTGTTTTCAACATTCTATATCTCAGAAACCACATAATGGATTCCCACAACATTTGGCAGGTCAAGAGACCCACACATAGATATTATATGTGCCAAAATGTCATGCAAATCCATTCAACAGTATCAACTATTAACATTCAAAAATCGGGTTTAACATAGAGGTTACCTTTCATCCTAACTAATACTGGCACTACCATGCCAGTATAATACACATACACACACACACACACACACACACACATATATATATATATATATATATATATATATATATATATATATATATGTGTGTATTCTTTGAAAAACCTGTGTTCATACAATGTTTAGGGTTCAGGCTAAAACACCAAAAGCAAGGAAATGTGGCTTTAAGTTTTCCAACCCTAAAATTACAATGCCACCCCTAAAGCAAATCAGGGCAGAGTCTTCCTAAGGGATGTCAACCCAGGGGCATCATTTCAGCAAAATCATAGGGGTAGCAAGGTGGGGTGGGCATGATATGGGTGGGGCCACAGTGTGGGTGGGGCCAGGTGTGGGTGGGAGCCATGGTGTGGGCGGAACAGAGAGGGTGACATAGAGCTAGTTACCAAGTAATTTAAAATAAAAATGGGTATGAATTGGATAGTAAAGTCTCGAGTATAAATCTGAAATGGGCCATTACAGATGTTGATTCAAATTAAATAGCTAGTTTTCATCAAATTACGGAATCTTCAGTATAGTGAAAGTCCCATTCCTCAACTGTACAAATATTAAACAATATTAATGCATGGCTAGCCCTTATTACCCATTGAAATCAAACAGATTGCAACCTTGTAATCCCACTGTTGTGATGTCAGAACCTTATAAACCTATCTCTATGTCATAGCAGTGGGTTTACAAAATGGAATGCCAGTGTTATTCAATATTCTACATACCTAGAATGTGATTGTTAGTCTCAGTACAGTATTCAAATAACATTCCAATTGTCACAGTTTATTGTCTAGCAATCACTATGTCTGATAGAGATTTTAACTCTGGTGCTATTTTGGCCCCTGTCATTCAGTCCGTGTATCCTAATAAATTGTTTTCCTAAACAACCGTCATGTGGGTGTAGTGCAGATCCATTAATAAGGTAATGCTAAATTACTTATTGGGGGGAGGACTTCTCTGTCAAGTCCATACACTATAAATGACAATGCATGATGTACAGGTGATAACCAGGGTGTAATCCTCTCGTGGTTGCTAGGTAATTGTAAACCTCTCAAGCTGTGCATTCTAGGTTTACTGATGCCCTAGACACCACCTGAAGTGATTTATACCATGGTTATCACCTGTACATCAGGCATTATCCTCTGTATATTGCCACACTGTTTCCCAAAATATTACCACACTGTTTCCCAAAAAATATTACCACACTGTTCATGTCAAATGACTGGTACTATACAAGCTAAGGCCCACATTGCTAAAAATAAAGAGCCGTCTCTAAACCAATACCTTACAGTACATAAAAACACACACTAAAACATGAGAGAAATAATACTGTTATGAAAGCATACTCTGAACCTTGAACCATGGAGAGAACTTTACTTCTCTGTTGAAACAAGAGCTTAGTAAAGAAATGACACAATGAAACTTGTAAAATAAGTAATAAAGGAAAATGAACTGATGAAAAAAAAAAATAAATCACAAAAACCTGTAAAAGAAAAATAAAAAAGGAAAAAACAATTAAAACTAGCCCCACCAAAAACCTGTAAAAAAAAAAAGAAAAGAAAGATCCTAGTAAAACTGTACACCAAAAAACCTGTAAAGAAAAACTGTAATAAAAGGAAAAATAACTGAGTCCCAGGGTTACACAAAGAAAGTCTTCCAGACTTCCAATTACTGCAGCAAAGCAAATGAAAGTACTCTAACTCTCCACACCAAGGCTACTACCCCTTACAATAATTTAAAAGAGCATAAACTCCCTCCCAAACACCATGAAAGTGGAAAAGCAAAGACATAGGAGTGTTATTACCTGCCTAGAGGCTCGAGACACTACTGGCACACTGGAGATTGGGATGGTGGGTGACTGGAAGTGCTGGAAGCTGACGGGACTGCTGGCACACTAGACTGCTGACTAGTCGGGACACTGCTGGCAAACTGGACTGGTAGCTGACTGGAGACAAAACTGCAAACTGTCTCTGGACTGGTAGCTAAGCTGACTGGAGACACTGTCTGCTGGCACACTGGACTGCTGGCTGACTGGTGACACTGCTGGCACACTGATATCTGACTGCAGACTCTGCTAGCACAATGAATTGCTGGCTGACTGGACCGGTATCTGAGTTGAGACTGCTGGCACACTGCTGGCTGACTGGAACACTGCTAGCACACTGGACTGGTATCTGACTGGAGAAAATGCTGGATGACTGGAGGCACAAGTTGCAAATGGGACTCGTTGCTGAGCCTGACTGGGACAGAACCGGCACACTGACTGCTGGCTGACTGGAGACACTACTGGCAGATGGGACTGCTGGTTGGCTGACTGGTGGTAACACTGCTGGCATACTGGACTGGTTGCTGACTGGAGGCACAAGTTGCAAACAGGACTGCGTGCTGAGCTGACTGGGACAGAACTGGAACACAGGACTGGTGGCTGACTGAGACACTACTGGCAGATGGGACTGCTGGTTAGCTGACTGGTGGTAACACTGCTGGCATACTGGACTGGTTGCTGACTGGAGCACAAGTTGCAAACGGGACTCGTTGCTGAGCTGACTGGGACAGAACTGGCACACTGACTGCTGGCTAACTGGAGACACTACTGGCAGATGGGACTGCTGGTTGGCTGACTGGAGACACTGGTAGCACACATGACTGATGGTTGACTGTAGATAGTAATGTTACTTCAGTAATGGGTATCTTTTGAGCGATCTGAGCAAATCCAGGTCTGATTGCTACTGACAGGTCTAGCTGCTTCACCTCCAGTGGCTCACATGCCATCATCATTAAGTCACTGAGTCGTCTGTCACCACAACTGTTTCTTAGTAAGTTTTCAATCTTTCAAGCATGAGAAGAAACGTTCATTTGAAGCTGTGGTCACAGGAGTGCCAGCACCAGGTTCAAAATCTCCTGGACTTTGAAAATGCATTACAAAGGCATTGCAACTGTTGTCTGACACAATGAATACTTTGCATATTTTTGTTCTGTAGGTATGCCTTGCTGATTCCAGCTGTGACTCTAACACAATTATGTCTATATTTGCTCCTGGGTAAGATTCTGCTAGGACCTTTAAAACAGAGTAATTCAGAAAACTGTCATCCTTTTGGGTTGAGAGCAGCAACCGCTTTAAGAGGTCCAGATTACTTGTGAAGTGTGAATCAAGTTCAGTAACAAACCTGTCAATGCAGGCCAGGTATATTTCCTGTTTAGCCTATCACTGTTAGAATCTTGCAGAAATGTCCTGAATTTCTATATTTGTAGTCCGTTTCCCAAAATGGATGAAACAAAAATTCTGTCAGCTTTCAGCTCAACTGATGTTTTTGCAGTGGCCTTCCTGTGTGCTGAGTGGCTTCCATCATAATCAATGCCACAGTGATCAGCGGCTTGTTGTGCCTCCTTGTAAATCTTCTGCCACTGTGAATCATTATGTGAGAGACAAGA
The DNA here is from genome assembly GCA_016271365.2 of Neoceratodus forsteri. NCBI lineage: Eukaryota > Metazoa > Chordata > Ceratodontiformes > Ceratodontidae > Neoceratodus > Neoceratodus forsteri. Next base: position 1,724,186,698 of record CM057449.1, on the reverse strand, counting down.
ACTCACTTTCAAGACTGGACAAGATTACAAGCACTTGGCAAATCCAGATCTTTTCTCTGAAGTTCCTCAGACACCGATTGTATCTTCCTTAAATTGTTTCTAGGCTGTACAATGTTACTACAAAGGTGAAGTTCTGAATTTTAAACGATGACCTTTGCTTCACTACTTGCCTCTTTGTCAGTGTTTTGTGACTGAATAGCATGAAGTGTTATAATAATGGACTCTAGATGCAACTGAAATTTCTTGGACACAGTTGTACCAGTAAAACCACTGTGTACCACACAGTCGTTCCAGTTCCAGAACTTGTAGACCTTCTTCTTTCTGAGCTTTTACAAACAACTCATGTCTTGGTGAACTTTGAGAAATAAATACATATACAGCCTGTAAGATGCTGAAAAATTCTTTCACTTCTGATATATTATTAATTGTTTGCACCAAGACACGATTCAGTCTGTGTGCATGACAATGAATATAAACAGCTTGAGGAGCAATCTCTATTCTTGCTTGTACGCCACTGAAGCACCCACTCATCACAGAGGCTCATCATAGCACTGTGCTACACAGTGCTTCCACTGCAGTCCAGCCTGACATACTGCCTGATTGATTGCACCAGCCAAACTACCAGCATCCAGTTTATCCATGTGGAGCAGCCAAGTGGTTTTTCACAGATATTACCATCTCCGTCAACAAAACGGATTACAAAGCTGAGCTGCTCTTTATGGATACATCCTTAGTTTCATCGACTAAAACAGAGAAATATTTTGTAACTTTACTTACAATTTTCTCTCGTTAATACGTTGCAACTATGTTAATCAAATCATTTTGATACTTGAGAGGTATAACAACACGTATCTAATTTGGAGTCATGTGAAGATAATGTTTCCGAAACTCAATAAAATTGCCTTTGTTATCGGAATTTGTCGACTCATCACCACCTCTGAAGGCAAGACCTTGCCGTTCTAGGTAACACACTGCATGTAGTAGTAATTCAACATGGCGCCTGTTTTCTTCAATTTCAATGTCCCTATTTTTTCAAGCCAGCTCTCGCAACTGACTGATGTCCTGATGAAGACTGTATACAGTTAAATCACACACATGCTACAACAGATGCTTTGTGTTTCTCAGACTCGCTGTGCTTTCTGAAGGCACACCAATTTTCCCATTTACAGAAACCAATATCGACAAAAGGAACATTTCCATGTTCACGCCTCCACCTCCAGGTGCAGTGCAGTGCTAGTAAAATGCCTGCATGCAAAACAGTATACAGCATCTCTCTGTACCGAATATTCTACCCACTTATGAGTTTTGTAATCACCATTAAATTTACATGATTTTGTCACAGGAAAACACACTCGCTGAACTGGAGCTTTGGTAAGGACTAGCAGATATGTCACTTGGCACAGTATCGTGATCAACACACTCACCCATTGAAAATGAGTGGCCTTCACTAGATGGCAATGACGTGCTTTCACATGCTTCAGATGGTGAGGGCAAAGCAACAAGTAATGGGCCTGTAGCAGCAGAACTAGGCTCTGAAACTATACTACTACTATCAGATTCATGCATGCCAGCTGACAGAACACTATCTTCATGTCTTGATTTTTCTACTGTATGTTCAGCATGTGCAGTATCTGCTGTAATTCTTTTCTTAGCAAATAACTGAAGCACTGATGAGTTGCTTGGATCACTGGATGCCTTCTTCTTAGACAGAGACATTTCAGTAATACTTATTTAGCAGCCAACTTCAAAGAAATTTCAATCAGTGAAGGCTACTAAAGAAGAAATTTAACAATGTACAGCCTGCCAGCAGCTATGCTCAGTGAGTAGCAAGTCAGATATCAGTTTTGAAACCCTGAAAACAGCTATGAATTCAAATGTGCACACTGTCTAAAGAAATCACCAGTGTGCATGACGAAATCTGCAAACAGTGGTGACATCAGGAATTAAAACTAACATGGGTGTAAATTTTACATTTAACTGTACCTATGAACCAAAAAAGGTCTATTATAATTCTGAATTTTAAAATAATCTTATGAATGCAAGGACGTAAAAACATTTCTGTAATGAAACAAAGGGGATGCATAAGTGCTGTAAATCTGTCAAAAAATGTTACTTTGAATCACCAGTTATGTTATGATTTGAAGCACTATTCTTGGCATGTGGAGTATGTACAAATGTTGGGTGAGTACTGGTATGCATTAAAAAATTTCTGAAGCGATTTCCTCAAATGAGGACAGGTAGGTAAAATAGGCTGGTACAGACCTTATCTCGAGCCCTGGCCACGTCTTTAAGCTGCTTTAAGTCTCTTAAAACCTTATCGTTTCCAATTGCCCTTGGCAGATTAATTGTGGCCAGTTTGGAAGTACTTATTGTAACCAGTGGAGAAGGGGTTATGTTTAAAGATGTTGATATAAGATGGTATCGGACCGTCTGTGTGGTTTGTTTTTGACTTTCGAGTCCTTGTCAACTGTACAATACCTTCAACCTCAGATGTTTTAAATAAAATATCTATTTATATTTATACAATAGGGTGAGTGGTCAAACCATTGGATAAATGCATATATTCTCACCACTGTGTAATAGATCTGCAGAGTCATTGAATAAATACATTTATCTATAGTCATGATGTCACAGATGGCATTTACCCACACAGTCATGACCACGGGTCCAGATAAGGTGTGCTAGTCTTTTACACTCACCTCATTTTAGGAACTACTCTTCAGAATTTTTTAAATGAGTACCTGTACTCACCCAACATTTGTAAATAATCCTCCACACGCCAAAGAATAGTGCAACACAACACAACACAACAGTTTTTGCCAGATTTACGCTTGTATGCATCCCACTTTGTTTTACCTACTATGTTTTAAAACTGGTGAGTAAATTGACAGCAATGTTGGAGTATTGTTGGCACCTGAAATTCTTATCTAGAAAAAACTGCATTTTAAATAAATTTAGTCCTCAGTCCACTTACCAAGACATTTCTACACATCAGTGTCTTATTAATAAATGGTCAGCACAGAGTGGTTACAAACTACCAGCATCCAATTTGTTTGAATGCAGCTCAAAACTGTAGTTTGTTTGGACTCACTGGGTTTTAAATAGTGCCTTTCATGTTATAATGTTGCTGCCACTTTTAGCACACAGGGAGATTGAGAGAGCACAGAAAAAACAGCGAGAGACCACTAAACAGAGGGAAGTTAACTTACTTGCTCAGGGTCACACAGCAAGTGTCAGTTCCAGGATTCAAACCAGGTCTCAGGATCACATTTCTGTGCTCTAACCACTGGGCCACTGACTGTCTCCCAGTAAGTCATAACGTGCATCAGTTTCTCAACCTCTTCCCAGTGAGTTTTCTTCTTTTAGTGGTTTTTTTTGGAGGGGCACCAATGCTGCTTGCCTGCCTACAGCATCACTCTGAAGAAATTTCATTTTCAGAATATAGTTCAGGTAATGTAATAAGTGTACATGAAGCACCATTAAGCTAATTCCTCAGTTTTATTAAATAAAATTATAACAATGGTCTGAGAAATGAAGCTTTCTGATTGGCTGTAAACATTCTAACAGCCTTATATTAATCTTTTATTATACAATAGGCACAAAAATTCACACAGTCCTGCATTTTGATTGGCTGGCTGGCACCTTTTCAGCATTGTAAATCCTCCAGTGTACCCACTGGAAAAGGTGCCAGCCTCCAGTCAGCTGCAGCAGGAACCCTCACAAAAATCACTCCGACTGCCAGAATCCAAACAAGACGCATGAAAAACAACAAATCAAACTGCAAATCTTAATGCTCACAGCCTCACAGTAAAAAAAAAGAAACACAACCCCCCACACACACAATTCAGTGCAGAGCTTCGACAAACGAGATAAAAGAAAACTAAGGGGGGCATCACCACTAATTTAACTCTGCCTAGCAACAAGGAACTATTTCGCTTTGGTGGAGCAATAAAATAACAAAAATGATGATTAAAAGAGAAACAAAAGTATTTCTATATTTTAGTCACCCCAAAATGTAAGTCATTGCATAATAGCAATATACCCCTCGAGGGAGTGGATATGCCAGTGGATTTACCTCTTCTGGTGTGGTTAAATCACTCGGCTGCACCTCAAGACTGAACCACACCAGCTGTGGTAAATCAATCCACCAGTATACCCACACCTGAGGGGTATATTGCTTTATTATACGATGTGGTAAATCGAATGAGCCAAATCTTGCAACCTGATTGGTTGGCTGGTACCTTTCCCAGTGTGGTAAATCCTCCAGTGCACCCACTGGAAAAGTACCAGCCAATCTTATATCATGCCAATCCAGTCGCTTCATTTTGATAGAAACTGCAGCCATTTGTCCTGTCGCCGCTTCGCAAAAACACCGCGTAAATATTACAAAAAATTACATCTTCCTTCCAACCGTATAGACTTCAGTTACTTACAACATATCTAAAAATTAAATAAAACTACATTTGCCATTGTATAATATAATTTATCCTCCAGGGTGTGGGTATATTGGAGGACTTAACACACTGGTGTGGTTCGTCACGAGGTGCACCAGCTGTGGTAAATCCTCCAGTATTCCCACACACTGGAGGGATAAATTGCTTAATTAATATATTATACAACTTGCCCATATATTTAACAAGGTTTAACACTGTTTAAAAAACATTTTTATTATAACAGCAATAATACACTCCCAGGGTTATCGCTCTCTAGGGGCATGTGGCACTTGGCAATGCCTCATCCCTGTGGTTAGAGAAGAGCACAAAAAACTTCAGGTTCAAATCCCACTACAACTCAACACATCTAGCTTGGAGTGAACCCTTGAGCAGGTCAATTGGCCTCCTTATGCTTTAAATCTCTCCCAGATGTAAAACTGGGCAGAAAGGAGGGGACCCAAATGTTAAGATGTTTCATTATGGACTACTATCCTGGAGCCATGGGTGTAGGCAGGCATACTCCATGTACACTATAGTTTATACTTGTATTGAAGGGGGAGCATATAGGCCCTGAACAGCTTCCCTAGTCCATGGACACAACACAGAACCAGCAGAACCTTTCTGTATGTTTATATGTCTCAGCACCAGAAGGGTTGGCCACTGCTACTGTCTTTGCAGCCCTGGGACTATACAGCTTTACAGGGTCTGGGTTGGTATATTGGTTTCCCATGAACAATGCATGACATCTGCATATACCCATGCATGAGGGGGCAGCAACCAGTAACAGGGAGTACAAATGTATTGATTGTGCGTCTGTAGCCATACAGGGACACACACACAGTCCTGGTGTACATATGTATATATAGTGTATTGTGGAACGTCCGTTCTCCATCAAAATCCATCGTTGTCAAAACCTTTGTAGTCACACACTAGTGAGGTTCGCAGTGCAGCAGAACGATTTTTTCTACTGCACTGTGAACGCACACAGTGTCCTAGAGCAACAATTGACAGTTAGGGCTAAGGGCTCACTCCATAGACAGGACACATAGCGTAAAGCATAATATCGGCGGTACTAATGTTTAGCGAAAAACGTTCAAAATGTAAAGTTCTTTTTTCCTTCTAGTAACACAGTAAAACTGTTTTGAAGCAGAAACATGCTGTAGTGATATTTTTCCCAAAATGATGTTCCACCATACACTATAAACAAAGGTGCATGGGAGACAGTTGACAACAGGGCATCTTTCACCTCGTTGGCACTCTCGGGTAATCCGTCATCATAGTGCCAACTCGGGAAAGAATAGCCCTGTTGTCAACTGTTCTCCCATGCACTATCCTACATATTGCCTGGCTACACCTACACCCTGCCTGGAGCAATATACTGTACCACAAAGAACTAAGAAGGTTCAGGTTGCATGCAGCGCAGTTGCTTGGACCCCCACATCATTCCACAGCTCAGTCCAAACAAACACAAGTGAGAAAAAATGTCCTAGCTGCTACTTACCTTACCACCTTTGCTGGGCGATGCTGGCTGGCTGTGCTGACGGATGCTCTCCAACTCCTCTGCTAGTGCAGCTTCTCCCCTCACTTGCTTGCTCCTCCGTGGCTCCACTCCAGCTCCAACAGAAGAAAACCACTGGCTTCTGCTCCTCCGCTGTCTCACCTCACCTGCCAGATGCCTAAATCCTTAGCAGTCTCCCCAACTGTGTGTAAATGTGGCGATCAGGTCAGGGGCAAGGGCAAAGGATGGGGACTTCAGGACCGTCAGGCCTCAACAGTAAAGAGGACAACAGCACAGGACTACTTATGAGGAAGGCACCTCTTTTTAAAGTACCTTACCCTTCATCCAGTCTGACCACTTCCTGCAGAGTGCTCCAATCATCGCCTGCCTGGCCTGTGACCCCACTCACCCTATTTTCTCTCTCCCAGACCCCAGAGTCACCCTGCAGCTGCAGCACTGGAGTGCCTGGTGGTCACTGGTCTCCTCCCGACTAGCTGACTGACTCTGACTCCAGTTCTACTCCCAACCCAGTCCTGACCTCACCTCACCTGTCCTGGACAAACGAAGGCTTTTCTCCAGTCTCCCAGTAGACACACTGCTGCCGACTTTGCCAACAGGTAGTCTGTGTGAGTGTGTCCCAGTCCCGACTTGCACTGCAGTTCTTGTCTTTCTTCTCTCTGCCAGGCTGCACCTGGCCGACAGTACTCGTGCCTGCCCGGCTGCCCATGCTCTGCCAAATGGATTCGGTGCTGTCAGATAGTTGGATCACCCCGGCCGCCTGGATCAGCTGCTCCAGCTCTCGCTGATGCTTATGCGCTTATCCTCCCTTCTCTTGAGTCTTCACAGTACCCGCATACATTTGCTGCTGCCTGCCTAGGCTAGCCCAACTGACTCACAAATCTGTCCATCCAACTGCCTGCACTGCACGACCCGGTCAAATTCCTGATCATTCCTCACATGCTGCGTAATGTATCACGCTTAAGCCAATCCCATTCCTCTCCAGTCCTCTCCCAGCCAATCGTGAAAGCAGCGCCAGCTCCAGCACCAAGTAAGTGACACCTTTTGTGGGGGCAAACTAAGCTGCAGACAGTTGGCGCGATCCGTCCTCCCCTCCCTGATTACAAGTCTGTGCTGTGCCAATGCTATTTTTATCATTTATCAGCACAGCAGCAGACTGTCAGGCTCCCGATCCTGTCTGAAACCTCCGGTCCTCCTGGACCTCACACAATAACACACCACGGCCAAGAAGCGGCTCGGCAATGTGCATCCAGTCCAAGGGGAGTCAGCTGCAGGCTTGGGCAGGGGTGCAGCCCTGTCATAGGGTAGCATAATTTTCATAGGGGTCGCTAATGCGACTCTGGCGACTCCTAAATGACGCCCTGTGTCAACTCCTAACTCTTCACCTGCTAGGTGTATATGTTTCTGGAGAGTATAGAATGGGGTGAACATTACAGTTACAACCCCTTGGAAGACTCTGCCCCTGATTTGCTTTAGGGTGGCATTGGAGTTTTAGGTTGGAAACCCTAAAGCCACATTTCCTACTTTTGTCATTTTAGCCTGAACCTAAATGTTGCATTAATGCAGGGTTTTGCAAATAATTTCCTTACTTTTGAGGTAATATAATGATATCCTTATTTTCCTATGGACACTGTGCTCCCATGTATGTAAACTTTTTGAGATAGTGTAATCATATCCTTAGTTGTCTGATGGAGTGCAGGGTCCTCCCTCACCTGCCCATTCCTCCATTGAAGAGTATTATTTTATTTATTGAAATATTTCACCAGGAAGGCACACTGAACAACAAGTTGCTCATCTTCCAGAAAGACCTAGGGAGAAGGTGTAGGACAAAGTGCTCAAAGCAGAATACATACATATGGAACAAATAAGTACATGAAAACAATAACATGAAGTACAGCAAGTACAAGAGTACATAATATCATATACAGGAAGTAAATGTGGGTAACAATTAATTTGGCAATAGAGTGTTATTCCATTGAGGGCAGGTATCAGTTAAAGTGAGCAAGGGAGTCCAGAATCTATCTACATAAGTGCATGTGGCTAAAATGGAAAAAAAACAATAGGGAAAGGTACAAGAGAGAGGATTACAAAGGGAAGATGAAAGTGCAGGTACAGATTTGCGAGATTAATTGTTGTATTAAAATTGAGGAAAACAGGTACAGTTGAGGAAAGAAGTTATGAAGGGCGAGGTGAGATAGTGGGAGGATGAGGAGTGACAATTTGGTGGAAGGTCATTCCAGATTGTGGGGAAATGATAATTGAAAGCAGACTAGACTGCAAAGGTAGAACAATGGGGGTCGTAAAGGTGCATGAGACAGAGGATCTTAGGAAGCAAGCAGGAGGGAGGGAGAGAGAGACAGTTAGATATTGAGGAGAGAGCCAAGCCAGTATTTAGAGATCAGTTTGGCACAGTGAGAGAGGTGCCTGTTATCAAATAAAGGGAAGGACAGAGAGTGATAGAGATTGCAGTGGTGGGTATGAATAGGAGATTTCAGGGCAAAGCTGCAGAAGGAATTGAAAAGGGATCCAATCTGGATAAGGTGGATCTGGAAGTGGATCTATAAACTACATGACAGTAGTCAAAAATGGGAGTATCATCTTTTGAACAATCTCATGCCTGGCAAGAGGAATGCAATTGCAGTTCCTGTACAGAGCACTGAGCTTGGTGCAGTTTTTTCAAGATGGCATTGATGTGTCCAGAGAAGGTGAGGTGTTGGTCCAACCAAACCCCAAGGTATCTAAAAGGAGGTTCCTCAAGCATAGTCCCATCTAGGTTGTGGAAAGTGGGCAGAAAAGGGACCCTAGATAGTCTCTGCCTTGTTCCAAAGGTCATGGAGACTGTTTTCTTGACATTTAGAAAGAGTCGATGAGATGCGAGCCAGCTGGATCTTATTAAAGTCAAGCTGTAGTCTTGCTTCCACATTAGTGGGAGATAGGCTGATGTGAACAACATTTTATTATCATTGTATACTGTATGTGAATTGATGAGAAACAGCAGGCTGATGATAAATCATTTAGGAAAATCTAGAAACGTAGGGGGCCCAACAACACTGAGCCCTGGGGCACTCCAGTGTTGATTTGGAGGAAGAGGAGCAGGATTCAGCTATTTTAAGTGATTGTGTGTATCCTGTTAGGTAGGACTTAAACCAGCTTGTTGCAGACGGTAGAGTCCTGCTGAGGCTAAGGATTGAAGAAGCAGGGGTGGAAACCATGTTGAATGCCTTGGCAAGGTTGACAAAGATGGAAATAATCAGGCCATGATCCATTCCAGTGAGGACTGAATCAGTGAGCCTGGGTAGGGAGGTAGTGGTTGAATGTTTTCTCTGAAATCCCGACTAGAAAGGGGTGATGAAGTTAGAATCAGAGAGAAAGAAGAGGATTAGGTGTTCCTGTAGTTTAGCAAGGGTTGGTAGCAAGGAGATAAGGCATAGTTACCAGGGAAGTGGAGTCACTACACTTATGTAGTGGAAGAACGACAGCATGCTTCAACGCATGGGGACTACTGCTGTCATGAAATAGAGATTTCAGATTTGTGGAAAGAGAATAGGAAATAGTTGAGGCTGGGGAAGAGAAGCTCAGAAGAGACGTCTTTAGATGGGTTAATAGATAGGCTGTAAAGCTGTCAGCAGGTAAAACCAGGAAGGAGGAGGAGGATGGATAAGAGTCAGGCTTTTGGTGGGGGATGCAACTGGCACTGTCGGAAAGGGTATGGTGGTTGGAAAAGTGGGATAGAAGTTAGTAGGGTCGAAGCACACAATGTGAAATAGAATTGAATTCCTCAGCCACTGCAGCATGATCTGTTATAAGGGAGTTGTTTATGTTAAGGACAGGGGATGGGTGGAGAGAGGTGAAAAGAGAGTGTGAATGACCTTCCAGAATATGGAGGGGCTCAAATTTGTGTGAAAGATATTGTTGAAATACTCAACCTTGGCTAACCTAGTAGCCTTTGTACATGCATTGTGGAGTTTACTGTAAGCACAGTAGTCACTTGGTAGTTTTGTTGCTTTGTGTTTCTGCCATGCCTGTTCTCTAGCCTTGAGACGGCCAACAGTTCTGGGGAGACCCAAGTGACATGGTTACCTCAAACTCTGATCCATTTGAAAGGGCATTCTGATTCCAGATGCGATTTTTCTTTAAAGTAGGCTGAGGCGTCATCCACCTCTGGCACGAGATTATGGGGCCCAGTCAGTGTTAGCAAAGTCAGGGAGGAGGTGCTATGTCAAGGGATTTATATGAGCACATCAATAGTATTTTTGTGAAGTTTTAGGCCTGTGAAACTTCCTAACCATATAGAGCAGATGATGGTCACTTATGGTGTCAGGTAGGATGCCTGATTGTATGACACGGAGTGGATGGGAGGTGATTGCCCAATCAAGTAGGGAGTGATTATGGGTTTGTTGTTTAGGTGGGTTGGTTCTTGAATAAGCTGGGTTTGATTCTGGGAGGCCAGATTTTTGTGAGTTTTAGATTGAGAGGAGGTAACTAGTTTAAATTGAAATCCCCATGATGTACAGTTTACCTGGTTGCAGTGGAAACTCTTATGGTGGTGAGGTCAGCGGCCACAGAGGAGGGAAGGTTCAGGTGATAATAGATGCCTGATTGTATGACATGGAGTGGATGGGAGGTGATTGCCCAATCAAGTAGGGAGTGATTATGGGTTTTGTTGTTTAGGTGGGTTGGTTCTTGAATAAGCTGGGTTTGATTCTGGGAGGCCAGATTTTTGTGAGTTTTAGATTGAGAGGAGGTAACCAGTTTAAATTGAAATCCCCCATGATGTACAGTTTACCTGGTTGTGAGCAGAAACTCTTATGGTGGTGAGGTCAGCGGCCACAGAGGAGGGAAGGTTCAGGTGACAATAGATGCCTGCAATGAAGATCAGAATAGAGAAGGGTAGGGAGACCCAAATGACCAGGGCCTGGTAGTTAGCTGGAAGGGAAGTGGAGAGGTGATAGCGTACTGCAGAGAGGAGGAGGTGTACATCGCCACACCCCACCTTTTCCATCTCCGTCCTCTCTGAAACCTGGCTAAATAAGGATGTCAGGAGGCAGTGAGGCTAACATGGTGTGGAGGAGGTCAGATTTGGGAGTAAACTGTGTATGTTCAGGTGGAGTAGCTTAAGGCCACTGGGAAGGGTTATGGGATTTAAGGGTCTAACACTGATTTATTTTGACAAATTCCTGTTGCAATGTTGGTGGGTGGTCAGGGTTGGGATTGATGTTACCCAAAGAGAGTAGTAGGAGGGCTATAATTAGAGAATGTAGCTTCAGATTTTTAAAGAAATATTAGGTCTTACAAGACTTTTGGATAAAAAGCAAGGAGTCCGGAGGTGGTGAGGTTAAATAGGAGCTTGAAAAAGGCTAACAAGGTGGGTACAGATGTTAACAAGGATGAAGGGGAAGGGAATGGCTCCAGTGTTGAAAGAAGGAGCAGAGGTAACAGCAAGATTAGAAGTGTAGGAATTGTCTGCAATAAGTATGCCACTGTGGCAGTAGTGGAGGAAGTGTGGGGAGAGGTGATGGGAGAGGGGTGTGGAGAAGAGAAGGAGGAGTAGAGAAGAAAGAAGTAAAGTGAGCATTATTGAAATGGGGTGCTTGGATTACACAGTGAGAGGGTGTAGTATAGTAGTGGGGTAAAGGAGTGTAGACAGCTTGTGAGGGGTGCAGAGAAGTATAGAGTCCTGCAGTGAACAGGAAGAAACAGTAGCAGGCAGCTTGCAGAACAAAACGCAGCTGTAGTTAATGGCAGGGGTTAAATCTCATGGTGTTTCAATATTATAGGTATGCAGAAAAAGCACACTAAGAGTGGCTACAATAAGCTAAGGGGTGGAGACTAGGGTGAGGCAGTAGTATTTAAAGAGTGTCAAGGTGGGGTAGGTGGGAGACAATTCAACTAAGCTAAATGCAGTAATTCAACTCCGTTAAATGCATTGTAAAACTCAGAAGTGAGCTAAGAGCTGTAGGCAGAAGAAAGTCAGAGAGAGAAATCCAGGCAGCCAATGGCACGCAGTTCTAAGCAGAGCACCGATCAATAACAGCCTAGCTGTCAGGAGAAAGAACCAGAGATTCGATATCAAGTCCCAGCCAAGAGGAGAGGGTGTACCTGGGGAATTCAGCAGGTGTGAGAGCTGTTAGTGGCCGGTGGCTCCATGAGCTGGATGCAGCTGCCTCTTTAGAATGGGAGCCAGTGGTTGTCAGATCAGGGATGATGTCTTTGGGAGGAAGCAAAAGTGAGAGTTAGGGGATATAATGGCCATGGATTTGGCTGAAAGGCTTAAGTGGTAGGAGGGGCAGGGCAGTTAAAACAAAGAGGATTTAGATTTAAAATGGGTGTCTGTGCTGTGGCAGCAGAACTCAAAACAGAATAACTATAGCATGATAGGAAGAAGGGGAGGCTTTCAGAATGGGAATAAGGGAGGAGAAATTACATTTTAGAAGGATTAGGCAGGAAGGAACAGGGCAAAGGAATTATCAACAGTATCCCATAAACAGTTATTTAAGTAAAACAGTCTCCCAATAAACAGTAATTTAAGTAAATCCCCAAAATTAAATGGCAAAAATACACATACACTCTAGTAAACTCTGAGCATGCAGTAAAACTGTTAAGCAGTAGTCTGACAAAATGCTGATTTAAAGTCAGCTGAGCTAAATGCAGTAGTTCAAACTGAGCTAAATGCAGTGTAAAAATCAGAAGTGAGCTAAGAGCTGCAGGCAGAAGAAAGCCAGCGAGAAATCTAGGCAGCCAATGGCATGTATATGTATGTTTATGGGGAAACACGGATTTCTGGGCCCTGCACTTCCATTTTTAAAAGAACAGAAACCAAACTGCCAACATAACCTTTCTATTACCCAACCTCATCAACCTGCTAGTAAAATTGTCAAATCCCCACAAATGTCATTCTATATCATTGCAGTGTAATTTCACAGCAGTGGCAGGAGAAGGCATTTTGGGCAAGGTTTGAAAAATTACAACTGTTACATTCATGAGGTGGTGTAAAGAAATGGATATGATGATAATTTGGGGTTCAAATATTGAAAATTAACAAAGTTGTGAGCTAGTGTAGCAAAATGTCAACAGATGTGCATAAGTTGGCCATTTAGTGTATTTCGACTCCAAATTTTCAACATACCCTTCTTATGACAACACCTCATGAACAAGTATGTTAAAAATGTTGAAATCTCACCCAAATGTGATTTCACCAACCAACTATGAAATTGCCTTTCAGGCAGGATTTACAAAATGACACCCCATTGTTCATGAGGATGGGTCTCAAAAGGGTATATAGACAGTTTGGGGTCACAATATGCAAGCGTGGCAAAGTTATGCACCAAAGTAAAAATCTCATGAGAATACATTGATTTCCCATGAAATAACAAATTTTTTGTCTGACGCCCATATGAAAAAGAATTTCAATCTCTTAAAAAAAAACATTTTAAGGGCATTTCTCAAGTATTAAAGTGCAGAATGGAGCTAAGGGGTTCAATAAGCAAGCTATATGTATTGATTCCTCCCCAGAATATAATTTTGGGGGTTTTCAAATTTGATTTTCTTTGGCAAAACAGAAAAATGGCAGCCATATGAAAAGGATTTTCCTCAAATGAAAAGGATGATGTCATATGAAAAAGAAATACTTTTCATTTCATGCAGCTATTTTTTGGTGCTTACTGAGCCTGCTCAGAATCAAGTATTCAAAATGTCAAAATTAAATAACTTTGGAATGGAATAATATGGTTTTCACCAAACAAGCAAAAGGCACATCCATAGGTGAACTCCTTTCTACCCTGTAATTTACAGACCAAAATTCCAAACCATCTAGGCACTAGCCAAGTTGAAAGAAAAACATTCTAATCAATGGGAAAAAATCTGAAAAATGCACTTTTTCACTATCTGTATCTTGGAACCTGCATATCCAACTAGAATGCAATTTGGCAAGTCAAGAGATCTATACCATGAGACTGTGCATGCACAATTTCATACAAATTTGTTGAAAGGTTGCAAAGTTATACGAACATATGAAATTTGCCAGCAGATAAAGGCCTAGAGGTCTATCAAGTCTGCTCGAATGTGCAACTAGCACCCCTTATTCTGCAGCTGCCCTCTCCCCACCCTTCCCTTCATTAACCCACCCCTTGTCCTGTCCCATCCTCGTTTGAAGCAGTCCACTGTTCTAATGCATACCACTTCAGCAGGTAACGCATTCCACCCAGCCACCACCCTCTCTTGTAAAAAGTGTCTCTAATCTCCCTCCTGAACCTTCCTCGCTCCAGTCTCATATCATGGCCCCTGTGGCCCTCCCTCACTTACTTTGAACAGCCCTCTGTACCCGTCTTGTTTATTCCTTTCATGTATTTAAAGGTTTCAATCATGTCACCCTGTCTCTCCTCTTCTCCAGTGAGTACATGTTCAACTCCTTCAACCTCCTCTTGTATGATAAGTCCCCAGTCCCTTGATCATCTTTGTCACTCTCGCTGCACCCCTCCAGTAACTTAATGTCCCTCTTCAGATACGGATGCCAGTACTGCACACAGTACTCAGGTGTGGTCTAACTAATGACCTATATAGTGGCAGAATCACCTCCTCCCTCCTCGAGATATACCTTGCAATACAACCCAGCATTTTGTTGGCCTTTGCAGCGACCTTCCTACATTGTGCCAAGTTGTTCATTGACCCTGTAATGAGCACACCCAGATCCTTCTCCTCCTCTGTCTGGGCTAACTGCACTCCCCCTAGCTGGTAACTCCTCCTTGGGTTCTTCATCCCAAATGCAGCACCTTGCACTTTTGGCATTAAAGCCCAGTTGCCAGGTGTCTGACCAGGTTTCAAGCTTTGCCAGATCATCCTGCAACCCTGCCATCCCCTAGGTCATCCACCACCGCGCCTACCTTGGTATCATCAGCAAACAGACTGATCTTGCTCTTGATGTCCCATGATATGTCTGCAATGAATATCCCAAACAACACTGGTCCCAACACTGAGCCCTGTGGAACACCACTCGTCACTACCTTTGGGTGTGAGGCTCCCACCCACCACCACCCTCTGTTGCCTTCCCTGCAGCCAGTTTCCTACCCGTCTCACCAGCTTTGCACTGCCCCTGTGCCTATTAACTTCCTTCCCAGCCTTCCATGTGCACTGAGTGAATGCCTTACTGAAGTCCAGATACAGGACATCCACTGCATGGCCCCTGTTCAGTTGCCTAGTTACCCAGTCATAGAACTCGAACAGGTTGGTTTGGCAGGATCTGCCACTTGAAGTCATGCTGTCTGCTGTCCTGTAGTCCTTTGGCCTCTAGGAGGGCCACCAGCCTCTCCTTCAGGATAGTCTCCATTAGCTTACCCGCCATGGATGTGAGGCTCACTGGTCTGTAGTTTTCTGGTTCATCCTTGGGGCCACTCTTGTGGAAGGGCACCACATGAGCCATCCTCCAGTCCTGAGGCACACACCCCAAATGTAGTGAGGCATTAAATAGGTTTGCCAAAGGTCCTGCAGGACCTCTGCCAGCTCCTTCAGTACCCTGGGGTGGATGCCATTTGGGCCTGGCGCCTTGTCCACCCTCAGTGCCTTCAAACCCTCTCAAACTCTGCTCTCCATGATTTCCCCATCTGTCACCACTCCCCCCCTTCCTGCCGTTTCTCCCACCTTAGATGTCACCCCTCTTCTCTTTAGTAAATACTGAGCAGAAGTACTCATTTAGTGCTTCCGCCTTATACGCACCCTGCTTCCACCAACCCCCTCCTTCCTAATCCTTACTATGTGGTCCTTACAGCTCCTTTTCTCCCTGATGTACTTTAGAAGTCCTTCTCCCCCTTCTTAATGCCTTGTACCAGCCTGAGTTCCATAGATGCTTTGGCTCCCTTACTGCCCTTGTCACCTCCTTCGATTCTGTCAAGTACTCCTCCCTGTCCTCCCTCCTCCCTGTTTTCTTGTACTTCCTAATGGCAGATCTTTTCCTCCTTACCTTTCCATGACCTCCTTACTCAACCAGATGGGTTTCTTAGCCCTAGCCTTGCTCTGGGCTTTGCAGCAGGTTTGGTTGCCTCCACTGTCCCCAGCTTTGATGAGCTCCCACCTCTGGTTAGTGTCCATACTAGATTGAATTCTGGCCCAGGTACCTTTTCACTTCCCCATCCTCCCAAAGTTGGCCCTCCTGAAGTCCAGCACTATTGTGCCAGATTCCACTCCTTCCTTGCACTGATCAATGTGAGCCATACTGGCGGTGGTCACTCCCTGACAGCGGTTCCTCCACTATAAATTCTCTCACAAAGTCCCATTTGCCAGCACAAGGTCAAGGGTATTACCTAACCTGGTTGGTTCACTGACCATTTGCAGCAGGAAGCTGTCCTGGAAGGCATCCAGCAGTACCTGCTCCCTTCTGTTCCTGGTTGTTGGGGTGTTCCAGTCCACTCCTGGCATTTTGAAGTCTCCCACAATCACCACACTACCCTTCTCACAGGTCCTCCTGATCTGTCCGCTAGTTCTCTGTCTAACTCCTCCATCTGAGATGGTGGCCTGCACCACTCCCATTCTAAGAATCCTATTCTTGGAATCCTGGATTTGCATCCCAAGTGACTCCGATACCCTCCTCCCTTCCTCCTTACATACTTCAGTCCTTCCTTCACATATAGTACCACCCCTCCTTTCCCAATCACTCTGTCCTATGAAATAATCATGCCCTGGTACAGACAGGTCCCCAATCGTTGTATTGGGTGGCCCATGTTTCCAGATGACTGCAATGTCCACCTTTCCCTCTGCCATGAGAACCTGTAACTCTGCAGTTTTTCCTCCCAAGGCTCCTAACATTAAGGGTAACCACCTTCCACCTTCCCCCCTCCCATCCTGCCCTCCTTTCCTAGCATCACCAACAGAACTTGCCATTTGTCCGTTGTCACTGTTATGGGGTAAGCTCATATGGTTTCCCAACCTGTGGTCTCTGCATCTCTTCCCCAACTGCCACCCTCCACTCTAGTTTAAATTCCCAACTTCCTCTATGTACTCCTCGATCCTCTGTTTCAACACTTTCTTTCCCTCCTCACTCCAAGTGTAGTCTGTCCTTGGCATAGAGACTACTGTCCTCCCAGGTCCCTCCCACCCCCAACAGCCCATACCCTTTAGCACAACACAGGTTCTTAGCCATCCATTAAATTCCTCTATTCTCAGCTTTCTTGTTGTGCTTGCCTTTGGCACAAAGTATCTCTGAAAAAGTTACTGATCTTCCTGCCCCTCACATAATTGTGCTAGTTCCTCAAACCTCCTCTGGACTGTATCTACTGTCTTGTCAGCCAGGTCATTTGTCCCAAGATGTATAATTAAATGAGGCTTGTCCCTACCCCTTCTAGCATATTTCAGAACAGACTGTCCCACCCTTTCTGCTGTCATTCGGCATGGCCTCCACCCAAATGCAACTATGCCTCTCCCTTGCTACCCCACCTAACTCCTCTTAGTATTGGGTCCCCAGCACTAAGATTCCACCCACTTACTCCCTCCCTGTTATTAAACTGCAAGTTTTGAAGATTAACACTGAAGTGCCTCTATAACCCTAAATATGCAGGCTTGACCACACTGCTATAATATCTGTCTGTCTGTCTGTCTGTCTATCTCTCTATCTATCTATCTTTCTATCTATCTGTGGAGAGATAGATTGATTCTTAAAAAAAAAAAAACTGTGTTAATGCAACAGCTAGAGGTTCAGATGAAACTGGCAAAAGTAGGGAAATGTGGTTTTAGGGTTTCAAACTCTAACACCTCTACCTCACCCCTGAAGTGAATGAAAGGTGGAGTCTTCCTTGGGGTTGTCAATCCTAATGCTCAGCCTGTTGCAGTAACAAAAAGCTGAGGTCTTCTGGGAGCTTCAGACAACTTACTGAAGGTTGGATCTGGGACCAACGCTCCTCCTTCTTGTGGGGTGTGTTGATATCATCAGTCCAGTCCTAGCTAAGATAGTCCAATGTACTCTGGTGTTGTTTTTTTCCAGAGACCCTGAAGGAGGTGATTGTAAGACCTGTCCCTGAAAAAACATCACTTGGCGTGGACTGTCTGACAAACTACAGACCCATCTCTAACCTTCCTTTTGTAGGGAAGGTTATTAAGAAAGGTAGTCGTTGGGCAACTGGAGACCTATCTAAAAGCCCATGACATCTGAGCCTCTCCAGTCCAATTTCAGGAAAAGGCATAGTACCAAGACTGCCTTGGTTCAGGTGCTACATGATCTCCTAGTGGCGAAAGATCAGAGGATTCATTCCATTCTTGTTCTCCTTGATCTCCATGGCAACATTTGACATTGTGGACCATGGGGTGCTGATGGGAGCTGATGCGGGTTTGTTGTGGACTGACTGCTACAGTCTACAACTAGTTTAAATCTTACTTCACGGTAGGACACAACATGTGGTGTCTGGGTTTTTCCTCAGCGCTCATGTCCCTGCCATGTGGGGTCCCAAGGGCTTCATCTTGTCCCCCTTTGTTGTTTGCAGTGTATATGCTCCCACTAGGGGACATTATAAGGTAGTATGGGCAGAGTTTTCACTGCTATGCAGGTGATACTCAGCTCTACCTGTTCTTTGAAGCAGAAGACATTCTCAGTATTTAACACCTGCCTGAATGAGATCCAGAACTGGATGAGGGCAAACTGGTTGAACTAGAATCCTGATAAGACTGAGGTACTGGTGCTGGAATCTGGTTGCCAGGGGTGAAAATGCAACCAGGTTGAGTCTCAGGGCTTAGGCTTGGAGACTCCCAGTTGCTACCTCTGATCAGGTAAAAACTTTGGTGTTGTCTTGGACTGTGGACTGATGCTTAGATCTCAGGTGGCGGCCATAGTCAAGACCTCATTTAACCACCTGAGGAACATCGCCAGGGTGAAACACCCGATACCCCGGCTGATCTGCCAGCACTGGTCCATGCCTTTGTGACCTCATGCCTGGATTACTACAATGCCTTGCAACTAGGGCTAATGGGGAGATCTTTGCCTCCGGCAGTGTGCAGAATGCAGCAGCCAGGTTGACTGGCCTTCCTAGGTCATGTCATATTACAACTTTGCTGCACATTCTGCACTAGCTGTCAGTTAGGTGGTGGATCTCCTTCAATGTCTGTTTACTGACCTATAAGGCCCTACACAATCAGAGACCTGGTTACCTGAAAGACCTCCAGGTCCCTTACTGGCCCATCCACTCCCTTCATTCTGCAAATGTGGGGTTGCTGGACATTCCCAAGAACCATCGAAAAATAATGGGGGCCTGTGCTTTTTTGTATGTGGACCCAATCCTATGGAACTCCCTCCATGTCACATTCATGACAATCCAACAGTGCACATTTTTAAATGGGAGCTGAAGACCTTCCTGTTTAGTCAAGATTTTAGCAGAAGTTAGAGTATTTTACTAAAATTACTTGTATTTATTTGATAATTATTGTATTTTTGTACTGTATTTTAAAACTTATAAGATGTTGTTATGAAGCTCATTGAGTTGCAATCTAGAAGTGTGCTATACAAATAAAGATTTGATTGATTACTGTGTTATTTTCATATTCTCATATTTTGTATTTTCCAAACCAACATTTTCTGCTTTAAATGAACACTGTTTCCCATTCTCCCTCATCATTTAGACAGACATTTCCACAATCACATGTCCCTCTAAGTTACAAGTCAGTCTCCTCAACCATCCTACAGTAAAGCAACATACTCACACCTCTCACCCTTTCACAACACACATTCCAAGGCTGCATAACTTTTCTCCTCCTGTCACACTCAACAGTGCCAACCTTCCCCTTCCCAACACAATGATTGCATTAGTTTTGAAATACAAAAGCCTGATTCTGCCACTTATTACAAAGACATTTCTTATTTTGTTGTGTGTTGCTATAATAAGCGTTAGTTGCTAGTGAGCTGCATCACCTGCCCCTTACCACCACTGATCAACATATTCCTCCTTGCACAATCCATGGGGCCTATGCTCCAATGGATGGGAATTATGTGCCTGAGGTGTGTATCTCACCTGCAGAGCTCTGCACCTGTGGACAGGTGCATGCTGCGCGTATTCCCAAATGGCTGTGACCTGTCCACGGGCATGCCCATCGGGATGCAGCACTCTGTGAGGTAGCTGGGGCTGGAGTCACAGACCTGGGTGAGCATCCAACTAGATGACCATCCCAGGACCAAGTAGATCCCTACATGGTGTTGGGCACATTGGCTGCACTCCACATGGATGTCACATAGCCAGTCACTGTGGAGGTGAGAGGTGGGTAGTGCTGCCAGCTGTGTGGTACCTCCAATCAGATGGAGGTATGGAGGTGGAGGTCAGTGCCATGAGTGAGTGTGTGTATGGGGCCTCAACAGTCCACCACATCATTGGGAGCATGGAGAGCTGCAGAGGCAGGTGGGGTGGTCATGCAGCCATGGGGCTGGTGTCCCCAAGAGTGTGTGGGGTGGGTTTTGGCATACACTGGGATGGTGGGGACTCAGCTGGGTGCATGGGCTAGTGGCCCTGGGCTGTCACTGGGTGTGTGGGGCGTGGTCCACTTGGTGTGGGATGGATGTATGGGGCATGTGGGGACATATGGCAGGGTTCCCTAGCATGACCAGCTGCCCCACTATGCCCGGTGTCCAGCATCACACAGCTTTGTGCATTCCATACTACTGACATGCCCCCTGCCCACCCACTGCATGTTGCGGTCCATGCACATGGGTGATCGGGTGCATGAGTGTAATGCCCATAGTGCATCCTGCATGGGGAGCACAATGAGTGTGGAGTGTCACCGCCTCACATATGCAGTGTGGAGGCACTCCATGCCTTCAAGCATAGGGGCCATTATTTATTTTAACCAAAGCAATAGTCAGTATAGTATCCTCATCCTGACACACTCAATAGCCTCAGTCTTCAACCAACAAGCACAATTATTATATTATCATTCAATTAAAAGATTCTGATTCTGCCTCATATAGTCAAAATGTTTCTCATAATGCTGCCTTTCACTATAATCATCTTATGTCACAAACATGTTGCACAACCATCCCGTATTGTTGCATACCATTGAGTGCAGCAGTTTCCTTCCGAGGCTCCCAGTAGCACCCAACTGCCTTATCCACCTAACCAACAGAACACAACATCTGATATAGTAAGGAGGTCCCATGGCAGAACACTTGCACTGTTCTTCATTCAGGTTAGATTAGTGAAAAGAGCTAATGTTGGCCAATCAGGTGTCACTAATTTATGGGATGTCATTTCATTTATCTTGTGAGAATGAAGATTAGAGCAAGATGTACACCATGAGATCCAGTTATTTCAAAACCTTGCATGTTATCTACCTGGGTGTGGGGTGCCAATGTGTTTTTCAGGAGGACTGCACTGTAATGAATATGGCTTGGCTTCAGCTGAATGTGGTTTGTGCAATGGTTGTGGGTGGTATGTAGATTTTCAACTTGCATTGTTTTTATTAAGGTTAGATTAAGGAAATTACTACAGTAGTGTTGACCAGTCAAGTATCATTAATTTAT
Organism: Neoceratodus forsteri; assembly: GCA_016271365.2. Taxonomy (NCBI): domain Eukaryota; kingdom Metazoa; phylum Chordata; order Ceratodontiformes; family Ceratodontidae; genus Neoceratodus; species Neoceratodus forsteri. The sequence continues at coordinate 1,724,165,271 of CM057449.1, read as the reverse complement.
GAGGATGTTGTTTTATTTATCTTATGAGAATGAAGATTAGAGCAAGATGCATGGCCATGAGATCTGGTTATTATTTCAAAGCCTTGCGTGCTAATTACCCACCAAAACACAGCCTGAACTCCCTGCAGCCTCCTTGTGGTACCACCACTGCCACAGGCTGATCCCTGAGAAACCATATGCACATCATCCTCTTCTGGCTCCTCACAGAGGCAGCATACAAAGTCCTTGCTGTTGTGAGAGTTCTTTACAATTGACACCAATGATGATAGTGTCATAAAATGTAAAGTGTGTGACACTCTAGTTCTGCATAGTAAGAGGCGCAGCTATTTGAACACCAGTGGGTAGCACACCCACTTAAAGATCAAGCACCTCCAACAGTGGTGGGAGAAAATAAAGAGGTGGCAATGGGTGCTGGTGCCACTCCTCATGGTCCCTCTTCATCACAGGGGGCAGTTCATCAAGAGACCATTGTGGTCACATGCCCAGTTGCTGGAGGGACACCAGCAGCCAGACTCAGAGGAAGGGCCAGGGGACTGCAGCAGTACCTCAGCTCAAGTAAAAATACATCAGGGCAGCTCCATGCACATACCAAGCAAAATGTCCAGCACCAGACTCCATGATCACAGTACAAGAATTATTTTATTTAAAAATTTAAAACCATAGAAGTCATACCACAGCCCCTAGATCCTTCATAGCACCTGAGCTTCCATCTTTAAATCCTCCACCACACACATCAACTTGAGCAGAAGTGTTGTAACTTTGCATGGAGATGGTGGACCTCTGCCACAGATTCTCCTCAGTGGAGGCAACCCTTCACACATTGATGTTTAAGCAAAGTTTCTGCTTGAAGGTATGGAAGAGCTTCTTCATGTGCATGGCAGTGTGAGTTCTGTTTCTTCTGTTCCATCCATCCACCAATATTTTAGAATACTGCTTCCATTTGGTCTTCTTCTCACAGATCCTCCTTTGTTCCTCTCCATTATTAGCTATAGTGTTTTAAGAATAAAAAAATAATCTCTCCTTTTCCTCTTAATCTTTCTTCACCCCTCTTTGTTTTAAATAAACACACAAAAAAGTTTAAAGAATACAAAAAACTCTTTATCTCTGTCTGTTACTGTTTGCCTCAATCTTTTTCATCTTGATTGCTGTGTGATTGCTCTCCTTCTGTTTAAAAAATACTGTTTTCAGCTGTATTTTCTGTAAATGTGCAGTTCATGTGTCATATCATTCTCTTCTACCACTCTACAATTTTGTTGTAAAGCACAGTGGTTTACATATACAGTGCATGAAAAATTGTCAAGTCCCTGATTTTTGTATCCTGTCATACAGTTGATGTTGTGCTGTGTCAATTATCCACTTACCCTCTCAGACTGAGTCCCTCCACAGCCACTTTTCTTGTCACTCTCCAAAATTTTCTCCAGAACCAAAAATTATTACAGTGGTAATATGTTGCTGCTACTGCACTGTTTAACTCAACCTCTTGGGCTGGGTCCCTTCACAATCAGTCTTCCTAAGCACTGTAGTATGCAGAAATGCACATGAGCAATATATAATTTTCTAATTTCTCAAAATGTTCTCCTAAACCATAAATTATTAATGGTAGCAATACACTGAGGCTGTTGCTGCACTGTTTAAGTCACCCTCTTGGACTGAGTCCCTTCACAGTCAGTCTTGTTAAGCACTTTAGCACACATAAATGCATGTGAACAATAGATACATTTCTCACTTCCTGCAGTTTTCTCCCAGACCAGAAATTATTAATGGAGGTGATATGTTGCTGCTCTGCTGTTTGATCTGTCCTGTCAAACTGGTTCATCTGCAACCATAGAACCATGGAAGGTAATAGCAGATAAGGACCATGTGGCCCACCTAGTCTGCTCCTTTTCCTACCTAATGCAATACTGCAGCCCCTAGCTGAACTGCCACTTACCATTTCTTACCTATTACAAGAATGATCTTATGTCTATCTCATGCATTCTTGAATTCCCTTCCATTTTGCCCCATCACCTCCAGAGAGGGGTTGTTCTAAGCATCAACTACTCTGTGAGCATCTACAGTTTTGTCGTAAAGCACAGTAGTTTGCTTTCACTTCCTGAAAGAGGAGATGAGAACTGTGAGGACAAGATTTAATTTATTTAGACTCTTGTCTTGATCAATCCATGCTGTGCTGAACCTGTGAACTTAAAATGAAAAGAAAAAGAAATGGAAACAATTAGGAAAGGACACTTATCTTCACTTTGGTGATGTCCATGATGAGTGTGAAATGGCATAATGTGGCCCCAGACACAGGAGGAAGAAAAGAGTGGTGCTTGCTGGAAGAGATAGTAGAATAGGAGAACTGTGAAGGCAAGAGAAAATGATTTAGGCATCATTTATACTTTAGACAAGTTGCCACTGTTATAGTCACATATTATACCAATTGTCCACTCCTAGCCATCACCTGTGGAGACATGAGAGAAATTATTTTTCCACAGATGGTCACTACAGTAGCAGTAGAGTACATCCATTGTCCACCCAGCTGTCACCTGTTAAGACAGGAGATACAAGATTTTGCCCTCAGATGGCCACTGTGGTGGCTGCAGAGTTCATCCATTGTCCACTCCCACCTGTCACTTGTCAAGACATAAAAATGCTTTTCCCATGATGGCCAGAAGAAAGGATAATGTGAATCATGAAGAAAAGGATTCAACTGATGAAGGGGCAGGAGGGATTGAATATAGTGCTTTATGCTTCATCCTCATTAAGAAAGCAACCCTCACAGTCTTCCAGACCAGAGCTGTCCCCTCATAGGAATTCTTTATTTAGCTATGTTTTATCAGCCACAATTGAAGGCAATTTACCAATGCTTCATTTCTCTCAAGTCCTCAGGTTCATCTTTCTCACCACCACCTTCATGTGATAGGAATGCTGAGATAACTGTGTGGCATGGAATGTGCCCCTCATTCATTTTAATAAATTGTAGCATGCCAGCATTTGTTGCTGACAGATTTGTAAACCAGTCCCTCACGATGCCCAGGAGAACTTACTTTACCCCACACTGAAATGTGAGGGTGGACAGCTCATGTATTTTATTGCTACTGAGACCAGTGCTGCTCAATCAATAGGCTTGCTACTCCAGTATAGCAAGGTCTTATCAGTGCTGGTAAGGTGCCTAGTGTCTGACAAATATGCATCAGCCATACATTGTGGTGCCCACAGTCCTGCTTCATCATTGCCTCTTCTTCCTCTGTTTCCTCCACATTTTCAAGTCAATCCTGGTACAAAACACAAAACATCCTAGATTGTATTTGTTGGTTTTTTTTCATTTGCCTTTCATGCTTTCTCAACCAGTTTCCCATGTGATGCAGTAGCAATAGCCAGTCTCTGGTGAGTGTAAGGTTGTGCCTTTGATAACTGTGACTTTAGCATCTGTGCCCCATGTACCTGTCTTATTAGAAGATCTGTCAAATGTTACACCTGACCATTCCCACCGTCAATTACTGATGAAAGGCCACATTTATAACATAGGTCCAGCATGGTGGCAATCCCAAAATCTACAGACTGTAGAATGCTGGAAATATGGACACTGCAGTACAAGATATGGAGCAAGTGTTCCATCAAGGCACAACTTCTAGTATCACCACCTGCCTTCAATGCCTGCTATTCATTCAACAGTGTCTGCTTTAGCACATGGAAAAGTGGAAAGCCCTGACTGATATAGGCAGTACCCTAGTCATTGCTTGTGTTGCATGCTTGAATGGTCTGAGACTCATAATCAGACCATCTATTCAAGCAACAAAGAAAGTACAGTACCACCACTGTCAGATTCAGGGATACCAGGGAGATTGATCAGGGAGGGTGGTGGATGTAGCCTACCTGAATTTCAGTAAGCCCTTTGACACCATCCTGCACAGAACACTAGTAAACAAGCTGGGCAGCTTGGTGGTGGGACCAAAGATAGTAACATAGGTACAAAGTTGGCTGAGTAATAGTACTCAGAGGGTGGTAGTAAATGGAATTCATTCAGAAGAAGGTAAGGTAATCAGCAGAGGTACCTCTGGGGTCAGTACTGGGACCAGTCCTCTTCACTGTCTTTATAAGCAACATCACAGAGCAGCTAGAGGAAAGGTATGCCTGTTCGAGATGACATGAAATCTGCAACAGAGTGGACAACCGGGGGCAGAAAAATTAGGGAAGATCTGAAAAAGCTAGAAGACTGACTAAGGGTCTGCAACTGGGCTTCAATGCCAAAAGTGCTAAGTTATGCACATGTGGGTACAGAAACCAACAGGCAATGTATCAGTTGGGAAGTGTTAGCAACCACAAAACAGGAAAGGGATCTGTGGGTCATCATCTCAGCCTGAAGATAGCAAAGCAGTATGGTAAGGCAGTGGGAAGGCAAGTATAATGCTGGGGTGCATATGGAGGGTGTCTTCACCACCACAAAGAAGGAGGTCGTGTTACCCTGTATGCACAGTACAGATCAATGGTGAGGCCCACCTAGAATACTGTGTCCAGTTCTGAAGGCCCATCTCAGAAAAGACATAGATCTGAAGGAGGCAGTACATAGAAGGGTAACCAAAAATGGCACATGAACTGCATCAGAAGCTTTATAAGCCTGTGGAGGAAAGGACAGAAGGGGAGACATGATAGAAACATTCAGTTACCTCAAGGGTATCAATAAGGTACAGCAGGGTAGCATATTACACAGAAAAAGATGCTCAAGGACAAGGGGCATGATATGAAGCTGGAAAGGACGAGACTTAGAGGAGATGTGAGGAAATATTTATTTACGGAAAGGGTACTGGATGGCTGGAACAGTCTCCAACAGAGGTGGTAGGTACAGAAATAGTAACAGGTTTTAAACATGAATGGGACAGGCACAAGGGGACTTTAGTAACAGAGTGGGGGGTAAGACCAGAGATCAGTTATGGTCTTCATTAGCTCACTAGGCAGGGACTTAGGGCATTCATCATCTTGAGTCAAGCACACATTTTTAAATGTAGTCATTTCTGACTATTCAGCAATTAGGTCTCCTCCCCAAGCTCTGACTAATGCTCAATCCTCACATGTTCGTTTGGTGAATGAGACACTATCATCAAGACCAGGCTCAGCACCATCACCACCACCAGCAGTCGTGGGGACACCAGCAATAACCTGCTCCTCGACCACTGCACATGAGCCAAAGATCTTGCTGCCTCTTGTACTGCTCCTCTTGTTGTCATCTTTCCCAGCCCCCATCAGCATGGATGCCCTAGATGTGGGAGAGAAAATTTGGCCACACCAATGCTACCGCCACTGCAGCCAACTACTCATTTCCCACTACTACTGATACGGAGCCCATAGAAGATGCTGCTGCAGATGTAGCTATTAGCTGCAACACCCTTATGATTCACTGAATTTCTTTCCACCTCTCTGGAACCTTTCCTTTAGTAGAGCATCTCTTCCTGTCATTGTTTTATATTTAAATTTGTAATACTGTAATGAAAAAATTAAAGAAAGCCTACAACTAACTAACAGCAGCAGACAACACCCCCAAGGGATTAGCAGTGGGATCTGAAAACTAAGAGATAAAACAATTAATTTACTTAGCTACTACTAGCTAATAAACCCACCATTTTTATTACTTTTTAACACAACATGATAGGAGTAATTAAGGAGTTAATACAACAAAGTAACAGAACATAGTCACTTTAAGAACTAAATAACTACAACCAATATAGAAAGAGACTGACAAAATAGTTCACTTAAACACACCAAACTAAACTATAGAAATAAAATGAAATGGCAGACTACAGACTAAAATGGTGAACAAAAAACCTAGGGAAAATATGATCGAATCACCTGTTCAGTCAAAAGGCTCCTGATCTTTGTAGGCTGCCTTGCTAACTGAGTACACCTCCTCCCCCACAACTGTGCATAACTAGACAAAAAAAAAACTATTTTAAGATAAATAGCCAGCAAAAAGAAACAAACAACTCCAATCTTGCAGAACAAGTCACTGTAGATCAAGTTGCAAGCGATTTGGATTCAGAAAACTTGGTTTTGATAGATTTTATAGGTAATTTTGCTCAGACAAACAGACAGATTTCTAGCCTACTCTCTTGTTAGAAAACTGCACTGAATACAGTCTCCTCATAGCACACAGCTCATTTTAGTACCATGCAACCTCCAGTCAAATAGTACATTGCAAATTTCACCTGTAAGCCCCATTTTGCTGATGAAGTTTCCAAGTAAACAACTCAAAGTTATCCCAATAATGCAAATTGACACTTCATAAGTTGGATTACCTTTGCAAATTGTGGAAAATTAACAAATTAATTCAAGTAGCAATTTTTTTCCAACTTCACACACCACTATATGAAACAGACAGGGGAGTGCTTGTTTTCTCAGTTACATCAAGATTATTTCTATCTCATTGTCATATAGGGAAGTGGAAGTGTAACTGGCAGCTCTTGAAGAAAAAAGGAAACCGGTGTGTTTCTAATACTCCTTGTAACATTAGGGGCTTGGTTCTTTTGTCCATTAACTTATCCACAACTCACAGAGGCTTTTAGTACCTGGATGATCCAACTATGACACAAGCATCGACTCATCCAAATTCTCAGTCTTTACTTTGAGCCACACATCATTTTATCTTAGAAACAGAGAGGTGATGGCTAAAGGAGACCACAGGTCCAGTAACTCTGCCGGTGAGTTCCCAAGATCCTAGGCATACCTCTCAATCTGCTAGGACAAAAATCAAGGACATTCTCCCATAAATCAGGAACAAATGGCCAAAATCAGGGACACCACATTTCATAGCGTGGCGGTGTCACGCCACCATGCCATGCCATGCCATTGTGTGACTTGTACCAAAAGCAAAATAAAAGACAATATTTGGCATCTTTCTGTTATTTTATTTGCAATAAAGTTTAAAAAGATATATGCTTCATGTCTTTATTAATGTAACTAAAATCTTTATGTTTTTGTATTTGCAATAAATGTTAAAACTATTTATGCTTCAGTCTATATTAATGTAAATGCAGTCTTTCTGTTATTTTATTTGCAATAAATATTAAAAGAAGTATGCTGCTTGTCTTTATTAATTTAAATGTGGTCTTTACTTTGAGGTGGGATGGTCTCTGCTATACAAATGTGCTGCCTTCTTTGCTGCTTCAGGACATCCTTGGTGTGCTATACCTCAATACATTCCCTGTCTTCATTCATCTTAATGGCAATTAAGAATTCAAGGTCTTTGTGTGCATGGATTGCCTAAGTTCAGTTTTGATCTTCCTTACTATGCTGATTGCATGCTCTGCCTCAGTATTTGAGTGTGGAAGGCATAGTACCATCTCCTGAGTCATCTGAAGAGTGGTACACTTTTCTCACATCCCATTCCACTCAGATGGCAAAGCATCTTCCCCAGTACTGAAGAACAGAAGAATTGGAGGCAAATGCTGGCTGGTGTCATTCAGGTAATGTCTCTGCAAACTGATATGTTCCAAATGTCATCCAGCAGTTGACCACATTCAGCAGATGAACTGCAAATGCCAAGCTGCCTTCCAAGTCTACTACTGCTGTGCTGGACATCTTCAGCTTCAAGCATGGGTTTAGCAGTCTGGCCACATTTTTAAATCGTTATTCTTTAGAAAAACTTCGTCAGCATGTTTTTAAAGGCAGTGGAGTAGAAGGCCCTCACCTTCCTGTAGATAGATATTTAGCTCAGCAGAAGTACACACAACACTGTCTTCATTGTTCTTGATGTAAACTTGTACTTCTGGTTCAATATGGGTTTTCTGAAGGGAAGGAAATTGTCAGTGTTCAACAGAAAGTCAGCATTACTTTCAGTGAACAAGCTGACTACCACCTCAGGTTGGAGAAATCTTCCTGCATACAGCTGAATGATTTTATAAATGTCCCCATGGAGATTCATCAGCTGGCTATGTCTGTTTTGTACCTTTCTGTTAAACTGGAAAAGTGGGTTAGCTACATATTTGACAACCAGAAAAGTCATTATGTTTGCTTGCACGCATGTGCACGAAACATAGTGCCATCATCCGAGTTTTTGGAGGTGTGGCAGCCCTTTCAATTCAGTCAGTGTGTTTGATGCGGCCTCAGTTCTCCAGTGCCTGCTGGAGCTGTCTATGACAGCGTCAAAATGCAATGAGTACAGTTGAAAGGGAGACTCTGGCTTCAGTGAGCAGCGATAAGATATCGCCTGCTCATGCCGCTCCTCTACACACACACACACACACACATGTCGTGCTGCATGCTCACCCCCACGCACACACTGTGTGGCGGTGAGGTGCCCAATCCCGATCAGCTGTGCTGTGTGCCTCCCAAAACAGTGTTCCATATGCCATGCTGAGAGCCCCCCAGCATGGCAACATACTGTTGCCGACGGGGTGCCCAATCTCCCATTGGCTCCACGCCCCCAATTGAAGCCGTCCTTGCCATGCTGGGAGCCCACCCCAGCATGGCAAACATCCTGCGTCACACATTTCTCTAAAAACAAAACCTGAAACTGAAAATGGTCCCTCGCAGTCTCTGCCCCACCACGCTACGCTCCCCACACCCCTCACCCCATCGACCTCCGGACTCCAGGCGATGATCTTTGGTGGACTGGGAACACATCTGCACTCTTCAAAGCTGACCGCGAACTGAGAAAATGCCAGTAAGCTGTATAATGGGATAGATAGGGTTTTTCAACTTTGCTGCATATCTCAGGCATTTTTGGAATTTTTACAACAAATTTTCAACATGGGGTTTTGGGACCCTTCTCATGAATGCTCTCACTGTCATGGCATTAATGGGCCTGAAGGGTGATTTCGCAGTCACTGCGTGAAATCACCTTTCAGGACCAGTAATGAACGACACTGCCACTGTTCATAAGGTGGGCTCTCAAAAGCCTATGTTTAAAATTTAGTGGAAAAATTCTAAAATGACTGCTTTATGAGCTGCATTGCGCAGTTCCTATGCACGCTCGTAAGTTCGCAAATTTTCAATATTTTCCTCCAGATTTTCAACATTGCCATTTTATCACACCTTATGAGCAGTACAGCTGTCATTTATCAAATCTTTCCCAAAACATGTTTCTGCCCATGTAGTGCACAATGGGCGCGGTTGGTGAGCAAAATCAATGTATGGGACACATTAAGAAAATCACAGTGACACTGTTAATGAGCAGAGCTCTTAAAATAGCTATGTTGAAAATTTGGTGCAAAAATTCCTAAAAATGACTTTAATACAGTATTGCGAAGTTCCTATGCAACTCATAAGTTTGCGAATTTTCAATATTTTTACTCCAGATTTTCAACATTGACATTTTATTACACTTCCTTATGAGCAGTATAGCTGTCATTTTCACATCTTGCCCAAAATGTGTTTCCGTTCAAGTAGCGCGCAATGTGCGCGTCGATTATCTTGCGAAATCAATGAGGGGACACATTAAGAAAATCACAGTGTCACTGTTCATGAACAGAAGTCTTAAAATGGCCATTGTTGAAAATTTGGTGAAAAAATTCCTAAAATGACTGCTTTATGAGCATGCATTGCGCAATTCCTCATGCCGCTCGTAAGTTTGTGAATTTCTATATTTTCACTCCAGATTTTCCACATTGCCATTTTATTACACTTCCTTATGAACAGTACAGCTGCTATTTTTCATAAGTTGCCCAAATGTGTTTCGCACATATGGCGCACAATGGTGCTGTTGGTGTCGCGAAAGCAATGTTTAGGACAGATTAAGAAAATCACAGTTACACTGTCCATGAGCAGAGGTCTTAAAATGGCTATGTTGAATTTGGTGACAAAGTCCATAAAATGACCGTGTTACAGTGAGCATTACGCAGTTCCATGCACCCTCGAAGTTCATGACTTTGTAATATTTTCAATCCAGATTTTCACCAGTGGCATTTTCCACACTTCCTTATGAACAGTACAGCTGTCATTTTCACAAGGCCGAAATGTGTTTTCACACTTTCAGCGCAGAGATGCGTGGTTGCTGTGGAAATCATTGTTCAGGACAGATAAAAAATCACAGTGACACTGTTCATGATCAGAGGTCCCAAAATGCCTGTTTTGACAATCTGCTGTAAAAATCCCCAAACTAATTACATTATGGGTGTCGTTGCACAGTTTCTATACTGCCGCTCGTGACTTCACCAGTTTTTCAATATTTTTACTGCAGATTTGCAACATTGCCATTTTACACCTCCCCATGAACAGTATAGCTGTCATTTTCACATCCTGTTGGAATGTGTTTTTGCACCTGTGGTGCTAAATGCCATAGTCGCTGTGCATAAGCAGCTTCGGTTAACAAACTCATATTGCCACTGTTCATGAGGTGGGGTCACAAAAACCATGTTGAAAATTTGGGTGAAAATACCAGCGAATGCCTGAGGTGTTAGGGTTTCCAACCATAACGCCCGCCCTATACAGAATGACAGGCATCAGGGGTGTGATTTGGGATTCTTGCCTGTAATGCTCATACCATTCTACACCCTGCTGCCAGTGAAGGCATCAAGGTATGCCTAGGACTCTTGACCCCAAAGTTCACCCTATTCTCCTATACGCACCCATCTCACCATATTTCCTGATGCAATGGGGTGCGCATAAGACCAAAGACCCCAAGGCACAGCGTGACACTTGTCAGTTTCTGCAGGGTAGGGTGTGGTGAAATGGCGTGGCGTTATGCCTGACAAAAGGCACACCCCAATGCCTGTCACTCTCTGCAGGGTGGTGGTGGGGTTGGTTTCAGTTCAATACGTCACTGCCATTTCTACTATGCAGCTCTGTAACTCCTACACTACCAATGCCAATGCCAGCAAGCAAACATTCGGCATTGACAAATGCTTGTTTTATTTCATGGCTGCTCAGGTGCTCAGCAAACAGTTGCAGTTTGCATCTCTGGGCTCACAGGACATAAAATAGAAAAGTAAAGCTGGCTACATGTCTAGCTTTAGCTGAACAACTTTGCTCAGATTGAGCCATCTTGTTGGTGCATGTTTGATTATTTTAAGGGGTCAGTGTCCACAAACATGGCAAACTCCTTCAACTGTTGCTGCCGCTGTGAGCTTGATGAAGTGACAATAAATGTCAAAATTAGCTTCTCCACAGCTGACGATAGTGCTTTGATCCCTGATTTGGAACAAATGTCTGCTAGGTGACGACGACATCCCTTGTTTACAATGTTTGGGTTGACCTGTTTTAGTCATGAAAACACAGAGTTGTGTATGCCAATCATTGCAGAAGCATTGTCGAGGTGAAAGCAGCAAGGTTTTGCAGTGGGATACTAAACTGTTCCAGGGTTTTCATTACAATCTCAAACATTGGCTCCCAGTCCCAGATACACATGCTGGCATATCCAGAAAACAGATATCATTCGTTCCCATCTGCATGTCATAGAAACCAACCAGGATAAGTATTAGTTTTCATCACCCATGTAAGTGCTCTGATCAATGTACAAGCCAAATGGCAAATGCTAATACTAAGCCACTTAGCAGATGTGTCCCCTTGATATTTTGGCCCAGGGACCTCTGGTGCAATGCAGGCTAATTTTGTTTGGCCACAGGTCATCTTCTTCACCACCTCTTGATCTGTGCAGTGCTTTCTAATAAATGTTAAAATACGGTCAGCACAAAAATGTCAAGTTGTGCTCTGCTAAAAGGTTCACAAGGTCACCTCAGTGTCAACAACTTTTGATGTAGTCTTGGAAAAAGTGTGTCAGTTTCTTTCTTGCAGCATGCTTCATATTAATCTGGTGCTTTTGTGAAGCTTCATGACACTGCACAGCATGCCTTCCACCATGGCTCACACTGATGTCGGCAGCATGGTTTGCAAAAGGCATAGAGGATCCTTTCCTGCTTGCTGCTACCCACTCAAAGAAAGTCTTCCATGACCTTTAAAATACTAAATTCCTCTTGCTTTTCTGGCTTGGAGTTGTGTTGATATGTCTGCAGACTTCTTCTTCAGGAAATATATTTTCACAATGCTCCATCTCCTATTACAGGAAGAATTTGAAAAATAGATATAATTTATTTCAGGTTGTTGGTATTCTCTTAAGTAGGTGGCACTGAGCACCTCTCATTACAAGCTGGCTCAGTTTAACAGTGCCAGGAATTAGAAACAGATTAGGCAGGGAATAACAATCTAAGCAGATTGGGTGTGCCAACTGGCCCTTTTCCATTGATAAATTCTATGCTTCTGCGAATCACTGAGGTCATCCTAAAGCTATACAGTACATCAGTGATGATAGGAAAAATGTAGTTGTAGTGTGTGATATGGCAGCATCAAAAATGTATCCCTCTCCTCCTATGTACAAGAAACCTACCATTCTCACACTCTGTTAACAGTTTTATTTTAAACAGTGCCCATCGGGAGGGCTTTGATATAGCGGCACTGCTTTTCACCAACACTCCCAATCCATCCACGGGCCTAGATTGAAAGTTTGTGTCCTGTAGGCCATAGCAAAACACACATAGTAGCTTTAAATGCTGCTATTGTTAAATATATACAGCAAAATTGCAATTCCTTTCAAAACAAGCATTTGTCAATACTGAATGTTGTCTCATTGGCATTGGTGGTGCAGGAGTTAGAGATGCATAATAGGAATGGCAGTGAAGTATTGGACTGACACCAACCCCACCCCACCCTGAAGAGATGGACAGGTGGGGTGTGGCCTTGGGTCGTCAGCTATAACACTAATGCCATTTTACCTCACCCTACCCTGTAGACACTGACAAGTGTCATGGTGTGCCTGAGGTCCTTGGGCCTTATACTTACCCCATTCCATAAGGAAATATGCTGAGATGGTTGCAGTATAGGAGAATGGGGTGAACTTTAGGCTGAACACTCCAGTGCACACCTCGATGCCTGTCACTGGCTGCAGGATGGGGGTGGGGTGGAATGGCATAAGCATTATAGCCAATGATCCCAAGTCACACCCCTGACGCCTCTTAGTCTCTACAAGGTGGGGTATTACAGTTGTAAACCCTAACGCAGTAGGCATTTGTTGGTATTTTCATTCCAAATTATCAACATGGGCTTTGGTGACCCCACCTCATGAAGAGCAGCACTATCAGTTTGTTAGCGAAAAGGTGGTTTTGCACAGCAACTATGCCATCTGGTGACACAGGCACGAAAACACATTTGGGCAGGATGTGAAAAAAGACAACTGTATTGTTCATGAAGAGATGTAAAAATGTCAGCGTTGAAAATCTGGAGTGAAAATATGAAAAATTGGTGAAGTCATGAGCATGCATAGAAACTCGCGACACACGTCCGTAACCAAATTATTTTTGGGGATTTTTAACTACATTTTCAACATAGGCATTTTGGGACCTCCCTCATGAACAGTGACACTGTGATTTTGTTAATCTTTCCCAAAAGTTGATTTCCCACAGCGACTACACCATTGTGTGCCACAGGTGCGAAAAACACAGAAGTAGCGTGGAAACTGCGCCAGCGCATGCTTAACACAGTAATTTTATGGACTTTCATCACCAAATTTTCAGCATAGGCATTTTAGGACCTCTACTCATCAACGTGTCACTGTCGTTTTCTTACTCTGTCCCTAAAACTGATCTCCCACAGCGACCGTGCTATTCTGCGCTGGAAGTGCGAAAACACATTTGGCCAGGATATGTAAAATGACAGCTGTACTGTTCATATGGAGGTGTGAAAATGGCAGTTTTGAAAATCAGTTGTGAAAATATCACAAATTCACAAAATTATGAGTGTGCATGGAAACTGTGCAATGTATGCTCAAAAAACAGTAATTTTTGATTTTTTCACCAAATTTACAACACGGATTTTGAGAGCCCACCTCATGAACAGTGGCACTGTCGTTTCATTAATCAGTCCAAAAGGTGATTACACTCAGTGACCACGAAATCACCTTTTGGGACTGAATTACGCCATGACAGTGACTGAATTCATGAGGAGGGTCCCAAAACCCGATGTTGAAAATCTGGTGCCAAAATTCCCAAAAATGCCCAAGATATGCCTCAAAGTTGAAAAAACCCTATTTATGCCATTATACAGCTTACCAGCATTTCTTCAGTTTTCGGACGGCTTTGAAGAGTGCAGGCGTGTTCCCGGTCCACTGAAGATCATCGTGCTGAGCTCTGGAGGTAAGTATGGAGTGAGGGAGGGGTGTGGGAGGCAGGGTACACAGAAGGTGTCTGCGGTTTGGGGAGGGCAGGAGAGACCGTGAGGGACTGTTTTCTTTTATAGGGGGATAAAAAGACAATGAGGTCAAATTTCTTTTGTTGCAGGTGTTTGGTACACTGGAGTGGGCTCCCAGTGTACCACCTGCAATGATGGGAGGGGACCGCAGCCAAAGGGATTGGGCCCTCCATCGGCACAGAAATGGGTGAGGGGTGCCCATGATTCTAAGGAGATTGGGCACCCTCTTGGCACTAGCACAAATCGGGGGTTGGGGACATTATGCTGATGGGAGTGGGCTCCCCTGTTGGCAAATGAAGTGGGTGAGGGGATGCCAACAGGAGAATTAAGCACCCCTGAGTCGGTACTCTTCTGCGGTGGCAGTCAGTGCCACCATGTTTATTGAACTGCCTCACCAGGAAAGGCATGTCGGGAGGCATGTTATTGTGCTGCTGCGTGACAAGCTTGACTCATTTGCAGTGGCACCTTTCTTAGATCTGGTGGCCACTTCACGTACTGCTGGTGTCAGCGCTTGTATGCTGGCTTATTGGAGAATGAGAGACACACCTACTGATGCGTACCCTGAATTGCCCACAGTCACAGCACCTCCAAATCTGCTACTAATGCAATATGTTGGCTGGCGGCATAGCGTGAACCAACATAAAAATGACATATCAACATTTCACACAACTGACTTACCCCCATCACAAACAAAGGAATAACATTTGCAGTTAGCATGATACAGGTGAGCAATGTTTTACCACACTAAATAGACATTTAGTCCATTGTGTGAAGCAGAAACTTAGATCTATAAATCTGCGACAAGGTGGGTTGTGAGGCATTTACAGCTATTTTTCCATGCTGGGGGTGAAGGATTTTAGCCCAGTTGCAGTGTGTGAAAATCAGGTATGTAAATTATTTAAATAGCAAACATACAAATCCATGTTTCATATTCTACCACTGGACTACCCCCGCCCCATAATGGAAATACAACTTTAAATGGCCCAAAATGCATCTGCTGTTGCCTCTGCAACTTTAAAAATGGCAGTGGCAAAACAGCCATGTCCATGCAGGCTACAGTACTACTGTACAACACAGCTCCATGCAACGGGTAGGAAATTAAGTGGGCAATTACAAGAATTTACCTTAGCTTTCAGTAAAAGCATAAATAATTTTCATAATCCTACCCTGTTGTCTCTTAACCTGATGCTGCTGTTTTTTATAGCCACATTTGAGGTATAATACATTCAGGTGCAATTCCCAGCAAGCAAGCAGCAACCTCAAGTGAAGCTCTGTCTTTTCACAGGGCTGTACTCATCAGGTCAGCACACCTTGAACTAAATAGGGAAAAGGGAGCATTGTTTAACCAGGAGTAGCACACTAAGCTGAAACTTGTTTCCAGATGTGACCTGGGAGCACAAGGAAGTTAAATGACTTGCTCAGAATCACACAGTATGCACCTAGGCTGGCTGTGGAATTCAAACCCAGGTCTCCAGATCTGCTGTTCAGAGCCTTAACCCCCACTGCACTGTACTGCATACACCTTGAACTAAACAGCATTAGAACCACACCAGTACACAATGCTACTAGTGCTACTTAGGAATGGGATTAGTTGACAAAGTCATACTGTTATCAAGTTATTTCAGTTGGGGACTTGTCACTTGCTCCCCACCCCTCTGTGTTAAAAAAAAATGGGGCGAGGAGGGTGTAGATGAGACACCCACAACTGAAACAAAGTGATCAAATGATATAAACATATACTGTACATACTGTGTAATCAGCATAGCCCATAGCCCTAAACAAATTCAAAATACTGAATAAAATTAAGGGGACACAGCCAAGCACACAAGCTGAACCCACAAACACACAAAGCCAAAGCACAACATAGCCAAGCCAATAGTTATTGTTTCTGTGCATGAGAGTTTGTGCAGATGAGCTACACTGGCAACAGCTCCTTTTAAAAAAACAACATTTTATTCAAAACCACTACACAGACTACACAGAGCAAAAATTATACAGAGAGCTCCACTCTGTCTGACTCCATCATGAAATATAACTGAATCACAATTTCTTAGCATTTTTAGCACCACAACAAAACACAATAGCATTTCTGCATAATTGTGCTTCAAGAAACTCAGTAAAAATTAGGCCCCTTCAGGAATACCAGAGAGGTATGCAGCAGTCAAACAAACACCCATCCCCACTCCACCTGAGGGAATAGCAGGGATTCAAAACGTCTGGCCCTAGGTCTTGACCCAAACTATTCTAAATGTCCACCCTGTGAGAGTGGACTAGCCTTGGTCTGAATCCTCTACAAAATCCACATCCACAAGGCCCCAAGAAAAATGCTTGAGGTGGGGTGGGGTCTTGAAACAGCATCTGGGGCAGGAAAGATGTTGACCTATGCTGCTGACATCCACAAGTAATCCCTGGTCCCCACATTTGCCCCATAGCCGGGTGGGGTGGGGTACTTATTTGACTGCTGCATAATACACTGCCTGTGCTAGTAAATTACAGCAATTAAAATACTTAATATATGGATAATGAATTTAATGCCACACTAAAGCATACAAAGAATTTTCGGTAATACTATTACTCCCAAAGGGATAATGCCACACTTCTAGAGTGATAATACTATCGTTCATGTCGGTAATAGTATAATTCGGGACCTAAACTACAGTATTACCAGACAAGCTGAACAACGCAAGCCCACAACTCCCAACATCAGGAAACCTCCCACAGGTCAATCGTCCATTCACGCTCATAACGTGTCTAATCATTGGCTGCTCTCTGCCTGTGGGTGGCTGAAAAGGTTTCGAAAAGATGGCAGTCATCTCGCTTAGCGAGAGTGCATATCCACAGCAGTTTCTGTTTTTGTTTTAAAGGGACTTATCTGGCTGATCCTGCGACCCCCCTCCACAAGAAGAAAGGTACAACCACAACAATTTATTTGTTAACTGCGCCATGCATGGGGTGGCGAAACGAAAACACACAGCACAAAGGCGGTGCAACAAAGTCTGACGGTCCAGCCAGGGTGACAGAATCCTACGACAGCAGCCAACCACCCACTACAAAATACCAAAAACCTAAAGCTTGGATCCATATATTTAAAAAATAATGATAGTTTACAGTGTTACCGGTCAGAATACCATCTTGAGGTTCAGGACATGTAGAACCTCTTGATGGTATTACTGAACGTAATACACTATAAACTATCCATTATTCTTTTCTACTGTCCTCTAGGCTCTATGATTGCAGTCTCATTGCAATACATATCAGTAGCTAGTTATACAACAAGTATTCTTTACATTTTCATCAGTAATTATGCTTATTCATTCTCCCACCCAGACCCACCTTGCTTATCTCTTTTGGCTCATCTAACCTAGTGGCCTCTAGGCTTTCCCTATATTGTTTCTATTAATGCCAGATTGCCACTAGTCACTAGCTAACTACTAGCCTATGATAATAAAATAAGTTTTGAAAAAGCAGCTTACCTTAGTTATTTCTTCAGTCAAGGGGAAGGTCCTCTTGTCTCAGTTGATTCTGTTCAGGAGTCTCAGGGCTCAGCCTGTCCCATCAATATTATTTTAAAATGTACTTGCTGTTGCTGCACTTTCAATACTAATTACAGTACTATGAGATGTAACCAAGTAGCAAGCCAAGTTGTAAAACTTGTGATTAAGCTCGTTTGTTAATGAATGATACATATACTATATATATATATATATATATATATATATATATATAAATATATATATATATATTAGTAATTATTAGTGCTGTTGTGTGTTGGTTCTTTCCTCCTTCCTCTCTTCTAGTCCATCCACACCCTGTGCTGCAGTGTTCAGGCTAGCTGGTCCAGTCCATTCCTCTGGAATGTTCCTTTTTCAGCCTGCCCTTGAAGTGTCAGGGATGTCTCAAGTCTCCCTGCTGATTCAGAGGATGAGCTGCACATAGGCTGGCACTGATTGCTGCAGAGACATAGGGGACTTTGACTTTATCTGATGGCCACCCTGGAGATGAGACAGACCTGAGGGGACAGGGAGGCAAGGCACAGGTAATAAATTTCCCCATCGGTGAGGCGGGAAACAAGCACTCCACTATCAGTCCCTGCTGCTGACTCAGGCCTTTTCTGCAGCAGCATTAAAAGTGCGCATGTTGCGTGCTGTGTGAAACTCTATGAGTCCGTCTTAAGTTGAGCTCCTGAGTGCAGACGAGAACACCCGATGCTCCCATGATGATGTCAGAGCATCTTCTGTCTGTTCCTGGAAGCTCTGCTCTGTGCAGGAACTCCGGTCACCATCAATCCTGCTGTGCTGTGCTGTGGTGACTAGGAGAAGGAATTGAAAACAAAACTGTCCCAGACTGCAGCACAGCAGTGTAAACAGTGAGTACCATGGTTCTTTGGGATTTTACACTGGGTGAACAGGGCGTTGGGACAGAGGGGCCAAAAGCAGGATGTCCCGGAGAATCCAGGACACTTGAGAGGTAAGATCCTGGGAGATCCAGGGACCTAGCCTTACTTTTACCTGTGAATTTAATTCAAACATACTCTTTATCCTAAACCTGTTTGAAGGCTGACCGGTCTTAGCTCCCACTACATCTGTGGGCAGTCTGTTCCATGGCTTCACTATTCTTTCTGAGAAACAGAGTTTTCTAAGATCCCTTTTGAATTTCCACCCTCAACTTCCATCCATTCCCCTTGTATTTGAGCTGGATGCCTCGATGAATAGTTCAGAGTAGGACACTGCATTAATTCCCTCATGTACTTGAAGGTTTTATCATATCCCCCTTTCCTCCTTGTCTCAAGTGAGTACATGTTTAATGCCTCAAGATGCCCTTCATATGGTGCCCTTTAATCCCTGTATCATTTTGGTCACCCTTTTCTGTATGGTTTCTGGCCTGTCCCTGTCCTTTTTAAGGTGTGGGCTCCAAAACTGGACACAATATTCCAGGTGGGGTCTCCAGGGATTTGTACAGTGACAGTATCACCTCCGATGCCTACTGTCAAATTCTCTCACTATACACCCCAGCATTTTGTTGGCCATACTATATGCTGTGTTGCATTGACTGGCTTGTTTTAAGCTGTCACATATGATAACTCCTAGATCCCGTTCCTCTTGTGAGGCACTGAGCTTGACCCCATTGAGCCAATAGTCTGTTCTCAGGTTAATCTTGCCTAGATGCATCACTTTACACTTCTTGGAATTGAACTTCAGCTGCCAGGCATGAGACCATTTTCCAACTTTTAAGATCTTTCTGTAGGTTCCTAACTGCATCCTTGCTGTCCACCCTACCACCTAGCTTTGTGTAATCCATAAACAGTGCAGTTTTGCCCTGGATATCTACTCCTACAGTGGCGATTGTATAAAAGTTTGGCAGTGCTGAGGAGGTACCTGGCACCTCGAGGTATACCTCAACACTGCCAAACATTTATACAATCTCCAAATCAACCTGAGTGCCTCAGTGGTATCTCGAGGTACCTTGAGGTATACCTCAGCACTTCCAACCTTTTATACAATCACCACTATATGTTGCTGATGAACATATTAAACAGGACTGGCCCTAAGATTGAGCCCTGAAGGACCCTACTCATCACCTCTCCTCCTCTGACTTCTCCCTGTTGACAACTACTCTGCTTCCTGCCCCAGCCAGTTACCTACCCACTTAACAATGCAGTTTGCTATGCCCAAGTCCTCTAGCTTCTTCAGCAGGTGGTTATGTGGCATGGAATCAGAGGCCTTGCTGAAGTCCAAATGGAAGAGGTCCACTGGATGGCCTCTATCCATTTCCCTAGTTATCAATCAAAAAATTTTATCAGGTTCATTGGGCATGACCTGCCCACCATGAAACCATGCTGTTTGAGAAGATGTTATTTTCTCTAACCAGCTAGCAGGAGCAATAAATTTATTCCAGATCCTGTGGCTCACTCTGCTGAACAAACACCAAATTTTATCAGTCCATTTGGGTTTGAACTTTCAGAGCAAGTTCAAAGTTTTATCACTTTGTCACTTTCAATCTTGGCACTAACCATTTTAGTGGTTAGATCATAAGTGACTGGATGCACTTTAAGCTTCCCTAGTACTTCCTTCTTCTTGACCAAGATATTCACAATCCTGTTGATACTTGACCCTCTGGGATGTTGGTGGCCTAGCGCATTCTTGAAAACCACTACAGTGTTCAAACACCATCCTTCAATCTCCTGAAGTATTTTTGCCCTATCGTTTGCTTTTTGATTGATCTCCTGAAATACCATTTTGTACGGTGTGACTTTTGAATTGTCTTAAACTTTGGGAGGAAGCAGTCCACAAGTAAAAGTATTTCCAGGTCCCAGTGATGCCCTCCAAATCATCCCAATGGGTCACCCTGCATATCAGGCAGTGGCTCCCCACTGCCTTAAAGGCAAGCCACTGACAAGGTCAAGGTAGTAGACCAGGGAGTGGCCATGGATATAGCACACCTAGACTTTAGCAAGGCATTTGACACAGTCCCACAGCTACACACAAAGATTAATATACAAGTTAGCCAGCCTTGGAGTTGGTCACAAGGTGGTAGCCTGGGTAAAAATTGGCTGGACAACAGGGCGCAGAGGGTAATAGTAAACAGAGTCCACTCTGAAGAAGGGGTTACTAGCAGGGGTACTGCAGGGTTCAGTACTGGGACGGTCCTCTTTAACGTCTTTATCAGTGACATTGTAGAGGACTGGAAGGAAAAGTATATCTCTTTGCAGATGACACAAAGATCTGCAACAGGGTCGATACAAAGGTGGGGTGGAAAGGATGGGAAGGGACTTGGCAAGGTTGGAGGAATGGTTAAATATATGGCAGCTTAGTTCAATGCAAAGAAGTGCAAAGTAATGCACCTGGGAAACACCTGGGCTGTTGGTTAACTAGAATCTGCAGCTTATCCATTATGTAGGGAAATGGGAAGACTAGGTGGGCCAAGCTGTCCTTATATGCTATCAAATTCTATGTTTTATGTTTCTGTGTAACAGTTATTATAATAATTTACCTTCTGCATAAGTAACATCACAGATGGGATCAAGGGTAAAATCTGCTTGTTCACAGTTGACACCAAGCTCGTGGGAAGGTGGACATGGTGGAGGGTAGGCAGGAACTCAGGGAGTATTTGGCTAGGTTAAAAAAGTGGTCCAGCATTTGGCAGATGTGGTTCAACACTAAAAAATACAACATTATGCACTTGGGCAAAATAATCTGGGAACCACATACTGGTTGTGCACAGTGCAGGTAACCAGGTCAGAAGAAGAAAAGGACCTAGAGTAATAATCACCAGTTACCTGAAACACTCTGCACACTGTAAGACAGCAGCAGCCAAGGCAAATTTGATGCAGGGATGCATAGCCATGGGGTCTACATGCCTCCGCAGAGAAAAGCCTTCTGCCACACTCCCCAAGCCCTTGCTAGCAGGTACGCCTGGACAGCATTCCAGGAACTCAAGGCTGCATGGCTGTCTCTGTAAATTTTCTAAGGACAATTGTCTTTATCTTGGCACAGCTCTTATTGGCTGTCCGTGGAACATGAGCTCCTTGCTTGGTTCTTCATCCTGCCAGGCATTTCCAATTTCCTCCTGACTGGACAACACAACCATCAGCCAGCTTATTTAACCTTTTTTCCCTAATCCAGTATTGTCTCTCTGATATCTGGTCTGTTTTAATACTCAGTGCTGAATTTCTTCAGTTAGTGTCTACGTTTCCATTTGCAGATTATACTGTAAAGCCGCTAGAGGACAACAAGGCATTATAGGTTGCAATCCTCTTGCCACTGCTCCCCTCCTAACACTTCTGTCTACGTCATTCATACCTAAATTCTCTGCCTTTTGCCATTCTCTGTAGTTTCCCTTGCACCATCTCCCAGTCTATCACTAGGCATACAAGGTGGCATCCAAACCAGGATTCAAATCAGGTATCTTTCGCTCCAAAGGTAGCAACCCTTCCTCTGCACCACTGTGTCTGCCACAATGTTAGGTGTCAGCAAGACCTACTCATACCTTCCCATGGTCACATTTAGCACCACTAGACTTCTTCACAACACCCACCACACAAACTAACCAATCATACTACTGTTGCTAACCACGTTTACCCTGCTCAGCAACAAACCCCCAGTTGCCTCTGGTATAGCACCTCACCCCTCATAGCCTCTCCATCACCCTGTCTCTCCCCATAGCCCCCTGCACCCTCCCTCTACCCATCTCTCTGTGCCTTGAGCCCTCCTTGTCTGTTCCTCCACCTGTCCATCCCAGCCCTCACACAGCTGCCCATTCCCTGCTCATTGCCTTCTCAGCTTGCCAGCTGCCATGCCCAGCAAAACACCACCAATTCATTGCCCTTGTCAGGGTCTTCCACTTGCTTCTTCTACTATCTGACAATGTTCACCCCAATCCTAGCTAGCAGCACCCCCCCCAACTGCGGTCACCCATGGGGCTCTCGAATAGCCGCTATGAATATCTGCAACCTGCCTAAAAATGGCACCCCTGCAATGCTGGACAGCACAGCATCAACCAGACATTCTGGCTTTAACAGAAACCTGGTTGTCAGTAAAGACCAGACTCATTTGTCTCTATTCCTGGCTACTATCTCATTAGGCTTGATCGTATGGCAAGAGAGGTAGTGACTGTGCCTTCTCGTAAATGACTCACTGCATTACCAAGCCCTGTCTGCACCTTCCTAGCTCATGGTGCCCAAGCCCTGTCAATAAAACTCTCCCTGACCCAAACTATGCTCTTCTTACTCTCACGTCAGCCTACATCCCACCCTGCAGCCAATCCTGCCTGTAAAGCACTCTCTGACTATCTAGCCAGCCACCCCCACAAAATGGAACAAATCCTAGTTGGGGATCTCAACATAAACTGGCTGGCAAGCTCATCAACACACTCCAAAAATACCTTTGCTTCATTAGATATGACCAACTGGTATCCCAGCCTACCAGGGCCAACCCCACTAATGGAACCCACACCCTACTAGATATCCTGCTCACTAATTGTCCCTACCATATTACTGACTTAGGTGTCCTACCCAATGCCTTAAGCAACCACTTCTCAATCATCTTCAGCTGGTCATCTCAGCTACTAAACCACCACCAAATATCACCTCTAGTCATCGACTATGCCCGGAAGCCTAGCCAAACTCAAACAATATCTAATTAATTGGGACTGGTCCCCTATTTCCCAAGCCCAGCACATAGATGATACATTGCACTACTTCACAACCTCCTTTAATACTGACTGTGATGCTTTTACACTGACCATCAAAGTGACCACTAAGAAAGGTAGTGCCCCTGGATCACCCAGAACTCCTACAACAGTTCAAAATGCATGACAACCTCTGGCATCATGCCACTGCCTCTGGTTTGCTAAGCAATAAGCAGGCCTATAATGCTGCTCACAATAAGTGTACCTGGGCAATCCGTAAGGCCAAGGAGGAGCACTACAGAACTGCCCTAGCCACCTCCTGGGGTAGAACAAGAAAGTTCTGGGGTAACATCAAGGAACTTAATGGTAAATCCCTCCCCCTCACAACTTGGTGTTAATGGTACTACCACCACAGACAAAGTTCACGTAGCTAACTGCCTCAACTCCACCTTCTCAGACCTCAGCTCAGTCCTCCCTAGCAACTTTTTGATCCAATTCAGCAAACCCCACTGCCCGAGCTCCTCCACCCCCCTTCAAACTCAGAGTCATTACCCCTACAGAGTGAAAGCCTACCTGTCCAAAGCCCCCAGGCTCCAATTCTGCAAAGATGCCTTCGATATGCATATCCTATACCTTAAGCTAGACTGTGTTATGTCCCCACTCCACGGACCTTCTAAATCTGTCCCTGTGCCTGGGCCAGTTCCCAACCTCATGGAAAATAGCAGTGACACCACCAATACTGAAATGTGGTGACAGCTCCTCCAAAACAACTATCGGCCCATCTTTGAATCTCTCCCCCACTCTCTAAAGCCCTTGAAAAGATCATGGCCAATCAGCTCACTGACTACCTCCTTGCACACAACCTCTTATGTGAGAGCAGCATGGTTTCAGAGCTGGTCATAGCCTCTGACCGCGCCCTCACAGAATTTGCTAACTCCCTGCACTCCACGCTTGACAAGGGGCACCTCACAGGGGCTGTGTTTATAGACCTCTCAAAGGCCTTCAACACAGTTTTCATCCCTCCTTCTTAACACATTATAACAAATTGGGGTCTCTCATTGTCCAATCTCATAGTTCTCCAGCTATCTTTCATCTAGAACCCAATGTGTTAAAATTAATAATACCATATCTACTATGCTGCCTGTGTGCTCAGTAGTTCCCAGAGATCTATCCTGGGTCCCATGCTGTTCAGCATCTACCTCAATGCTCTGCCTAAATCCTGCCCCAAGCAACCTTCTCCTCTATGCAGACGACGCTGTTCTTTATGATGCACATCCTGATCCTCTCTCTCCAGCGTAACTTACAAAACTCCTTCTCTCAGATTGAACACTGGTTTGCGAACACTGATTGGTGGTCAACATTGAAAAACCTAAGATGATGCTCTATGCCCACTGCCAAAACAGATCAAAGGATTTCCCCTGGAAATACTGTCCACCTAGTTCATCCCACTGGAACAGGTCCAGAAGTATAAGTATCCAGGTATTACATTTGGCTCTTCCTCTCATTCCAAGACCATTTAAAATCCTCATCTCCACTACCAACACCCGCATTGGTCTCCTTTACAGACATAAAGACTGCCTGCCACCTGAAGCACTTCACCTAGCCATTACCTCCTCAGTCTTATCAATGGTGGACTATGGCCTCACAATCTATGCTGCAGCTGACCCTACGATGCTTCATCAAATACAAGTAGTCATCAATAAGGCCTGCTGGCTCCTCTCTGGTGCTGACAGAAATACATACCTGCACCCTATATGAGCTCACCAATATCCTCTCCCTTGAGGAAAGACTATTATACCAGACCTGTCTCTTCACCAAAAAATCCACCTGAGTTTAACCCCAGTAGGTGTCATGGATTCTCTTCAGGCAGCCACCATCTCAGCATCCATACGGGCTGCCCCAAAAACTATCTGGAAGGTGCTAGTGTCAGGACCACCCTGGCTCAGCTCCATCCTGATACAACGTCCTCCCTCTGGCTATCACATCAATCACCAATCTAGGACCATTTAAAGTTGCCTAAGGGCCCATATCCTCTCCTCACATCAATGCTAGTGTAACCAGTAACCTGTAGATGGGCCACTCACCCGCCCTTGACCAGGCAGTAGAGCCCTCACTATTTCTAGCCTACAGGCTTCTCATCTCCCTCAGTTACCATTTAGTTTCACTGGACTATGAATGCATTGTATTATGTATAAGACAAGGCCTCCTGAGGTAGCTACTACCAGCTCATATCACGCATTGCTTTAGCTACCAATTGCATAGGTCTTAGCCACTCATTAGGTAAATATGTCGTTAACTCTGCCCTGTTTTAGCTACCAAAATGTATAGGCATTAACCCGTGCTCATTGTACTTATACTCTGTATGATTGCTCACCCACATGTATTCTATGTATGTACTGTATGAATGTCTATGATTTCTGATGTGGAGCCTTTGGAAATGAGTCTATGACTCAAAAGGTTGTATTTCTGATTTCCTAAATAAATAAATTACCACCAGGAAGGAGAGGTCATTCTGTCACTGTACAGGTCACTGCAACCACACCTGGAGTACAGTGTGCAGTTTTGCCTGTACCTTAAGAAGGATATCAACCTGCTGGGGAATGTCCAGAGAGGGGCAGCCAAGGTGATCCGTGGCCAGCAGAGCAACACCTATGATGAGAGGTTCAGAGAGCTGAACATGTATTCTCTTGAGGAAAGAAGGTAGAGGCGAGACATGATTGGGACCTTCAAGTACCTTAAGGGTATTAATAGAGTGAGGACTGAGGGCCTCTTCAGCCTTAGTGGCAACAAGACCACTAGGGACACAGACTAAAGTTGGTGGAGAGAATGTTCAGGAGGAGACAAGGAGCACTTTTGACTAAGAGGGTGGTGACCAAGTGGAATGAGCTTCAGGAGGAGGCAGCATCCCTAAAACAGTAGCCATATTCAATAGGGGTTGGGACAGTGTGAAGGAAAAACTTCAGGTAGAAGGAAGTGAGCAGGGAGGAACATGGGAAGTAGAGGAAGGTCAGAAGGAAATGGGAGGGTCAGTTTCCTTTGTAAACACATAGGGAACTGCACTATTGAGTACACTACATAGGCCATAAGGTCTTTATCTGCTGGCATGTTCATATGTATGTTTGCACAGTTGCAAATCCCAATGCCTGGCTAATGACATCTCTTGATACAGGTAGCAAAGATAACAGCAAAGCTTTTTTTTTATTTCTAATATGCTTTTTTTTCGGTGAACCCACCTATAGATCAGCCCCAACCCACTCTGGTGCCCTCTTCATCCCTGGGACTTACCTCCCTTCAGAACAATACCCCTGGATTGCCCCCAGGTCAGGGATACCACACTGAGGGCAAACCCACATGACAACAGGAGAAGGCTGCGTAGATAAAGCCAAACTCTGTGCCAAAAGGTGAAACTGGAACCACAGCTCTGTAAACCCTGTGACAAAACACAGCAAATTGCTAAGCTCACACCTGGCTGCTGTGAAGTATGTTTTTATATACAAGTTTCAAGTTTCAGAAGGTTTGTAAGGCATCTAAAGGGATATAAAAGAATACTGGCTTTATAAAATTGTATGCCCATATTTGGTATGAAAGTATCCAGTCCTAGTAATTTCATTTAACTTTAAGAAAGCATTTTACTTACTAGTAGCTGTTTACTTTTTCTTACAGTGCCATCTTCATGAACTGCTGCCTGCCTGAGCCTCTAAGTTTATTCCTTTAATGCTCACCGCCATGGTCCCGCAACACTGACATCACAACATGGTGACATCATGAGTGTGCATGCATGTCTGGGTGGAAGAAAATTGCTAAGCAAAACAAACAACAAACAGGAAAGAAACTATCCTGTGTTCTGGGGCATGGTGGTGAGTGTCAGAGGCACCAGGGTGTATGTGGCAATTACACACTGAACATCAATATAATTTAAACTGACTTCACAAACATTCAAAAAGATATAAAATCATATGCTCATCAAATCTATATATGTTTGTTATAAGGCCATTGTCTATTAGACATTTGTCACTGTAAGATTACAAATATTTCACTGCAGTGCACCATAGATTCATTTGGATCTTGTTTACAAAAGTACATCTTGCATACATGCATTTAACATGGTGCAGGATAATTAATTGCACTTCAATCTTAAGGCTATAATACATCTGTATGACCACTATTCTTCCATTCTCCCTAATTCATCTATAATGCTACTCTTATTTTTATTTAGTGTACTTTATATAGTTTTCCAACAAACATTACAAAGCAAAAACACAAGAACAAACAGCAATACAACACTCAACACAACATAAACTATAAAAGGCTTCAAAATAGTGGAGGCAAAAACTACTCAAGAAATTAAAATATACATAACAATTAACTCCCCAACCCCACCCCCTTTATCTGCAACCCCACTATATGAAGGCCCAGGCCAGATAGGTGCCCTCTACAGGGACACATAAACCAGAAGCGGAAGGGCTCCAAGCAGGTCAGGTAGAACCTTGAGAACCCCAAAGGGATAATAAAGTATTATGGGACTCCCAAGTATGGCAAAAATGATGAGGCCTCTTCCACATAATGGCTATGTATCTCTCCCATTGAAGAGCCATCAGGATCTCACAATGCCACTCTAAGAAGAAGTGCCTCATCCTTCAGTGTTGTAACACGACAAACTTAGCCGTAGCAGCTCGAGAGTCCGGTGGGCTTTCCTGACATTAGGAGTATCAGGTGGAAAAATAGCTGGTAAGCAACTATCAGGGTGAAAAGGTCATCTAGACCAAAAGAAGATCCAGAGCCCATTGAATGGAAGTCCAGAAGTGCGGATCTTATCACATTCCCATAATATGTGATGGAGGAACCAACAGCCTCTTGGCAATGGGCACACAAGGATGAAAGCAGCTTTCCATCCTGTACAGCTTTAGCGGTGTAAAATACAGAAATAATATTAAATTGCACTAACGAAGCCAGTACTGCTTTATACAGTATATCTATATAAATTCAGCCAGGAACTCTCCAATATTCTTTGTCATCAGGTAACTGGAGCACATGAATCCAGTAATAACGCACCCGGAGGGAAGATGAGGGTCTATATACGAAAATATTTATAAAGCAAGGACACTGAATGAGGCTGTATAGCTAAGGACAGCAAGGAGTCCATTTCATCCAGACACAACAGGTGCCACGGTTTGGGTCCCAGGAAGGCAATTATGGCACTTTTAAACTGAAGGAATTTAAACAAGTCCTGACTCAAAAACTAAATTTAGTTTGCAGGGTCTGGAAAGGAAGTATTCCATAATCCTGACAAAAATCAGCCAAAGTGCAGGCACCTAGTTGGGGCAAAGGCAGTGGGGATGGGAATGGCTACCTATTTTAAAATGAGGGTTATGGAACACAGGCTGGGAGGTTTCGCCACCCAAGACCATGAAAAATAGTACTGAATTTGCCCCAAACTTTAAGTGACCATTCAATGGGGTGATCATGAGAGGATAGGGAAGCTGAGAGGGTCTGAGGTAGAAGACTATTCAGAAACACCCGGCCCTATCTACTAGAACTCTCTCAATATCCAGCCAGAGAGGAATACTGTATATGCAGGAGGACCTGACTGTATGCCCTCTGATCCCCACTGTAAAAGTTTACTGGCATGTTGGGCACAATAGTATAAAATACCAAGGAGAGACAATCCTCCATTTAGCTTAGGGGTGGTTAATTTAATGTAAGCCCTACGAATGGCAGAGGATTTCAGAGAAACAAGTTGAGGTGCTGTAGGTGGGAAAACCAGATCTTGGGGAGATGTAAACCCAATATTCCTAGGGGTATAACAGATGGGGCAGGACATTCATTTTGAAATATTAACTCAACCCCACAAGGACAAAGGGAGGGATCACCATCTATCAAGGTCAGACTTATGGACATCCAGGAGTCGGACAAATTCTCTTTAACCATGGTAGAAACTGAGCAGATCGTTTTAACCCCGGATAAGTTAGGACTTGAGACTCCCATGAATGGTGCAGATTCACGACATCTCTTTTATTGACCGTATTATTTAGGGAGACACCTTCATTTTGGAGAGATTCAATTTATGAAAGGAGATGCTGGAAAAATAGAGATCTCATAAAGGTGGGCCAGGATAGAATATGATGGATCTTCCAGATGTAAAAGCAGATAGTCGGTGTATGCTGAAAGGGAGTAACGCTTACCTGCCACCAGAATGCCTTTAAGGGCAGGTACAGAGCATTACGCCTAATAAGCGGTTCCAAATAAAAATTAAACAAAGGGGATAAGGGTCACCTCACTGGGTACCACGCTGTAAGGGGACTGAGGTGTAGAGTGACCATTGCACCAAATCTGAGCAGTTGGTGCAGTATACAGCAAGCACCCACTTGATCAAATCATCAGGAAGGCCAAATTTGGGAAGGGTGGTGAACAGATAGTTCCAAGTGACCGGTCAAAGGCCTCTTCGCATCCAGAGAACCAAGACCCTCAGGGACCTGCTTTCTCAGATGCTGCAAGTAGGTGCAAGAGCTTCCTGAGGTGATCCCCAGAAAACTGCCCAGATATAAAACCTACCTGTTCATGAGTGATAACGGGACACATGACAGGAGCCAAGTGAGTGGCCACAATTTTAGAAAGAATCCTAATGTCCAAATTCAAGAGAAATGGGACACTAACCTTCTGCTAATAAGAGGTCTTTTCCAGGCTTTGGTATAAGAGTAATCAAGGCCTCTAGAAAAGCAAGTCACCCACCCCTCTCAGAACCAGAAATTGAAAACCTTGGCCAGCAGAGGAGCGACCTCAGAAGCATAAGCAGTATAAAAATTATTAGTCAGGCTGTCCTGTCTAGGTGCCTTGTCTTGTGGCAACTGTTGGATAGCCCCTCTACCTCTGCAGGAGTAATATGATCCCTAACAAAGCTACTGCCTAGGGGTAGAGTCAGGAGGAACAGAGTCCAGAAAGGCCTTAATGATTTTGTGAGAAGGGTCTAGGGAGGGATCAACTGCATACAGCTGTGTTTAATAAGCACAAAAACGCAGCCATCTCCATGGGGTTGGTGACCACCTGATCTTCCAGGTGGGGCTATATACCCAGTATAAATTTAGCCATTTCTGCTTGACGCAACCTGAGAGCAAGGTGTTTCCTGGCCTTCTTGCCCATATCCAAGTACTTCAGCTTAGTACGGTGACATGCAAGCTCAGCTTTTTGAGCCAAGACTTAGTATATTGGGCACAAAGAGTCTAATCTGGCCCATTCTGTGTCAGGTGAAACCGGGACAGTGAGTCTTCTGAAGTGAATGTCAGCAAGAAGGCATTCCAGTTTGGCTTACCATTCTGTCTAACTGAGGAATGCTGAATAAACTCCCCATAGTGCACGTTTAAGGGCTGCCCAAAGGGTGTCCACTCTCCCACTAACTCCTATTAAGGTCTAAAAAGAGAATATAAACTGTTGGATATGGGACAGGGTTTCAGGAGCCTGTAACAGCTGGGCATTGAGACGTCAGAGGATGTTTTGGTGCAAGCCTTCACCCAGTAAATAGGTTACACCAATGGGGAATGATCAGACAGGACTATAGGGTAAATATCAGCAGATAAAATAGCCAGTAGACAAGACACACTAACCAGAATATAATCAATCCAAGAGAAAGTCTTATGAGGTTGGGAGTAATAAGTGAACTGCTGCATTGTGGGAGTAAGCACCTGCCAGACATCAACTAAGCCAGCTCCATCCATCAAATCTCAGAGTGCCCACTGGGCTGGGAGAGACCAACTGTCTTAGCATCCAAGCGATCCAAGGTTGACTGAAATACAATATTCTAGTCTCCCTAATATGATGGTGGAGGGAGGATCGAAGCCAGAAGGAGATAAACTGAGTGAAAAAATGGAGCGAGTCTGCATTTGGGTCATATATAGATACAGTCACAATAGGATGAATCCCAGTCATACCTGTCACAACAATATAATGTTCTTGGGGTCCCATAGCTCCTGAACAAGTTGGAATGGTAGTGACCTTGCTATTAGTAAGACTACCCCCTCACTTTGTGACGAGACCCCAGAGCCATAAACTGGCAACCCAGTCCCATCTAATGTAGTGAATAAGTGAATATCCTCCCGACAGAGGTGGGATTCCTGTAGGCAAGCCACACTTGCTTGAAGCTGTTTAAGATGGCGTAGAATCATCAAATGTTTATGCCAATCCTGTGCATCCTTAACATTCCAACTAATAAAACTGCAAGGACCACTCATATCTTCAAGCAGACACAAGACACTATGCCCAGTTTAACTAAGGGGCCATGCCCTGGCCCACTACACTAATGAAAAAGTAAGGTTGCAGACGAACACCTTCCCACCCTCCTCCAAGCCCCCAATAAACATTACTAACAAAATCCACCCCATCCCTCTCATCTCCCGACCCACAGAACCCCAATAATAACCAATAATAACAAGAAAACAAAGAAAATGGATACATAAAATACTAACCTCGGTCCCAAAGACCACTCTCCTGAAACAACCCCATCCATGATGATTATAACACCAGCTGCCTAAGTCCGTCCTTCTCCAAACACCCCTCCGTACCATATAATAATACAATCAGCCCTCAAAATCTTGAACTCCAACATTTTAAATAACAATAGTGTTATGAGTCCTATAAGAAAAACACCCACAGGACCGCTAGCTTAGTAGTCTAAACAGACTAGAAAAACTAGAAAACACCCCTCATCATCCCCAGGGCATATTTAAATCTTAAGAATGCACAGATCAAATGGTGAAATGATAGGAGAGTACACTACCCAGGGCAGTGTATAAAATCCAGTAATCATCCAGCACAATAAGGAAGCCCCTGGGTGACAACAAGAGGAGAGAAACCACTTTAACCACATTCCCCAAAAACCCTCCAAACATTCAAATTACCCTGGAAACCTGTTAGTAATACATATAAATTACAAGAAGTAACAGGAAAATGAAAAAAAACACAGTCAAAAGAGAAAATGGCCCCCTAAAGCAGACAATAATACTTTTACTGGCCCTCAGGATGATATAGTTCTCTCCTGATAACAAATAACAAAGATTATAGTAGTCTGGCCGTGAAGTCCCTCTTGCATGTGTTACTACACCTGGAAAAATCCCTTATATTCAGTCTTCGTGGCATTCTCCTTAGGATCAAAAATCCCTCATAAAGGCCGCCATGGTCTTGGAAGGAGGGAGGAGGAAGTTAGTAAACAGTTCAAACATGGTCTGCATTGTGGGGAGACACTGGCATTGATGTTTGAATGCTAGACCGCCAAAAGCCACACGAGTCAACAAAAACTTCCCCGATAGCCAGTGTCAAAACACAGGAAAATGCAGCTGTGCTCCACTACCGATGTGCACAATGTAACGAGGGCATCAATCATGCCAGTCCCCGTTAGAGAAACAGCCAGGTCTCAATTTAGCAGAGCAGCCGGAGCAATCTTCGTGACGCAGAAAAAAGGATGGAAAGGCAAAATTTGTCAACCAGAGCTCTAATGCTCAAAAGTCCCCAAAAGCAGCACAGTCCAGCAGTACAACAGGAGACTATATGGGCCAACTTTAACAAAACCAGTCCATCAAATCACCGCTCCCAACATAACAAAGGGACTGAAACCAGGGTGAGCAATCAGCCTTCATTTAAACAAACCAGGAAACCAGTTTTTAAGCTCTGTGGCAGCCTGCTCAGGGGTTTCTAAAGAACACCATTGCCCATTATGTTGGACTTAAAGCACAGCAGGGTATTTAACCCTGAATGGCTTCCCAGCAGCAATTAACTTAGACATAAGCGGGTGCAGCTCTGTGTGTTTAGCACAGATTGACTGGGGTAGATCCTGTGCATGCACAGCCAGTGGCCTTCTCAGAGCAACTCCTTTAATTCCCTTGTTTTGGCCAAATGTGTTGCTTTTAAGAAAATTAAACAAACAGAAGACAAAGGGCCTGGGGGTGAGCCAGGGGAGGTGGCAGCTGCAGCGAGCAGATGAGCTCTCCTAACTATAAATAAAGGCCTGTTGGGAGAGGGACCAGCCATCTGGTCACAAAACATTTGGCAAACACAATGGGATTCATGCTCTCTTCCTTCTCAGGCAGCTCAAAAAGAACCAGATTACTGCACCAGCTCCTGCCCTCAAGGTCTTCAACTTATGCTCAAGTTGGCAGAGCTTCAGCAACATGGAAACTTACAGATCCAATTTATGTTGCCAATGTTCTATTGAGACTATGTGGCTTCGAATCAGTTACCTGGGTGGCTGAGTCCACTGTAGTTCAGATGCGCTGTAGCTTGTCGGTTAAGGCAGAGACCACCAATTGCAGGGGCTTCATCTCTTCTAGGAAACGTTCCTTGGATAAGGTGGACCCTGTGGGCAAGGGCTTTGGTTGAAGCTGCAGCCTGCTGCCATGTCCACTTTATGTTCTTATCTCTCTCTGGGGTGAGAGGCGGTGTGTAACGGCAGTGGGATTTTCATCTCTCGTCTGCCATTTTGTCTAACAAAGTACACTACACAGATCTCCAAACAGTCCACAGATCAATGCAGGTAAGCAGGGATCTCCAAAATTGGCTAAGATGCAGAAAAAAGAAAAATATTAGCAAACAGTGGCAGAGAGGAGCAAGGAGGAGATGCTCTTTCTGGGCAGCCATCCTGTGATCCCCTATAATGCTACTCTAAGTGAACTGCGCCATGCTAGCACAGACCATTGGGAAATAGGCAGTCCAAGGGAATGTTGTGGCTAGGAGAGTTTTCTGCTCACCAGGGTATATAGGAGGGTGGAAAGGAGGAGGTGGGTATTGGACAGTATTGTAATGGATGATAGGTATAACCGACTAGGTAGAAAGTCTGGAGGGTAGTGTAATATGGGACAGGGTGGTGAGGGTATTTCCATATGCCCAGAAGTGTCTTCCCTTAGGAAGGCAGGATGGAGGTGAGGACACTGTTTCTTGAAGAGACTATGAAAGTTTAACTAGCCAAGGTGCTAAGATATGTCAGAACCATGGTGCACATATAGTTATAAGCACACTGATAAATTTGCATTCCTATTTATATCAGTGTTGGAGTCAGGGCCTTTAATGCATAGATCCATTTCATTTCAGCCTTTTCTAGGATCTTATTGTTGCCACCACCCCTAGATGGTGGTACTACCACTACCAGGCCACAGAAGCATAATGTTGCACCTGTATGTCCTTCCTGATGGAAATAGTCTGATACAGGGAGTTGGCGGTATTCTTAATATCTTCCATATGGTCTTCTCTTTTTATCTTGAGCTGTCTCTGGTTTTGCCAACATAGATATGATCACACAGACACTGGAGTAAAATTATTCCAGTGGTACCATATGTGATTATCTCTTTGATTGGAAATTGTTTATTGGACTGTGGATGTGTAAGTTTTTGTTTTGGCTGATTTGACCACACACAGAGCAATAGCCAAGGTCACCAAGCCTGGTTTGAGGGGACCCAGTAGGAGCTGTCCTGTAGGTATTTTTGACCTTGACTATATTCTGTATGACTACTGTGCCCTTTAATGTGGTAACCTTCTTAACCGCCAATAGGGTGTGTATCTCTGAAAATGTTTTGAGTCTGTGAAGACTGGCAAACAATTGCCTAATTTTTGATCAAAATTCTCTTGATCTCCTTATGTGTTGATTGTTTCTTGTGGTAAACACTAGTCTATTGAGATTCTCTGACCTCACTGTTCCTGCCACTGCCCTGGTTCCATGTCATAGCAGCAAGGTGATCACTGTTAGTGACCGTCACATCGCCTTCAGGCACACAGCAAAACGGTGATGGAGACTTACACTTTTCAATGTTATGCAGGGTTCTGCCCCTGCATCCCCCCATGAGAGACTTTGACATCCGCACCCGTCTACTCTTGGATTGTGGTAGGGCAGGTGCACATGGTCAATCAGGTAGCGTGACACATCACCAGTTCATTTTAAAGTTCCAATTTTATTTTATCTTTCTTCAATAGTAGTTTACAGCAGGACAGATTGAATATAACAGACTGATCTGGCAGTATAATCTTCCATTTGCAGCAGAAAATAATTACTTCTTTACTCCTTAGAGCACATATCACAACGCCCTGGAGTTTACCTCCAGACCCAAAAAGCAATCTGAACACTTATGCTCCATGCTCAGCTTTTATACCCTGAAGGGGTCAGGAGACTTCATAACCCCACCACTATACTTTATTTTAAACAGTACATCTTTATCTATAACATTTTTATTCTATAGAACATATCAAACATCATATAATTAATATAACCTAATTTTATACACAGAAGTGAATTACACTCTTTCAGTGAGGTTTTAATCCGCTTTCTAGCCCCATGAAGCAATACCCTTTTACACAGTATAAAAGGATTGAACAGACAGCCGGCCAGCTCTTACGAGCAAGCTGCAGCCACAAGTGAAGGAACTCTAGGCTTTAAAATGCCCAAAGACACCGTAAACCCTCATTTTCTGACAGGATCAGAACAGCACCAAAGCAGAGAAACTCTTCTTTAGAGAGTGCAATAAAGCTATCCTTAATGCTATCAAAAGATAATATTGCATTTTATATAGCCGAAGGCTAAATGCCTTCACAACTTTCTTGTACTGTGACGAAACAGCTGCTTGTATACCGTGCTGGAGCTCAGCGGCAATTATATATAGAAAAAGCCACTTTACCTTAGAGATCTTTTAAGAAGGGACAACAAGCAACAGAAGAGAGAACCCAGAGGTCCTCTAATGTCTAATGTACAGGGCATAAACACGCCCTCAGAAATACAGCAAAATTAGGAACAGGGCTTAAACTAAATGTTTACACAGTGCCCTGCAAGGATTTTACAAAGGACTGTTTCTTCACAAAACCCTCATAAAAACATACAAACAGGCTTGTAACAAAAGGGGGTCTGTGAAGTTGGAAACAGCTCTACATCTTTAGTTTTTCGAAATAGGAGCATAATTTAAGCTCCAAGCACCATTACAAAGTGAATAGAACAGAAGAGGTTCTAATTCTTGCACTACCTAAGCAAGCCCATTTCCCAACGGCTGATATTTCAGCCCGACAGTATTATTTCATTTGTAACCTCTTAGCTTTTAATTATCCCCAAGACCATTTACCACTTTTTAATTAAGCTACTTCAAACATTTAGCATTAAACAAAGCGCTCGCTGTTTCAAAGCGGCAAGCGCTAACTTTAATCCAATATTCGATTCCCAGCTGTAAACTAAGACGGTAAAACAAGAAGGAGCAGACACACTCCACTTTAACATAATCTCTCTAGTCTTCCTACTTTCTAGAACTGAAAACTCCACAGAGAGCATGGAGTAGTGTAATCCAAATGACTTAAATACAGCTCTGCTCTTCTCGGAGACTAACTCGCCCTTGTGGATTAATTACAAGTTATGTTTTCATACAGCAAGCTATCTTAAAGTCAACAGCCAGAGTACTTTTTAATTTAAGAAGAGGAGGGAAATTCTAATAAACCCAATCTAATGCCGATTTATTCACTTCTAGAACAACTGATAAAAACACAGAAGCGTTTTAAGTTGCTAACCATTTCACCACTAAATCCTTCACTCATTTATTTAACTTTTGAAACATTTAGAATGCAAGGTTTAAACAGGCGAAGGCTCAACTTGTATCTTCCTTTATTTTGCTTTATCTACTGATCCTAAAATAATTAAATGTACACTACCCTACTAGCAAGATCAGTCTGTTTGCCAATGACACCAAGGTAGGCGCGGTGGCGGATGACCTAGGAGGATGGCAGGGTTTGCAGGATGATCTGGCAAAGCTTGAAACCTGGTCAGACACCTGACAACTGACAACTGGGCTTTAATGCCAAAAGTGCAAGGTGCTGCATTTTGGGATGAAGAACCCAAGGAGGAGTTACCAGCTAAGGGGAGTGCAGCTAGCCCAGACAGAGGAGGAGAAGGATCTGGGTGTGCTCATTACAGGGTCAATGAACAACTGGCACAATGTAGGAAGGCAGCTGCAAGGCCAACAAAATGCTGGGTTGTATTGCAAGGGTATATCCTCGAGGAGGGAGGAGGTGATTCTGCCACTGTATAGGTCATTAGTTAGACCACACCTGGAGTACTGCGTGCAGTACTGGCGTCCGGCCTGAAGAGGGACATTAAGTTACTGGAGGGTGCAGCAGAGTGACAAAGATGATCAAGGGGCTGGGGACTTATCATACGAGAGGAGGTTGAAGGAGTTGAACATGTACTCACTGGAGGAGAGGAGAGACAGGGTGACATGATTGAAACCTTTAAATACATGAAAGGAATAAACAAGACAGGTACAGAGGGCTATTCAAAGTAAGGGAGGGGGACACCAGGGGCCATGATATGAGACTGGAGCGAGGAAGGTTCAGGAGGAGATGACACTATTTTACAGAGGGTGGTGGCTGGGTGGAATGCGTTACCTGCTGAAGTGGTATGCAGTAGAACAGTGGACTGCTTCAAACAAGGATGGGACAGGACAAGGGAAGGGTGGAAGGAGGGCAGCTGCAGAATAAGGGTTGCTAGCTGCACATTGAAGCAGACTTGATAGACCTCTAGGCCTTTATCTGCTGGCAAATTTCGTATGTACCCATAGCACTCAAAATACAGCCACTAAAAGTACAGCTACAGATACAGCATGATGACTGTACGGAAATGCGTAAAGTGTAGCACCCTTTCTGGTCATAGCCAGCAAAACATTTATACCAATCCGAGTATATGCTCGGAAAGCAATTAGGAAGGGAATACATACATAATTCCGGGGTCCCTGACCCATCATAGAGGCACTCTGTGACATGGATTCTCAACTCCGGGGGTACATGTTGGGGGTTGAAACTGTAAAAAAATCTGGCAGGGCACAACAAAACAGTACTCTGCTCTGACCCAAACCCAGCACCCTCTGCACCCTCGGCCCCGAACCCACCCACCACGCCATAGCACCAGCTCAGCAGATCACTGTGGCAAACCCCTCAGAAACCCTCCCTCCCTCCCCTCTGTCCTCGCTGAGCAAGCTCACTCCCCTCCCCACTGCGTGCTGTACATCTAGAGACATCCTGTTGCTATATGCATGAACCCAACCCCATCCGGTTATCCTCCCTGGTATGTAGCCCTGATGACATTTGCTAGATTGAGTAGCCATTTTTGTATGTGTCCATGTCACAGGGTTACCCACTGCCTCTGCCTGAGTGACCAGGTTAAAACTCTGGATGGCTTTCTGCAGGATTCTCCTGCTGCACCATCGCTGCCACAATCTGTGTGTGGTGTTTTTAGTTCATGTTCCAATATTTCATCCTGGCTGCAGATTCTCCAAATTCTGGGAAATTGAGAGTGGAAAACTCCTGATCAATTTTCTTGTGTGTAATCTTCCAGCATGTAGGATAGTGTTTCTATCCATCAGTTTCTTTTGTAAAGCTGGATTTCCTGTCTAGTGTCTTGGATGGTAATGGAAAGTTAAATAAGGGATGCTTGTCTAGCAATACTGTAATGCAAATTACATGTTCACTTTTCTACTGTTTACATAGTCAATAAATTGCAACAACTGTTTTTGTCCCCTTTCCACACAATGAGGTCATCTATGTACCCCTTGAAACAGAAGACTTTTTTAAAAAGGGATTTTTTTTAGAATATGTTCCATTCAAAGTCAATGATACAGGCGTTAGCAGTGTCCTGCTGTGGGCACCACCAGCAGAAGAGGAGGTCGAGAGCCTCTTTGCCTAAGGGCTCTCACAGGACTTACATTCCAAAGCAAAACTTCACCAGTGTAACATAGAAGCTGTGTTTTGAATTAACTTTTCTTGTGTGGACTTTCTCGTTTTCCCCAGTCAGCCGGAGCACTTCTAAGGAGGGACTGCAGGGCTGCTTTCCTTGGACAACAGCCAGCTGCAGGAGTCTTCCAGCACAATGCACTTGGCACCACCAGCAAAGAGAGGGTTGACATCCTGTTGATGAGGTCATTTATGCATCTCCTAAAACAGAAGACATTTTTTAACAAGGGATTTTTGTGGGGTAAGAATATGTTCCATTCAAGTCAATGATATAGGCAGTAGCAGTGTCATGTGGTAGGCACCACCAGCAGAAGAGGGGGTCTAGAGCCTGTTTGCCCTAAGGTTTCCCACAGGACTTACATTCCACAGCAAAACTCCATCAGCACAGCACAGGAGCTGTGTTCTGGAATTAACTTTTCTTCTGTGGACTTTCTTATTTTCCAGTCAGCACTTGGAGTGCTTATGGGGGGTCCAGGCTATTTCTCACCATTGCTCCTAGCTGTGTCTCGCATGAGTGGTCCCAGCATGAATGCCATGGTAGGAGGGGAGACCCTCAAGAGGAGTATCTGGAGTAAGATGCTAGGAAGCTAGGAGACTTGCCCCAGCTCCATCCTGCAAGTGCCGAAGTGTATCTGCTTAGCCTCATTCTATTCCATACTTATTGTTTGCTTCCTTATTACCTTGCTGTTACTGCTTAGATTGCCTATATACCTTTCACCTGTTTGCTTTGTTATGAAAATCCTGCTACTCAACTTAGTCTCTGTGTAAACTGTTAACTGCATTTTACTGCCAAGATATTATTGCCACTTGTTGTATAGTGTAATTCTTGCTAATTAGGTTGTAGTGTTACATGTTGTACTTGCAACCCTGCTGCATTATTCTCCTGTTCTGGCTCCTCCCTCTCCTCTGGCTTGCTATTACTCCATCTCCCTCAATGCCATAAATTGCACTACTCCCTTCTTGGATTCCTCTCTCCTCTGCCTCTGCCCCCACCCACTATGCTGCTTGCTTGCTGCTTGAAACTATTCTTCCTTTCCCTTCTTCTTGGCAATTGCTTTAATTCCTCATAAAGGGTCCCCATATCTTTCTATTAACTGAACTTTTACTCTGCTCCAGTCCAACTTACCTATTTACTTACTTGTCACCTGGTTATCCCTCCTCCTCCCCTTCTCCATGGTCTATCTTCCTCACCACTTCTCTATCCCTCCATACAGTTCAGTCTCCTCACTACTCCTTCTATAACTGGCCAGCTCGATTTCCCTCTCATCTGGTAACCCATCCTTCCCCTCTTGCCCTGTTTTGTCTTTCTAATATGTTTATAATCAGCCTTTTCCCCTTCCCTCATTTTTACCTTAGCCTCCTCCCTTCTCCCATCTTTCCTTCTCCTCCATCCTTTTTCTTGCTCTCCCCCCCCTCCTCTCTCCTCCTCCTGCCTCCCCCTCTCTCTCCATTTCCCCAGGCTCCCCGGATGCTCCCTACTCATGTCCTCTTACCTTCATCTTGAAGCAGCTCAGATCTTTCTTCCCTTCAGTCCCTTTCCCCTGCCATGTAAATGCATCTCTATCTACGTTAAGTTCCTTATATTGTTTATGCTGTTAGTGGCTGGTGATATTGAATGCAATCCCAGCCCTGCCCACTCACCTCCCACTTGTCTCCCAAAGGGCTGAAAGTGGCTCACATCAATGTCTGTAGCCTCCTCCCAAAGATAGACCAGTTGCAACCTCTCATGGATAATCTTCAGGCTGATGTGCTAATCATCTCTGAATCTTGGTTATTCCCCAAGATTCCGGATACCACTGTCACAATCCCTTAGTATACTCTCACACAGCAGGATCATGCTAGGAGGGTGGTGGCATTGCAATCTACCTCTCCTCTACTATCCATTTCACTTCTGTTCTCCCAGTCACTTCTTCCTCCACTTATGAAATACTCCTCCTCAAACTCTCTCTCTCTTTGCAGTCTCTGTTTTCTTGGCTGGTGTTTAGTACTGCCCTGGCCTCTCCCCGATCTGTCAATCAACTCCTTACCAATATTTCCACTCATGCCTCAACAGGGACTTGCTCATTCTTGAGGACTTTAATATAAATTGACTCTTCCCTCTCAAACTAAATTTTGTCAGAACATTAAGTCCCTTCAGCTTACCCAAATGAGCTCTGCCCAACATGACAAAATAAGAAATCCTCAATCACTCCTTACTGGACTGGGTCTTACCTCCCACCCCAAAGACTCAGCTGCTGGTACCTTCCCTGACACCCTCAGCAACCAGCAAATGGTCTAGTGTGTGTGCATAATTCACCATCCCAAGGCCCCCAAACTCCTCTAGATTCAGTCTTCTGGTGGCAGGACCTGTCCTCCCTACATGCTGATTTGGTGGCTACCAACAGGTTGCCCATTTCATCTGCCAACATCAATTCTGCCCTCCAATATTTCAATACTAAATTTATGTCTATCTGTAATTAGTGTAACCTTCTCAGATGAATCAGATCCATAGTTCCCACTGCCCTTGGATCTTGACTG
This sequence comes from Neoceratodus forsteri, assembly GCA_016271365.2. Lineage (NCBI taxonomy): Eukaryota > Metazoa > Chordata > Ceratodontiformes > Ceratodontidae > Neoceratodus > Neoceratodus forsteri. The sequence continues at coordinate 1,724,123,751 of CM057449.1, read as the reverse complement.
AACTACTGGCCTGCCTATGTACATGAGGCCTTGCCTGGAAGCCTCACAAGTCCTCTGGGTTCCCTGCTGACTTAACCAGGTACCAAGCCTTCTGTAGTGCCTGTAGCAGAGCCATTAGGTTTGCTAAGGCTGAGTACTTTGCCTCCACCTTCCAGAACAACCTTAACCACCCTCCAAGATCTGGGAGGTCATCCCATCCTCTTCTCCCACCCTCCTCCTAGTCCTCAAGGTGGGCGACATCTCCTTTCTGACCCTATCTCTCTTGCTTCTGAATTCAACTCATTCTTTACCTCCCATGCCTCCTCCTTCTCTCCTCCTCCCATATTGTCTCCCCCATCCTACCACCCCTACTTTCCCTTCTCCTCCTTCTTCTCCTCTCCTATCATTCCTGCTGCCTCCCTCAAGGCTCTCTTGTCTCTCAACCCCATTAAAGGCAGAAGCTCTGATGGGTTTGACCCCAAACTCCTCCATTTCTCTGCTCTTACCTTTGCCCTACCTCTTACCTCCCTTTCCTACCTCTTTTTCTCCTTGCCTTCATTCCTGACTCCTGGAAACATGCTACCGTCATACCCCTTCCCAAAGGAGGTGACTCCTCCTTACCTGGCAACTACCACCCTATCTCCCTGTTCCTCACTCTAGCCAAAATGCAAGAGCACCTTGTGCTGTCCCAGCTCACCACCTTCCTTGACTCTTCCTCTTTCTTCACCCCTTTCCAGTCTGGCTTCTGTATATTCCACTCCACCCCTCCTGCTTACTGACTCCATCTCTCAGGCATGATCACGGCCTTATCACCTCCACCATCCTTGTTGACTTGGCCAAGCCTTCAACACTGTATGTCACCCCATTCTCCTTGACAAGCTTAAGGCAGCGGTCTCTCTGACTCCTCTACCAATTGGTTCCACTCCTATCTCGTGGGTAGGTCTCAATCTGTGTGAATTGGTGATTCTATATCCCATCCACTTCCTATCAACACTGCAGTCCCACAAGAATCCATCCTTGGCCCAATACTCTTTTGGTCTTCCTGAATGACTTCAATGCTGCCTGCTCCTCTGTGTCCATCCACATTTATGCAGATGACACTATTCTGTTTGACTTTGAGTGCTCCCCTCTGATCTCACAGCCAGGCTTCAGCTTGACTTCAACAGCGTTCAGCACGGGTTCCGTTCAAATCAGTTATCCTCAATACTAAGAAAACTGTTTCAATGACCTTCGGTTCTAGGTGGAAGCTCACTAGGCTTACTGTACTCCCTTCCTTCCATACCCTAGAAGGGCCGCCATCAATGTTATGTTACATCATGTAAGCACCTTGGGGTCTGGCTTGTTACACAAGGTCGCTGCACCCTTATTAGTACCCCCAGAGCACTGTAGACAGCTAGTACTTAGGCATATGTTATAATAACATACAGGGCTAAGGGCATCTACCGACGAGAGTAGATGTCAGGATATGTATGCATATTATTGTTATACACTTTGCTTTCTAATACATATATACTTCATATGTATTTCTTGTTTACAAGATGTTAGGACACCTGTGTCCTTGTAATGATAATGATATATAAGTCAGCATTGCCACTTTTGGTGATTTGTACTACTACACTGATATACAATATGTAGAACTGTACTCTTGTTTCATAAAGTGATGACTACTACAAAATTGCATAATGTTATCTTGGATTGTGGATCCAACTCTAATTTAGCCAATAGGGCTCATCTCTGTAACTAGAAATGCTTCTATCTTACAGTAACCATAGTGATTATCATAGGTATATAATGTGAAACATTCGTCTTCTACCTCGGAGACCCAAGAGACACAGAAGCTCCTTGAGGTATAGGGACGACTTAGCATTGGCTCCCAGTTTGTATTGTTAAGAACTGCTTAGGCAACTGTAATTATTCTTTTGGTAGTAATAAACAAGTGTATCACTGTTATGCAATGTATCTGTGATTCCTTGCATTCCCAATATTGCCAAGAACCTGAGAGTGAGGTTTTGACCTCCAGACAGTTGGTGACTGCATGCAGGCAATATTTGGTGTTTGCAAAGTTTCACTTGTTGCTTACAACTTTTTCCTTTCCCAGCAGGGACTGTAGGTGTGCATTCCTGCATCACCTCTCCCATTCTATGACCACTCTGTAATTACTTGCAAAGTCTGGCTGTTTTCTGGGTGTGGTCAATGCTGACTCGATCTACTCCACAGCGGTTTTGAATTGCAGTCTTATAAGTGTACAGTAGCCCGACTATGTATGAAGTGCTCCTGCTGTGGATCGATACACAGCATGGCACCTTTTCAGTTTGATTTTCTTTCCCTCCCACACAATGGCCACCATATCAAATATCTGTGCAGAACTGAGACTCAATGTCTCAAACTTCCTTGCGATGGGTTGACTTCACCGGGATGCAAGTCAATCTGACAACCCTATACTGGAGATTTCAACCCAGTACACAGAGATGAGACAAACAGCCAGAAAGTGAGAAGTTAAAGGTCTGTTGGTCGTGGCTCTCTTTGCTGCTCTGGAAGCCTCCAGCGAGGTTTCGAACCTTGAACTGCAAATCTCATCTCTAAGCAAGAGATGGGGTTGCAGGAAACAGAATGTGAGATGTAAGCAGGATTTGGAGTCAGAACTTCAAACACTGTGAAATGAAAAGGATTCACTTTTCCATCGTTCTACCCAGGCAGGAAAGCAGGAAATTTGTATGTTGAAGCAGGAGTGTGAAAGTTTGAGACAGGATAAGGGACAGGCTTTGCACATGAATGACTTGTTAAGTAGAATGAATGAACAGTTGAGTGAGGAGTTGACAGAAATACAGGATGAGATAAACCAGGTACATAATGACTTAGAAGTGGCTACTAGGGACAATCGCGAATTGAGCACCGTGTATAGGGTGTTGCAGAAACAAATGCAATATGAGGTTGATGTGAATGTTACAAATGTGAATCATGCTGAATGTGAATACAAGATGGCAAAACTGCACCATCAGCGAGAGGTTCTGGCTAGACATGTTAAGGTGGTGCGAGGTGTAGCCCTGCCTTAAACACATCATCTGAAGGAGGTCTCAAATGATGATATCTCTCAGTACAACACCCAGTAAGACCCCTACTATGGCCCAGACACCCTCCCCACCATCCATAACATGGCTAGTCCCTTTACACCCACACCATGTCATACGTCTTGAGGTCATGACACACATCATGGGTGATGCCAACATGTCGACCCCCATGATAGGGGAGCAGGCCCAGACCTAGTCCCGATGGCACCACCAGTGGCCATTATTAATGTGGAAGACAGGCAGGAGTTAGAAATGATGATTGAACATGCAATAGGCACTGTGCCTGTCTCTGAGAGAAATAAACGGGTTCTTAAAACCCAAATTAGACAGCTTCTGTATGAGGCTGACACTCAGGAAGGCATGGTTCACACCTGCTGGAGGCCACAGCCCGGCAGCCCTGGATGGTGCCCGAGGCAACCTACCTCCACCTGATCGGCCCAATAATCCCTACAAATGGCCTATTCTGTTTAGCAAATACCTGACAGTATCAGTTGGATGAGTCCGTCTGACAACCTCAGCTGTCACTTGAAAAGGTGCGTACAATGTGAAATGCTTAGCTTCACTGCAGAGACTATCCGGTCCAGATCCTTCGCCAGACCATTGATCCTGGACTCTGGGCTAAACTCCTGATGCCGTCCCGCCAAGACGGCCATGCCACCTTGACGAGGTTGCAGGTGAGCTCATTTCTGTACACAGCCCAGGTGTACTAGGAGTGATGCTTGCATACCCAGTAAAACAGAATGCAAAATAAAGTCCAGAGACTTACCACTAGAGACTCTGGATGGCCTACTCAGCAGGAAAGTACCTCGCACAGGAAGCTGCGGATGTAAATCTTATCTAGTATAAGACCCTGTTCCATAGGAACATGATTCCTGCAGTAAGAGAAAAGGTAGAGCCAACCACCTATCCAACCAAGGAAAGGTTTGCCAACATCCTTCAGAAAACTGAGAGAGTTTATCAACCCTACATCTGTGATCTGGGCTCCGGTTCCAAAAGGTAGCTGCCATGGAGCCTTCCCCAAAGGCCACAACGCACTACAAGGTGGAAGGGCAGGCCCAACACAAACAGCTCTCTCCACAGTCAATCAACACCCCCAGCAGGCCTAACAACCGCGGCAGCAGCAATAGCAACAGCAGCAACAATGGGATGGGAACTGGAATTATCATAAGAATAAAAAACACCATAAGAATAACAAAGGTAAACAACAACAAAGAACAAGCCCTTCATATAGGAGATAGCTAAAGTAAACAGAAGTTCGAGAACTCCTGGGACAAGTGTGTTCTGTAGCGGATGCTGTTCCCGCTCAGGCCCTTGCAGCTATACAACCAGGAACACAGGCCTCAACAGGCCATGGAGATATCAGAGGTACAGGCCCTCAGACCCACGTAGGCTCAAACTCTGAAGCATCTCTATTTAGCATCAGTGCAGCATGGTGAAGGGGTTCACAGGAGTCAGGCCCAATCTCTCCATGCCTCCAATACAGATTGACAATTACAGGCCCCAGTCTATATTGTAAACAAGCTGGTCTTGATACAAAGCAAGGCCCTACACTGAGGCCGAGGTCGGGGCCACCTACTTACAGTACTATTGGATACAGGAGTGGCTGTGTCTGTATTACATGATGACCACCCAGATACATCTCCTTGGTCCACCAGATGGAGGACCAACATGTCAGGAGTAGATGGCACTTGCTCACCTGCATACCATTCTCTACCACTACCTGTAGAGTTGGGACATCTGAAGGCCTATCACACCTTACAATTAATGGTATTGCATGATCATCCTAGTATTATTGAAATCGACTTCCTTGCACCACATGGCTGTGTGGAGGACCTAGCTAACATGCTATTGATACAGATGCAGGGCCAGTATCATACCATCATGATCCCTGATTCACATGTGGTGGCAACAATATCTGCCAACAATAAAGAGTATGACGTCATAGATTTGTTCAGAACCATGAGCTTTTCCCAAAGCTCCTCTCCATTCTACAAAGGCATTTGGAGGCATTTGCCACCAACAAACATGACTGTGGCAGAATGCATACTGTCATTGAAGTGCCAGGCCCAGCACGTGAGAGGCAAAAGTGATATCCTTTTCCACCTGAGGTCTTGTCCTCTCTACGGAAACAATAAAATCACTCCTCAAACAAGTTGTAATCAGGACATGTGTCTATACTGCCAACTCCCAGTGTGGCCTGTGAAGAAACCCACAGGTGCTTGGAGACTTACTATTGACTACAGGAAACTGAACCAGGTCACCCCAGTTGTGCTCCAACTGTGGCATCAGCACCGGACATGTTGCCACTTTTGACCCCTGAACAAAATTGGTTCAGTGCCCTGGACATCTCCATTGGTTTCTGGTCATTGCCATTGTCCCTTAAGAGTCAATATAAGTTTGCCTTCACCTTTGAAGGTAGACAGTACATGTGGACCTGCTTACCACAGCCCTTCCCTGTTCCATCTACACATGATGGACACCCTTGAGTGTTTCTCTACCCCCAGTGTCTCTTGCAGTATGTGGATGACCTGCTGTTGGCAACAGCCACACAGGAACAACACTTGAATCTTTTGGATGAACTAGTGACTCTCATCCAGACAGCAGGCCTCAAATGTAACCCAGCAAAGCACAACTATGTCAGAAAGAGGTATCCTTTCTGAGCCTGAGAATAACTGACCAAGGCCGAAGGCCTACCTGGAGGAAGATACTAGGATTGCAAGACTTGCCATTACCCACCAGTGTGGCCACTCTTAGGAGATTCCTAGGTATGGTAAACTATTCAGAGATTTTATTTGTGATTTTGCTCAGAAGCTGCTCCTCTGTATGAGCTACTGAAAAGGACATTCCCTGGAACTGGGGCCCCATTCACACCCAGGCTGTGACATCACTGAAACAGGCCTTGGCCTCGGCTCCAGCTCTGGTCAACCCCAATCCAACATTGTCATTCCATCTGGAGTATGCCACCTCTGACATATCCATGTCAGCAGTGCTGGCCCAGAAGGTTCATGGCACCCTGAGACCCACTGCATATGCATCACAGCTTTTGACCCCAGTGGAACAGAAGTACAGCCTTTGTGAAAGGAACATTCTGGCCACTTACTGGGCTGTCAAGCATTTTCTTTATATCATTGGTACTCTCCTCTGGTCATTAACACAAATCACACTCCAACTACCTTTCTGCTATCAGACAGAGTGAAGGATGGGTCAGTCTCTAACACCAGGCTGATGCACTGGTCACTTCTTCTCCAGGATAGAGACATACAGGTCCACCCAATTAAAATGCCATCCATGCTGGCATATGGACCTTTTCAAGGAGAACCCATGACTGTATACTGCAACCACCTGATCTGCCAGATCCAGGTCCTTTCCTCCCTGCCATGCCACAAATACTTGAGAACACCTCATTGTGTCGTATTTTCACAGATGATTCAGCTTCCTATTATCAGGGAGAACAGATTGCAGGGATGGGTAGCTTAGTGATTTATCCTAATGGTAACACTGTTAAGATTTCTAAGCGTTGCAGTGTGGCATCATCACAGTACACCAAAATGGCAGCGGTGGCTTGTACCCTCAAGTTCACCAACATGGGACAGAGGATAGCATCATCTTCACAGACTCCAATTGGGTTTATTGTTCTCTTACAGAATTTCTCCTGCCGCAGAAGAACTCCTTCCTCTCCTCTGATGGCAGCTCAGTGAAACACAAAGAACTGGTAATATGCAACCACTCACTGGCACAAAGATTTGCACACAAACTCTATGTACACAAAGTTACAGCTCACTCTATACATGACCCCTATCATGCCTTCAATGACACAGCAGACACTTTTGTCAAGGAAGGGGCCCAAGGGGGACACATGGATGATGGATCATCGAGAGGCCAGAGCTGCTGTACACATTACAGCAGTCAGGAAGAAACATGAACCCTCTTCTCCCTTGGACTTGTCAGCAGCCCAGCATGCTGACTCTGAACTCAAAGAAGTGTTCGATTCCTTGACAAGAGCACTGAAGAAAATCTACCTACTCATAACCCCTACTGGAGACATGAAGATAAGTTACGCTGACCCCAGATGACAAGCTCATCTGGTACCAACCAGATGACACCACTACCAAGTTGTGGGTGGTCCCCAGATGCCTTAGGTCTGAATTCTTGCACCAAGTGCATGACACCCCACCGTGGACACCACGGAGCAGGAAACACCTCCAAAGGCTCAAGACCACCGCCTGGTGGCCTGGTGTCACCAAAGATGTCAAACAGTAGTACATAATTGCCTTGTTTGTGCACAAACAATCCCATCCCCACCAAACAAAATGCCAAACTACTACCACAAAGACATTCTGGCCCTTGGCATGTCATACAGATTGATTTTTTGGTCCATTGACCAATACCAGCAGAAATAACAAGTATGCTCTTGTGGTAACTGATCTTTTCTCTAAGTGGGTCGAAGCTTTACCCACTAAGACATGTACTGCTAAAACCACTGCCAAAGTCCTGGTGGAACAGATTTTCTCCAGGTGAGGCCTACCTCTCAAGGTAGACTCTGACAAAGGAATCAGTTTTACAGGTGAGTTGATGAAAGAAGCACTCAAACTCCTTGGAGTTCCCAGAAGTTCCCATATCCTACCATCCACAATCTTCAGGTCAAGTAGAGACAGCCAACAGATGGATTAAGCAAATGCTTTCCAAATTCACTGAGGTCAATCCCAAGACATGGAATTCCCTGTTACTGTTACTTCTTATGGCAATTAAGAGCACACCGTCAGCCACCACCAGTTGACACCCTTTGAGGTGATGACTGGAAGACAGATGAGATTACGGAACACCTGTTGTTTGACCTGCATACCCCACAGCAGACCATGTGTCTGTAGGCCAATATGTGGAAAAACTCAGACAAGACCTCATACACACACTTATATGCTGCCAATTGCATGGGCAAGGCCCAGCAACAGTTCAAAATACAGTTTGACAAACATGCACAAGAAATGGATTGGCAAGTTGGAGATCAAGTTATGTTCCTCAGATTTGCACATCCACACACTCCTTGTCCAACAAGTGGGAAGACCCCTACTCCATTGTCAACAAGCTCAGTCCAGCGGTCTATCAGGTTAGGCTCTTACACAACAAACTGACTTACAAGTGGTTACATGCAAACCAACTGAAACTGTATAAAGGAGTATAATTACTTTTCCTCACCCCATTGGGTGGAAGAGTACTAACCTACTAATGTCTGGTTTCCTTTTCGGATACACTGACAAGATGGCTATCTAGTTCCATTTCTCCTCATCTCAGGAGTTATCCCTGCATCCAAGGCACGGTAAAGCACCTCCTTCCTCACCTTGATCCTCCAGCATCTGCCCCAGATTGAGTTTCCATCAATATACCTGACAATTTGATTACTGTCCAGGAAGGTTATGATGCCTACCTCACTGTCTTAGTTGTTGCTCATGATAAATCTACCCTACAAATTGAGTGGCAAACCACATCTTAAGGACAAATTCTCCCTGTGGCCAAGCTCTCCAGGGAACTTTCCATGGTTGGCCCAACCTAAATTTTCCCTAATGGTTCTCTCTCCTTGCTACAAACTGCTCTTATACATTCTGGTTTATACAATATTACCTTTATTGATCCCTCATATTGTAATTCTTTGTCTAAGGACTCTGCCAGGAAATTTTGTGCTGTTACACAATATGGCCTCTGCTGCCCTATATCTTTCTATGTTACCTCCTACTGAGAAACAGCCTTTGGAATGTCCAAAGCATACCCTGGTCCTCACAGTGGTCTTACAGCCATTGCCTTATCTGGTAAATTTATTAACAACTTACAGTTTATGCATATACCTGTTTTGTTTACTTTGACTTACTGGAATACGAAAAGAATTTGGCATACGTCATACTACTAACACTTCAGCATTTTACAGTACTTTATTGCTTGATAGTCTAGCAGCTTTTCAGATTCTTACTCAGGACCCTATTACCAGGGTACACACCACCGAGATATAGAGGCAATTTCAGGAGAAAATCCAATCCTGATGATCAAAGTCATAAAAGTAGTACACGTGAAGTTGACAGTTCTGATGTCACTGGTGCAACAGGCACTGTCACAGGTCTTTGTGGTACAGCTATGTCTATCTGGAACAAGACAGAAATTGCTGTTATCAAATCTCATTCAGCTAAATTCCAAACTGGTTTGGTTAATGATATTTTACCCCCATTATTGCATGGTGTGGATGGCCTTAGTCAGGAAGAAAGATACACTGTATATAATATGCACGACATTGCTAAGGCATTTACAGACTCTAAAGATAAGATTGACACACTCATTGCACAGAAGAATAAAAAGCAGATAAACAATAAATTGCCCATGAGATCTTATGCTTAGCCTATGGCTCATACATTATCACTACCACCAATATATCTTCCATGATTTAGAATCTGGAAGGATCCCGATATCATTCATGACAGACGATTCTAAATGGTATTGTCCAAATGTAAATCCCTAGCTGTATTGCTATGTATGCAACAAACTTTAACTATTCCTCTTCTACAACTAGAAATCAGGGTTTTTGAGCAGACACCCTAACACTGGTCCATGTTTTACTTCTAAGAAATGTTCTAATAAAGATACAATGTTTGTTTCTTTACTGTCTCTTTACCATGTTTTGATCCTACTACAGCGTTGTTCGCAAGCTGGCATCTGTACACTCCATCAGGTACCTCAATGATGACATCTACAGAGAACACCTGGACTTGCCTCCTCTACTGGTCTTCCATCCTATCCTGGATGCCTGGGTTGCCCCACACCCAGATTGTTGCGCTAAGAAGGGTGACATTTACTTGTATCAATGTGATGTATTTGATGTTATTAAAGCTGTATGTGGTTATTCACCCGACAGTATTGATCAGTCCTTTTCCATGGACGATGACATCAGCATTAATGGCAGAGACTTTTTCGGACTCAACACTGGCTCCAGACAAGTTTTACCAGTCCTATCAAGAGGAGGTTCATCGCCTGTGAATACGGATTTCAAGATCAGCTAAACCTGCCCGGCACAGTTGCAAAATGGAGACTGCCTACTGTTAAAATGCAGTACAATTCTGATGGCAATATTGTATAGTGACAAATATAAAGTCATATGTTTATGGAACCCAGACATGTGTTATTGATGCTCCTAATTTCTGTTTTATCCCCACCAGAAGTCTGTCATTGGACATACCGTTATCACCCCTGTCCCCCTTATGGACGCTGACATCATTGATGGTAACCCTGATTATCTGCTCACACTTTCTGAGTATTTACCATATTTTAATGTACACATTGATCCACTGACACTTACATTAAAATTATTTTTAAAGAGAAAGGACACCCACTTCATCCACATCAGCAATAATATAACCAAAGCTAATGAAGCTGTTCTTGCACTTACTGATGATGGTGATATGACTGATGCACTCACTAACACTTGGTTAGAGATTACATTTAAAAGTTTTATTATTATACAAGCATTTTGATATTTTTCTTGATTGTTATGCTTTGCTGCCTACAGCGCACACTGTGTCAACACTGTGAGCAGCTGGAGTTCCTTTACAAGGAGTCTTGCATTGGGTCTGTAACCAGCCCCTGCTCCTCGTCCATTTTCCTATTTTTGCTGTGTTACCCTGAGAGGTGACAAGGGGGAGAATGTCACATGAAGTCCCTGCACCCTTATTGGTACCCCCAGAGGTACACTGTAGACAGCTAGTACTTAGGCATATGTTATGCCAACATATAGGCTAAGGGCATCTACTGTACAAGAGTAGATGTCAGGATATGTATGCATATTATTGTTACACACTTTGCTTTGTTATACATACAGTATATATTGTATTTCATATGCATTTCTTGCTTACAAGATGTTAGGATACCAGTGTTGTAATGATTATGATATATAAGTCAGCATTGCCACCTTTTGGTGATTTTACTACTACACTGAAATATGTAGAACTGTACTCTTTTGTTTCACAATGTGATGACTACTACAAAATTGTATAATGTTATCTTGTACTGTGGAGCCACCTCTAATTTAGCTAATAGGGCTTATCTCTGTAACTAAAAATGTTTCTATCTTACAGTAACCATAGTAATTATCATAGGTATATAATGTGAGGCATTACATCTTCTACCTTGGAGACCCCAAGAGACACAGAAACTCCTTGAGGTATAGGGAACACTTAGCATTGGCTCCCAGTTCATGTTGGTAAGAACTGCTTAGGGCAACTGTAATTATCTTTTTGTAGTAATAAACAAGTTTATTAATCTTATACAATGTGTCTGTGATTCCTTGCATTCCTAATATTGCCAAGAACCTGACAGTGAGGTTTAGACCTTCTGACAGGCTTGACCAGCACCTTGACTTTTCTGGGCATGTGAACACCATACACAACGAACTTCACCCCAAACTAGGAGCATTAAACAGAAACAGGTTGCTTTTCTCCTCCTTCCTCACTAGGTAATTGTCCAGAAGATGATCCTTCCCATCTTTGAGTTTAGCACATTGTCTACAGTGCTGCTCCAAAGATCACCCTAGCCACAGATTCCTCTTTCATTCCTTCTGTTGCTTTTGCCCTGGATTGTCCATCCCAAACACACCACTGCTCCCTCTATTCTCCCTCTCTCTCCCTTGCTTGAAGACAGATGCTTCAATCAGTGTGCCTCCATTATCTTCAAATACTGGCTTGCCTCATTCCCCATACCTTACCTCTCTCCTGTCCTCAACCCCCACTAACTCCTTCATGACTCTGGCTATCAGTGGCTTATTTCTCCCTTCAGGAAATCTTCAACTGGCTATGCTGTTTTCTCATACTGTTTCCTAAACTATGGAATTCCCTTCCCCTTTCTATCTATTCTGCCAATTCTCAATGCTCTCTATCCTCTCTTCTCCACAGCCTCACCCTGCATTACTGCAATTGTGCATGATACCATACCTTACTCTGCTCCTCTACCCCTACTTTCTACCCACCCACTACTCTCCTCTCCTCTTAACCCATGCCTCCTGCCCTATCTTACACCTTCACTTCCCTGCTACCTTTCCAATCTAATGTGTATTCTTTTGACTCTCACTGAATTAGCTGTCCCCACCTTTCTTCCTGCATAATTGCACTTTGTATCACAAACAATGCATCTTGATATCTACTGGAGTACATGCTTTGTCCTTATTTTGTATAAAATGTTTATCTTTCTGTTTCTACATGATGCTTGTATACGTTACCTGTTTTACTATGTAATAGTTGTATTGAATATTCTCATTGCCCTCCTTCTCCCCCACCACCACCAAGGACACATCTGGAAATTAGTCATTGTTAGCCCAGTATGTCTTTCCTGGTGAAACTTTTGAAATAAATAAATCATATTTGCTGGGGCCATAAAGATCCCCTAGCTCTACCATGTATCTGTTTGTAGAAAATACCTTCAAATCCCAAAAGTTTTTGTAGGGATGAAATCTGTCACTTTATGGAGGACTTTTTGTAACAGGGTGCTTATGATCTGGTTGCAGGTTCAGGAGTTTACCCTTAGAGCAGACCCCTCATCATGTAGAATTGACGATACAAATTAACATCCATTGTAACTAGCAGGTGGCCTTCTCCTACATCCTGTCAATTTATCTCATTAACAATTTTCAGGATATGGGTAGTATCCACAGAAACGTGGATATTTGTTTTACCTGGTGTTGTAGGTGGCAGTTTATGTATGAGGAAATGGGCTCAAACATACTATCAATCCCAGAGTCTGTCAGTCTGCCTGGAGGATCTTGTTCATTTTATGGATCTTTGGGATCCCATAGGAAACTGGAGATTTTGGAAATTAAAATGGAAAACAAGGAGTTAGGCTAACTGTCTACCCAGACAAAGAAACCTGATGAGATAGATATAGTCAAAGACTTTATTTAAAAATATATACAAAATAAAAGAACTGGCAGAGCACCAGAGTTGGGGTCATCAAGTCAGGGGCCTGACAAAGCTCAATGGACACAGCGCTGGGGTTGGTCCATGAGGCAGTTAGGTGGAGGTCTATATGAGTTTAAACCTTATTTATATCTGTTTGCACTGCTTATATAGCCTATTACTAGCTTTGCACTTTGAATACAGACCCTTCTCAGGGGAGGAAGTGGACAAGGAAATGATAGAAAGTATACTTAGAATGGCAGAAAAGGGAGATATTTAATGGGTGATCTGAATATGCCAGATGTTAACTGGAGCGCATTTGCAGCTGCCACTTGAAGAGTGCAGTTATTCTAGATGCCCTACAGGGGCATGCCTTAGACAACTAGTACTGGAGCCCACTCGAGAGGAGCAATATTAGACTTGATACTCTCAAATGGAGATGGAGAGAGGATCACAGATGTAGAAGTGGGTAGCCATCTGGGAACTAGCGACCATCGAACAGTATGGTTCACAATAAACACAGCAATAGAGTCAAGCCATCAAAGACAAAAGTACTGGGCTTTAGGAGGGCTGACTTTGCAAAATGGGTGAGTGCCTAAGGAATGCACTAGCAAATGGGAGGAAGGAGGGTGGAAGAACAATGGGGAATAATAAAAACTGCCATCACAGAGGTAACGAGCCTTTGTGTGAAGCAAATAAACAAAACAAGATGATGTAAGAAACCACTATGGTTCTCAAAGGAAGTGGCAGTGAAGGTTCAAGAGAAAAGAAAGCATTCAGGAAGTACAAGGAATCGCAGCAGGAGCAGGACAGAGAACTGTATCAGTTAAAGCAAAAGGAGGCTGGGAAGGCAGTCAGAACAGCAAAGGCCCAAACTGAGGAAAAGATAGCCAACTCAGTTAAGAAGGGAATAAAACCTTTATAGGTACATCAGGAGCAAAGGAAGACCAAGGGAGGAAGTGAGGCTTAATATAGGGAGGAGGGTGGGCAGAGGGAGAATGTGAAAAGGCAGAGATACTAAACAAATATTTTTGCTCAATATTTACAAAGGAAGAGGGGAGGTACATAAAACAAACAGTAGTAACACTCTGGATACAGAAGTTGATACCAGCCCATTTACAGAAGAAAGGGTTCTGAAAGAACTCTTAAACTGAAGGTGGACAAAGCAATGGGGCCTGATGGGATTCATCCCAGAATTCTAAAAGAACTAAGGGTAGAACTAGTGACACCACTGACTACCCTCTTTAACAAATCATGGAGGATGGGGTGGTACCTGAGGACTGGAGGAGGGCAGATGTGATTCCTTCACAAAAGTGGGAGCAAGGCAGAAGCAGGAAACTATAGACCTGTTAGTTTGACCTCAGTGATAGGGAAAATGATGGAATCACTTCTAAAGGAAAGAACTGTCGCGTATCTAGAGGCCAGAAGGGCACAGGACCCTAGCAGCATGGATTCACAGCGGAAGGTCATGCCAGACGAATCTGATAGATTTCTTGACTGGGTGACCAAAGTAGTAGATCAGGGAGTGGCTGTGGACATGGCCTACCTAGACTTTTAGCAAGGCATTTGACACAGTCCCACACAAAAGATTAATATATAAGTTAGCCAGCCTGGGAGTGGGTCCCAAGATGACAGCCTGGGTAAAGAATTGGCTGGAGAATAGGACACAGAGAGTAATAGTAAATGGAGTCCACTCAGAAGAAAGGAGGGTTACTAGCGGGGTACCGCAGGGTTCAGATAGGACCAGTCCTCTTCAATGTCTTTATAAGCGACATTGCAGAAGGACTGAAGGAAAAGTATGTCCTTTGCAGATGACACTAAGATCTGCAACAGAGTTGATGCACAGGGTGGGGTGGAAAGGATGAGAAGGGACTTGGCAAGGTTAGAGGAATGGTCAAATGTATGGCAGCTTAGATTCAATGCTAAGAAGTGCAAGGTAATGCACCTGGGAAACAAAACCCAGGGGAAGAGTACACAATGGGGGTGAGATACTAACAACAACAAAATGGAAAGGGACCTGGGGTAGTCATATCAGATGACCTAAAGGTGGGCAAGCAATGTGAGAAGGCAGCAAGGAGGGTTGGGGGATACTGGGATGCATAGGAGAGGCATCACCAGTAGAAAACAGGAAGTTATTATCCCTCTGTACAGACAGCTGGTGAGACCCCATCTGGAGTACTGTGTGCAGTTCTGGAGACCCAATCTCCGAAAGACATAGACAGGATGGAAGCTGTCCAGAGGAGGGTAACTAAAATGGGCAGGGTCTGCACCGGAGGACATATGAAGAGAGACTTAAGGAGCTTAATATGTATAGCCTTGAGGAAAGGAGGGAGAGGGGGACATGATAGAAACTTTCAAGTACCTCAAGGGAATCAACAAAGTCCAAGAGGGTAGCATCTTTCAAAAAGAGATGTGCAAGAACAAGAGGGCACAATTTGAAGATAGAGGGGCGGCTCAGAGGTAATTTAAGGAAGTATTTTTTCACAGAGAGGTTGTGGATGCATGGAATGGCCTTCGGAGGAGGTTGTGGAGTCAAAATCAGTGGTGGAATTCAAGCATGCATGGGATAGTCATAAGGCAATTCTGGGGGTGGGGGTAGGAAGAAGTAGGCTGCTGGTTAACTAGGATCTGCAGCTTATCCAGTAGGTAGGGAAATGGGCAGACTGGGTGGGCCAAGCGGTCCTTATCTGACGTCAAATTCTATGTTATCTACTAAATCAATCACTGAAGCATGGAATAAAAACTTGAAAGAGAATTACTGGCTATATTCTATTTGTTTTCTTTGGGTTAACTGACAGCTAGTAGATTACCTTGATGCAGTGCTAAACTAGCAACTCCTAGAACCAACCTCTGAGTGCAGTTCATTTTTTTTGTTTTAGTGCTTACAGTAAGGGTTTTAGTCATAACCCTTAGAGTGCACCTGACCCTGCATGGGATGCTGTGACTCTAACGGTTGGTACTAGAGTACCCTGGTTTGTAGAACGGTGGAGCACTCATAGACTCATATATATTTGCATTGCTTGCTTATTATATATGTTTTAGATTAAATATGTTACTTGATCAAATTCAAAGTTTTGTTTGTGATACATAAGATCTTCTTGGAGGGAGTGTCCATACCGCAATACATCCCTCTTGCCCACTAAGGTCCTCTCAGGATGAGCATCAAGAAGTACTAAATGCCAAACTCATCTGCCAGTAACAGTGTCTTTGAAATTGAGTTCATGGGGTTTCATTGTGGTATTTTCTTCTGACTTTTTCAATTTACTTTACCCCTCCCTATTGGGTCTTCTACACTGCTCAGACAACTAAAGCAGTAGCATCACACTCCCTTCCTTTGACTGATAGAGTGAGAGAGCCTCTGCTACCACAGCCAAATCAGTTCTGTTCTGTGAGCTGGCAGTCAGTATCTGACACCAGGCAGCCCATTCATCCCCTTCTCAAGAGCCAAACATATCTTGCTACACTTTTAGCCCCAGTTGGCCTCAGTGTAGGATTCTTTTTTGCTCCCCACTAACACACTGGCTGAACACTCCTTGAGGCCCTTAAGAACCTAGACCTGTCCTGGGATACTCCCTTCCACCCACTGCTCACATTGCAGCCACCCATGGTACCTCGATTTATCCCTCATCGGGCGTGTCCCCTTCCTATGAAGGGACTTAACTCACTGGCTCGCCAATGGTCCTGCATGCTGCTAGGGTGGTCATTCATGGTCAGGAGTCCTGGTGATGAGGGTCCAGGAGTCATCATCTGCCCACCTGGTACACAATTTTTCCTGTATTTTCTCCCTAGGGTGCTTGACACACAGGACATCTAGGCATGTGCCAGTGTCTTTCATGCTCCCTCATTATCACTCCAATGTGCTGCCCTACTCCCAGCTTCTGTCAGAGGTCAAACAACACCAGGTCGTGGTCCCTCCTTCTCAGGAGATGGCAAGCTGTCATGGGATGCTTGAGACATCTCTCTCCCCAGCCAACCCTCTGACTCCTGGGTCCGTTCCGACACCTGGTCATCGGCATTGCAAGCAGAAATCCAACTGCTGTGTCAGCTGACTGAGAGTGTAGGATTCTAAGGTTTAGATATGAACCACCCTTCTCACAGGGGCAACATGCACTGCCAGTAGACTAGTACAGGACTCTTAATTTGGTAAAAAATGTTTAAAGGTATTTTACATTCTATGTTTTTGTCCTTAACCTGTTTCATAGAAACATAATTTATCAGCAGATAAGGACTGTTTGAACCATTCAGTCTGCCCTGTTTGTCTCTATTTATACTGCTACTGCTGACCCTATATGATCTCCAACTACTCCCACCCCATTTTCCTACTAAGATTCCTTTGTGCCTTTCCTCTGCATACTGAAGTCTTCCACTGTTTTTGTTCCCACCACCTCCACTGGAAGACTGTTCCAGGTGTCCAACACTCTTTCAGTAAAGAAGTGCTTCCTCACATTCTTTCTAAATTGTCCCTATTCCATCTTCATTGCATGCCATCTTGTCCTTGTGTTTTCTGTTCTGAAAATACTCCCTCCTGCACCTTGTCCACCCCCATGAGGTACTTATAGGTCTCTGTCATGTCCACCCTCTCCTCCTCTCTTTCATGGTGTGCATACTAAGATTCCTCAGCCTCTCCTAATAGGGCTTATGATGCAGCCCCTGCACCATTTTACAGACAGTCTCTACCTTATCAATGTCCTTCCTGAGATGTGGTCTCCAGAACTGGACACAGTACTCGGTAGGGTCTCACCGATGACTGATGCAGTAGTAACATTGCCTGTCTCCTTCCGCCGGTGTGTCTTCTCCCTATTCACCCTAGTTAAGTTCATGTTCATTTAAATTGTACTGTTGTAGTTATTAAGAGCTACTAATAAATTTATATTCTTATTTAATACACAACATGCTTCATAACCAATTAAGTCCCGATGACAGGGGACTGCAGTTTCAAAGTTTAATAAAAGTCTTGCTAACTTTTCAAGTGGAAAACAACTTAGGAGGCCATTTCTGCCAGTATATTTTTCCCTGCATACAGGTGATGGTAATAGAGTTACAATCAAACAAAGAATTAATTAATCCAGACATTTAATTGTAACCCTGCTAATCATGGCCAGTAAAAGTCCATATACTGTTCAAAATAAGATCATCATCATCATCATTTTATTTGTATTAGGCACCATTCTAATGCTCATGGCACCCAAACAATTTACATATAATAAAATAAGTAAACAGCAGACATATAAAATCATCATCAAACATATATTGATGCAGTTCATACACAGTTCCTAGTTGTTCCACTGACTTCAAAAGGACTCTTGGAAAGCCTGGAGGAAAATATGTTTTTAGGGCTGATCTGAAAGCCTGGATGGTCAGGCTATCTTGTATCTGATGAGGGTAGAGAATTCCACAGGGTAGGGGCTATAAAGGTGAAAGAATGGGCTTCTGATGTTTTTAAGCTTACCCTGGGAATCTCTAGCAATCCCTCATCAGAGGATCAGAGGGTGGAGAGGACAGTAAGGGCACAGGAGAGCTTGCAGGTATTGAGGTCCCTGGTTCTATAGGGCTTTATAGGTCAGCAATGTGGCCTTGAAGGTGATCTGCTACTGTACTGGCAGCCAGTGCAGTCTGCGCAGCACAGGCGTTGATGCCTGGATCTAGGGGCCCCAGTTAACAATCTGGCTGTCGCATTCTTCACCAGCTGCAAGTGGCAGCTATCCACCCCAGTAGCCCTAGGTAGAGGGCATTGCAGTTGTCAAGATGGCTGATGATGAAGGTGTGAACCAAAGTGGGAAAATCCTTAAATGGAATCAGGTGTTTCACCCTAGCAACATTCTTCAAGTGGTAAAAGAGGATATGACTAATGCCGACACTTGAGATTTCAAAGTCAAGCCTCCATCAAAATTCACACCAAGGTTATGCAACTGACCCAAGCAGATATGAGTATAGTACATGGATTACAAGGAAATGGACATAGCACATGCAACTGTTCAAAACCAAAATGCAATAAAATATGATTTAATGAATACAGAATACAAAATTGTAGCATATGCAAAAGCAAAAGGAAAGTTAACAACTAATGCATATAATAAAAAAACATAATTTATAATGTCTGTTAGTTCATCCCTGAATTCATGGTGTTAAGGTAGGGGTCAAATCTACACTATTTGTACTTATGCCAATGATATATTGCTTCACCTACAATCCCAAAGCATCTCTTTTTGAAGAGTTTTAGAGGTATTGACTAAATATGGCACCTTTTCCAGTTATAAATTAAATTCAGATAACATGGTTATTATATCTTTAAACTCACCTAACATTAGATTGAAGGTTGTGTGTTAGGGAAGTACTTGGACATCAGATGTTCTTAACTATTTGGGCATTAAGGTTTATAGAACTACACAGGTGACAAATCACAATTCTATAATGGCAAGAACATTTCCTGGACTCTGATTGATCATGTAGCTTGTTACAGTGAGGTTATCCAAGCACAACCTCACAGGGTCAAGTCTAAACGTACAGATGTGAGCATACCAGACATAATAGCAAACCACACTGCTTCTCTTACCAAGAGTGTCTGAGTACTGCAATTATAATACAGAAGCAAAAGCTTAGTTTCATATTAAAAAAATACTTATAGTGTGGGGCAATGTTTTTATCATGGCTAAACATTTCCTCGTTAGGCAGAGAAATGTGTCAGAACATCTCCTTTATAGCGTGGGAACAAATCTTTATAATATTGGTTTTACAGTTTCATTTTTTTTTATGAGAAACACACCACATATGAATGCACTGCATCATGGGTATGCAAATACACAATTGCCTGGTATTGCATAACACTCTACAGTGAAGACAGACACTTGATTATTTGCATACCCATGATGCACTGCTTTCACATGGGAGTGTTTCCTAAAAAAAAAATCAATAAAAAAATAAAACTGTACAACTGATACTACAAAATAGATGCCCCTACACATAAAAGAGATGTTCCAGCACTCGTTCTCTGCCTAATAACCATCTACATGTGCTTATTTGTGTCCCCACAATATTAATAAATAAGAGCCATTTTATAATAGCAATAATGCACTCCATGCTGAAATAATCTCATTTTGGCATGTTGGATACACCTCATCTTTGGCCTCATGCCTGACTCTCCTAGGTATGAACTTATCCCACCACAACCCACAACCACAACCCACAGCACACCATGTCATGTATTATTGCTTAGTCTTACCGAGCAGGTGACTATTATGAAGTATGATCTAGCTCACTGGTTGAAACTCCCTTTAACTCTTTGGGCCCAGATTAATGTTCTTAAAATGAATATTATTTCATTAACATTATATCCCTCACCATGACTGGGGTTTATTGGCATAAAGCTGGTTTAACTCTCTTCACACTATGCTTACACATTTTTTATGGGCAGGGAAGAGCTCCTGGAGATCTTATGCCAAATTGACACCAGGTAAGGACCTGGGTGGGCATAATCTCCCAAATTTTATTTATACTATCTAGCCAACACGCCTCCCAGTTTTTTATGGTGGGTGCGTGCTCCTACTTTGCTAGACCAGTCTGGCTGCCATCTGGTATTTCAAGCTATAGAACTCATTTTAGCCAAAGTGTATCAACTTGATCTTCACTCTCTTACTAGCTGTCCCCCCGTCAGCTCCCATTGGCATTACTATACCTTTCAATTGGTATATCTTTAAAAGCGTGTCAGCAACTGCCTAACATTTTGAACACACACTCCTCTCAAGACTGGTTTCAGACAGTCAGGTTTAACCAAATTTTCACATTGGACATCAGTCAATTGGTCACTCATTTTCACCGGAGGTAGAGTTGGGCACCCTTTCTTCAGTTATTCAGGATAATGCCTTTATGTCTTTTAATGTTTTTAAACCTGGTTTGCTGACAAACTGACAAAGCTGTTTTCTCTTATATGCAATTGCACCATGTGGTTTCTTCATTTTAAGACCTCCTCCTTGGTCTAAGTGAACCAGGGAAATCTTGAATGAGCTGCATCAGGACTCCTCTCTGGGCCATATAATCTCTCAGCTTTATAAGAGGCTTCAGACTTATGCAGCAGTCAAGCTGGATCTGAAGTTCCCATATTGGGCTTCAGTTTTGTTGAGCTGTGGGATCAGACTTATTTAGCAATTGTATGGTATACCCTTCATAAATATCTGAAGTTTGATGGTCATAAGCTCTCCCAATATAAGCTTCTTAAAAATATGTATTGTACTCAAACTAAATTGGCTAAATTTAGTTTTTTGGAAAGCAATTTGCATATGAAGTACAAGAGGGTCGAGGAACTCTCAAGCATGTTTTCTGGGAGTATGAAAATGCTCAGCAATTATGGCAGGAAATATAGAAGCAGACTGACCTGCTCATGGGTCTACAAGGTACATTTTCTTCTACTATACCTCATGGGCTTGAGACCAGAGAAATTCAAAGGTCTGCAGAGATTTCAAATGGTCCTGATATCAGCAATGGCTAAAAGGATTATGGCAAGGTATGGATGGATGGACATCTCCCTTCATGTAAAAATGGCTTGTGGCCATGCTTGAGACTCTGCACATGGAACATAGGCTTGCTAGCATCTGGCATAATGATAAAGTTAATTGTTCCTGATGGCAAACTCTCCATACATTGCTGCAATTATCTTAGCCTTATTTCTCCACTTTAGGTCCCTCTTCCACTTGTTTTTTTTGGGGGCACCAGATTTTTTATGTTTAACCTGCTTTTTTTTTTTTTTTTTTGGTCTTCTTCCCCTCTGAGCAGGAGGTTTGGCCCCCACTCCACTTACTGACCCCTCTGCCCAGGCTTTACCCCTCGGATGGGGCACCCTCCCAAGGAATTTAGTCTCCTGACCTTTGCTTACCTCTATGGTGGGGCCACAGGAATGGGAACCCCTGGCAGGCATTAATCTTAGCTGAAGCAGTGGCAGAGACAGGGACCATCATGAATGGAGTTGGCATTTTTTTTATGCTGGATTCCTGGGGGTGGGGATGTGCAATGACACCAGTGTCTGCCCCACCTCCCAACATGTGGTGCCAGTAGTG
Organism: Neoceratodus forsteri; assembly: GCA_016271365.2. NCBI lineage: Eukaryota > Metazoa > Chordata > Ceratodontiformes > Ceratodontidae > Neoceratodus > Neoceratodus forsteri. The sequence continues at coordinate 1,724,101,740 of CM057449.1, read as the reverse complement.
GCAGTACTCTCAGCTTCTGCTAGAGGTCCCAGGGTTCCAGACACTCTTTACTTTGCCCCTAAAGACAGAGACCTCATCTGCAGAGGCTCAGTTCAAGATGGGGCTTTTGGGGATAATGGACTTCTTTGCTACTGCCATACCAAGGGCAGTGCGGCTGTCAGGGGCATTAGAAAACAGTGAGTGACTTTCCCAGGATGGGGAATGGGGGAGAGGCCACTGGATGCCAGAGATACATGATAAGTATACCAGCAAAGGAACTGGGTGTGGGCGGACCATTGGACACCAGAGAAAGTAGCATTCTTACTAGTATGGGGATCAGGGGAAAGGACCACTGGATGCCAGGGATATATCTTTACTTAACAGGACTAAGATCAGAGGGTGGGGTGCACCACTAGATGACAGGTACTGTTTCATTTTAACAGGACAGGGATCAGAGGAAATGGGAAGCCACTAGCACCAGGGACAGCTCACTGGGTTGCGGTAATTGGGGAGCTGTGCTGGGCAAACCGACCTCACTTCCCATGCAAATGAGCCCATAATGGCATGCAAATGACCCTTAGCACCTTATATGCCCAATATACTCATTTGCATGGAGACTTTTGAATATAGCAAATTTTGCCTGGGCACAAGCCATTGCAGGGCCCTATTTTGGGGGCACGACCTGACAGCGCTAAGTGGCTTAGCGCTAAGAAAACATGGACCTATATTTAGACTAGTGCTATGTGCTATTCCTCTGAATGTAGCATTTGTGCATACCTGCTCTATCACTAAGTGCAGTGCAATGTTTTGCACTCCACTTTATGCATTTTGAATATAGGGCCCCGAGGCTCGATTTTCAAATGGGTCCTTAGATCAATACAAGGTGTGGCAAACAGAAGCTCGCATTGCAGCCCAGTGTACCAGGGACCCTGGATCTGATTTTGGTACAGGTGGGGGTCCCAGAACTAAACACCCCACATATGATTCTTCTGCACCAGTGTGTAAAACACATGGTGCATGGGGAGAGATTGACGGAGGCACCCATCCTCAGCTGCAGAAAGTAGAGTGACATTGAACTCATGTTATGAGGGACAATGATTACCCTGTTACTGATAGTCAAGTGAGTGCAAGTAGGAAAATGTGTACTAAACGAAATGCAGGAGTGATAGGATGGCCATTCTAGTGCTAGACATTCAGTAAGAGTGTAGATCTTCCAGTTGCCTGACCTGACTGGCCATGCAATACAGATATTGTGCCAGTGAGTCTATGTAAGATGGGGAAAGATGAATAGGACTGCATGTAGCATACTGTGTACAGTAACATGCCATAATATTTGAATATGGGCTGCAGACATAACGACAGTGTGCATTTGTGGCAACTGGCAGAGGTCACCACAATGTGCCGCAACAGGAAACAGATGCATAACATGCGCAGCACAGGTATACTATAGCCACCTCTTGGCTGTCCAGGCATACATATCTGCCTGTAGTGGTGATGTTCTGCATAAGGATGCAGCCTGTCATAAAGCAAACAATGTTTACTGCTCTGCAACACATATGAACACTATGTACTTGTCTCCAGACACACATATGCAGTCCTCAGGCCATCATCAAAGATTGCGATACATCACAGTGCTCCATCCACCAGTGCCCATGTCACTGTGACATGACAGTCAGGTCAACTATCCCTACACTCCTGTGGCACTGTTTACAAGTAGCCCTGTCTGCATGCTGTATTCTGGTATGGTGTGCAATGCCCTGCCATGAGCTGCAAGTCTTAGTCCAGGTGGTAAATGAGTTACAGCATCACCAGCTAGTGAGAGTTACCTCAGGCTTTTGTCTGGTAAAAGCACCACATTTTCTCTATGCAAACAGTACAGTACAAGCCAGCATGTACATGGGTCATGGAGGATATCTCTTAGTAGCCTGCCATAAGAGCACACTACCTCCCATGGGGTGCATGAGATAAGGGATCAGGGACAAGGGTAGTGGCACACCACAGGTAGCAATGCCAGAAACTGGCACCTGTGGTGCACTGTGACCATAATGACCAGTCACTGACTACGAACTGCCCTGGACTACTCCACTGACCTAAACAAGCTGGCTATTCAGGACCCCATGTCCATGAGTATCCTGTACTTCATGCCCCCAATGTGTTTTGTGCTGCAGTGGTGGGGGTTGTAGAGCACACATACCCACCACATACTAGTCCTTGCTAGTGTTACTGCCCATACTGCATCTCAGGCCAGTTATGCATGAGGGCATTACACCACACCTGACTGGTCTAACTACTGGCAAGTCTGCAGCCAGGAGGGAAGCTTTGACAATCCCAAAATAGAGAATACTGCAGCTCCACCATGGTGCAACGATGCAGCCAGTGCAGGCACAGCACAAGCCCACAAGCCCACTTGACACATGTGGCCCTCTTTCAGGCACAGGCAGTGTCTGAAAATTTGATGCATGGTGCAGTGCAAGATGACCCTTGCATCATTTCTTTTAGACACAAGCAGCATGCGTCATTCCCATCCCTTTGAAAATTGAGCCCCACCCTCTGCTTCTAAATGAGTCCACAGAAAAGACAGATGCATCCAGAAATGTATACTGCTGGGTCTTGAGACCAAGTGAATTTTATAGAAAACATTCTTAGCCAAGCACCCAATGTCTATACTTACCTCTTATTGCCTATGAACTGTACAAATAGTTTAGTCCTGTAGTTTTTCTCTTATCAGCAGTTTGCACTAAATTTCTCACAGGCTGCTGAAGTGTAAGTTATTTAGGCCAAACATGTATTTGCTAATCCCTCCCTATAATTGTCTTACATTAAAAGTCTAACAGGTACATGGGATATCTGTTCTTGAACACATACATTTCAGAAAAAACTGATGAAAAGCTAGGAATCAAGGATTTCTATGCTCTGAAAAATTGTAAGCTTTTCGAAGAGTTGTAACAATAGACAGATCTAAGAAATCCTCAGGCTTCCTATGATTCTAACCTTTTACAAGAACTGCTGGCTGAACATTCTACATGGATATTCTGAGCTCTGTTTCAGCTTTAGCATTTCTGATCTTTCTTCTTGATTCTGTGGTTGTCCTTATATAATCCTCCCTATCCTTCTCCCTTAGACTCACTTATTTCTTTGAATGCCCTCATCTTTATCCTCAGTGCTTCTTTCTCCTCAGACATGAACCACAGTGGGTTTCTTACTTTCCTCCACTTTCTAACCCTCATGATGTGGTATTCTACAGCCGTAATATTCCTCCCTTGAACTCCATTTTCTTTCTACCCTTCAGGCTTAACCTTTTCCGCATGTTATCCCTATTAGCCTTCAAATACATTTAAGTCTGCTTTTCAGAATCCTAACCCACATCATAATTTCTCAGTTCCCTTCTTGACTTTTATTTGGACCTCCAGCACACCATATTGTGGTCTGTAGAATGCAGCGTCTCTTGAACTTCTCTGTTTTGGGCCTTTTCACTGTTTATGACCACCAGGCCAAATTATTGTCCCTCCTTGTATGTTCCTGGACCAAATGGGATGTTTCCTGTCTTGTTAATACCAGGAGTTTGTTTCTTGCACATGCTAAGACTGTGATTTTCCAGTCCACATCCGGCAAGTTGAAGTTCCCCATTATCACTGCTTCTATTGACTTGGATGCATTCCTCTGAGGTTCCCTAGTTCCTTCTCCACCCCTGTTCTTGGGTTGATGAGCATAAATATCCCTTTGATAATTGGTTTCCTTGTCCCTGTGGTTACTAGTACACAGAGTCTCTGGAGCTTCAAGGCCCCTCAGCTGTTTTTTCTGTGCTGCAATGCCTTCCTTCACAAAGAGTTCCATCCTTTCCTTCCTTTCTCTGTGTCTTTCCTTAATGATGCATACCCAGTTTAGACATGTCCCATTTGTGGTTCTGATTCACATATGTCTTTGTGACAGCCACTAGGGCTATGTTACCTTCTGCCAGTAGTGCTTGAAGTTCTGGCATCTTATTACCCAGGTGTCTTGCTATTGGTGTATTGCACTCCAACAACCAGCCCCACCTCCCCCTTGTGGTCTCCCTTATTTCACTGAGTTATATATTCATTAGATGGAGAGGCCAGCAGGAGCTACCCTCCTAATTTCAGCCATGTTAGTGTATCTAACCAAGCAGGCAAACCTCCCTTCCTAGTTTAAACTAGCTGCAATGTACTGAGTCCACCTTGCACAAAGCATCCTTTGCCCTCCCTGTTAGGGCATTAGACACATCCTACTCCTTCACTTAACAGGGTAGGACAGCTCATGCCACATGATTACATCCATTTATTTGCTGCAGCTACTGTATGCAACTGTATAGAATTTTAAGTTTGTGTTGAACTGCTGCTTATATGTACTCCGTTGTTGATTTGTATTGTACAGCACCCAGAGTTCATGGAATTGGGTGCTTTATAAATAAAATATCTATCTACTGTATCTATCTATCTATCTAATGAGTTCAGGTATTCATCTATTGTGAAGTAGCACTGATTTTTCTAGTTAATCACCTTGCATAGTTTCACAAAGTGCACTACACACAGGTTTAGTGAGGGCGGACTTCTTTTTTTTTTGTGTCTCCTCCTCCCTTGTTGCCCACTCCTTCAGGCCTCCTAAGCCCTTCCTGACTGCCTGCCCATCCCCAACACTGGCCATTTACTCATATTATGCCCCTCCCAGGTAACCCATATAGCCATCCGTGCCTTCCTTTGAGGAGGGGACTCATCCAAAGGGGAGGGCACCTGTGGGGTGGCCAAAGCACTCTTCTCAATTGGTCCTGGGTGTCACTGAAGTGTGCTGGCCATGGGTTCAGTGGAGCAGCGGAGGGCTGGAGACTGTCATCCAGCCAGCCAGGGAGTACTTTTCCTGGTTTCTTTGGGGTAGCGTCCAGACATTAAGGCTTCGCCGACATCTGCTACTCCTTGAGCACTGAGCCTAATGTCCTGCTGTGCTCCCAGCCTCTGTCGGGGCCAGCAGGTGCTGATGCACATCCCACCCTTCCCCAGAGAAGGAGAGCTGTCCCTGGATGCTCCATCCTTCTCTCCCATGCCAGCTCTCCAGCAACCCAAGTCCATTCTCAACCCGGGTCACCGCATTGCAGACAGAAACCAACTACTGCACTGATGGGCCAGCCATGGCGGTCACTTTCTGATGTCATCACAAATGGTGAAGATTGTGACTTCTCCACATCTTCATCAGCAAAGGATATCTGCAACATCTATAAAATAAAACTGTATGCTTGTCAAGCATGGCCAATTAAAAATAAAATAGTTAATTGAAAACTGTACCATCATATCTTGTAAATTATATTTGTGTTTCCATGTCAACAGACAACTCTTTTCTTGTAGCTGATGGGAATATGCATTCTTGCTTTAGTTTGGTTTCACTGTTGCTGTTAGTCCCCTGTAACTACCCTGGGGTCTCCATTTTATGGTTGCTGAAGTCTCATTGTCCATGAGAGCTGTATTAGTATATGAGAACATGATGTCACAGCACCAGTTTATACCATGTATCTCCATGCTCAGAGTACAAATTTCCTGAAAAAAAACTTTCTGGAAACACGTAAATCATATGCAGTTTAAAGGAAAAACCTTGCATTATTACTCAGTTTGCAAAGCTAACTGCAGGTAAATGTGGTATTTTACACCGTGTTGCAACTTGTTTTGTTCTATTCTAATTAAGCAGACAGGCATACTGTGAAGACTAAAAGGTGCTGACACATCATGTTCCTGTATGCTAATGCAGCTCTCTGGGACAAGTGAGATTTCAACAACTAGAAAATTGAGACCCCCAGGATAGTTACAGGGACTAGTATGAACAGAGAAAATAAAGTAAAGCAATCACATACTGTAGAACTTTAAATTTTCACTGTAAAACAATTTTCACTATTTTCACTGAAGCAATTATTTGCACTAAAATTTATTTACACTAATTAGCAGTTTTCCATTACAGTGAATGCAATGCTAATGACTTAGCACTAAATTTAATTTATGCAATTATGGTTGCATTTGTGTTTGTGCTGAAATTATTTTGTGTAAAATAAGTCGTTTTACAGTATATCCCTAATAGCTACATGAAAAGAGTTGTCTGTTGACATGGAAACAAATAAAATTTAAAAGATGCAGTATAAGGGTGTAGTTTTCCTTTAATGTGACTAAATGGAAACATAAATCTGAGTCCTTTACACCTGTAAATCTTGAAAGATAATATATTCTAAGGGAAACTTCAAAACTGAGAACTGAGCCAGAAGCTAATTTCCTTAGAAATATAACTCAAAATAATTTCTTTTAAAGATATGAGCTGATACACAACCCTTTTGGATCTGTTCATAGACCCTTCAATCAAGAAGAGAAACATGACTGATATACAAGAAGTACAGAAGGAACCAAAATAGAAAATATATGCCACTGCAGTATATAGTTACATATTATTAAAACCTAATGAATTGATCAATAAAGTTGTAAGCATGTGTGTGAAGTTTTGCCCTATTCATTAAAATGAGATCCTAAGCACTTATGTTTCTAGAGTGTTTCAAATGGAGTCTGTAGGTTTTGCCTGTTTTGCTCTGGAGTGCAGTTTAAATTTCACATATTCTTCTGCCAGGTAAATTATAGTTTTCTTGACAGCTTGAACTTAAAGTGTCCCCACCATAAATGGATGGAATGGGCAAATGAACATTCCTGCTTTATTACTCTGCCACATGCAAATACATGGCAAATATACCAAATGGCATTATGTAAGCTCATGACTCTATAATTTAAACACAGACTGTTTACATAACTTTTGTGTGAAGTCTATGCTGTATCTGGAAAAAAGAGACATGTAATGTTTTGAGTACAAATATTCTATTCTAAGATTCTGTAGAAGGAATTTGAGTAAGCTTTCTTCCCAATGATTTTTACATTTTATTTAGCAGCTGTCATCAGATCCCCACAAATCTCAGAAAGGAGTCAAAATAGAATCTCTCATGGACAAAGATACAGCATCCTTTAAAAAAAAAATAGAGGTTCGGGTTATGTAAATTTCAAGAGAAAGGTCAACTCTATCCAAGGACATATCTTCACAAACTCACTCCCATCAAGTAAACAATTAATGGCATATTCATTGTCAATCAATCAGTCAAAATCTTTATTTATCCAGGCGGGCACCATTGAGCAAGGCTCATTTGCAAGGTGGACCTGGTCTTGAATACATCAAAGTACAGTACAGAAGCAGGTATACAAAAGGCAATAATATACAAGGAAGAAAAGTATATACAGTGTAAACAGTACAGTACGAGGTTGAAATAAATAAAAAAACAGCATTATTTTACAATTGAAGAAGTCAGCAGATGTACAATCAACCATAGGCATACAGGGGTTATAAGCAGAGATCTTTTGAGTGAGGCAGCCGCAACTACACATATAGGGAAAGAGGCCGTGTGTGGGGTGGCAGGTTAGAGAGGTAAAAAGAAGGGGAAATATTACTGACGACTGGGGAAAATTGAGCTAAAACCACAGAAAGTGACGATGGCTGTCGTGTACTTGTTTATTATGATAATGACAGAGGAAGGGTAGATAATTGGGACACTACTATGGATGTGGTGGGACTTTAGCCAGGCTGGAGTAGACAGAGAAGGGTGGGTGTAGCAGGAAGAGTTAATAGGGAAAGAGTGAGAGCCAGGGGTAGAAACATGGCAGTGTCAGAATGGAAAGGGGAGTTTGGGAATTAGTGGGCTAGCTGTAAGGAAAACATTTGCAAGGTGCTTTCATGTAAGCGATCGTAGAGCACCTTGAAGATATTCAGGCTAACAGGGCAGCTCAGCTTCAAGTTCCTTTGTAAACCATTCCACAGTGTGGGTAAAGAGAAGCTTAGAGCAGCTTTGCTGAAACAAGTTTTGACCCTTGAAACTTGGAGCCTGGAGATTGTAAAGAAGTACAGTATGTTTGGCATTTAATCTTAGGAGTCATAAAACTGTTTTGCTTCATCTGGATAAATTTCCTAGGGCACTGTCTCAGCAGGTGCTTCTGAGGTTAGAGATGAATGCTGGTTGCTCATTACTCATTCCTTTTAACTGTGAAAAGTTTGTGTGTCTCACCCAATGGTCTAAAACTGTGGCCTGCTGGTTCCAATGTGTATAACTGCTGAGGGAAGGCAACTTGATTTTGCTGTTCACTGATTCAGCAAGGCCTGCCTGCTATGATTGGCTTTATGGCTGTGATGAAAGTATTTCATGCTGGTCCAAAATTCCATTCAGTTTAACTTCCACAAATAGATGCAGAGATTTCAACGCAATTGATGTTTTATGCTGGACCTCTGGCACAGCGGTAGGGCTTCCGCTCATGACACTGACATTTCGGTTTGGGAATGGATCTGAGGAGTCAGAGTGACAGCAGGGGAGGAGGAGGATTGAGCATCCAAGGACTTTGTCCTCCTTCAGTGGGGAGGGTGGGTGAGCATCTGGCGCATGACTGACCGCTGGTGGAGGCTGCAGGGAGCAGCTTCAGGATCTGAAACAGTGGGAGGTGTGCCAGATATTGGTACTTCATTGCCTCCATGTCACATACCATAGGGGCTAAGCATAGAAAAAATGCTGGCCCTCATGAGTGACATCGCCCACTGGTCCCACTCTGCCTGCCTGCAACACTCTGCTGGTGACCAAGTTTAGTGTTCTGGTGGGCAGCTTGACCCTCTGCCCCACCCTGCAGAGCAAGCCAGAAAGGCATCCCAGTAGCAGGGTAAACCTAGTTTACAATTCCATCAGGGACACACCCAGTCAGCGGCCCCACCTTGGGAGCAAGCCTAGTAGAATCATCACCCCTGGTGAGTCCCCAGGGCCTGAATGGAGGACTGGAGTTCATAGGCTAAGCCTCATGGTGTCCGATGCAAAAGAAAACAAAAACTGAAGTCTTACCATATTTTGAAATCCAATCTAATGTTATAGTTTAAGCTTTTCATTTAACTCTGCCAGGGCACTGAAACTGCATATGAAGGAAACAGGAACAGAAAAAAGATGATTAAAAGATTTCCAAAGTATATTGAAAATTGTAAAACAATGGCTGAAAAGGAGCATTATGATTGGCTGATAGCATTCTAAAAGAGTTAGGTTAGTTAAGCATTAAGGTAGAACCATGGGTTGGAGTACCAACTGTGTTAATCTATCCCTAAGGGTAATCATGATACAGGAGGAGTAACCGGTATTTTATGCCCTAGGATTAAATTAATAAAGGTAACACAACCACAGAAGTGCCTTAATATTGTTAATAAACTCAAATGACTTTTTGTAATGATTGTTTAGAAGGTAACAGTTCTATTGTACATGAGGTGTGCAGGTGTTAGTCTAACCATGTTAGAATGCTGTCAGACAATCAGAATACTCCATTTCCAAACATTTATTCATAGTGTCTGGAAACCCTCCTGTGCAACAGGATCATTAGAATTTTAACAATAAAACATTCATAAAAAATAATTTTACACATTTAGAAACTGTTTAGTTTTACAACAGAATTAAGATACTCCAGGTGTTGGGTTGCCATTGTTACTCTTACCTAAGCGGCATAATGTACTAAGCTTTGCCTCATACCTCATACCTCATTATTCCCTAGGGTTGGATTAAGAGATTGTGACCCAGTCCCATGGTGATGCCTTAGAGATTAATAATACACAGCAAGTTTGGTAAATTAAGAATCTGAGTGACAAGTGACCTGCACAAGTACTTTCCAACTGCAGGTTATTCTAAAGACTTATTTTCATATAACCTTCCAACTGTTAAATGTATGTTAGAAAATTTTCATTCCTGTCAGAATTACTAGCAAAGCTGTTAAAAGAGCTGCCTCATTATAAAAGATCTGTTCATGATACTGTATAGAAACACATGTCTAAATGTAACAATCACACTTTACTAAACGTTCTCTGCTTACATTTCAGCTTTTGAGCTAATGCAAACAAAGCCAGGAGACAGCTTGTTCCCTGACCCCAAATTCATTTGGTGTTGCATAGCATTACCTCTGTGAAAATGGGCCGCTCTTTCTTCTTCTCCTTGTACTCACTCAGTGGGCTTTTGTCAACTCTTGAATTATAGCATTACAATTGAAATACTGAGATGTAAATGGGGATTATTATGACAACCTAGTGCATGCCATGTGTTGCTATCAGTAACAGGCTCAAGGAATGAATAACAACAAATAAATAAGGTGCTGTCTTTATACAAAACACAAACCGAATGTTCCATGACTTCCAGAAAAGTGGAAATGTTAACAAGTTAGTAACAGTTTAATACATGGAACTGGGCATAGAGATAGTATATAACTCAATCTTAGCTAACATTTGCAACATGGTAAGGCAACAGTGCAAAGAAAGGTTGCAAAAAATGGTCATACCTTTTAGTCACTATAAAAGATCTTAGGCATCTTCAAGGGTTTTTTGGTAAAATTGTCTAGCTCTAACATTTGAGCATTCTATAAATGTTTTAATTTAGTTTTTTCTCAAGAACAAAAAGATGGCCACTACATTTGGCGAGAAATAGCATTATAGACTTGGCAAGGGCTATGGTTGAGAAAATAGAAAACTCTCACGGTATTACGTATAGGAGGGCCTAGAAAAGAAGACCTGATAAGTATTCTAATATTTGTATTAACTTAGCTGAAATGTGAAACTAGCTTTTGAAAAAAAATCATTTTTGTTGTACTGCTGCTTAAGACTGCAGTTGATTGGTATCAAATGGCAGGTGCCATGTTTTCAGTCTATAAAGAAATTGAAAACCCTTAACATTGTTGGCTGTTTTTCAGTAGGAACCAGAATGAAATGACAAAGGAATTATAGGTACTTGAGTTTGTCTAAATTTGCCCAGGATCACAATTTACAAAAGACATGAAACAAACTTAAATGATGAAGTTATTTGAAGTGTGCTGTCCTGCTTGTGATTGTGTGTGAATAGCATAATGTTGTGTGCATTATAGAGGTGCAATAGCTACTATTGTTAGGGTTGAGTAGCCTGTTTAATGGTAAACCTAAAATTGTAATCATTACTATCATTGCCTCCCTTGACAAAACAAGCTGAAATTTTTTTTGTGGTCTAGGAGGCAAGGTCTTGATGTAAACATTTTTGAGATGGCAGCTTGTGCTTTCAGAGATACAGCTGGTCATTTCTAGAAAAATCTAAATTTTTTCTATACTTAACATAGTTTTTTTTTTTTTTTGCTCCTGTCTACAGCCTGCATGGAAAGGAATTTTGCAGGAGACATGTGTCATGTCACAAGGTGGTGCCTGTCAGGTCTGGTGAAAAAAATATGAAGGGGTTCAGAGTTATAAGGATTTAAATTTTAGTGTTTTCATAATGTGTTTTTCTGTGTCGTGCTTTTTGTCCCATCATGGCATCAGAAAAGGTATCATGGCATCAGAAAAGGTCACACAGCATTATTTATGGTTTCATAGTAGAATAAATAATGCCATGCCACTAAATGAATTTGTGAGACTACTTTCCAGAAATGTCTGTTTTTTGTCACTTCATTGCAAACAAATGGTTTGTACTTCTGGGCTGAAACTTTCAGGGTACAAAGGGCTTGCCCAACAGATGTGCCTTTTGCTAGTTTGCTGAGAAAATTTTAATCTGTTGCATAGTTGTAAGATTTTGAAGTTTTATGATTTCCATAGGATAACATTGCAATGGTCGGGGTACTATTCGGAAGCTATTTCTCAAAAATGCTCCAAGATACAGACTCACTGAGATGAGCAGCTTAGTACACCTTTAGGTGTACTAAGCTGTTATGCATGTTTCCAAGCCTTGTTTACAGTTGTGGGGAAATTTTTTGAATGGGCCTACAGTGACTGTGATACTGCCATGCATTCACAATGTGACATCTGTACTGGTTTGCCTAAATGAAAATTAGGACCACTTACAATATGCATACATGGGAGCACATGAACATATAGCATCCCACCAAATAATCCCACTGCCCCGGTCCTTAGGGTTGGTGACTCCTTCCTGTCGGATCAGCCTCTGTAGCCACTGAGTTTAACAACTTTTATACATCCTGTGCTTCAGTCTTTCTCTCCACTCTACCTGTTACTTCACCCTCCTCCCTGCACCACCTGTCCCTCCATTCTGTTTTTCCCCAATATTCCTCTCTACTGCATTCAAAGCTCTCCTAGATCTGAACCCATCCAAAGAAAAAGCCCTGACGGCCTTGTTACTAAATTGCTGTATCCGTCTGCCCCTGCCATTTCCTACACTATCGCTGCACTAATAAACCTTTCTTTAAACTTGCTTCAGTTCCAGCTGCATGGAAACATGCTACTGTCATCTCCTCCATAAAGGTGGTGACCCATCCTCCACTGACAACTATCGCCCATCTCCTCCTTCCCATTCTTGTAAAACTGCAAGAGCATATAGTGCTTGCCCAACTCACTCCTCATCTCAACTCTTCAGCCTTCCTCACTTCATTTCAGTCTGGCTTCCATAAGCACCACTACACTTTCACCTCCCTCTTCTGGCTCTGTCACTCCATTCTCATGGGTATGGACCATGGGCATATCACCTCTGCAATCTTTGTCAACCTTGCCAAGGCCTTCAACACTGTCTCCCACACCTTCATACTGGACAAACTCTCATTCATTGGGATGTCCTCTATTGCCACTGACTGATTCAAATCTTACCTAATGGGCAGAACACAATGAGTCAGAATCGGGACTCTCTCCTCCTCCCTTCCCATCCATACTGGAGTACCACAAGGCTCAGTCCTTGGTCCGATTCTCTCCATTTTTCTTAATGACCTCCTCAGTCTGTACATCTGCATTCATCGACATGTATGCAGATGACACCATCCTGTATGAATCCAGTCCATCCTCCCGTGATGGAGTTACCTTGCAACAGGACTTTGACAATGTCCAGCAGTGGTTAAGATCCAACAAACTATTTTTAAATGCCAAGAAGACTGTCTCAATGACCTCTGGCACAAGGCAGAACTTTTGCAGCTCCCTCCCTCCTTTCACACACTTGATGGGTCTATGTTAGAAGACACTACCTCCTTCAGGTACCTAGGGGTTTGGCTTGACCCCCACATTGACTTCTCCAGTCACATTGATGCTATTCACAAAAACTACTACCTAAACTAGATGCCTCTTCCGAATCGTGACTGCATCCCACTGCCAGCGAGTAGAGAAATTCTACAGAAAATGATCCTTCCAACTTTTGACTGGCACCTAGTTTATAGTGCCACCCCAAGAAAGACCCTAGCCAGACTGGACACACTCTTCCACTCCTTCTGTTACTTTACTCTCCACTGCTCACCCCACACTCACCACTGCACACTCTACCAGTCCTTTACTGTCCCTCCCTCATTGACCGTGTACGCTTCACTGTAGCACCTTCACTGGCAAGTTCTGGTTAAGTGTGCTACCCTCACACTAATGGCTTCTCTCTCTTCCCTCCCCACCCACTCACTCAGAAGTCATGATACTTGTACTCTTGCCATCCCACATAGATATTCAGCAACTGGTCAAGCATCCTTCTCCACCGATTTCCCAAACTCAGAAGCTAGCTCCCCACAAACATTTAAAATGCCTCTTCATCCAACACCCTTGCCTCTCTCATGCACTCTTTCATTGCCCCTCCTGCAACTGTCCCTGATCTCACCTGGCCCCACTAAAATGACAAAGTGACCCAATGTGGTCCGCCTCTCTAGGAACTATTCATTTTAAGTCATATCTCCCTGTACTGCTATTCAAAGTTGGATGTCTCAACTAGCACTTATCACTATACACAAATTGTTGCATTTATGTCTACAAGTCCTACTACTGCTGTATTTATTTTATTTATTTTATTGAAGAGAATCGAATTACAATCTTTTGAGTCATAGACTCTTTTGCAAAGGCTCCATGTCAGTAGAGAGAACAAACATAACATTTACTTATAATATACATAGGTACAGTATATACATTGTGTCATGGATCTTAGAGTGGATTTTTGGTCTTAGCTGTGACCAAGGTAGTTTACAGATTGGAAGGGTCCTAAATAGAACCCTGAGTCAGATTTTATATACATAGTGATTGTGAGGCCTGTGGAAGTTGTTAGGAGTAAGGCACAGTGTCCACCTTAATGGTTGAAGTCGCAGGTGTCTGATACAAGTAGGAGGTCCTTGAGGCCATATTTAAATTGGCCAAGACTAGGGGCTAGGGAGATAGAGGTTGGTATGCTGTTTAGCCAAAGGGCAGCCCAGTATCGGAAGGACCTTTGGCCTAGGGCAGTCCTACAGTGGGGGACTAGGAGAGTGGTGCCAGTGGTGTGTCTTGAGGCCCTTCTGTGTGGGATAGTCTGGATGAGGGGTGGAGCCCTTTGGGTGCTAGATTCATGAGAATTGTTTTGCTTCGAGGTGGTGTGGTACTAAAGAGCCCTGACATCGTTAGAAAAACGTGGAAGAAATGTAAGATTTAGATGGATCAGTTTATATTTCATGTATTTTCTATAATTATTTACTTTTTTCTTTATTACTGAGGACAGATGAATGAAAAAGGCTTACTGTACCTTAGACCTTATCTGCTCTTCTGCTATCCTACATATGACATCATAATCCAGGTTGCACCTGGAAATGAGCTTCTGGACATGGTGCTTTTCCAGTTACCAACTTTTAAATAAAGAAATGAATAAAATATATAATTCCCTATTTATGGCATCATAATTATCCCCACAGCAACAGTCAGTGATGTCATAAACAGAACTCTGATGTCATATGTAGGCAAGGAGCCAGAACAGATAGGGTAGTGATCCTGTTTACATGCACATGTCCTTAGTAATAAAGAAGAATGAGAAATACAGAAACAATATTAAACCATAGGCTTACTTGTGCTAAACATCCCATTTTCTCAAAGTTGTCACAATGGTGTCAGGGGCTCTTTAAGCATAGCTTCAATGGTAAGCTAGTTAGCATGTTTGTAGAGCTCACATGTGTGGGTGTCTCTATCACTCCCAGTGACCAGTCTGCAGGCTTTATTGAGAGCAATGTTGATGCTGCGTAGGGCCGTTTGGTTAGCAGAACCATAAATCGTAATGCTATAGTTGATCAAAGATAAGACAGAGGAAGTTACAGCAAGATGTAGGGCGGAGAGGGTAGGCAATGCTTATGTCTGTATAGGATCCCCAATATGGTGTTTACAGCAGATGAGAGGTGTTGGATGTGTGTGGGGTAGGTGAGGGAGATGTCCAGAGTGACACCCAGGTATTTGAAACTAGAGACCTGTTCAAGAGGGAGGCCCTGGGAGTTTGAAATGAGTCAGGGCACTGCTGAGTGGGCTTTGGCGATGGGCAAAGATGATTGATTTTGTCTTGTTGTAGTTGAGTACTAGGCGGTGCTCAGAAAACCAGTATTTAATTTTACTAAAAACCTTTGTAGGCTGATTGAAGGGAGTTGGAATGGGGTGTTTCCAGAGCAGTACTGCATTGTCCGATTGAGCAAAGCTTCCTTGCAAGATTGAGGAGGGAGTTCAGGAAGAGGGTGAAGAGCAATGGGCGAGAATGTACCTTGGAGTATGTGTTCATGTTTATCTGCTTGTTCCTAATATTACTGCATATTATTCCTTCTACTTAATTGTTATGCCTAGCACTTACTGCTTCTGTACTTACTGTAATTCTTTTGCAATGTTATACCATTGTTTGTTCTCCCATCCTCTGTTATCCCCTTCCCCAGGACATATCTGGAAATGAGCAGTTTTGCTCAGTATGTCTTCCTGGTGAAACTTTTAAATAAATAAAACATAAAATAAATCCCTATAAAGCCCTACACAGCCAGGAACCAGACTACCTGCAAGACCTCCTGGTCCCTCATTACCTGACCGCTCTCTCCGTTCCTCTGAGGGTTGCCTCCCTAGCGGTTCCCAGGGCTAGAATGTGGCAGTTAGGTGATCAGGCTTTCTCAGTGTCCACCAGCCCTGTGGAATTCACTGCCAAGCTATTTGAGGGAGGCACCCTTGGTGGAAACCTTCAAAAAGGGCCTGAAAACATTTTTATTCAGTCAAGCCTATGAGCTGTATAATGATTAAATGTAGTTATATGTTTTCTGACTGTCTTGATATGGTAGATAGATTTGCTATACATAATCTGTTTTGGAGATATTTTATTTTATTTTAATTGTTGCTTCTTATTTTATTTTAATTGTTTATTTAGCCTGCAAGTTGATTGCTTTTGCTTGTCTGTTTGATGTTATTCTATTTGATGCTGTTTTTCTTTTGATGTTTTTATGAATAGTGCAGCACTCTGAGCCTCTGGAAAACAGTGCAATATAAATAAAATGTCTATCTATCTATCTATCTATCTATCTATCTATCTATCTATCTATCTATCTATCTATCTATCTATCTATCTATCTAACATTATGGACTGATGGCACCACAGGGTGCCAAGAGCCCTAGTGGTCCCACAGGGAAATGAGGGGTTCATTATAACCCGTCTAAACTTATGGATAAATGGGAGTGCTGGGCCTGGAGGCCCCTGCATTCCCACATGCAAATGAGAAACAATTACAATATGCATGCATGGGCATACAGGGCCCTCGACAGTCCTGTGCTCCCACATGCATATATGGATATCATTATGGACTTATGGGAGCACACAGTAAAATAAAAATAATATTATATTATTATACTATCTCAAAAAGTAAGAAATAAATTGCACAAAAACTGCTTTAATGCTCTGGTTAGGGTCAAAGCCACAAAAGTAGGAAATGTGGCATTAGGGTTTTCAAAGCTAATATCCCACACCCACCCTGCACACACCAACTGGCGTCGGAGGGGTGCTTTGGGGTCATCAGCCCTAATGCTTACCTATTCCATAAGTAAATAAGCTGATATGGGTACAGTATAGAGAATGGGGTAAGTGTTAGGGCCAGTGATCCCAAGGCACCCCCCAATGCCTGTTGGTGTGTGCAGGTGGTGTGGGGTATTAGCTTGAAAACCCTAACATTTCCTTACTTTTGTGGCTTTGATTCTAACTAGAGCATTAACACAGTTTTTGCACTTTATAATGCCATAGATGGTTATTATCCCATTTGATGGCTGAATAGCAAGAGCCATATGAAAAAGCTGAAGTGAGTTACAGAAAAGGATGCAAAATAAAAAAATACATTTGGGGGTAATTTTACAACAGTTAAATGCAGATTCCACCTAATGTGGTCCCGATGAGCAAGAGACGTGTGTTGGTCTCTGTGCAGCATGTTGGTTTGGGGATTTTGAATTTTCTTTTTAAACAGAAAACAAAATGGTGGTATACAAATCATGATTTTTTTTTCAAAAGAAAGAGGATTAGCCCCCACATAGATAAGAATCCTGATTTGTGTGGCCAAATTCTTTTTGTTCCAAACATCTACCCTGAAGTGTTTCCTGAGTGAGTTATGTGATAAAAGTGACTCCTAAGTGTGAGTCCACAATGGGCGATGGCAAATGGACAAACGCAGCAAGGACAACTGAGGAAAAGGGCAACCAGTGGGGTGAGCACCAGAAGCAAGCAGAGGATGCATGGATGACTTGGAAATAGTGACTGTACCACGGCATGAGCGGCACAGGAGACTGTACACTGGCAACAGGGGAAGGGTGATGGGATAGTGGTGAGTGCCACAGAGAGGTGTGTGAAGAGCGACTGGCTGTGGGTGATAGGACAGTGACAAGTGCCACAGGGTGACATTCCTTGGGTGACCAGCACTGTGCCACTGCACAACGCACAGATGCACACCCCAACCGCAGCATGAGGACAAAGACACCCCCATATTCAGCCCCATAAATAGTGTTGAGATGACTGCTAATTCGATTGTGCCTGTTCATGCCCCCCAGAAGCCTCATCTGGTCCTGTCTGTTTTGTTTTTTTTCCTTATTGTGGGTTGTGTATTGCTACCATGTACCGCTTGTCCACTGATGTTATATGAGTTGAGTTCTCCTGTCTCACTAAAACAGTTACTGTGCCACTGGCAATCGGTTGATCACTGTTATATGTCAGATAATCCTTTAGTATTCCATGACCCACAGGGTGCCCCCATCAGGGCCATACTGCATGCCCTGGACCTGTGGATACAGTGACACCCCACAACTGCTTACCTGCCATGCACAGCAAGCCCCAAACATCCATGGTGGTCCTGTGTCACCCGCCCAACAGTCTGCAGCAACCACACTCCCCACACACCAACACCCTTGTGGGAAGGGGCAGGCATGGCTCACCACACACTGCCATGCCCAACATGTTCTAGGCCACAGGATGGTGGCCACCCAAAATGGATGGTTATGGGTTGTGTGGCACATGGTGCATTCTTGAGTGGCAATACAGGTGAGGTGTGTGTGGGGCACCGCTATCATGCAGGGGATATGCACGGGACATGTGTGTCATGGCACTGAGTGCCATGTACAGTACACCTGTGGCCTGATGGGTATATGGGTCAAAGAGCAACTGGCGGGGATGTATTAAATGAGTGGGCAACCTGCCAGGGTGGCACTGCTCCACTGGTGGGCTACATGGAGGCTGCTGCACAGGGTGTGCACCCATGCTGAGGCACACAACACCAGCAACAGGCATGCTCAGCCAGGGATGTTGCTGCCAGGGATTGGTGAAGGGCACAAAAGCTGCAGACTATGCCAATAGGGCACTCCTCAGGCACCCTGCACTTGCCCACACATGGAATGTGAAATTGTGGGCAAGTCAACAGAGGTAGTCATAGTGATTATGGGTGCCATGTTCCGTGACGATGGCTGAGATCCAGGTGATGAGGTCATGATAGCGCCACTGAACCTTTGCAGTCTCTGCCCCAGAGATAAGCTGTTCAGCCCGCATGCCAGCCAGATGCTCCTCCTCATGGAGGCACTCAAGGATGCACCAAATGCTGTGGTGGCATGACCTGGCCCTGGTGTTGTAGGCCCTGTGCCACCCCTCAATGGTGTTGTTGGTCCAGGCCAGTCCCTGGATGGTCACACCATGGAATTCTATGTGATAACCGTGATCGCAGAAAGGGCAAGTCTACATCAATGAAAATCAAAAGGGCAACAGAAACATAGTTTTTTGTTTTGTTGGGGATGCACCTGCCACCCCCACTAAAGCATTCTCAACTCCAGGGGGTGCTTGTCGGGAGGGGTGAAAGCAAATAAAAAACAATTAATAGACCAGTGAAAATATCGACACGCCCAGCTTCAAACCCAGCACCCTCCCAACCCTAGCCTGCCATGAACTCACCACGCCTTATGGCCAGCTGGGCAACCCACTCTGTACTACACCTCATACCCTCCTCCCTTCCATCTATTGCACAGCATGCTCTCCTCCCGCATGCACGTATGCATATAGCGACAGGTTGTTGCTATAGCCATATTTGGCCTCCCCGTCCAGTAGCCCTGTGAACAGGCGCTGCTATTGAGTCACCCTTTTGTAAGCACTCATTAGTAAATACCCTTATCATGGGATACCACACCATGGCAGTTCCGCTGGTCAATGGGGAAGATGGCACAATGTCATCCAGATTGCCCAGTGGAGCGACCAACCCAGGTATCATCGACTGGAGGACCTCTTCATTCGCTGCCAGGTACTCCCACTCGCATCTCTCAACACTGCTGGCACGCTCATGTGTGGTACAAAGGCCAGTGCCAGCAGCATTTGGAAGTGCAGGGCTAAGTCTGGGTCATCTGCGTGCCTCTGCAGGACCTCTGGGCACTGTTGGATCTTGTGCCACAGGGCCTGCAAGAAGTGGAAAAAGTAACCACAAATCCAGGCTTCTGGGAATACAGAGGCCACATTAAGCCAGCTGGCATGCTCAAAATCGAGCAGGACCATGGTGGGAGCCAGGTATGGGCAGTGGATATTTAGTTAGCCCAGCAGTCGCATGTATATCATGCCTTTGGGTGCATGTGAGGCATACACAGCTGGCAGGACTGCCCGGACTGCATTATGTGGATAGTGTATAGCTGGTTGAACAGGGCATGCCCTGAATGTCCTATCCGTGAACCAGTCTAGGCAGTCCTCCGGCTGCTGCAGACCATGGTCAGTTGCATAGATAAGCAGACAGTCCCGCTCCCCCCTCTGTCAAACAGCAGGACCCATGCACCATTGCTGGCTAAGGTGAACCCATCAGTTCAGTGACAGTAAGGTGTCATGTGCCACCCCTGCGCCATGTAATGTGACTGCTGGATGGTCCACCACATCAGACACACACCTGGAAGTCATCCCGCCACAGCTGCAGGTATCCCAGCCATACTTCCACGTAAGACCTGATATGCACTGTCCGGTGTCTGATGAGCCCTGTCCCACAGTGTCCTGAGAATGCAACACATACCCACATCTGCCACATTGGGGCATGGTTGTGGTCACGGATTGTGGCCATGCCCGTGTCCTCCAGTGTGGAGGCAGACAAGGCATCGGTTATTTGCGGGCCTCTGCGCACCACCAGTACAACTTCTCTGGTCCCACCTTGTCCCTTCTGTACAGTAACCCATTGTGGATGGCTAGAGGCTTGCCTTTCTGGCTCTGTCGAACTGCACTGACATCATGAATGCAGAATACAGTACTGCAGATGTGGTCACCCATGTCTCTGATATAGCTGGGCCAGATCTGCCCTGTGGGCTTGCACATGCACCTCCTGCCCTACAGCCTATATGTACCAGTGAAAAACAGAATACCAGTGCATAAACCCTCCCCAAAAACATGACATATTAGTATTTAAACAATTTAATAGCCTATTGGCTTTACTTACTTTAAACTCCATGTAAAAAGGGGTCCTCTTAGTTTTCAGATCGAATTCCAAAGTGAGCAAGCTATACCACCTCTTCACAGTGGGACCCTTTCGGCATAGTCCCTACACTAGCTTCTAGCCTGAAGTGCCTGTAGTGGCTACTCATAAATATGGAGTGCTGCCTGCATTGGCCCAAAAATACATTGCCTAATTGGCTCCTTTAAATAAGGTACTTCCACCCAGGAGCATTCACAGGTGGTGGAAGGAGCAAACTGAAAGGGTGCCACACCTCCCCACTCAGTATGCTCCACTCTGCATTAACTCACAAAAGTAATTCAAACTTCTGCTAGGGGGTGCTACTGGGGTGTGGTAAATAACAATCAAAAACAGGATACCAGTTCATGAAACCCCCTCCCCAAAGACATGGCACATATTAGTGTTTAAACAAAGAGGACCCCTTTTTCATTGAGTTTAAAGTAAGAAAAGCCATTAGGCAGTCAGTTTGTTAAATTTTGATATATGCCATGTTTTCTTGGAGGGGAGTGCACTGGATGCCACACACCAGTAGCACCCTTCTTCAGAAATGTTTATTGCATTTTGAGCAATGCAAAGGTTTTGAGCGTGCTACTTGGTTGTCCTTAGAGTTTTGGGAGTTGTGGTACTCCCTTAGCATGCTCCCTGTCACTACTTTGGTAAATTCCTGGGTGGAATCACCTTATTTAAAGGAGCCAATTAGGCAATGTAATTTAAACCAGTTTCAGACAGCACTCTATATTTGTGAGTAGCCACTGCAGGCATTTCAGAGCTGAGAAGCTAGTGTAGGGACTACACCAAAAGGGTCCCACCGTGGAGTGATGGTATAGATTGCTCACCTTGGAATTCTAATCTGAAAACAAAGAGAACCCCTTTTCATGGAGTTTAAAGTGAGAAAATCCATTAGGCAGTTAATTTTCTAAGTTTTGAATATATACCATGTTTTCTTGGGGAGGGGTGCACTGGATGCCACACACCAGTAGCACCCTTCTCCAGAAATGTGAATTGCATTTTGAGCAATGCAAAGGTTTTGAGCATGCTATTTGGTTGTCTATATGAACCTGTGCCTTGCCACCCCCTCCCTTGTTTCAGTTGTCACACCTTCATCCAGGTGTCCATGCTGTTGACATTCACCCTCCAAGGAATGCCATCAGGGTGGTGCCCTGCCACTGGTGAGTGTGTTGTGGTCTGTGTGTAAAACTGGGGCCTGCTGTTGGGTGGTGCTCTGCAATGCTGTGTGTGTGCCCACTGTGCAATTGTGTTGGGGGCGGCTGCTTAGCCTTGCTGTCCATCCTCTGAGCAGTACAGCCATTTGGGGGCATGTGATGCTCCACCCTCCTGTGGAACTGTTGCTGCAGTGTCCTTGTTGGGGTCAGCCACTGTGTCACTGTGCATCCTGCCACCGTGGCTTGGCTGTCGGGCCATGTGTGCGCTGCCTGTACAGTGTACCTGCTGCACTGTGCATGTGGCCTGTGCATGCCTGGGGGTGCCTTAGTTCTTCCTGCCACCAGAAGCCCTTGCTGTCCCAGGCCCCTCCCTTCTTGGTCTTGCCTTTCCTGTGGCTGCCTTCCTTGGGCGCAGCTATAGCAGGCGCCTTTCTGTGGCAGGCTGTCAGCTGTCCTCGCTTCTCTGGTGCATAGCCACTGGGTGGTTCCTCCTAATCTGTAGCCACATTGCGATCACCCTTACTGCCGCGCTGCAGTCCCTCATTTACTGCTGTTCTGTTTTCCTGGGTGGTCACCCTTTGCATCTGCTCTTCAGTCCTCACCTCACCATCCTGCGCCTATGAAGTAGAGCTCTTCATGGCTGCAACCCTTCTGGAGCATGCTCAGAACCGAAATTTGTAAAAACTAATAACTTTGGAATGGATTAATATTTTTACCAAACCAGTGAAAGGCACTACTGTAGGAAGGCCCTATCTACCCTGAAAATTTCGGACAAATATTCCAAACCAATTGGGCACTAGGGGCTGACTAAACAAACTCTGGTCAGAGCCGATATGACTGCTCAGAGCTTTTAGGAGGAATCACAACACTGGAGTGTGCTCTGCTCTTGCACCACATTTCTAAAGAGCCACCCCGAAATCCCTGTAAAGTAAAGGGAAGGAAACTTACTGGTAATGTGACAAAGACCTCAGGAAAAGCAGCCACACGCACGTAGATGGCCAGAGATGGCAGCCACATAGTTGGAAACTGCACCAGATGTCCAGTATGAGGAATTTTGCATTTATGTATCCAAAATGTGTTGACTTTACAGCTGGAGTAAAATGAGCCTTACTGTGCCGGAATGTGCCATACTCAAAATGTTGGTGGAGACAGAACTGCACATGCACGATACTCATACATGTACAGTTTTAGTTGATGCTGCCATCTTGGGCACAGCGGCAAACACTTTCTACAGTTACGGAAGAAAAATTAGGGCCACGGCAAAGAGGGTATATTTATGCAGTCCGTGGAGGGGAAGGGCCGTATAAACATCACACTGTACATTCCACTGAGCACTGTGGAAGCACACTGGAAACAGTCAATCATGTGCTTCCACAGTGCTCTACAAAAAACTATGAGGATGCTATAATATCTGCGGAGCTCCACCCACGCAGCCATAAAACAAGAAACAATCCTAAAAAATCACTTTTTTCACTGTCTGTATCTTGGAATCCATACATCCGACTGGAACTCAACTTCATAGGTTAGAGATTTTACCCCATGAGATCATGTATGAAACATTTAGTACAATTCTGTTGAACAGTTGCAAAATAATTAAAGTGCAAACATTAGGGTTTAATATTAAACAGCCTACTACTCTGTGGTAAACAGCACAATGCTGTACCAAGATATTTAATTTTATGACTGTATAGCAAGAGCTATGCTGATGTGTTGCTAACAGAGGATGAGCGAATATTGGAGGACTGGATACAGAACACATAATATAATGTTTGCTTCGTGCAGTGGAATTGAAGCACATAATGAGTATGCATGAATTAGTGCACAATCTCCTCTTTCTCTCCATGAGATGCATGAGATCCTTGCTCTTTTTCTTCATGTGCCAGTGTGATTTTGCCCTCCACCCTCTCATCTTTCTCCTGTCAAATCTACTTGTCATAATGCAATATTTTTTCAGTTGTTCATTCTTTCCATCCCACGCCCTCCCCAGCAACTGAGCTTCTTGGCAGCACCCCATTCCTGCTCCCCATCCCCAGCAACAGAACCATATACTCTCTCAAACATCATCAGGTTCATTTAAAATGGTCACCATCGTCACAAAA
This sequence comes from Neoceratodus forsteri, assembly GCA_016271365.2. Classification (NCBI taxonomy): domain Eukaryota; kingdom Metazoa; phylum Chordata; order Ceratodontiformes; family Ceratodontidae; genus Neoceratodus; species Neoceratodus forsteri. The sequence goes on along the minus strand of CM057449.1, from coordinate 1,724,077,797 downwards.
TGCCTGGAAAGTTTCTTGGTCTTAGATCCACTCTCCCAGGTAGATCAACTGTTGGCTGAGCTGGTCTGCCTGGGTATTGAGTTTACCTGTTAGATGTATCGAGAATATTTATTTATTCATTTCAAGAATTTTACCGGTAGAGACATACAGAGTTGATAACATCTTGCTTGCAGGGAAGGGATTTGGGGAAAACATACAGGATGTGCAAGGAAAATAAATAATAAGGTTAAAAACATAACAGTTAAATATTTGTCTTATTCACACAAAATAATCCCTCTGCCTAGTATATATATTTTTTTACTTGGACATTTGTCCTACTAGGGCCTTGATAGCTGTAGTTCTTCTTGATTCTTACTGAATCCAGTTCTGTAGTTTCAGTTGTTTAACTCCTCCCCCTCCACACACACACACACACACACACACACACACACACACACACACACACACTCAAAATCAGACTTCAAGAGGCTTCTATGGTGTAATTAAGCAGTTACCAGTTACATTAATTAATTAATTTATTTATTCATATCTGTTTATCTTGGTTGATTCAGCATACGTGGTGGCCTCAGCCAGGGGAAAACTGACATTACTGAGAGTCAGAGCCAGCAACTGCACCATGCAACAGGAATACATACTGTACTTGCAAGAGGGAGAGGGAATGAGAAAGAAAGAGAACTTTGAGCATCGGGCTGGTGGACAGAGAGGTGCAAGCAAATGAACTTTTGAGAATCTGTCCGTAGAGATAGAGGTGCAGGCACGTGAACTTTGGAGAGTTGGTCTGGTGGTATCTGCATCTTTCAGGCTCTTTTGTGTGTTTACTGAGGGAGCATGAGTGAGAAGAGTAGTGTGCTTAGAGAGGAACATCAATAGTTAAAACTCTGAGTTAAAAGTTGGAGCAGTGAACCGAAAATGCCAGCTCCACAGCAACAGTACAGACAGCGAGCAGGGAGAATGAGTGCTGTTTGAAACAACACACTCAGGGGCTTCCTCATTTAAAAAAAATTATTCTCATTAAAATACTGTGGCTACAGAAGTGAATGGGAAGCTATGACAGTTACACTCTAGGGATGTGAGGGAAGGAAAATGGGTGGTGGCTAGTGAGTCAGGCCAACTGAATGATGTTTCAGTATATTTATCTGTGGGCTAAGCGAGGAAAACGCATCTGACAGTTTTCAAAAATTCTACTGTCATATTGATTTCTTTCTTGACTTGGGGCTACCTGGCTAGCACTTGTTTTCAGCTAAGCATTAGATATTTCTAATGTGTGGCTAATGACAAATCAGGATGTAGCATTCTCAATTCCCATTGTATAATGCCAAATTATGAACTGGCGATCGTAAATACGGCAAGCTGATTGGACGGATATGAGGTTGTGATGATATCTGGCCACATCATCACGCTTCAAAACCTCCCCACCAGCCTCCCCACCAGGAAAATAACCTACGACGCAACATTCTCCACATCGCCACTCTTCCTCAAACAAACCACCAGAAGGCACACCATGGAGCAGACTAAACCACTGCTGAAACGCCTGTTCAAAATTAAAGAATACTAAATTCAAATGGAGGAAACAGTCGCCAACTCTGACATGCACACACCAAAGAAACCTGCTGCCCGCCCAAAGATTTTCACACCATGCAGCAGCAGCAGTGAACTTGTGATTTGTGTACTAGCACTTGAGTCACTGCCCAAACCTGACAAAATGTTCATGTTTTAACACATTTCATTAATAATAGCACAGTTGCTTCTCACAGTATCCTGCCAATATATTTTTACTGTGTCACGTTTCTGTTTCTCACAGCCTAAAGCGCTGCACATTTCAAAGCGGCAGCGCTCAATGTACTTACTGAACTCATCCTCTCAGTCTTCAGTCCCACTATTTTAAATCCTGTGTTGCCCATTGTCGGCTTAATTTTTCTTCTGTTTTAAACTACCACGATCATCTACTTCGTGGGGACTACACATGAGACAAAGAGGGAGCAGATACTATGGCAGAGTAACAACTTTGGAGACTGACAGAGACTCAGTCAGCATGTGGTAGCAGCAGCGCCTACCTTCTAGTGAAAGCAGAAACTGACTTTTAATTGGAAGATATACTTCACATCACAAATATAATAAAAAAAGTATTTAAAAACAATTAAAACAAAAATAAATGAACTAAAACTATTAAGCTAGTTCATAATAGCAATAAGGCACTCCAGGGTGTGATATATCATGGGATATTGTCACTTCTTGGGTCGTTGGCCTTCGCCCTGCGGCCTAGTGCCCAACTACCCGAGGCGTGATGATATCCTATGATATACCACACCTCTGTCATGCCTTATTGCTTAATTAAGGTACTCTAGTGCAATATAGGTCTGGGAGCAATCCAGAAAAGGTGTAATTGTGGGAGATTTGTGGACTGACTCTGTCTGTGCTCAGTTGAGAACCTCATTTGATTCTGTGAGCATTCTCCTACTCTTGGTCCCAACTTGTTAGGTCATGTAGGGCACAGTGACCCTGTTGCCAGAGCATACAATCACTGATTTTCATTTGATTTGCTCTGCAAGGTGAAGTAGTGCATGGGTGACCTATCATTTCTTATATCTGGATTCTTTTTTTCTCCTCACCAGATGGCCCTCCTTTGGGTGGCACCCAAGCTCTGTCACGCCAGCCTCCATTGGGACTTACCACAGCCATATTTCCCCAGTGTTTGCCCCCGCAGGATCACCAGGGATCCCCAGTCACCACTGAGGTCCTGATCCAGTTTATACTGGTGAGCTCATCTAGTCACGTGCAGGGCCTACGACTGCCCACCAGTATCTTGCCTCTGGCATTTTCTGTGTTCTGTCCCATGGGATGTGTCATGTGCAAGGACATCATGTTTCACTCCATGTGCTCCCGAACGATGTGCACCAATGTTTGCCACATCTCTCAACCTTCTAGCCTGGGCTGCCATTCCTCTAGCTTCCATCAGGGCCCTGGCAGGAACTGCTCTGCCTAACTCCCCCCAGGAGAGGAGAGGAGCAGTCTGACAATCTCCCGGCCTCTAACACCCAGGATTTGATTCTAACTTTCATCTGACAATGCACTTGGATAGGATAGACAAAAGATGACTTAGACAATGAGGTTTTTTATGCTGCAATGTAAATTCCTGACTGATGATGTCCATATGCTCACTACAAAGCAACAATTGATACCCATATTGGATTACAGCAATGATCTGTGTGCAAATCAAAGAGGATCCTTATGCTCGAAAATCAAATAATCCTGAACATTGCATGCTCCTTTTAGTCTAAGAACTGGTACCTCTCACAGGAATCACCACTGTTGCCTGGACTTAAATTAGGTTACTTCCATCCCAAATGTGGATTCACTTCATTACTGCTTTTTGCCCATAGGGTATTTTGTAACTCTATCCCCAGTACCTTAGATTCATAGAATAGATTCATTGAAGTGTGATGGCAGAAAAAAGGACCAAACTAGGCCCCGCCAAGTCTGACCTATTTGCCCAGCTACCCGCTTGGACCTGTGCCTCCCCTTAACACTCCCATGTGGTTGTCCCATGGTCTTTTGAATCTTCAACTGTTTCCTCTCCAACGACTGCTTCTGAGAGTCTGTTCTACTTTTCACCACTCTCTTTGTGTAATAGTATTTCTAATATTACCCTGAACTGCCCTCCCTCCACCTGCAGGCCATGCCCCTCGTCTTCAGTTTTCCTTTCATCTTGAAGATGCTCCCCTGGCACCCTGTTTATACCCTTAAGGTACTTGAAAGTCGATCATGTCCCCCTCCCCCCCTCCTCTGCTTCCAGTGAGTACATGTTCAGATCTTTCAACCTTTCTTCATAGGATAGGTGGCCCAACCCTTTTACTATTTTTCGCCTCCTCCTCTGAACCTCTCTCTATCCTCCCACATCCTTCCTGAGGTATGGCCTCCAGAACTGGACTCCTGTACTCAAGTGTGGTCTAACTAAATGGGTGTACAAGGGTACTATGACCTCCCTATTCCTACTGGTGATCCCCCTTCCGATGCATCCCAGCATTCTACTCCCCGGCCACTGCCCTCCCACACTGCCCTTCCACCTTCAGGTCCCCGATATAATGATGCTAGGTCCCTTTCTTGTTCTGTCTCTTCCAGATCTCTGCCCCTGCATGGTACCCTGCCTTCTGATTTCTGTAGTCCAGATGCATGAGTTTACATTTTCTGTATTGAATTCAAGCTGCCACCTTTTAACCATGCCTCTAGTCTCCTCAAGTCTTTCTGCATTTGTTCCACCCTTCCTCCGTGTCCACCTATTGTAGATTTTGATATCGTCCACAAACATACTCACACCCACCTCAAGGCCCTCCATGATGTCCCCTATGAATATATTGAACAGTAGGGCCCCAACACTCATCCCTGAGGGACCCAGCTCATGACCTTGCCCTCCCGGGTGCCATCCCATTTATTATGACCCTCTTGCCTCCTTTTCCTCAGCCAGCTTCCCACCCATTTGAAACCCTCTGCCCCATCCCCAGTCCTGCCATTTTACACAGCAGCCTCCCATGGGGCACTGAGTCAAATGCCTTTCTGAAATCCAAATAAGCTACATCTACTGCTCTACCTTGATCTATTTCCTTGGTGACCCCATCAAAAAGTCTATCAAATTTGTTTGACAGGATCTGCTCTAGTAAACCCATGTTGTCTTGGATTCATCAGGCGTTTGTCTCCAGGTAGCTGGTGATCCTGCGTTTTACTAGCTTCTCCATGAGCTTGCCTACCACTGATGTCAAGCTCACAGCCCTGTAACTTCCCATTTCCTCCTCCCTCCCTTTATGCAGAGGGACACATTTGCCTGCCTCCAGTCCTCAGGCACCACCCCATTTCCAGGGACCAATTGAAAAGTGCAGTCAAGGGTACCGCCAATACCTCCTTTAGCCTCCTTAACACCCTTGGGTGCACCCCATCTGGCCCCATTGCCTGTCTCACCTTCACGCAGCCCAGTTCTTCCAATATTTCCTCCATGAGAAATGGTCTCATCTCCACCCCCAAGCTATTTCATTTCCTGCTCTGCTGCCTTCTTCTTCTTCCTCCCTCCTGAACACAGAGCAAAATTAGGTGTTTAGTAGATCTTCCTTTTCTCTGTCTCCTTGTAAAGTCTCCCTCTTTGTTCTTAACTGAAGAATCCCTGTCTAGTCTTCTCTCTTTTCATTTACATGTTGAAAGAAAGTCTTATCCCCTTTTGACCCCTCTCACTATTCGCTCTTCTGTATGTGCCTTGCCCTCCTTACTTCCCGGTTTTCTCTGGCTCGCTGGTATTTACCCAGTTTGCTTCCGCCTGAGTTGTCTTGAACCTCCTAAAGGCTTTCCTTTTGTCCTTACCTTTTCTGCTACTTCCCTCATATACCACACAGGTTTTCTCCTCCTCTTATTTTTACTCTCTCTCTTGGCACAGACGTCAGTGGCCCCTACATAGCTTCCTTTATCCTCCCCCACTTTGCCTCCACCTCAGTCAACTCCCCACCCCTGCAATGCCCTCACCACTATTCCCCTATTCTCCTGAAGTCCATCCTCCTGAAATCCAGGACCTTTAACCTAGACTGGTGAACCTCTGCAGTGTTTCTCATTTTAAACCTGACCGTTGTGGTCACATGTGACGAGATATTCCCCACCGATAGCTCTTCCACCCTTTCCCCATTTGTCAGGACTAGGTCAAGTGTAGCTCCTGCCCTGGTTGGCTCCTGACCAGTTGATTTAGGAGGGCCAACTGCAGGGAGTCCAATATTTCCCAGCTGCTGGTTGAAGCAGCCGAAGGTTCAGTCTACGTCTGGTAGGTTTAGATCCCCATCAGCACCACCTCACCCCTTGCCGCCATTTCACAAACTCATCGGCCATACTTCTATCTGCAGATTCGTGCTGCACTGGGGTCTATACACCACTCCATGTGCACTGACTCCCCCTTCCCCACCGCCCACCCAGACCCAGAGTCCCTTCTACTTCTCCCACTTACCCTGGAACTCTGATGCCTGATACCCTCCTTTACATAGAGTGCAACCCTCCTTCCTCCCTGTCCTTCCTGAACAATTTGTACCCTGGTATTCCATTTCCTATCCCTGCTCTGTGACACCACGTTCTGTTACCCCCACTATGTCAAGGCCCTCCTCTGCCATTTTTGCCATTAGATCAGGGATCTTTCTACCCAGACTTCTGGCATTGGCATTGTTCACTAAGGGTTTTGCATAAGCAGTAGCTTACTCAACACAAAAAACTACTTCATCTCTTTCTTCATTCCAAATTCCAAAGTTAATGATGTGCGAACAGTCATTTACCTGGCATTTCCTACTATTTTGCATGGTTTTGGCAACAATGGTTAAGTCTGCTCGAAATGTATTACATTTACATTTAAGAATTTCCTGAGAATGTGTTTAATAAGTTCAAATGCTCTTGTTATGTTGTCCCATAAAATGTATATAATATTCTCTACTCTACACTTTTAATAAACCCTAAGTATTTTATTGTTAGTTTTGTACTGCAATTATGAGTCAGGAGTGACTGAAAAAGGCTGTGCCAGTTCACAAAAAGGAAAAAATCATATCCTAGGAGATCTGTCTGATGTGGCTTTTGGGGAACTGTATGTTTCGTGCTTCTAGCCATCTAAGTTTGTGTTGGCTGAAATATATTGTGGCTGCCACTGCTGAATTGGCTATTCCTGCCTACTTGTAGCTGTTCCTCAACATCTCCATTCTTTTGTAGATCTGACCTTTCCATGGGGCTGAGCCTCCATAGGTAATGCTGAGTTGTAGCTCAGTGCTGCATTTGAGGGTGGATGGTTGTTGCTTCAGTGACTTCAGGCATGCGCCTAGAGTGGCAATGGTTAACTTGAAGTGCACATGCTCTAGCATTCTCCTAGCTGAGGTGCACTTTTTGAGTGATCGAAACAGCCATGGGGTGGATTAGCATGTCATTTGTAAAACTCAGCTGCCTTGAAGTACTCATGATTTGAATTGGTAGAGAATACTGCTGTAGGCTGTAGAGCGATAATTGCTGCAGCATACTGAGTGCTACGACCACCAGATACTGCTCACGAGGGGCATCCGGAGTGTAGTTCACACTGTCCTCATTTCTTCAGGGATATGGCTTTCCTCTGACCTGGCTCTGCTCATGAGGGAGCCAGCTGAGCAGTGCCTATGGGCTTTCTAACTCCTGTTATCACTCATAAAGTTTAGCAGGGAGAGCTGCTGGCCATATTTAGTATTCTCTACAGTGGCTTATGAGGGCTGCGGAAGGGTTCACACACTGCTTAATCACAACTTAGTTACTGTAATAACACCATTAAGACTCACACTGAATAGTCCTGGTTAAACATTTCAACTTTTAAACTTAGAGGAGGCACCTCAATGCTGACCATTATGATGGGGAGGGTAGCCCTATATTTCTTTGTCGATCAGGCTTACTGTACAAAATGACAAAAAGAAATGCTCTAGTCTTACCTAGTTCCTGAAATAGAGTGCCCTGATACAAAGTTAACAAAAATGTTCACAGGAAATGTTAAATTCTGTTGCCTGTTACATTGAAATAGTCTGTGGCTTTTCTAGCCTTTGTACAGCCAATTTAGCTTTAATGAGAAGTTGCCCGACTATGAAGAGATCAAACTGCAAGGTCCCTGTAGTTGCCTTTGCTAAGATAAACACTGCTGTATAAGTGCATGCACAGTACATTGATTTCTAATAACTTAAGATGGCCTCTAGTGATTTTGATTGCTTTCCTGAGATGGCTGCTATCTGGAGTTGTTAATTATTCTTCCAAGATGATGGCAGGTTTATGAGCATGCCCAAAGTGCAGTTGCTATGACCAAGACCTGGCCATGCAATGGGAGGATTCTGGATGAAGGGCCTGCTTCAGAGTTCCTTTCTTACACTGTTAGGTCTTGCGGGTAAGGCAAGGGTATTGTTGCCCTGATGGAACTATTGGTTCTGCTAGCAAACCTGGATAAATAAATGCCTGCATACACACCGCTGATGTGCTAATATGGCAGTGTGCTCATGTTGGGGCATCCTATACACAAGATGTCCATCAGGGGATGGAGGTCAGGGACTAGTATGGTTTGCAGCTATGCATGTGCATTGCCGATTTGCACCTGACTGTCTCCATGCATGGATCAGCTGTTTCTTACTACTACTGGTTCTGAGCTTGAAGGTCAGGATTAATTAGAGGGAAGACAGCATTTCTGAAATGCAGCTGACTGTAAGATTTGGCATCCTGGGACATGAATGCAATGGTCTATGTAGCTCTTCTGATCAAAGCAGTTTTGGTTTCCATGCCCTGTTGCTGCTCAAAGGTCATGAGGTTAATGAGATATAACCAGACTTGCAAGGGGGAGTTAGTGCTTCAATGTGACTGTGATCATGAGGGAGCCAGTGGGGCCAATGAATGTGGGCAGCCCATATCCTGTTACTATTCATGAGGGGTAAAGTGGGAGTTCCTGGCTCCAATATGTAACCTCTCTGTGGCTGCTCATAATGGGGGGACAGGATGGGTCATGCTAGCATTAAAGTAGTGACACAAAAATTTCTACTAACCTGTCTTATTCCTTGATTATCCTTGATGTATAAAGCTTTGTTTCTGATCCCATGACTACCAGAAGTTATTTTTGATCCTGGGAATATCAGAAGTAGAGGTGGAGCTCAACACTGACCATTGCAGTTGGGTGGGCACATAGTCCAATCTTTTGTCCCCTAAAATTCACATAAAATGACCCAAAAGGCCTAAAACATGCAGAATTGTATATACTAGTTCAAGCTCTGACTAATTCAGCTTGGCTGATAGAGGAAGTACTAAAAATCTCTGTTTCTTACCTTGTAAATGATCTTGTAATATTAGGACAGAGGAAGTTATGCTTCCAGCCTCAGTGATAGCCATGAAAAATAAAGGTGTGACACTGGGGAATTTCATTCCATATAGCGCTTTGTGAATTTTGACCAGCTTCATTTTGCTCTTGACTGCAGTTCACCTGCAGTAGTTTTGATCCTTGAAGTATCCAGCATTGGCACAGTGAACTATGCGACCTGCCACTTTGCCAGTAAAGCAGGTAATTTGTGTAGTTTTCACTGGACAAAGTAAGACCTATGCTGCTGAAAACTAGTAATTTCAGCCCATAGCAAACACAAAACAAGCCAAATGGCTAAACAACCACCCCATGCACTGTATCATAAGTTCCCAACCCTTCCCATACTATTTTTAAATGAATCTCCTATGCCACCTCCCTGCTAGAAACCTTCTCCCTCCCCACCCTGGCAAAATGTTTGATTTTATTTTCCTGCCCCCATCCATGTGCAAAAATCTCAAACCACACCACACCTCCTCTCAACCAACATTGCTGAGATTTTGGCACGTGGGTGGGGAAGGCAATCTACTCTCAAGAGTCAAAGGACTTGTGTCATGATGCCGCATGTCTTGGCAAAGGTCTCTGTAGAGGGGAGGAAGGGGTTTTTCATCTGCAGTGGTGGCAATGGAGGGATAATAAATGAATGCATAGTGGTGGAAGGGGTAGGGTTGACTGCACAGTCCATAAGAGACTTAATTGTTTTAAATTAGACAAGGGTGAATCTCAAAGGTTCGGAGGTTCTAAAAGGTTCTGATAATGATCAAAAGGTTTGAATAGTTATCTGATCCTTATACAAATCTTTAAAAACTTTTATGTTGCAGCATTAGGGAAACTTTGCAGTTTTCCTGAGCACTCCCATTATTTAAAAATAAAATATAAAGTTTTCCTGGTGTCTAGTGGAACCTCCACCCTATTCCCGATCCTTTTAAAGAAAAGTGTCCCCAGTATTCCTAGTGTCTAGCAGACCCCCCTTGCTATCCTCGATTGATCCCCTGTGTACAAAAAACAAAACAAGGCATATCCTTTAATAAATTTCCATGGTGTCTAGTGGACCCCTCCCTATCCCCACAAATCAGATGTCATAAAACTGTCCCCCATATTCCCTTGTGTTAGGACTCCCCACACTCACTCTAGTTCAGAGCAGTCAACCAGCACAGCTCTTCCTCTCTCTTACTCACGACCAGCTGCCCATCTGATCGAATAGTGAACGCAGCACGCACTACTGCAAGCACGCACTCATTCATTGCCAGCTCCCAATCATTCCCTGAGGTCTTTGGGTGCAGAGGTAAGAGGTCTGTTTTGGTCATCGGGTGGGGGTTGGATGGGGGAACAGCATTGGGGTCCACAATGCCATTCCCACCATCCAGCCCCTTTGCCAGTGACCAAACAGACCTACACTCTGCTCCACCAAAAGACCTCAGTGAATGAGTGGAACTGGCAATGAATGAGCACATGGTTGTACTAGTATGCACTCATTCATTGCTCTGTCAGATGGGCAGCCGGCCATGGTGGAGAGAGAAGGGTTGTGCCAGTTGCCTGCTCTGCATCAGGTTGGGGGCAGTATCTGCCAGGGTGGGGGTCTGCTAGACAACAGGGCATATGGGGACACTTTTTTATGACAGAGAATCAGAGGAGATAGAGGGGGTCCACTAGATACCAGGGAAATTTATTGAAGGATATGTTTTTTTATTATTATTATTACAGGATCAAATGGGATAGGGAGGGTGGTCTGCTAGACACAAAGGAAAAGTAAAACTGGGGTGAGGGTTCCTCTAGACACCAGGATAAATGAAAACTAGGGTTTCCAAACCAATCTGAACTACAGAAAGGTTTGGATATGGTTCGACTTATTAAAATATTGCTCATTCGGGAGGTTTGAGTTTTCTCGAACTGGTTCACCCATCCCTATTTTAAATAGGGTTTTTAAACAAAAAAATCTGAGAAGTTGGTGGGGAAAATCAGAAACTTGATGAAATGCAAAGTTGTTGTCTTCTCATTAACTTTGCCAGTGACTTTGACATTTGCTGCATCACTAATTAAAAATGAAGAACACAGGGAAAGGAAGGACTGAAGAACATTACAAAAAGATCAAAGTCACATGTGCATCTTCAGCCAATCAGGTGGAAATAACCCAGGGTGTAATGAACCTGGAATTCTACAAAGAGATGCAATATACAGTATAATGTGAAATAAATAGATACAGAACAATGGAAAGAGAGCTTGTTAAGCAGTGGGGCTCAGAGGGTAATGAAGTATGGTGCTGCATCAGACTGGAAGGAAGTCACCAGTCAGATTACCAGTTGGTCAGTAGTGCAACACCTGCTGTTCAATATTTTAATTATATCATGGACATAAAAATAAAGTCAAAATCCTGTACTGTGACTGGCTGGCTGGTACATTTCTGCCGTGGTAAACTTACGATATACCCATGGCAGAGGCGCTAGTCAGCCACATCTCCAAATCTATCCAATCCCATAGTAGGCATTGCAAAACCACCATCTTAAATCCCTGCTAAATGGCCATCTCCTACCGATACCCACCCTGCATTACCATGCTTTCCAAACGGTCACTTCCAGGGATAACTCCTTTTCAACAAAATAAAATGAAGTGGCAACATTCACAAAATTACCTGCCATTACTCCTGCTCATTCTGTCAGGTGACACCACAAGTCGAGCACAGCATCAACAATGTCCGCTCTTGAAAAGCAAACTCTGGGTTGTCCACATCCATTCACCTGTCAGAATACATTTTGCCATTAAAAAAAAAAGATGTTCTACATGAATGAAAAAAAGAAATTTTTACATGGACGCCGCAGTTCACACGTTTCCAGCATCTCTCTGTGCTCCTTCAAAACCTGGAAACACACATCCTGTGATGGCACTCCACTACCGCTGGCAATGCAGGAACCCAGAACTATTTTATCTTATGCAACAATAAAGAAAACAAAAATAATTAAAAATGAAAAAAAACATTTTTTTCTTCATTATTTTTACAAAAAATGCAGCCAAGGTATAATCACAATAAACCACTCAGGGGTGGGTTATGGGGGATTTACCACAGTTGGTGAGGATTTGACCACTTCGCCCTGCGGCCTTGTGGCCAAACCATGCTAGCCATGGTAAATCCTCACATAACCTACACCCCTTGTGGTTTATTGCTTAATTAATAACATGGAGTCAGGGATAGTGTAAGGGAAATTTTAGTTATGTCAGCAAAATGGATGATTTCAAACTTGCACAATTTTCATGAAATAGCACTAAAGTCTAATGTAATGTGACGCTTTGTTATCAAATACCTATACTTCTTTTCAAAATGTCATTTTTGTAATACGGAATTTCAAAATTAGTCTTAAAACTGCATGTTAAGTCTGCAAGTCAAGCTTAGTTTTACCAAGTTCAAATAGAGTGGAAAAAAACAGTGTAATGTATTTTTAAACTGTGCAGTTATTTTTCTGAAAACGTGCGATACAGTATAATAGGATGTAGTTTATCTGTGTTTGAGAAGGAAGTGAGATGCATATCATGCATAGTTAAAACTGAGTATTTGCACTGGTACTGCTTGAGTTCAAAAAATGTTAACTTTAAACTACTCAATACTGTTACTTGAAACAACAACCAAATGTCTTTTTAACTGTGGATCCACACTGGTCAAAGGTCCTTTGCCTATCAAGCCCCTCTCTGATCAGCACCCTATCGCCGGATATCTCTTCTGAAGTTCTACTACCACTCTAGGCTCTTTCAAGTGAAAACTTTTTCAGCAATTAGTTGCAGAAGTTAGCTGTGACTGCTTCCAATAATCCTTTCAAGCCTGACCATCACCTCCTCAGTTGTCCTGCACTTATCCTGCCTTTTTTCCTCCTAACCACTTATCCTTTCACACTTTGCTTGGTTCTCCCCTCCTTCAGCCTCCCTTCCTTTTCACCCGCCTTCATGCCTTTCCACACACTTCCCCACCGCCCCTGCCCACTGTTTCTGCCCCTCAATCACTCCATAGTTCTGACCCATACCCTCTCAACCCTGATGAGGCCCTTGGCTGATGCTCCCTATTCCCTTGCAGATTTAATGACTGCCTTTGTATGTTTCTCCCATATCGTGTTTGTGCTCAGTTACAGCCTCCCTTTGTACCCCTGCCCTTCATTTGTATAACTTTTGTATGCCATGACTTGCACTGTACTTTGCCACCTGTACTGTTAGTCTCTGTGGTCATGCATGTTTTTGTATTGTTCTGAAGTATTCCTTGTGTCTTTGAATCTCTATAAAGTATTGTTACTATTTTCTGTTTTTTATTTTTTACCCTGACGTCAACCTATGTAATGAGCTTGTTCTCAAAGGTTTAATCCGAATAAATAAATAACTAAATAAATAGATGGCTGCAGTGCTGACCCCTGCTGATAAGCGTGTAAATACTGCACTGCATGTCTACCACACAGTCACAGAAGTAAATGGCTGTACCTTTATCACTGAAAATGTTGCAGAAAAATCTCTGTTTGTCACTGGCAATATGACAAAAATCATGGATATTATACTGAATTTTATGAAAATCCAGCAATCCTCTGGGTGCTAGACAAATTAGCCTATTGTGACATTTTGTACAAGCACATCAGAAAAGATGTAAATGTTTATAAATAGTATTGTTAGACCAGCCTAGTGACAGGAGAAAGCACATTGGGCCCCATTTTCAGAGCTGTCTATTATGTATGCAAACAGGTGCACACATAAAAAAATAGGTCAAACAGCTCCGTGCTATATTCAAACAGATAGTGTATCCAAACTGGCCATGCTATCTTTCTGAATATAGGGCCATGGTAGCACTGTGAAGGGCAAGCAGTAGGCATGTTTTGTGCTGCACCCATAGCGGTAAAGCATGTGCACACTGGTTAGTGCCCTATCCCCATGAGCTTATATTCATCCCAGACATGCAGATGAGCCCAATGGGCATGCAGGGCACTAAAGGGATATTTGCATGCCCATTATGGGCTCATCTGCATGACAGTGCACCAGGCCAGCCCCCAAAGCCCGATCCCAATTCATGTAAAAATAAAGGAATCCTGGTGGTCTAGCAGTTCCTCTCAAGTCCTGATCCCCTGCAGAATACTGTAAATTAAAATCCTGGTAGTCCAGTGGTCTCTCCCCATGTCCCAATCCCCATCCAAGTAAACTAAAATACATCATTGACAGTCCAGTGGACCTTCCCAGCCCTGAGCCCCTGGTATAATACAAATAACATAGGACCAGGTGGTCTAGTGGCCCTCTCCCCCTTCCCATTCTCCAGTCGACTTCCCAACTACAAAATTCACTGCCATGGTAGTCTAGTGGTCCCCACTCCCCAACTTGAAAGGTAGTGACCCGCCACCCCTCTCCCCCACCCTACCCGGTCAGCGACTAGCTCAGCCCTCCTCACACCACCATGGCCAGCCTCTGAGTGAACTGTCACTGAGTCATACAGTAGACAGTATGTGCTCGTTGATTGACTAGTCATCCAATGGGTGCATGCTGCCTACTGTACGCCTCAGTGATAGTTCAGTCAGCAGCTGGCTGTGGTGGTATGGAAGAGGGTTTTGCCAGTCACCGAGTCAGGTTGGTTGTGGTGGAGTGGATGGTGGGTCTCATCTGCCAGGTTGGGGGCCACTATCAGGGCAATGGATTTGTATTCAGGACAGTGATCAGAGAATGGGGAGAGGAGGGACCACTAGACCAACAGGTCAGGTGTTTTCTTGGAAAATGCTAGAAATCTTTAAGTTTTAAAAAGAAATGATGAAAAGAAAATGGAATCTATGACTTCTGTGACTTTGTGGTAAAGGTATGGCTCTATGCAGGACACATGTTTCACGGTTGGAGGGGCACCTGCAATGGTACTGGCTGAGTGAAATAGTTTTTTAACTACTCTGTCCTGCTACCTGAAATAATGCCTTGTTCTCTCAAATGACTGCTGTTATGGTTCCAGCTGCTGCAGTTGTTGTTGAATGAATAATGCAGTTTGGTTTACCTATGCGAATCAACAACAGTGTTGTCGAGGTTCAGCATAGCGAGGTCCCCAATGTCAAAAGGCAAAATTTCACCTGTCAGACATCGGTGTGTTTTCTATCTGGGGGCTGCACCCCCAACCCCCATGTGGTGGCTCTGCCCCTTCCTAAGGATTCCCTGGCTCGAGTCTGCGTTATCTCAAGAGGGGGGGCGTAAAGTCAGCCGAAAGGTTAATTTCACCTGTGGGTCCTCTACAGCCACAATCTCAAACCTGTTTAGATTGTCGCTGTGTGGGTTTCACTCATGCTATCAGCATAACATGCAGTTTTGATGATTGTGAGTTACTGGACTGCACTGCATATGTACCACATAGTCAGGCACAACACAGGATATATATATATATATATTGAATGCTTTTTCTGGTGCTGACTGATCCTTCCCAAATATTTTCCTTTTAAACTACTACTGCTAATTGAAACTATAATTCTTGCTGTTGCTAAATGACCAATTACTGACTGACAATTATGAATCAGTGAATTGCTGATGTGAAGCAAAGCAACAGGTGTGGGGCCATAGTCTTTCATGACAATTCTGGAGATTGTGGTGCTCACCTCTCTAGATTGTAGATAGAGGTGGCTGGACTCTGGGCCATGCTGGCAAGGATAAAGAGGACCTTCAGCCCCATTCATGGTCCACACAATCTACTACTGCTTCCCCAAAGAATGCCTAAGCAGAGGAAGAGCAGATGGACTTTGGTGGGATCTGGAAGAGTGGGGTGGCAGGAAGGATGCCCGCTCCTCAGCCAATACCACTGTGCAGTTCTTTTCTCTAATCTAAAGGAACAAGGCAGCTGAGAGCAGGCTCCTGTTCCATGGAAACGCATAAAGTGGGGGTCCTCAGAAGTGCCTCAGGAGGGAGGAAAGGTCCTATAGCCCAGGAGAAAGCAGCTGCTGGTGTTGATTCTATTTCTAGGGGACAGATGGGAGAGGGGAAGGAAGTGAGAGGAAGGTGAAGTGCATCTCTGGTGCTTCGCTTGAGTCATGGAGAACATATCCAGAGGATCAATAGAGCAGCAGGAGATGGGAGGGAGCTAGACATACATTTTTGTATAGTAGCAGTATTCCAGCATATGGAAAGTTATTTCATGGGTAAGTGTCTCATTTTCAGAATGAGAAAAGAGGAGCTTGACATACTTTTCCATCTGGGAACAAATGATTGGCAAGGGACAGGGTAGGGCTAGTGCAGGGTAACTTCAGGGCGTTGGGAAGGGCCTTAAGTATGTAGCACACATGGTGGCGTTTTCTGAGGTGTTACCTGTGTAGTGCCAGGGAGATGCAAGAGTACTCTATACCATGTCAATTAATGACTGGTTGAAGAAATGGAGCATGAAGGAGGGCTTTGGCTATATCAGGAACTGGGGGCTAGCCTTGGAGAATATGGGCCTCTATAAGAAAGATTGGCCTGCATCCTTTGGGAATGGAACCACAGACCTTGGTGGGAGGTTTAAATGCTACTTGATTAGCGTGTTAAACTAAGTATTTATTTGAAAATTGGTGACAGGAGAGCACACTGAATCAAGGCTCATTTCAAGTGTGACCCTGGGGAGCAGAACAGAGGGGAAGAGCAGCACAATGCATGGTGGAAACATTTGAACATCATTCAGTGGAAATCAGTACAATTGAATTGGAAGGCTATAGCCTATAGTTCAAGGAGGCGTGCAACTGGGCACGCCTTTTGGCCTATTTAAGGGCTGCCTCCCTCACACACACAAGCATTTTTCCTCGCATTCAGAGGCTCTGTTGATCTTTCTTCTGTCCTGGGCCTACTGGGACTTTGCCCCCCATCCTTGGACTCTTCTTGCTTTGTGCTGGACTTCTGTTTTTCTGTTCTCCTGCTTTTTGGTTTGTATTACTGGGCTCTGGATGCTCTGTGCCTCTAAGTGTGCCTGGTTCCTTCCTGCTCCTGTTTTGTGTTTGCCTTGTTTGTTTCTTTTGGGCTTTCTAGTTTTCTAGTGCCCTGTCTATACATTGCTACTTGTGCTTCAGGTTATACTCTGTGTTTTCTTGACTAGCTACCTTGTGCCTGTACCCCACAGGGTCCTTTCCTCACCTACTATTGCAGCTCTCTGTTCACTGTATGCTTTAGCTCAACCTGCTTTCTGCCTAACCAGCCTCAGTCCCTGCTATTGTCTTTTGTCTGTTTCAGCTCACAGTGCAATCTGCTGCCTCCCCTTAATTGATTACACCTGTTCACGACTTTGCTGCCTTGCTAACAACTTCTCCTGTTTATTGCTTCACAATAACCTATGCAACTTAGTCCATGGAACTCAACCCTGCTTTCTGAACTTATACCAAGCAAATATTGCTGCTGGTTTCAGTGCATTGCCTCTCCTTACAGTTTCTATGTTCATTCAGATTGCTACCCCTACAAGCTATAGTTAACTGCTGCTGGATGCTGCTCAATTACTTTTACAGCCCTACTGCATTACTCCTCAATTTTATGTTTGTGTTATTTAGACTCATTTATTGCTACTCCCTCCTTTACCAAACCTTACTTATACCAAACCCTCAGCAATTTGTTCTGATGATAACCTAATCCTTCTTTCATGGCTGGCAGTATTTAACCAACTTCATTAGCTGCTTGGTGTGGTGGTGTCACGTTTGTAACTTTTTGTTTTCCTAGCTCCAGGCAGCGGAGCAACTTTTAACTTTTATATGTTTTATTGGTCATTGGCTTGTCACTGCCTTCTATTGCTGCTCCACACAGCCATTATGGCATTCTGCAACCAGCTATTCCAATTTCCAGCCAACTCTCTACCTTAGGGCAGCTGGCTCCACCCAGCCTTCTGTCATCCTGTCACTGCTATGCTGTGCCTGATTTACACAGTCATCTCAGCCATCCTGTTCCTTACAGTCCTCCCAGCCCCTTGTACTACCAGTATTGCTCATATACCAGCCATCATGGCACTAACACAGTCAGCTTGCAAATCTGTTCATTCCAGGACCTCTCCCTTTCAATTCTGGTATCCCCTTCCAAATCTGAGAGCATATCATGTTTACTTGCTTTGAACTGCACCTCTCACTATAGTGGCTTTTGCAGCCTCCTACTTAACTGGTTTCACAGCCTCCCTCTTCCAACCATTGGCCCCAGGCTGCACTGCCTCGCCATTCTCTTACTCATAATATACTATCCAATTCACTCCCAATTTGGCTTTTTAATGGATTTGTTTGGCATGCATTCCTGTAGTTGACAACTGCTATTTACCTTACCTAGACCCACAAGAGGGTCCATATTGCTCAGCCTGACCTATGTACAGGTCTTCCCATGTCTGCTATCATCCATTACACCTACGATGGGGTCTCATGCTCCTTACCATGTGCAGGTCTTATGCTTATTACAACTAATTGTTCCACATTTTGGAGACATAGTGACCATATCCATTACTCCAGGACTCAGAACTAACCCTGTGGCTGATGGTCTCACTCTGCACCCTGAAGTTCACATCTTGAGCATGTAACGCTTGAGGCAGGGTTCTTCTCACCTGGCCTATAGTTGGAAAGCCCTTGCTCCAGGTGGACCTTCAGTTGTCAACTGTACTGTTGGCACCTCTCGATGTAGCATTTAAGACTTCTGTTGGTGTGGAGGTGGGGATCTCATGGGAAGTGCCCTTTAGCTGCCCAAGAGGGGTTTGAACCACATCTGGTTCACCTTGTTTGTTCATAGATCGGTAGGCTGACTGAGCGCCTCGGCGTGTTGCTATTGTCCTCCTCCCGCCTTTGGTTGACTCTTGTTGCAGAGTGTGCTTGCAACCTCCATAGCATTCCGCTAGAGGAAAGAGTGAGAGTGTTCCTGAAATTGCAATTTCCATGGATTAGTCTACTAAATTGCAGTAGCAAAGCCATCACTAACCAACACTGTCCCAAAGCCTGGCAGGAAGGTGACCTAGGCCTTGGATCTCCAGAGGTTTGCTCCTCAAAGGGGTTTTCTCTCCTCCATGCCAATGGTCATAATAATAGATAGGCATCCTTGTATTCCCTAGGTCACTTAGGTAGGTTTCTGCTGTTGGATGGATTCTGGTGTATGTCCTGTAATCATCCTGTCTCCACCTTTGGCTGTTCTCTCTCTCCTTAGGAAGCCAAGCCTCCATGCCTTACAGTCAGACCTCCGAGTGAGTCACTATTTACCTGTCACTTCCTGCCTACTTTACTCAAACAATACAACCAACCGATCTATGCTACCAGCTGAACCCCATTACCAACTGACCTATGTACAGGTCTTCATTGACCCACACTACTACCAGAACCTATGCTACCACCAGATCTACATACAGGTCTTCATTGATCCAAGCTACCAACTGAACCGTGACTACCAATCGACCTACATACAGGTCCTCAGCCCCAATACGTGTTCTCTACCATGTATGCTTTGCTTTGACACTTTTTCGGCTTCTTTCTGAGGTACCTTAGTCAAGGGAATCACTCTATGGCACCTCAAGGGTGGAAGGTTAATTGCCTTTGTACCCCTACAGCATGGTATATCCCACAGATAGAGAGGCGAACAGCCAAAGTTTATCTAGTAGTAGTAAGTAGTGAAAATCTTTATTTTTATACAGGATAAGCTAGAATAAAACATCTTTAGGACAAAAGCCTATATTATAGATGCTCCTGTTTTAGTTACAATACAAAAGGAACAAATTGTACAAAACATAAAATCAGATTGTCATTTACAACATACATAACACTCTTATTCTAATCATTACACATACATCGCACCCTCAATTCATATTTTAACTCCCTCATAAACATTGTAACATTGTAATGAACAACAATAGATAATTTAATTGAATTCCATACTTGAAACATAATAGCTGAAAAATTCTATATTACTGTATTTATTTATCAATTTTGGAGGATTAAACCCTCAGAGAAGTGTCTCATGAAGTTGTGATGATATTGGATTTTTCTACTTTCTTGTAAAAAAAGTTGTTTTTGTGTATGAAGTACCTGGTGAATCAAATTTGCCCATTGCAACTTTCTTTTATGCAAAGGTACTAGCCATCCTAGTTCCTCAAATAAAGTGCAATAGCGAGTATTACACAAGCATGAAATCAGTTGCACAGGAGCATTGAATTGAAAGGCTATAGCCTGTAGTTCAAGGGTGGTGCAATTAGCCCACCCTTGTTGGCCTGTTTAAGGGCTTCCTCCTCACTCCACACACAAGCATTTTTCCTTGCCCCCATCCACCCCTTACTCCTCCAGAGCACACCTCTCTCTCCCATAGGCTTCTTCTTAAGGTACCTTTAGCAAAGGGAATCACCCCACGGCACCTCAATGGGTGGAAGGTTCCTTGCCTTCATACCCCTACAGGGTGGTATATCCCATGGATAGAGAGGCGACCAGCCAAGTTTATCTACATTACACAAGCACGAAACCAGTTGCACAGGCACATTGAAATAAAATACAAAATACAAAAGGTTATTTGTGCAGAGAATAAAATGTAGAACAGTTAAAAAAGCTAAAAAGAAGGTCTAGCAAGTGCATATTCAGAGGCAGCAGCAATACTTAGTGGAAAGACAATACTGACAACAGATGATCTGAATGGAGTTAATTGCCTCAATTTGTAATTAATTGCCCCACCATGTAATGGAGGGAGGAAATTATAGTGGTGGAAGTTAACCAAAAGTTAGAACAGGGGCTCAGTCAGCTACATTCCAAGATGGTTGAGGCTTGACCATGGAGGAATGCAGAGGAATGGTTAGTTACAGGAACTGGTGGGCAAAGGTTAGAGTTTCAATTGATGCCTGAGAGACCAGGGAATGGGGAGAGGGAGAGTGGAGGAATTGGTTCAAAGGTGAGGGAAGCCAATAGGAGAAGGCAGACTGCCCAGGAAAAGAGCAGGGGTGAGGAGTGGCAAATATGCGATAGTCCCTGGAACAGAAGGAACAGGTAGCAGGCGGAGTTGGGAGAGGAGAGAGAGAGGTAAGAGGGAAGGAACCAAACCAGTACTTGGATATGAAGGAGGCACACTAAGCCTGGAAATGAAAGGGCAGAGAGAGATGGATAAGGATGAAGCCAGAGAACTATGGTGGGTACAAGGAGGGGTTGTAGCAAACTGGCAGAAAGAGTTGCAGAGGTCCAGTCTGGTGAAGGAAAAGTGAAAAGGGTGGTGCCATAGACCACATCTGCATAGTCGAAGGTGGGGAGCACCATTTTGATAATAAGCTCCCTGTGAGCCATGCAGAGATAAGCAGTCTTTGTTATGGTGCAGGGTACCTAGCATGGGGTGGAGGTTTACATGGATTGCATCAACATGTGCTGAAGTCAAGCTTTCTGTCTAGCCACATTACAAGGTACTTGAAGGACTAAAATGTTTCAAGAGGTGAGCCATTCAGAGGGTGAAAACAATGGGGGCAGTAAGTCTATCCATTCTCTGACTGGTCCCAAAGATCACAGACACTGTTTTTATTGTTAACTTTAGCTGGTTTAATTGGAACCAATGTAGAGCATTGCTGAAGTCCCACTGAGTAGGTCTTCCACAGCTCGGTGGTGGGACTGGAGGTAAAGATGACTAGCCAGTGAGGAGGCAGTAAAACAAAGGAAGGCAACAAATGCCACCCCAGATGATGTAGCAGCAGGAGGGAGGGCAAGGAAAGAAAATTCCACTAGATCTGTAGCACAGGGAGGCAGGGATAAGGACAAGGCAGAAGAAAAGGCAAAAATCCAGTTAAGTGAGGGTAAAGGATTGAAGGAGTCAAGGAACAGGGAAATCAAAAAAGTCACAGAAAGTCAGGGGATTTTCTGGAAAACACAGTCAGGAAAGGGAGGGGAAGTAGAGCATGGGGGCAAGGTAGAAGGAAGACGTGGAGAGCCATGTGCACCAAGGCAAAGAGTCTTGGAAAATAAAATCCAGACCTGGAAGCCATCACAGTGGGGCTGACTTGGATTTAAAGGCCATTATGGTGTCATGATGCACTGAGCACCACAATTAGAACATTGCCATACTGAGCTGCTCTATGTTCAGGAAAGACAGGGCAGGAAAGATGTGAGGAGTCATTGTTTTATATGTGAGGAGGAATCAAAGCCATGGAGATACAGGGGCACCGGCAGGAAAAGAAAGAGCTTGAGTTGCTGTGAGTCATCCTGGAGACAGGTTCCAGGGCCACTATTTGTACCAGGGCAGTGTACAGGACTCCAGCATGGGAGAGGATTGTACAAGGCACTTGGGAAAGCCATCATTAAAATTGCAAGTAAGGGAAATGCTGCTTGTTGGTGACTTCAATCTGTCAGATGCAGAGTGGAGCCTTCATGTTGCAGCTTCCTCAAGGCATAGGACCATCCTGGACTCCCACAAGGGGCTGTTCTCAGGCAGCTAGTCACAGAGCCCACTAGGGAGAGGGCAGTGCTGGATCTTGTGCTTACAAACAAGGACATCATTGCAGACATCACAGCGGTAGTCCCTGGGTACCAGTGATCAGCATGCAGTGTTGTTTAACATTAAGCTAGGATCAGAGGCTAACCACATGAGTGCAAGCATCCTGGCCTTTAGAAGGCAGGTTTTGAAGAAATTGATGACTCCCACAGAAACTGCCTCGGGGACTAGCCGAGAGGGGTGGAAACACAGGGGCAAACATCAGGGAGGGTATAACTAAAACAACTAACCTCTGCATTAAGGAAGTGAATAAAAGCAGAAGGAAAAAGAGACTGTTTTGTTCTCTAAGGGAGTGAAAAGGTGCTGAAGGAAAAAGGGCAGATTCAGAAGGTATAAGGAAACACAGAGGTAGGAGAACAGGGAGGTATAATTAGTAGGGCAGAGGGAAACAGACAAGGCAGTGAGGGGACAAAGGTGCAGACAGAAGAAAACAGAATTGCCAAAGTAGTCACTAGGAATAAGACTTTCTTCACATATAGTACATAAGTGAGAAGAGGAAAACAAGGAGAGGGATAATGAGGATTAGAAGGCCGGTGGGGGAGACTGCACAAAAGAGGACCAAGAAAAGCAGACATCCTGAACAAGTATTTCTACTTAGACTTCAAAGTGGAGAGAGAGAAGTGGACAGACCACCAAGGAATAGCAGAAACAAGGATAAGGGAGGTGGATACAAGTCCATTTTCAGAAAAAAAAACCCTAAAGGGACTTGTAGCTCTGACAGTGAATAAAGCTATCGGACCAGATGGGATACATCCAAGGGTTCCAAAGGAACTCAGGAAGTCCTAGCTACTTCACTGACAGCCTTGTTCAATAGCTCACTGGAAAATGGTGTGATTCTGGAGAAGTGGAGAAGAGCTGACATGGGCCATCTACATAAGAGCGGCAGAGAGGAGGTTAGCAACTATAAGCCAGTCAATCTTACTTCAGTGGTGGAAATTAATGGAAACCCTTCTAAAAGAAATACTGCTAGTGTATCATGAAGCCAGTGTTTTGTAAGACCATAGGCAGAATGAATTTGTGGTGGGAGGCCATGCCAAATGAATCTGATGAACATCACTGAGTGAATCACCAGGGAAATAGATTGGGGAAGGT
This sequence comes from Neoceratodus forsteri, assembly GCA_016271365.2. Taxonomy (NCBI): domain Eukaryota; kingdom Metazoa; phylum Chordata; order Ceratodontiformes; family Ceratodontidae; genus Neoceratodus; species Neoceratodus forsteri. Next base: position 1,724,054,468 of record CM057449.1, on the reverse strand, counting down.
GGTGGATGTAGTCTATCATGATTTCAGCAAGGTCTTTGACATTGTGCCACACATGAAGCTGATAAAGAAAGTGAGCAGCCGGTGGGGATGCAAAGTGCTGAATTAGTTTAGAAACTAGTCAACAGACAGGAGACAGAGTTGTAGTGGTAAACAGCACACATTGTAATAATGGATGAGTGACCATTGGGGTGTATAAGGGCTCAGCACTGGCTCAGGACCTGTCTTCTTCAATATCTTCATAAGTGATATTGCTGAGGAACTGGAAAGAAAGGTATGCTTATTTGCAGATGATACCTAATCTGCAGTAGGGCTGACATTTAGCAGGGTGCGGGACAATGAGCAGTGATCTGGGAAAATTGGGGAAGTCTAAAGCATGGAAGTTGGGGTTCATTGCCAAAATCACCAAATTGTGCACCTAGGACATAGGTAGCCAGGCACTGAGTATAAGTTGGGGGACTTTCAGTCACTAAACAGGACATGAACCTTGGGATATCATATCTGATGACCTCAAGGTGGCAATGCAGTGTGACAAAGAAGTGGGCAAAACTAGTTGGATGCTGGTGTGCATAAGGAGGGGTATATACAGCAGGATAAGGGAGGTGGTGTCACTGTGTCACTCGCTGGTGAGACCCCTCCTTACATATAGATGCATTGTGAATGTAAAATCCTCCTCGACAAATATGGCTGCTGTGTGTAGCATTTGCAAACTGTGCACTATACAATTCACTGCACTGTGGTGAATTTTACTAGGTGAACTGATGCAATTCACACTTTGTGGTGAATTTTGGCATGAAGTGCATCAGTTCTCATAGCAAAATTTGCTGTACAGTGTAGTCATGCGTAGGTGTGGCAATTTGCATAGTAAATGTGTCACTATATAAACTGCTACACTAAGCTACATGCTACATGAAATGTAATGTTTTTAACTTCATACCCAGCTCTAGAGTGTTGTGTCTGGTTTTGAAAACTGTGCCTCAGAAAGGACATAGACAGGGTACAGGCAAGCCAGAAAAGTGGTAACTAAATGCTGCTGACATCGAACAAGAAGCCCTAAGAGAAGACAGTGAGGGATCTCAACATGCACAACCTGAAAAAGAGGAGAGCAAGAGGTGACATGATAGAGACATGATAGAGACCTCAAGTACTTCACAGGGTGAACTGGGTGCTGGAGGAAGTCTCTTTCAAATGAAAAGGAGTACCAGGATTAGGACATACGATTAAGCTGTGTGGGGGGAGTTTAAGAAAGATGTGAGAAAATATGTTTTCACACTGAAAGGTGGTAGATGACTGGAACAGATTGTCAGCTGAAGTGGTGGAGGCGAAACAGTGGGGGCTTCAAGTATGTGTGTGTAGGCATAAGTGTGTATTAGAAAACTGGCAAAGAAGAAGGAGGAGGTTGCCAGAGACCAGTTAGGGTCTGACTCTGCAGAGACAGATTAGGCAGAGAACACTTGGGCAGAATGGGGGCCAGAGGTCCTTTTCTGCCAACAAATTCTATGTTTCTACTGCACTGTATGCATACACTACACTGTATGCATACACTACACTTATGAATACATTACACTGTATGCCTACACTGCACTGTATGCACACACTACACTGTATGCCCACACTACACTGTATGCATACACTACACAAAAAACTTTCTGTGTTTTTGTTCTCAGCCTATACTGGCTCAGATCTAAAAGCCTGTTTAAAAGGTGATACCTGTTCTGATGAAGTCTTGTCAGCCTGGCTTGCCCAAGACTTGTATACCCATGATACCTTGCACAGGGACAGAGACTTTAGAGTCAGTGTGGGGGAGGTGAGAGATACACAAAAACAAATTATACTACTGTGCACTAATGCTACTGGTAATATTAAAATGCAATCAACCTGTAAATTAAACCCATTTGAAAAATATATTTATTTACTGACTGATTTGTAATGTTCACCAGGAAAGGCACACTGAGCTGTGACAGCCTTTTTCTACATGTGTATTGGGGGCTGAGTTACATGGCCCTGTTTTATTGACAGGGAGAATGTTGGCTATGACAGAGGAAAACTCCCTACTCCTCTTCGGTAAGTGTCATAGAATCGTTAACTTCCACTTGGACAGTGACCAGAGATGGGAAGAAGATATCTCAGTTTAATGTTTTATCTAAAGGATGGCACCTCAACAGTGCAACCTCCCCCACCCACGCACACTGCACTGTAATGCAGTCATCAGCATAATCCCAAGTACAGACAGCTGGTGTGGGGAGAAACCACGACCTTCTGATCTTCTGACCCCTAGGCAAACGTGCTACCTACAGAGCAATTGACACTGATAATAGCACACTAGATATTATAGCTACTATATATGGTATGTTACAAAAGAAAACAACTTTGAAAGTATTTTCACAATTAATCTAGATTGAAGTCCGAGTAGGTCTAACTGCTGAGATATGTCTATGGAAAGCACAGATTTCTCTGACCACAAATGAAGCATGCTCAGTGCTAAACTACCAGGAATCATGGAAAATAAAACTCACAAAATGCTATATTTTCAACTGAAAATAAAATACAGTACATAAATTAAAACAGTATGATTATACAACAAAGATAAAAAGCTAACAACATCCTGGGCCCTCCTCTCCAGCCCCAATTTACCTGTTTGCATCTAGAAAAGCTGTCAAACAGTTATGGATGCAACGGGCATCACTAGGTCTAGAGCAATGGAGAGGACAGTGATGTCTATATACACCATGGGGAAACTTGCATATAAACTCAGAAATCAGATATCTTTTTTCAAACCAGGTGGCAAAGTTAGACATGATGTATTATGACTATAGATGATTCTTTTATATGTTAAATGGAAGCTTTCATTAAAACATGTATAGTATATATATTGAGTTAAAGCATCCATTCTTATTATTGTATATGGCTTCTTCTTTCTGGACAGTGACATATCACTCTCATTACTAGTAGCAAGGTGGGAATATACTCAAACTGAAAGTTATAGAGTAGTGTCTTGGTCCATTGTGATGCCTCTTACTAATGGAGAAGACCCTGATCCACATTAATTGGTATCACTGGAAAAGATGTGATAGTACCCATGACGATTTTCACGTAACAGCTTTGTAATGTTTGTATTTTTGTATTACTACCTTTAAATATTGTCACAGCTGTATGGAGCTGACAATTGCCTTAATACATTTTAAATAAAAAAAAAACAGCTTGAAGGTTAAACAAGTACTTGTAAAAAGCTTTAGAAGTGCCAACAAGAAATAATAAATCTGTGGAAACCACAATGCTAATGAGGGTGATACTGTAAGTTACAGGAAAAAGTCAGTCATTGTTGTGTGACTGAAATGTAACCTTATATATTTTCCTGGAACTGTGTTCTGAACGCTTGGTGCAGGGGCCTGTGTAAATAGGTGATGCTTGGTAGACTTAGCCTTATAAAAATAAAACATTTTACTACTACCAGTCTACAAAGGCAATTAAATGTACTATGAGGCCAACCCAGTAACAAAAAAAATTAAATGTGGCTAATGTACGGTCCAAATAATTCAGGGTGAAGGTACTATTTAAATACAAAACAAAACTAACAGCTATGGATAATGAGAAAGACCTGGGAGTCATCAAGAAGTCAAAACTGTCACAGTAATGTGCAGTGGCAGTGGTAAAACCAATTGGTCACACTTTAAGTATCAGTTTCAATGTACAGTAACTGCAGGGTAGGTAATTATGAATTACGCACAGCTGAGGTAATAATTACACATTTGTTGCATGCAACTGCATTGCAATGCAATGAAGTTACAGTGTACTTGCACTGTAACTACTGCTCAGTTAATGAAACTTTAGTGTTACCATCTAATTGAATCCTAGGCTGCAAAAATGTGGTAGGGCATTGGTAGGGCCATGATTGAGTACTATGGACAATTTCGATCATAGAAAAATAGAAGAATATTTCAGTGATTGAAAATGTGTGGTATAGAACAGCTATAATGATTAAGGGAATGAAGAGGTTAAGTACTATGCAGTATGGGGAATGCTTTGATAATTGACATTTACCCTCCCCACTGGTGCAGCTTCCCTATCCCTCTGGTAAGGCCCAGCCCCAAACCTCCTTGTCTCTAGCACCTACTTCCACTCCTGACTCCACAGCTCCCCTCCCACATGATGGGGCCTGGCCACAGCCAGGTATCATCCCCATTGCCCACCTAACATGGTAGAAGACACTGTCTGCTGGATTGGAGTGGCTGGTAGAAGGAAGCAGGACAATACACGCAGCTATCATGCTGCCCACTCTGAAGATTTTCTTTCTAGGCCCTCCCACCTTTCTGGCATGCAACCAGTGAGTGCCCACATCACCAGCCTAATGGAGGGAGCTGCTAGCGCTGTGTGTACTTGCAGCACAAGGCAGTTCCATTTTCCACCTGCAGCTGGTGCTTAGAGAGTGGCACGCTTGACACCATCTTCCCAGGGCAGCTGCATGATGCTCCAAATTGTGCTCCAGACCCCACCAGTCCTGGTGAGGACATTAGAATGAGGATCAGTCCTAGATCTCCCACGTAGTGGAACTGCACTCCACCAGCCAGCCTCACTGGGCTGGAATTAGAATGAGAACGTCAGACCGACAACTGTACTCTGTATTTTGCTATAAAAATAAGGCTGACTGGAGATAGCTTAAATAAATGGGATCATTTGGACCAGGGTACACTTTTCAGCTGTTCACTGCAGTAGAACTGGAGTCCATAAGCTATTTATTTAGTGACTGACAATCATTAATCGATTGATTGATTGATGAAAGTTAGGTACAAGATACTTTCACTGAGACTTAAATAGTTTGCTTACATTAAAGTCCTGAGCAATTACAGGCTATTATGACAACAATGCATGCAAAGCACATCAAACAAAGTAAGTGCACAGCAGAGTAACACTATACCAAATAAAAATGTTGCTGAGCTAAAAACAGAAAGGAAAGCATTTTATCAATCACAATGAGAAACACTGCAAAGCTGAGCAATAGGAATGCATGAGAAGGAGGCCAAGCTGGAACCATTCTAAAAACTGGGTCTTAAGCATTCCAAGATTCTGGGGGTAGGGGAGATTTAACTGTATCGATATTCTAATTCACCTGAGGTACTGTAGGTAAAAGGAATTATTGGTATACCCTACTGGTACTCTACTGTAGAGTTATGAATAATGGGGTCTACGCATAAACATGCGCTGGGTGTGCACGATTCATACATAAATGGCCTGCGGGCACCTGCAAGGTGCTCAGTAGTCATAATGGCATGCACCTACAGGGCGTCTATCCATTGCCCTTCCTCGGCACATACTATCGTGTGGGGAAGATTGAAGGACACGGGCAGCCACCCAATTGATGCCCATCCTGGGTCCCATAGTGATCCCTGCTTCACATGAGCAGGGTATTCTGGTACTGGGCAGAATAGGAACCACAAATGTTTACAGGAAAGTGACCAGCTGGCTGCCCACAACCCACCCTCTCAGGCCAGAGGGCTGGGGTGATACCATAGGTGGGGCTCCATCATGACATGTGCAACATATATTGCAGGGTTGCTATTATTGCATTGTGTTTCCTCCTTGTTTGGCACTCCTTGCCTTTGTTAAGGACATTGAGAGTGAGCAAACCCACGGACAATCCTCAGACTGCTTGCAGCATGTAGCTACATGATCAACAGGGGATTGGGTGCAAAGGTGCACAACCCTTCCTTGCATGCCACTGGGGTTCGCTGGATCCCTGCTGTGCAGCATGTTGACTTAGCATTGCCTATGCACTGCTGATACATGGTGCATAAGCAATCTGCACATTTGTGCATAGCCCCATAGAGAGGATCCCTCTATTTACTCCATGAGTGGTTCAGCAATGGAAGAAGCTCTCAAATGAATGAAGTGCATGTTGAGTGCTGGATCTATTAAACTGAAGTGCAATCAGTTCCTCATTTAGAATAACATTATTAGATACATTTAATACATTGTGGTCAGGGAAGGGATAATGGAACTTACTTCATAACAGAATTAGCATGCCTTAGAAAAAGGCCTGAGGTTCTCAATCTTTCTTTGAATATTGAATGTTGCAGCAGTCTGAATGGCAGAAGCCAACATGATAGAGCAGCAGTATTTATTGATCTTGCATTTCACATTCCCATGTTACACTATCAATTGAGTTATTTATGGTAAATACATCTGAAACCCCTGTCTACAATTTCATTTGGCTCTAGTGAGATAATAATATTGTGGAGGCTTGGGTGACTAGGGGCATACCAAAGCCACATATACATCATAGGCACCCATCACAGTGTACAAAGGCTATGGAGTTCACAGTCAGGAACACCTGATGTTCTTTACAGGATGTCCAATTGATAACATTTACACTACAGGGTAGTTGGTTTATTATTAAAGGATCCAGAAGGGTTCCTTTCTGCCTTCTAGCCAGAGAAGGAGCTGTAGCAGTACTTAATCTTGTGCTATTCATTATGCTATTTCTCTTCAAACTGTTTACAAGTTTGGGTCCCAGTTTCTAAGGCTCCCAGGAAACCAACACAACATGTAAGACCTCATCTTGCTCCATACTTACACATTACCTTCTCTCCTTCTGACCAGCCTCAAAGACCTCCAAAGGACATTCTTGCAGGTACCACTGGCCAGAGTCTTCACAACCAGCATCACTTTGCTGGGCTGCATCAGGCTTCAGGGCATCCTCTGGTATGAAAGCCATTTGAGCATCTCCCTTGGAGATGAGCCCCCACAGTGTGTCCTTTCTTAGTTCTCCTTGCCCAAGTGATCAAAAGTCCTGAATCTGCTAGATCTCTCCTTTTATGTACCAATCCTCCACAGGCAGGCAGGCTGAAAATGTTGATCCTTGCTGGGACTGAAAATCCTCTGCATACATTAGAGAGCAACAGGCACCTAGTAACTCTGTCCCTTACCTAGCTATACATTATTAAAAGCAGCATTGCACCAAATTTTGCACAACATTTTACCTTACCTTTTTTCACAATGAAAGATTCCAGGCATCTTTCAGTTTTATTTAGTGGTAATAATATTTATATTTCCACCAAAATGTGAATATTTCATAAATGTTTAGTTTAGATATTTTCTTAAGAAAACTCAATGGCAATGCAATTGGGCTCCCCAGCTCCCTCACCCAGGTCACAATGCACAGTGACCCCAGTCTGTGTGGAACTGCTGAAACCAGTTCCTCCTGACAGGGTTATAACTCTGAGAGCTGGAACTTATTCCCAAGGGAGTAGGGGTTAGGCAGCACACAGACAAAACCCTTTGCTGTGACCTAGTAAGAATGAAGCAGTTACTGGTGATGTACTCTTGGCTGTCTTTGCACACAATTATTTGCAAGGCTTTGTGACAATGAAAACTCAGTTTAAACCAATAACACATGTAACAGTGAAGATTCTGTTTTAGACTTGAATGCAGGTAATAAGCTAATTAATTAAAGACAATTATATTTTGAAACTTGATGATTTCCTGTTTCTGGCTTGGGTCCCTCTAAGCAGGAACCCTACAGCTGCTGGAACTGAAGATGCATGTGGCCAACATTGCATGCGCTTGTTCAAAAGACTTGTGGCAGAACTGCATTCTGCCAGGCCTTATACCCCAGTAGAGGGATATCTATCCTGCCATCTTTTCTTCCTACTATAAATCTGTTGTGCAACAGTACTTATTTACCCTATCCTTTGCCTTTTCTAGCCCTGATGTAGGATGGCTATCTACGTCAGTCTTTTTCTTTCTCTCTATACCTTTTCCTACTACCTTATTTTTCCTGTTCAATTTATTCATTTCTCACCACCATTCCCATGCAGCACCATGTTCAAGTCCAGCATGCCAGCCCGGCAACAAAATTATTAAGGTGCTTGTAGGGGCATAAAATGCCTATGAATGAATAAAGTGCATTTGGAACAATGTAAATTGCATATGTGCATTTAAAATGTTCATGGGTTAATAAATAATGACTGAACCAGGAAGTCCCTGAAACAACATGTTCAGACATGGAAACTGCATGTCCAGACATACAAATAGAAAGATAGCGGCCCCAAGTGGCCTATGTCTATAATAAATTGTTGCATACCATGCTGAGCAGTGGGAGGTGTTTACTTACACAATGGACCCTTATGTTTAACATGGTAATAACACTGGCCAGAGAAACGTTTATTTGTATTAGTTTATATTGTTGGAAAGCTCTCTGTAATCCAGGCTGAGAAACAACTATTTCTTTTGTTTAGGCCTAGTTGTGAGCCTCTAGAGAGACAAACTGTTTAACTGCCTTTTGTGGGTAAGCCAAACTCATGTGTAGGCAGACGAACTGAGAAGCTGATCTCACTTGTCTGAAGTAAGACAAGAGGAAGGACCTGTACCAGGTTTCAAGACAGTTCAAACAGTCAATTCAGCTTTTCCTGCTGTGTTACTGGTTACTGGTAGTAACACAGCAGGAAAAGCTGAATTGACTGTTTGAACTGTCTTTGAAACCTGAAGGAAGGTGAACCTACTTTAAAGAAAATAGCATTGTGCTATTATTCTCTTTATTTGTTTTGTAAATATTCTTACATTTATTATTTTTATACTTTAGTATAAAAAAGCCACACAAAGGTGTGTTGTACCTGATATACTGTGTCCAGTGTTATTCTTACCCACAATCCTATTACAAGACTACATGTTTCTTTACAGAAAGTTGGTTTGTGCCTTAAATTTATGGAACAGATATACTGGTTTGTTTATATAGTTTGCTAGTGTTTAGGCTCAAAAGTGCCACTTGTTATCATGCAGGAGTTTGAATATTTGAAAAATTGAGGTTAAATGTGCTAGTCAGCTGTGGTAAGGTCCGAGTAGTGATATAGTCAGCACATTGTAGTACCATTTAAAACTTCCTAAACAGCTTCCTTTATCCACCACAGATGCTTGAGGATTTCCATGCCTAGATGTTTTGCACTGGGTTTAGGATTTAGAATGGATGTGCATGGCTTGGAAAGATTTTCAAAAGCCAAATAATTTGTAAGAAGCTAATCTTCCCATATCATTTATGTATACCATGTTGCTCTTCTTCCATTCTCTGGTACGGTACAAGTTATGCAACAGTAAGATAGAGTTTTGTATGGCCAGCATAGCATATACAACAGTAATAGGCATGTAATGCAATGATTTATTGTGTACCAGCTGTTTTGATGAAAGAGTTATGGCACTGTGTGTAATATTGCCTTGGTTCACTTGGTGCTGGCAGTGATTAAACACACTAGTTGCAGTGTATGGCTTTTATGATGGACCAGTGTTGAATAAAGAAGTTGCTGCTCCTTTAGTGGAGGTAGAGCTTTGGACTTTAGGAATGAACAAGCAAAGAGTGAATCAAACCTTAATTATAAAACTTACCCCATCTAAAGGATTTTCATACCCATCATGCTTGAACTGGGTTTTATAATTTAAAAAGAATGTGTATGAGAAGGCAAACAGGATGTTTGAATGTAGAGGGATAGGGTTGTCTGCTAGGAGAAAATAAGTAGTGTTATCTCTCTATGGATCACTGGAGAGGCCATAATGGAAGCATTGTGCCCAGTCCTGGAGCTGGCATTTGAAAAAGGATAAAGACTATATAGAATAAAACCAGAGGCACTGACAGGATACAAAGATGATACAGTGTCAGCAAATAACATCATGCATGGAGCATTTGGCCAGCCAGAGCATTTACACACTGGATACCAGAAAGGAGAGGGAAATTATAGAAACATTTAGTTATCTGAAAGTGATAAACAAGGTAGCATGTCATGACCTGTTTAAGGATAGCATGGGATCAGCAAGTACAATAGGAAACATAAGTATGAACTGTTGTGGGGCAAATTCAGGATAGATGTCAGAAAGTACTTCCTCAGAGGAAGGGTGGTGAATGGACAAGATGGTTTGCCATGGAAAGTGGTACATGCCATGTCGGTGACAGAATTCAAGACAGCATGGGGAAACTGTATATTAGAATCATATGATGTACATCCTGGAGGGACATTATGCTTCTAAAATGGCTCTAAGTTTTTTTTTCTGGGGATGACATTTGAAACCTGCTGTACATGTATAGAGATTTAATCCAAAATCAGGTGACATCTCTAGAACAATGACATTTCTAGATTTTGTCTTGCCATTTTATAAATAAAGATACTGATATTCTGAAAATTGATGATTGTCACTGATTTTGACTTGGTTTCCTATCAATACAGAACCCCAGCAGCTTTTTGAACTGATGGTTCATGAGGCTAGCTTTGCATGCACTTACTTGTTAGTGTACACTGTATTTCTTTCATTACATAATGTTGGTTTGTGTTTCAGATACATTGGATGATGTAACAGACATACTTATTTACTGAATAGTTAATTGGTATTTAAGCATCAAGAAAAATCTTTTGTACCTATTGTTGTTATGCAGTAGTTTGAAGGCTGAGAAAGAATAAGGTTATGTGCGTGACTTGGCTGTGGTGAGGTCTGAGTAGAGATATGGTCAGCAAAATTTAGTACCAGTTGAGAATTAAGAATAAGACATGACATGGTGTGCTTTGCTGGGATAACAACATGCCTCGGGTGGTTTGAAGCACAAGGTCAAAGACTTAGTGCTTCCACTGCCTGAGAATTGCAATTACTTCAGTGCAATGCATACTCTGGAGTGCCCTTTGAAATTATTGAAATGGACTCATCAAGATTATTGAAAGAAAAATAAATAACAAAATGTTTTAAAGTAAAATTAGAAAACAATGTTAAAAAGGAGAAAAGTGACCATCCCACCAGCACAGTAGTAGTGCTGCCACTTGTAGTGCCAACAACCCAGGTAGAAAAGTATTTGCAAGGCTTTTGGAAGTTTAAAGCAATAGTGCACATCACTTTTGCTTTATACCTGAATGCAAGAAACTAGGTAAATATATAAAGATGATGATATTTTGAAACTGATGATTTCACTGCTTCTGGTTTAGGACCCTATCAGTAGTGAATCCCCAGCAGGAACTGATGATGAATGAGGTGACATTTGTATGCATTTGTTCAAGTAGATTGTATTTTTTTTTTACATAAAGTTGCTCTGTGTCTCAAATATATTGGTTTATGGAGCAGACATACTGGTTTATAAAATATTTTAGGAATTTTTAGACATCAGTAGATATCTTGCATTCCTATAGTTGTTGCTGGGGTAACTGAGATCTGGTTATTTAGCATCCATTGAAACAGGTAGACTTTTTATCCCAAAGCAATCAATCAAAGGTTTATTGCTTGACTGTCAGGTAATTACAAATTAATAATAAAAACAATAAAATATTACATAACAAGAATAGACATTGTAGTATACAGAATATGTTGGATCAAGCACTAAAGCACAAAATAAACAATACATAAGTAGTACCTCCTTAATGAATCTGCTATGTTGCATAGATCAGTTCAAGTTATTATAAAATAGGCACTGTTTATTTTTTTCTCTATACTGCAAAACTCCTTTAATTTTCAACAAGCAATTCATAAGCTGTCCTTAAATTGTTTATGATGTTCCCACGATTAATGCATCCTGTTATGGAGCAGAATAAGCCCATTCTTTACCTTCAAGCTAACAAAGAAGAGCAGTCCCACAAGGTAAATGTGTACACAACCAGATGCCCAATTTCCAGAAAAGAAGAGCTTAAACAAACCTTCTCTGTTACCAAAGACACAATTAACTTTTCTGTTACTTTCTAAGAGCATACTTTGTCAGCTAGCCAGTTTGTGCAGTGGTAGGACTTCACCAGCTTTAAGGACTCACTATAAGCTAGTTGGGGCTCAATCTGTATACAACCCCTTTACCCCTGGCAGTACTATACCAATTTAAGGCCCAAGTACTAGTACTAGTTCAAGTTCAAGTTACTTTATTTCAAATGTATAAAACCATAGTTTATTACATTTAATCACAATAAGGTTCTAAATACATAAGATCACAGCTAAATCAATAAAATCATAAACATTTTATGCAAGCACCTTTTTAGACAAAAGTGTAATACAAGACATTTCATACAAACATTCACAAAAATATTCTGCCAACATAAACCTAATAAAGACAGAATTTAGCAAATCAAAGATAATTTTACAGAGTCCAGTTTAAAACATATTTTTACACTCTAGACCATATAAAGGAAGGTGCATTGGCACCAGGGTAGAATATACCTTTCACACTGATGCGCCCCGAGTTTGTATTCAAACAATGTATGCAGAATATCAATCTCCGATTTACTGATACAATTGCAGCTGCTTCTAAATTTTGCACAATGCCAATTATTCAAATTATGATAAGATTTGCCAAGGCATGCCAACCTTAATCTGCATATAGTATCCCTATGTAACCCATTTTCACAAAGGGACAAAAAGGTTCTAAACCCCAGTCAATCTTAACACTTGAATAAAAGCCATATGAGTCTAAGTCATGTATCTTTGCAAAATTCTGCTGAACAACTATATCCTTTAACATATGGGCCACTTCATTCACATAACCTTCTGAATTTGTTAAAGCATGATTGCTTCTCAGAGCAGAGAATCCAATTTGTTTTAAAACAATATTTAGTTTATGAAACCAGGACTTAAATTGCCCATCCTGCTCCAATTTCACCAGCACTTCAGCCTAGCATATCAGTGGAAGGCTGTTACTATTTAATTTCATCAGTCTTCCCCAACACTTAATTACTCTTAACAACATCCTTGTTTTCACCTTGTAGCTATCCTGATTCCAATCTCAAAAAACATGAAGGGCAATCCAGGGAGGTTTAAAGTAGATCTTAGAAATTGATTTTGAATACATTCAAGATTAACTTTATCCCAAAAAGTCCCTACACCTCACTGCCATATAATAATTGACTTATACATTTCACTTCAAAAGTTTTTCAAAGAAATGAAATAATTATTAGCAAATCTAGCAGCAACATTTCAAATTGCTCCCATAGTTTTAACAGAGTTATGTTTTATAGCCATCAAATGACTGGACCATGATAAATTCTTTTCAATAGTTACATCAAGATATTTATTTATTTATTTTTTATTTCTGATCTGGATTAACCATTTGAGCTCAGAGCTCTTTACATAGATTCCACGTTAGTATATTTAGAACAAGTAGGTGATTATACTGAGGATTGAGATAAACAAGGCAATAAATTAGAATGAGAACATTTAAATGCGTTTGGTCTTTAAACAAAGGAATGCAAAAATTTAGTGAAAACTAAAACTGGAATAAGTAAACACAGTCAGATACATACAAAACAGACTAAATAACTATGCTCAACAGGGAGCCTGTTAGTTATCAGCAACACAAGGGGTTAGTGCATAGAAGTGCTGGAGAGGTGGGGTGAGGGGTTGAGCCCCAAGTGCAGGGTGTCAAGAGAGAGAGAGAGAGAGAGAGAGAGATCAGTTTGGCAGAAGGGCAAATGGTAGGAGATGCCTTTGCTAGGTGCTAGTGATGGCAGACACATTGAGTTTCCTGTATTAAATGGTTCTTTAGGTTCTTTTTGAAGGTCCACAGTAAGCAGGCTAATAATGTTCTCATGGTGGGAGTTGAACCTTGTTGTCCTTTAATTCCTTGACTACCTCAAAGCTACCTCCATCAATTACCCATGATTTATTTAGCTGGTTAGACTTCCCAATCACAGAATTTTAGATTTATTAACACTTAACTTAAGATTCAGCTCTCTCAATCTATTCATAACATTACACATAGCTCATTTTAGGCCTAGCAGGGTCTTGAAATAATTAAGGCACCATCTGCATAAAGCAATAGTTTCACTTCCTCATTATTTATGGAGAGAGGAAAGTGTCAATTTGAGCAATATTCTTAACCAATTTTTCAACATAAAGGTTAAACAAAAGTGGGGCCAATAGACACCCCTGTTTCACACCAGAACCAATAGTCAGCTCCCTTGATAGTGCACCATTTCTACAATTAATAAATCTTTATTGTTGTATTTTAATGTAATAATTTCAGTAAGTGGGGTCAATATTTAAATTGCCCATTGTTTCCCAAAGCTTTGCTGTATTGACAGAATCAAAAGCTCTCTTAATATCCAAAAACAACATAAAGATTACCTTTTTATACATGACATATTTATCCACTAAAAATTTGAAGTGAAAATTAAATCAAGTGTATTGTGGCCCTTCTTAAATCCTACCTGAAATTTGGAAAGCAAAGCGTTTTCCTCTACCCAGGCCTGAAGTCTCTCCAATAATAATCTTGAGTATATTTTCTGCATAACAGGAAGATGAGTAATAGGTCTAGAGAAGCTAGGATCATCTCTTCCTCTCTTAAACAGGGACCACAATATCCTTATTCCAACTTTGCAGAAGAATTAAATGTTTGCTTATTAATGTAAAAACAGGAGCACAAATCGACCCCAGAAGTCTGGATTATAAAGAAAACCTCTGCTGGTAGGCCATCTATCCTCAGTGCTTTGTTCATTTTTGTGCCAAATGGCCACTTCAATTTCATTAGGGAGAATTGAAACACACCACCCTCAAAATTTCTAGGGTGTGTGAAAATCATCCTCAATGCCATATTTGAACCCTGTACCATTTCATAAATCTCACTAAAATGCTGCACCCACATTTGTTCACTAATCATCCCTGTTATATTATAAGAAATATTATTTTCACTGCATCCAAAAGCAACCATAGTCCAGAAGGTTTTAGAGTCTTTTGTCATTATACTCTCCTGCAACTTTCCCCATAAATTAACCATATAATCTTGTTTTTTTCCAACATTCATTAATATTCTAATTTGAAATGTTTAAAAGCACCTAAAATTTGATAGGAAGGCGTTTTAGTCCTGATTTTACCTACTTTTTATGTATTTCCTCATAAAATAATATTCAAGATCATACCATGGCTTATCCAATCCAATAACACTTTGCTTCTTAAGTCTTTCTTTTTGCCTAACTCTAATGCCATCAAGGCAATTAGCTCTTCAAATTCCTTCAATAATACTTTTTTTAATTCCAGTACTATTTAAAATAATTTGCCTTTTATCAATAACTTGGTCTCCACAAATACGTTTATCAAACACCTCTCTTGAAAAGGAGTTCCACTTTATTTTTTCCCATACTTAATACACATGTGGGTGTTAGCATTGACTTCTGCTTGGTAATCAGTCTTAGATCTTACAAATCCAAAAATGAGGAGCATATAACTGGATAATGATCACTATCTCAAGATTTACATATTTTAAAAGATTTTACTAATGGATAATCTATGACCTCAACTATACATAAATCCAAAACACCTCCCATTTCCCATCAGAAAAGTACACTCACCTTCCCAATCACCATTTGTTCTACCATTAAGGACTCCATGATTATAGTTTACAAAAACTTAAGGACAATTTCCCCAGTCTTAGATTACAATTATCTTTAGAATGCCTAAGGAGTATATTCACTATATCATCTATACACCAATCCCTTGTGTAATCTTCAATTTGTGATCCTATATGAGCATTAAAGTCTTCTGCCAAAAATAATTTGGCCCCAGGAAATCTTGATTTCACAGAGTCAATGCTAATCCCAATCACATCCATAACTTTCTGATAGTTAAGGAAATTTAAACTAGGTGGAATATAGATATTAAAAAGCACCGATTTGGTAAAATGTTTTGCAATCACAATACACATATAGTGTTTATTATAGGAACTTACTTCAACTGTAAGAAAGTCCAATTTAATATCCACAAAATCACCAAACCCCTTTATGTTGGCCATAGCGTTTATCCTTATATGCTGGTGAAACCCAGGCAGAATACCCTCCAGCATTTGGTCACAAGCATTCTTTACCCAGGTTTCCTGACTAAATAAGACTGTAAAAGTCTTCATCCATTGTAAACATTCTTTATCCAGAAATTTCCCTTTAAACCAGCAATATTCCAACTTAATAATTTAATTTCTTCTTTCTGGTACAACTGCTCACAACTTGGTTGTCAAGCAGAGTCATCTGTCAAATTAATGGTGCTATTTGTACTTATCTCACTAAGGGACAAACCTTCTCTTGTAGAATTTGCTGATGACAGTAAGCTGCTTCCTTCTTTCAATACAACACTGCTATTTACTCTTACACAAAGCTGTTGCTTGCCTCTTCTAAAAACAATTTCACCCCATCTCCAGTTAAAGTATGAACCTGCTCACTTGGCTTAATAAAAGCAGTTATCTGAGGTTGTCTCACTACAGGGTTTCTCCCTGTTTCTATTTCTTTCATAGTCCCATTTTTGTTTCTTAATTGGGCTTTTTCTACTTCTTTAAGTTGTTCCCTTATTGTCACATCAAGGGTAATCCCAATATCCATAAATTTATCCCTTATTGCCAGAATTCTGGACATTACAGATGCATTCTTAAATACTATACAAACCCACCCTTTGTGGGATCCATCTTTGTATCTGTAAATTGATTTAAGGTCCTGCTAGACCTTTAATTTGATTATATGTTGCTAATTTTAATAGTTACATTCTGATTTTCCCTTGGGATTCCTTTATAAACAAAGTTGGGAGCATATCTCCAGCCACAATTAAGCATTCCTTTTATTCTTCTCTTGACTCAGATGTTCTCCCTTTAGTTGACACTGGGGTTACTTCAGTTATTTCCTAAACTTCACTTTCTTAGTTGTAACTCTTTTTGATTTACTAAGCTCTCTTTTTTTTTCCTGAAGTCAATGGCTGGTTCAATCACTGAAGAGTTTCTGAAGCTTGCTTACTTTACCATTACCATTACCCTTCTTAGATATTTTATCCTTCACTTTTTCTACTTTGCTAATATAAGACTTTCTTTCCTTTAGTTCTTTAATCTGTTTATCTATTTCTACCACCTCTTTATTGGATACTTCATCTGTGATAGATCTGGTACTCTTACTACCTTTTTGAGCTGCTAAAGGTCTATCATTTGGAGGTAAACCATTGTCTCCCTCGATTTCAGCAGATTCTTTCCCTGTTCTTGATTACTAGATCCATGAAGTAGCTTATCATGGCTGAGAAATTCATTGTGATGTAGATTGTCAAAACATTATTCTCTGTCCCTAAACATTTTTACAAAGGACCTAAGCAATGTGACCAATTCCATGAGATGTTCATTCCCAAACTGAATTTCCTTTTAATTCATGAAACATAGTTCCAGATTCTCTCCATTAGGAGCTAAGCTCTCATAACCATTATTTTCTTGAGCAACCACCTGTGATGGTATACTACTACCCTTCACCTGGCAACCTATGTCCATGACAAATGATTCTTTCCTTTTAAAAGCTCTTTTAAATTTTGATCAGACACATATGGCATCAGAAAAGACTCAAAGCTATTAAGAAATT
Source organism: Neoceratodus forsteri (assembly GCA_016271365.2). Lineage (NCBI taxonomy): Eukaryota > Metazoa > Chordata > Ceratodontiformes > Ceratodontidae > Neoceratodus > Neoceratodus forsteri. The sequence continues at coordinate 1,724,037,165 of CM057449.1, read as the reverse complement.
AGCCTTTGCTTATTGATTGAGCAGCTTGATGAATGCTTAAATCTATATCATGTAGATTACATCAGCAGCTCCTATGACAGCTTTCTCTGTTGTTTCCCATTTACAGAATCAATTACATTATCTTCTAAATCCAACATACGTATTTCACTAGCATTATCATAAAAGTTTTACTCTAGCCTGTTTTGATAGCAGCTACCCTGCTGCTAAATTAGTTAAATCAGACATATGAAGACCAGGAACAGTCAGGTTTGTAGTATTAATTGTTTCCAGCTTTTCTTGCCTATCTGAGCCATTAACTGCACCTTGTTGAGGCATCGTCGATGGCTCTTCGAGGCTACAATTCTTTACAATAAAGGGTGGTGTGAAGAATGGCTGCTATCACAAGGCCTCCTCAATGGGGAAGACGTCAATTTTGGGTGAACATTTTTGACTATTTTCTTATTACCCTAAGTTCCATAAGAGACATTAAAGGGCAACAAAAACTGAGTTATTTTCTGATTGCCCGTTATTAATCTTCACCACTTTTTGCCCACAGAAGATATGTCTTTACATTTATTACTTTTGCATTCTTTTTGCTATATGTTTTCATCACACCTTTCCCTAATTTACCCAGCATCTTGTCCCAAATAGAGACCAAGAGCAAAAACAGACAAAAACTAGGTAGATAGAGTACAGAGACACTGATTTATAGCTACAAACAACGAGTGGTGTTAAAAACATAATCAGAACAGTTCTCACAGCCTTCAAACATTTTTGCATATGAAAGTATTTGAATCTTCAGCAGCAAAGTCCAAGTATTGGCACCATTAAAACAGGCAACTAATACTTTTTAGAAAAACTGTCTAAAGAAGCAAAAAATTCCTCTTCTTGCCGAACGTAAAAGCACACAGCAAAGGGCAGAAAGTTCCTTCCAGAAAACACAACAGGACTTAGCTATACTACAAATGAAAAGTGGATGATACCAGAGTCTTGTAATTGTTCTTCATATAACACATGAAAAATTTTTTCTTCTCTTTTCCAGGGTAAGAAATCAATGAGACAACTGGCGATCCCGCTCGATAGATAGCCATTAGATAGCTAGGGCTTCTCTGAAGAGGCAGTCCAAAACAGACTCTACAATGAAAGAAAATGATACATCAGCATCAGTAATAACTGTCCCAAGGTTACCAAGTACAACTGAAATCTTTAATGCCAGAAGCAGAGGACTAATAACATTTAAAAATTTACAAAAGCTGTAACACAAAACTTCAAAACCAAAAAGACTTACTGGCCAAACAGCATCCTTGGTGCACAGATAGCAGTAATAGCAAAACTGATCAACTGCAATATATATATATAATTAAATCTGATAGATGTACCTAGTTCCTTTAGTAGCACTCAGTTCTCCTCGCTCCCTTGCTAGTATGCAAGCTAAAAGGATTATTAAAATGCACTAAAAATACACTGAACTGTTAAGCTGCTAAACTCAACAAAATGACAGTAGCAAAAACATATAGCAGCACGTGCAGCAACAGTACAACAGTGTTCCACCTGATCTCACAAACAGCAGCAAAGCAAAGTAATTGCTATAACACCACGCATAAGCTTAAATGCACCAAGAGTGCTAGATCATGTAGTGCCAAAATAACGAACCAAAAAGCTGAAATATCCTGTGGCAGGAATTATAAACTGAAAAAAATTACTTTAGTAAATTAAAAACTAAAAATTAAACACTGCAACACTACAAGCAAAGAAACAATCACACCTCCACAGGACAGTGCTAAAGCATTGCGACTAGCACAACTCAAAAAACTAAAATTAAAACTAAATAGAAAATATATGAATAATTATAAAACTTGAAACTTAAATTGAAGGGCTTTTCTCTTTACAAGAAGAAAACAGAGAATATAGCAACCACTGTAGTTAAAAATATATACTTCCCTTGTAAGAGTCTCTACTTCCAGATTTTTAGAGCATTCAGCTTCTACTCCCTCAGCATCTGCCCTAGGGTACTAAATCACACAGCCTATGGTCCATAGTTTGCCCAAGTTAGATGCCTCTTAGTAACTTCTCTGACCAGCTTCACACGAGTGTGACCAATGGCAGGCAAGTACAGCATATCAGTGGTAGCAATAACAACTTCTTGGGCATCATTAAGTTCACTGGCATATCTTCAGACCTCTGGCATAAATCTCAGATCTCAGACAGCAGGCTAATTTGGGATCCAGCATTTGGCCTTCCGAAGGCTATTCCACCCTCCACAATCACACCAACACCTCCGTGGATCCACCAGAGGAGATGAAGAAAACAGCGGAACCAAAATCCAAGGACAGAGTATCACAAAAAGACCAATAAGTCTCATTTACAAAACTGGTGGCATACCTTTTATAAAACAGAAACAGGCAATAAGTGAGACCTGCTATGGGACTCCTCCACAGCCCTCCACAGTGTGCAGACACTCTCTCCTCTCTCTCTCTCTCTACAGAGTCAGGACTCAAATTCCTCCTCTAGTACTAGTCTATTTTAAACATAGAAACATAGAATTTTAGGGCAGATGAGAACCACCTGGCCCATCCAGTCTGCCCATTATCTCTCCTTCTACAGTGTTCTTTGCCTACCATTTCTTGCCCACCACTATAGCCCCTATGACTATCCCACCCATTTTGAATATCTTCACTTTCGGTACCCCCACCACCTCTGCAGGAGGCTGTTCCAGGCATCCACCACCCTTTCTGTGAAAAATACATCCTCACATTACCCTGATATTACCTCCCTCCAACCTCATATTGTGGCCCCTTGTTCTTGAGCATTTCTTTTCTAAAACAGGATCCTCTCCTGTGTCTTGTTTATACCTATGAGTTTTTAAACATCTCTATCATATCCCCTCTCCCTTCTCATCTCCAGTATACACATATTGAGATCTTTCAGCCTCTTCTCGTGATGGCTTCTGGTGCAGCCATACACCATCTTTTAGCCTTTCTCTGGACAACCTCTACTCTGTTTATGCCCTTCCTGAGATGCACCCTCCAGAACTGGACACAGTACTCTTTCTTCTGCTAGTGATGCTCCTCCTTTGCACCTCAGCATCTTGCTGACCCTATAAGCTGCCAATGCTGCCCTTATAAAATGAAATATATTTTAAAATATATTATTAACAATAAATTTACATATACAGTAATGAAATATATTCCAGTCTGCTTGTTTTATAATATATTGTAATGTATTGGAAAATCAGTATATTTCAATGTATTTTAAAATTTGCAAATATATTGCAACGTACTGTAAATATACATGGTATTGCCACTTTAATATACTATGCATATTGCAAAATATATTGATCAAACTCAAAATGCATTGAAATAAGGATGGTAAATATATGTTATTGGTATATTACCAATATATGTATAAATGTATCTTTTTTTACATTTCAAATGTTTCCTATATTTACAAATATATATATATATATATATATATATATTAGAGCAAAAAAATCCATTTAATGCATCAGTTAGGGTTGTTCACAGCGACAAAAGTGAGGATTTGATGTGGGTTTGAAACTCAGTACTCTCCAGCTCACCCCCAACCGGAATCAGGGTGCTTTGGAGCCATCAGTCTCTAACTGTCACCTCATCACATGTGGAAAGTAGCTGAGGATTAGGAGAATGGGGTGACAGTTAGTACCGATGACCCCAATGCATATACTGATTCCTGTTGGAGGGGTGGGCTGGAGGGTGCAAAGAGGGTTTCAACCCTAACATCGAATTTCCTTGCTTTTGTCACTGTGGAACAACCCTAACTGATGCATTAAATGGAGTTTTTGCCTCTAATTTCCTTCTTTTGAGAATGATAATGAGAAATGGTGAACATAATGCAGCAATGGGAGTGTGAGAGCCCTTCTTGTCACATAGTAACATTGTGCCCTACACGCAAATCGTAATGCACATGGTGACATAAAGTGAAACAGAAGAGAAACAGTACTGTAGAAAGAAATGTTAAGAACAACGCAACCGCAAAATGAAAATGCAAAGGGTAATGCACATAGTGGCGTAAACATGAACGGTAAGTGAAACGGTACAGAACCGAAAGCAGAAACAGTAATGGTAACAGTAATGTAAGCTCACTGGCTGGTTTTACCCAAAAGCTGTATAGAGAAAGACAGTGAGTACAAAGAATGTATGCAAAATAATGACTCTCGGAACACAAAAATGAGGACTTGGAATAGTAAATTGCTTATATCTCAGTAACCGTCACGACATAGAAAAAAAATGTAATAGTCAAATGTATTATCACTTTCCTGGCTAGTTTCATACTTAGCCCCATAAGTAATTTTTGGCAAAAGTCTGTATCTCACGGTTTCAAGATAAGGACCCTGAAAGGCGTGGCGACGTAATGTTATCCACTTTCGTGAGTGCAAAGTACTTTTCCAGAAATCTGAAAACATATTTCTGGGTGTTTACCAAAATAAATACATGGCTAGCATCATCAGGGCCGACTAGCTGAATACAAAAATAATTAGGTTGCTAGAGGGTCCCAATTTTAAATCCAAGCATTTTCTGATCACTAACTGAAAACAAAATGCAGATTTGCGACAGTAAAGGGCCATTGCGACGATAAAAAGTGCATTTTGAAAGTGTTGAACTTTTGTCAACTTTTCCATTGACTTATAATGAGGAACTTGTTTTTGAATAACTTTTGAGCCGTTTAATATTTTTCATGAAATCTTTGAAGGCATCAGGGACCCTAGCTGCATGTTCCTGAAGATTTTGGACTGGTCACACAAACCTTGTGACCTGTAGGTGCAACCATAGAATTTCCAAAAAGCATAAATGCACATGCAGATCACGCTTAATAACTCCTGCCATGTATCTAACTGGTATGAACCTTGGCAGATCCCAAGGCATGTGGGGCTTGATTCTGTTTTCAATTTCAGGCAAATCTGTTGAATGGTTGCAAAGTTACTAAGGTGCAAAGTCTTGGGTTTAACATGTAAATGGCTTCTCAACCCTAACTTATGGAGTACTACCGTGCTACCACTATATATATATATATATATATATATATATATTGTGGTAGCACGGTAGTACTACCATAGTTAGGCTGAGTACCCCATTTAATGTTAAATGGTAAACTTTGCACCTAATACCTTTGCCACCATCCAACGGATTTGCCTGGAAATTTGGCAGACATGTGGCATAACCATAGATCTTGGGATTAGCCAACTTTTGTACCAGTTGGATATATATGGCTGTGGGGTTATCAAGTGCAATTACATTTTTTGTGCATTCTTTGCTTGAGCCTACAGGTCACACAGTTTGTGTGACCAGTCCAAAAACTTCGGGAATGGGACCGGGGTCCCCGATGTGCCTTTGAAGATTTCGTGAAACAATATTACGGTTCAAAAGTTATTCAATAAACAAATTCCCATTACAAGTCAATGGGAAAAGTTAACAAAAAATTTGATACTTTCACAAATGCACTTTTAGTGTCGAAATGACCCTAGTAGTGTTGCAAATCCGCCATTTTGTTTTCAGTTACTTATCAGAAAAATGCTTGTCATTTAAAATTGAAACCCTCTAGGAACACAATTATTTTTGTGTTCATCTAGTTGGACCCTCAGGATGCTAGCCATGTCTTTATTTTGGGGTTAAACACCCCAAATATATTTTCCAAATCTTTGGGTAAAGTTGTGTCACAAAGTAGTGTCACATCTGTGACACTTATGCAAATATTTGTGAAAGTGTCACAAATCATGACACTACTTTTCTAGACTATGCCCAAAATGATAGGAATTATTTGCCACCCTGCTGCAAAAGAATGGTTTGGTGTTTTGGGCTGAAATTTGGAGGAAGGCAGCCAACATCTCACAGATGTGCTTTTGTGGTTTTGGTGAAAAACAGTGCATGGATACAAAGTTATGGTACTCGAAGTTGACAGTTTTCCATAGACTAACATGGTGGCGTCCTCCACGTCTTTGAGACTTGTATCTCAGAAACAGTCACGAGATACAGAATTTCTGTCACATGCAGTAAAAATCTAGCCAGGAAAGTCATGAATCATGTGAATTTTTTTTCTGTGTCAGACGCGGTTACTGAGATATTTGCAATTTAGTATTATAACTGTTCATTTTCTGCTATGAGGCCTATTATTATGCATATATTCTTTGTTTTCACTGTGTTTCTCAATGGAGCTTTTGAGGAAAAATAGAGTGTGCATTACTACTTACTATTACACATGAAGCTTTACACTTCTCTTTCCATGCCTGTTTGCACTAAGCGTTCCGTGTGCCACTGTCTGCATTACCCTTTGTGTTTCTGTTTGTGTTTGTGTTACTGTTACCATTTGTGTCTCCACTACTGTTTGTGTTTGTTTTCACTTAACATCACCGTGTGCATTACTATGTCAGTTGGCGGCCGCTCTTCCGTTTCTGTTTGCATTTGTCTTTCGTTTTGCATCATCGTTGTTCTTGTCATTAACATTTTCATTTGCAGTTGCATTCCTGTGCCCAATAAAAGCAAGGAAATTTGGTGTTAGGTTCAAAGCCCCCTTGCAATCTGCATTCTGAGTGGAGACTCACAGGAAAACAAAGGTTGTGGATATAAACAGTACAGCTCCATGATTGCAGTACCACACTAGTTGGGACAGATAGCAGTTGTACACTGTCAGCTAGGCAATGTCCCTCAAGCCAGGTAGTGCATCCTGAGTGAGAATCACAGGAAAAGAAAGTCCATAGACATCAATGGTGCAGCTCTGTGGTTGCAGAGACACGACGAGTTAGGACAGTTAGGATTTGCATGGCATCAGCCAGGAAATACCATCCCTCAAGCAGGTACTGCATCCTGAGTGGAGACTCAACAAAGGTTGTGGATATAAACAGTACAGCTCCATGATTGCAGTAACACACTAGTTGGTACAGATAGGAGCTGTATGGTGTCAGCTAGGCAATGCCCCCCTGTGAGGTAGTGCATCCTGATTGGACAGTGACAGAGAAGGAAGCCCATGGACATCAACAGCACACAACCATAATTGCAGGAACACACAAGTTGGGATACTTTGAAGTTGCATGTTGTCTGCCAGGAATGGCCACCCTCCCCACAGAGCAGGTACTGCATCCTGAGTTGAGACTCACAGGAAAACAAACATTGTGAATATAAATGGCACAGCTCCATGATTGCAGTAACACACTAGCTAGTACAGATAGGAACTGTATGGTGTCAGTTAGGCAATGCCCCCAGTCCAGGTAGTGTATCATGAGTGGAGAGTAACAGGAAAGGAAGTTCATGAATATTAATGGTCCATGTCCCTTGTTGCAGGGGCATACAAGTTAGACAGTTAGGAGCTGCATGGCATCAGGTAAGGCTATGCCCCCAAGTTACTGCATGCTGAGTGGTGAAGCACAGCTACAGTGAGGTTAGACATCAACAGTAAATCTCCATGATTGTAGGTACACACAAGTTTACATAGTTAGGAGTGGGATGCAGTAAGGCAACCAATGCCCACTTGCCAAACCCCAACCAGACAAGCTACTGTATGGTGATAGGCCATACACAGCAGGACTGATGCCATGTACATCAATGGCACATGTCCCTGATTGCAGGCACAGACAAGCTAGCACAGGTAGGAGTTTCTCGGACTCAGATAGTCAACCTCCTCTCTCTCAGACCAGGAAATGCATTTTGGTGGAGAGCCACAGGTAGAGTGAGGCCATGTACATCAACAGTATATTTCCCTGGTTGAAGCTATACACAAATTAGAACAGTTAGGGGTTGTACAGCCTCAGTCATGGAATGTCCCCAACCCACCCCTCCTGCCTGGGTAGTTCATTGTGAGTGTGTAGCTACTGTGAAACTGATGGCATGGACATGTATAGTACACCTCTATGATTTATTGACTATAGAGTAGGCAACAAAGTGTATCAATGCTCTATCTATTTCTGTTACAGTACTTACATTCAGCGGTGGTGCCAGGTTCCTGTTCACCTGTTTCTGAGCTATTTTGTTTGCAGTCTCCTGGCCACTGTTGAATACATAAATAGATTGTGTAATGCACATCATGAAAATATGTTCATGGACAACAAGACTGTTATTCTCTTCCATGTTTCTTTATATATCATTATTCTAGGATGGTACTATGTGCTGCAGTTAAGAGCATCCCTGCTGATAACTGGTAGGTCTGAGATGAAATATATGTTAAGACAAATAATGCACTGTATACTGAGTACAGAGCTTCTGCTGAAATACAAGGATGGCTATTCATGATATACATCTTGAATATCAGCTGTATGCAAGATAGGACACTAAGTTATTGTACAGTCTGAGACACGTTATATGGTTCCTACCCTCGCTGATCTGATACTAGGCCATGAGAGCAGAGTCACAATCCAAACCGGAATGAACATTAATATTATGGAGTCCTGATTATAGCTGAATGTAAGTGATTACATTGAGGAGTTGTAGAGACTGAGCCAGGCTATGCTCTTCACCCCTTTTCATTGCACCACATGACATGTACTGTTTGCTGACTGCGAGCTACAGCACAGCAAAAGTGATGAATATCATCAGTATTTCTTTATGGTAACAGGTATACACAGCTTACAACAGTGAGGAATTCCACATAAAGACAGGCATACACACACACACACACACACACACACACACACACACACACACACACACAGATGTGATGCATCCAGACTATTGATGTGCAGTAAAAGTAGAACCATGAAGATCGATGGTACAGCTGGAGTTGCACACATGTTTTCTTTATAGTTAGTAGTTGTCTAACATTAGTCAGGCTATAACCATCCAGCCTCCCCTCACCTTTTGACAGTAAATATATTGTATGTAGGCTAAAGAGCTATATCAAAACTACACTGATGGAGATCAATGGTATAGGTTGCTGATTGCAGCTGCACACTTGCTAGCACAGTTAGGAGTTGCACATCCTGAATAATTAAAGCACTCCTCCCTGCTCCCAAAACACCATGAACTGTATCATAACTGTGAATACAGATCAAAAGTAAACCTAAGCTTCAAAATGATATTCAAAATGTAGAACACTGAGTACTTGCACATGGTCACTGATTCTAGTCACTCAGTAACTACCCAGAACAGGCATTTGTTTCATTTCAGTTGGATTGTCTTAACTTCTGACCTGACAAAGATGATGCTGTCAGTGTCAGACTGTTCTACCTCCACAGACTCAGACTCTGATGATACTACCTCCGCAACAGCGGGGGTGCCTCTGATGTCTTGTGAATGTAATGGTAGTGATTTTTGTAGTGTTCTAAGTATCTCTACATTGATTCAGTACAATTCTGCTTCAATTTTGCTAGTATTTTCAACTGTTTAGCAATTTTCTTCTACAGTTTTATGTCACTGTGTATATGTGTAGCACTATCTGCTTTCAAAATGATGACTATAAGGTCTCTTCAGGTACAGAACATAAATTTGTATTTATTAAACAGTAAGTTATATGCAGTAAAACAACCCACTCACAGTAGTGTTTATATCTATTGTTTTACAATCATGTACAGTACTATTTCTATTAACAACCTTTTGTTGCAATTTTTTCTTATGGTTAGTCAGAATAGCTTATTGTCGTACTTTGATTTAAAGTTATATTTACTACAAAGATGCTATATTTTGTATGGTTATCTGTCATACTGTGTTAATACAATGGAATAAGTCATACTGAACCAAAGTTTCACATGGGCAGACTGGATGGGCCTTCGGTCCTTATCTGCATCAACTTCTATGTTTCTATGTTTCTACATCATTTTATAACTCCATATATATTGTACTGGTTAAAAATGTATTGTATACTCACGGTGTTGTAGGCTCCCCTGCAATGGGCTTCCGACAGCCTTCCGCATTTCATGTTGCGAGATAGTACCATCCAGAGTCATTTTCCAGTACCGAATCTTCATGCTTCTTTAAGACATAAAAGAGCTGTCACAGCAGCTTCCACTTCCTGTACACATAGCAGCATTCTTGTTTCTTACTTTATAACAGCACCACATGTGTCACTTATGCTCTCTACATGACATTCAACTTCCTGCTTGTACTGCATTAGCACTCTTGCACTTCCTTTGGCCTGGGCCGACTCCACCAAACAGAACACTCCCTTAGACTCCAGAGTCTCATTTTATTTTTAATAGCTTTTAGGTCTGCAATGAATATAGACAGAGAGAACAGTATGTTAATATGATATATTATTGCTTCTGTATGGTTCTGTTCTGTTCTACTTTTACACTAAACATGTGCAGGCAGCATGTTTATTACAGTTATACAGTACTGATTACAAGTAATGCTATATTACAGCAGTTATAGTTACATAACATCACATGAAGGACACAGTACTATGTGTGTATCGTTATCTTTGAAGTGTGGTGCATAGCTATACCCAAAGCAGATCTCTAGACATTTCTATACAATTTAGCTGATGTGCTTTGCACTACAATCCTCCCCTCCCACCACCCTCATGCACACACCAGGTAGTGAATCCTGGTGGAGAGTCCGCGGGAAAAAGGAAGCACATGGGCATCAATGGTACACCTCCTTGGTTGCAGGAAACTACAAATTAGGATAGCTTGGAGTTGAACATTGTCAGCTATGGAATGCTCCCCATGCTCCAAATCAAGTACTGCATCCTGAGTGGAGCGCACAGGATAAACAAAGTCTATGGACATCAATGGTACACCTACATGGTTGCATGGATACACAAGTTTGCACACTTTGGAGTTGCATGGTGTCAGACAAGCAATACCCCTACACATACCAGGTGCTTCATGCTGAGTGGGAAGCCACAGGAAAACAAAGCCTATCAACATCAATGGTATACCTCCCTTGTTGCAGGAGCACACAAGTTAGGACAGTTTGAGTTGCATGGCATTGGACAGGAATAACTCCCACCCTCACCACTCTAGACCAGGTAGTGCATCTTGGTGAAGGGCCACAGTCAAACTGAGGCAATGGACATCAACACTATACCTTTTTATTGCAGATGCATGCCAGTTAGGATACTTAGGATTTGAACAAAGTGAGGCAGAAAATCTCCCTGTCCACATACCAGGTACTGCATCCAGTGTGGTGCAGTACTGTGAAAGAGATTGAATGTGTTTCAGTTATGTTTGTTATGTATGTATTTTTTCTATTTTTTACCAAAGTTCTGTGGTTCTCAAAGAACCATTTTTAAAAGATGCACACTTTAACAGCCTGATGTTTCTAGAGGACTGTGAGGATTCCATATCAAAGGTCTCCTAGGAAAAAGCAATTGCTAGCATGAGAGAAGTGCACACCGTCTGGTAGATATAGCCAATCATTACAATACTTAATTTCGGGTGATGTATGGTGTGCATCCCAGATATGCTCAGATATCCAGAAATTTGAATGTTTACCTTTCTCCATGCTCTGTTAAGCAGGTGCATGTGCTGTTCTGCTTGCCAGATCCTACACTCTGTAATATCAGAAAAATGATCTTACAGCCAGGTAACATACCCATGATAGAAGCAAGGTTCAATTTGCTTCTGACACTAAATCTATTAATCATTTGGTGCCCAAATCATTGCCTCTGAGATGAATCAGCAGTATGTCTGGTCACGTTTGAGTCCTCAGAAGTCTGTGCATTGTTGGCATGAGATTCTCCCACCTCATGCCTCCTGCCAAACTACTTAACAGAGCAATTTGGAAGCTGCAGGTATTTCCCAAAATCACTCCTCTGAGCATACTCTGAGGCTTGCCTTACTATACTGCTGCTGATGACCCACACAGCCCTTTTGCTGTTTTCTGCCATTTTGAGTTTTAAGCTGAGAAGTGGACAGATAGCTACCAAAAAAATCAGTGTTTCTTCTGCAGTGTCAAAACACAACTGAATATGAAAGTAAAATGTCCCTCTCTCCTTCGACATTGCTTTGGTGAGCTGTCCCAAAACACAGTGATTTTAAAAGTAATTGGTTGATGCTTTCTTATGGTTAACCAATACAGTGGATGCACTGACTATGAGTACACTGAATGGCTGCAGCTCCTGTCATCCAGAAATGTTGGAAGATTTCTAGGTGGGAAAATACTACATTTTCATAGGCTACTTCAAACAATCACAACTACAGAAAGGTGTATGATTGGTTACCTATTCTGTTATGATACACGTACTTGCTTTCTGCCTCCATTTGCAGCTCTATCTGTGCTAGTAAGTATTGATTGACGCCTGACTTGAAACACTTATAACTTCTTTTTATAGCATAACAGGTTATTTTGATTGTCATAGTCAAATAGAGCAGTAAAAACATTTTATTTAATACTATTTTTGTTGCTAACAGTTTTTATAATGCTAGAAAAAAATGTTTAGAAAATGTGATGTACTTACACAGTCTACAGCAGGGTTTCTTATTTGTTCTTAAGATGGCTGCTATGTCCTTCTTCTCCACTCTTCAGCACTTGTGATTGGTTGCCTGACATAGCCTGCTCAATGTTATGTTCCATTGGTGTCAGTGTCTGTCACTCAAATAGGAAGCAGTATCTGATTGACTTAGCCTTAAAGAGGTGTTTCTTTAATGTCATTTATTCAACACTTTCATGCTCACAACACTATTATTTCACACTTTCACACTCATGACACTATTATTCGACACTTTTGTGCTGCTGACACTATTTTGCGACACTACATTCGACAGTGTATGCTGATGACAGAAATTTTTGCAACGTTCATACTCATGACACCATATTTTGCTACACTGTCGTACATTCGACACTACTTTAAAATTATAAAATTAAATTTTCAAAAAATACTGTGGGTGCTTTAGATTGTGAAAATACTTTACTTTTGACATGGTTAGATATTTATTCTCATGTAATAAGTGGCATTCTGTTCTGTAACACTTGAAAACATAGTACATTGGTTTTAGTGATGTACAGCTGTAAACGCAATAATGTGTACTATGTTTTGTAAGCAGTACTATTTATTCTTGTTACATGACACATGAATAGTGTGTGACTATGTAATGTTTGGACAAAAAAACAGTTCACCACTAAATATCTGTTTTTCTTCATTTCTTATGCAGGTGCCTGATTCTTACGTAACATTGTTCTACACTACTGTAAGTTTCAGAGAAGAAAGATGCCATCAAAACAGAGACGCAGTTCTATGCAGAGATGAAACAGGTATCATAGTAGTTCACTGTTGCTTAACAGTGGTCAAAAATCACATGCGCTAGTTCAAGACGTAAACTGATTCAGCATTCCACTCAATGAGTGACTTCACAGTTTGCACACCCCATGAAAATGAATGTACTTGCTCAACTGCAAGGAAAACATGTGGAGCCCAACAACAGTTGTGGAAATCTTTGAGCTGAAACACCAATGTTGCAAAGGCAAGCATAAAGAAGCATACTAAACAGCAGCATAAACCGTGGCTGCTGATGGTCATCTGAGGAAGCAAAAGTATTTTGATCACTAGCCTCCAAAGCTAAGATTGACAGACTTATTGCTGCTGTGATGAGACATGAGTGCAAAAGCCAAAAGAGTCATGTCTCTTTAATGAAATTGCTTCTCAGAGTCCATACATTTGTTAACAGAGCAGTGTTTGTTCTTCAACACGTATGGCGTAAGATGACACATGTTCTTGAGCAGTTCAGAAAAGTTGTGTATGAGATAAAGATGAGGCTACAATGCTATCCTGTCTTAAACCAATACAATTTCTGTGATGTTTTCACAGGGCACTGGCTGCACACACAGCACTCTGAGGTGTATTTCTGGATGAGTCATATTACTCACAGAAAAGGACAGCAACTTCTGCATTGCTGAGTCGGTAAAGTGTGTAATGTGCTGAGTGTGTGTGATGACACTATGATAGAGTCAGATGATGAGTGTGAGCCAACTGTTCAGCCTCGTAAGCATCACTGTCTGTCATGGACATGTGATGAGACTTGCAACCAGAGGCAATCATCATTTGACAAAGTTAAGCACTTATAAACCTGTTTGTCATTACTGATCGTAAAGACAGACATAAACTGTTTAGAGTATAGACCTTTGTGAGGTCCATCCACATACTGGACTTATGGATCTCACTTGCATGTCTAGATAGTGGTGTTTGCGACAGTGTATTTCACCACATGCGAATGCTGGTGCATCAGTCAGGCATGAAACTTTGTGTACATGGTCTATGAGGTGTGATGAGTTGTTGTGCAGTATACTCATCTGAATGAGTTACTGCAGTCTGGTGACATGCATGGTGCCATGGGTTTCTGAAACAGCTGTCACGTGTCAGCAGTGTCACAGATACTGTGATTGATCAGTCATCTATTGGTGATGGAAATTCTGTCTCTGTCTTAGAAACTGATATTCTCGAGCAGTTTGGGAAACTGATTGCCAAATCTGAGTTGGTAAAGACAGAGAAATTTGACTCTGTATGTGTGTCATGGGATCGGCTCTGTTACAAAACAAATGGTTACAGTGAACCTGAAAACCTTGTCACCATACAATGACATGTGGTTTTGACTGTCTGTATTTCTGCTGTTAAAGTGTGACTTTAATTAGACCCAATCATTGTGATGTGCAAGCACTGTTTCTTCAAGATGAAGGCTTACATTCTGCCACCAAGGTCACTTTTGACAATATGGAGGCACATTTTACAACAGCTGAGATTGCCACATTAAATATGTTTGAACAGATTCTTATTCAGACTATGAAACCATTTCAAACTATTCTATGACTGAAAACAAAGACACAGAACATTCCACAAAAATAACTCATTAGATCTCTTAAGGGTTCCGTGATGTACAGTATCTTCCACTTCCTCTGCAGGAAAATGTGGAGGTGCTTTCCATTGAGAACACTTTGGTGATTCTTGTCAATGGTGTTCCAACAAAGTCAAAGGTAATTTGGCAGGATGTTGTAAATGTACAGAAGGTGAAGCTTGCTCTTACTTATTTGAAGAGCAACAATCCTTTCATGCAGACCTTGATATTAATCGCATGACTAGTGTGTCTGTTGAACATGATGTGCTGGAAACCACAAAACCAATGACTGAGAAGGTCAATGTGGAGACAAATGATAATGTGTATGAACAGTACATAAGTCACCCACTGCATGACAGAGATACAGTGTGGGGAAAACATTGGTCTCAATCGAATGAAACAGGTGGAAGGTGAGCATGTCAGGATTTGGGAGGCAACATTGGAAGCATGCTGTTCCCCAGATTTATTCCCAAAAGGGTCAGGTGGACACCTAGATGAAAGAGAAGTGTGTGTAGAAGGTGCTGAGTACCATACTACCCATGTGCTCAGTAAGGATGGCAAATTCAGATGAAACATACAGTACCTGTTTCATCTCCTGTGGGAAGTGAGTGTAGCATACTGTCTGCATCTATTACACATACTAGACATAGGCACGACAGTGAACTGCTCTGCTGTTGCTACAGTGGATGTAAAACTCAAATATACTAAAGCTCTCTCTTACTCTATATACTATTTGAGCCCTGATAAGTTTTAACTTGCAGGAGGAGTAGTTGTGAGGTGACACAAGAGATTTGCCTCCAACTAGTGTTTCTGAGCTTCATGAGTAAGAAATCAGGAAATAATAGCCGAGGGGTAAAACAGCAATAAATTCATGCATGAGTGGTAGCACAGCTGGATATATTGCTCTCGTTTTAATTTTGGCACAGTATATACTTTTAATTTCAAATTACAGTAAATGCTCATTTGGGAGTGCACTTCCAGGTCTGTCCCTTTAAATCTGGCCCCTCTGCGGTGGGAGAGCATGAGCGGCTCCGCATGTCCATCTGAACCGCACGAAAGACACGCACGCCAGTGCATGTTTGCGTGTTCGCGGTGTCGTGTGCAAGGACAAAAAACTAAAATAACTTATTCTCTAGATCTGTAAGTGTTTCTAGTGTTTTATGTCTTGTATTGCCTCCAGTTATTTCCTAAGATCTTAACAGAAAGTGCATGCACATTACTAAGATAGTGACTCTAACTACTATGCCCATTATATGGATACTATTATGACTCTAGAAGGAAACCTGGGAGTCAACTGCTCCAACTGTAGCATGTTTCTTATTATGGAATTCATTCCAAAAGATACTTTTATTTGTAATAAGTGCATACAAAACACAGACTTACTTAAAGAAATAAGTTTATTTAATGAGAGACTTGAATACTTGGAAGCTAGTCAAAACAAATAGCTTCAAGATTTACTCAGGGACAAAATGTTTTGAATATTGAAACCTGTGAATTATTGGACGTTCCAAATAGTACAATACAAATTGGTAGCACCCAAACACAATTGCAACCAGTTTTTACCACATCATCTTTAACGATTCAAAAAAAAAAAGAGGTCCAGAGAAGAGGCTTTTATTTCACATTTAAATGAGGACTGGTTTACTGTCCAAAACTCACAAGTTTCAAAAAGGTAGAAAAGTGGAAACTTTTCATCTCCCTCTATATAATAGTTATGATGCTTTATCTACTGCCCCTAGTGACTCGGCAGTTCTTGTACCTGTGTCCCCTAGAGGTCCTATAGACATTGAAGTTAATATTTCTCAATTTATTGAGAAGTCTAATCAGGATATAGTAGTTTTGGGTGATTCAATGATCAGACATCTTGACAGAGTGGTGTGTAATCTGATAAAAGCTCAAGAGTTTTATCAAGTTTTAGTGGATAAAATAATAATGGACATATTTTCTATGATAGAAAATATTCTTAGGAATGTTGAGACAAACCCCACTATTATTATACATCTTGGAGCAAACAATATTTTAGAGACTCAGAAGACAGTATAAAAAGGATTTTGTTGCACTTATAAATAAGCTTATAGATCTAGGTTGTACCCAGTATTTTCTGAAATCTTACCAATTCCCAAAGCATCTTATTATTATGAATCAAAGATCAGGAACATAAACAACTGGATGAGAAATGGACATTAAGACAGAGCATAACATGTATCACTCACTGAGAAGAATTTATTCACCAAGAAGAACTCTAATCATGGGACGGACTTCATTTAAGTAAAAGGGAAACCGCTTACTGGGAAAACAAATTACAAATTTTATTAACAATACTTTAAACTAATTAAATGGGGAAGGAAATCTGTATTATACCCTTCTGAAATTGATAAAACACCAGTAAAATTAGTTAGGGATGCCAAAGATGATAGTAATATCCCAAAAAACAAGTCTCCTAAGACAAACAGAATAGTAAAGATGTAGGTTTTATTAATATTCTTTTACTTAATGCCCGTAGTCTCACAAAAAAAAAAAATAGAGGAACTAGAATACATTCTTAAAAAGATAATGTAACAATATGCGGAATCACTGAAACATGGTTTACTGACCAAGAGTGGAATACCAAAATTCAGGGCTACAATAAGTTCTATAAAAATAGAAGTAAGTAAAAGGAGGGGAGTTGCTTTGTATATATCAAACAATTATAAAGCTTATAGCATAACCCCTATTGAGGTAGAAGGTGATAAAATGAGGTTATCTGGGTTCAAATAAATCTACAAAATGAACCTTTAGTGATCACTTTGTGTTATCGACCTCCTAGTTTAAGTCCAGTAGAAGATTCTGAATTACTTGCTACCCTAATAAATATAGATACATTGCACAATTATATATTAATGGAGATTTTAACTTCCTAAAATAAATTGGACTAATTTGGAAGGATATGGACAAGTAGAAAAAACATTTATTGAGTTCACTATAGAACAAAATTTAACACAAATGGTGACTAATGGTACTAGACAGAATAACATTCTCGATATTATATTAACTAATGCAGAGAATAGAATGTCTAACCCAATCATCAAACCTCCACTTGGTGATAGTGACCATAATATGGTATCGGTCAATTTAACCTATGCAATACAATTAAAAACAGTGTGACTATTATAAAGGACCTTAATAAAGCTAATTATAGTAAGATAATGAGTTATCTAGATAATTGGGATTGGGAAAACAATTTAAAAGATCTGGAATGTGGCCATATTTGGGAAATTATAAACAATAAAATCCAGCATTGTCTGACTACTTGGGTACCAAACAGACCTATATATCATAATGGAAGTAGAATTGCCCTTGGTGGAATAACAGTATAAAAAGGTTATAAATAGGAAAAAAACCTATTATAAAATACAAAAAAAAAACCACTCCTATTACCTGGAACCTATATAAAAAAAAGCAAATGTAGTAAAAATAAATATTAGGAAAGCAAAGATTCATTTTGAAGTAAAACTTGCAGAAAACTAAGGATAACTATAAAGCATTTTATAACTATGTTGGCTCTCTAAAAAAACTGTTCAAAAGTTGGATTACTGGTAAATAATAAGGGCCCAATAAATGATGAAATCGAAATGGCAAAAGAATTTAATAACTACTTTAGTAGTATATTTGACTCTGATGATACAATACCAGTAGTTTCAAATCAGGACAATGACAGGACTTTACCCCCAATAACTGTGTCCGAGGTTAGAACCTTACTTACAAAATTAAAAATACAATCTTCACCAGGACCAGATAATATTCATCCTAAATATTTGAAAGAAATTGCAAATTCCATTAGGGACCTTTGACAATGCTGCTTAATGCAACCCTAAATCAAGATGAAATAATACAAATATGGAACAGAGCTATAGTTATCTCTTGTCCATAAATCTGGTAACAAACAACTGGTAACCAATTATAGACCAATAAGTCTTACATCAGTTGTTGGTAAATTATTTGAGAAAGTCTTATTAACCAGAATTGAAGCACATATTTCTTCTTCAAACTTGCAGGATATAAGTCAACACGGTTTACCCAGGGTAGATCTGTATGACAAACTTATTAAATTTTATGAAAATGTGAGTGCATCTCTTGATCTAGGGTTGCCTGTGGATGTAGTCCTATTGGATTTTTCCAAGGCCTTTGATAAGGTCTCACATCAAGTTATAATAGATTATATGGTAACTTCAGGTTTTCATTCTAAAATTATTAATTGGGTAAAATCATGGCTTCAAAATGGATATCAAAGAGTTGCTATTAGAGGACATCTATATCCTTGGGTCGAGGTGGGTAGTGGTGTCCCCAGGGATCAGTACTGGGACCTGCTTTGTTTATTTTATTAATATCTACAATGCAACCTATAAATAACGTGTGGATGGCCAAGTATGCAGATGATTGCAAGCTTGGCTGCATTGTTAAAAACAGGCAAGATGCAATGAAGTTTCAGGATGGATTAAATGATATCTCCACCTGGGCAATTAAAAATAAGATGAGTTTTAATGAAAAAAGTGTAAGGTTATGCACTTTGGATATAATAATCCAAAATTCAATTATAAAATTAATAATGTTATGTTAATAGAAACTACAACAGAAAAGGATTTAGGGTTATTGTTGATAATAACTTATCATTTGAAAATCATACTTTGGACAAAGTTAAAAAGTGTCATAAAATTGTGTGGTCTATCTTAAACACATAAAGAGTAGAGATCATAAAGTAATACTTCCACTCTATAAAAGTTTGGTAAGGATGCAACTGGAGTATTGTTCATCTTTCTGTGGCCCAATTATGAAAAAAAGTAGTAAATTAATGGAGAGGTTCAAAGGAAAATGGCAAAAAAGATTAAAGGTTTGCGATCCTATCAATATAAATTGAGACTCCAACAGTTAGACCTATATTCATTACATTATAGACAACTTAGAGGTGACTTATGTACAATTTATAAGGCAACTAAGGATCAATACCTATTTGACACTATTGGGTTAATAAGTAACAATTTTGATGCACATACCAGATCACATAGGTATAAATTAAGAGGAGGAAACTGTAAAACTCATAAAAGAGCAAATGGTTTTCTCAATGAGTGGTACTTCAGTGGAATGCTTTACCAAGGAAGTCGTTGAGAGTAGTAACATCAAAGTATTTAAAAGACTTTTAGATGACTACATGGGTAGTAAAAACAAAATATTTACTATAGGATTTAACCACCAAGCTTGGTGGCGAGCTCACTAAGGGCAGTTTCTGCCTCCTGAGTTCGTACTTTTCTATGAACATATGAACTTATTTGGCTCACAACTCCACTTGATGGAATCACAGCTGCACAGTTCCTGGAGAAATTAAAGCAGAAGGATGAAAATGTGCAAATGAATTTGTCTTCCATTCTGTCAAGTCTACGTGGCACCAAAGAATACTGGTATCGCAGACACTCTGAGGTGATGACTATGCTGTGAGAGTAGGGTGCAGCCACATGGTTTGTCACACTCAACTGTGCGAGTATGCCTGGGATGAGGTTATTGACTCTTGAAGTGGACAAATTGTGATGTAGAGGGCATTTCATCTATGACTCTCAGAGAAGTGTGCTCACTTGACCCAGTGTCTGCCACTAGGCATTTTCACAGCCATTCCATGATCTTCTGACTTTCATTTTGTCAAAGGACAATCTGCCTCTTGGTATTGTGGAGTACTACTTCTGGAGGATGGAATATCAGGCAAGAGGTGTTCCTCATATTCATATGTCACTGTGGATCAAGGATGCCCCACATATAGTCAAACATGAAGCAACACAAGTGCTAGCATTCATTAAGCAATACATCACTTTCTGCAGTCCAGACAAGTATGGCAGTCCTACACTGTGGAAGTTGGTGCAGAAGTTTCAATGTCATATTTGTGTGAAATACTGACACCAGGTAGTGAAGAACAAATCTAATTGGTACACAAGATGTCGTTTCAGATTTCCCAGGCGTGTCTGTCAGGATTGTTGCATGAATTAACTGTTTTAGCTATGTGACACCACTGGAAGGCAAAATTAACCAAGAGGGTATATGAGTTACCCAGGGATGAGAATGAGGTGTACATCAATGACTACAACCCCACTCTTCTTCTAATGTGGCAAGCAAACATAGATGTTTAGTTGTGGCTGACAACTCATTGGCTCTGGTTTAGTATGTCACTCGTACATTACCAAACATGAACAGACTAGCTTGCAAGATCTTTGGGAAGATATTGCCAGTCCAAGCACGTCACTGATATCTGAGTTGTGGTCACTAGGATTGAAGACACTATCACACAGAGAATGTGGTGCTTATGAGGTCGGCAATTACTTGATCAGTACACATTTGTACAGCAAATCTGATGCTGTATGCTTTCTCAGTGTAAACTACAAAGAGAAGCAGAGATGTGTACTTATTCCTCATGCTGAGATTAAGGAACTGGCTCTCAACAGACCCTCTTCAAGACATGTCTTGAAGAATAACCTATTACATGAGGCCCCTGCACCCTAATTGATACCCTCAGGGGTACACGTAGACAGCTAATGTTTAGGCATAGGCTATACTAATACATAGGGCTAGGCGTCTACCATAAAAGATAGATGTCAGGATATAAATGCATATTGTTGTAATCCACTTTGCTTGCTAATGCACACATATTATACCATGTATTTTCTGTCTATTTCTTACTTGTCAGATGCCAAGACACCTGTCCTTGAAGTAATTATAATATGTAAAGCAACATTGCCATCCTTTGGTGAAGTGCACCACTACACCTTGTTATGTAAGACTCTGTATAAGAACTTCTTTGTTCTAAAACTGATGACTTTACAGAATTATATAATGTTATCTTGGACCGTGGAGCCACCTCTAATTTAGCCAATAGGGCTTATCTCTGTAACTAGAAATGTTTCTCTCTTTTAGTAACCATAGTAATTATCACAGGTATATAATGTTATGCAGGCTTTCACCTCGGAGACCGAGAGATCCCAAGAGACTACAGAGAAACCTTGAGGTGTAGGGAAGCTTAGCACTGGCTACCAGTTCGTATTGGTAAGAACTGCTTAGAGCAACTGTGATTTATCTCTTTTGCAGTAATAAACTTGTTTATTACTTAGATACAACTTGTTTGTGATTATTTGCAGTCCCAATATCGTCAAGAATCTGAAAGTGAGGTTAAGACCTCTTACAAACCTCATTGACACATACTACCTCTGTAGACACGAAGACATGGATCAAATGTATTTATTTGAGGTGGCTAAGTGGTATGACTACAAGACGGATGTCTCACCTGATTGTAACATAACATTTACAAGGTCAAAGGGTGGAAGGCTATCTTGTTAAGAGACATAAGCCTTGGCTCATTGACCACTGTAAATTACATCTAGGAACATCTGAGAGCAGACAGCAGTACTACTTTGCTCTCCTATTCTTATTTAGACACTGGAGGGATGAGTCTGAATTAAAGGTGACTGTGATACATTCAAGGAAGAATTCAATCACAGTTACAAGACATTCAAAAGTGAATACTCAGACACATATATACAGAAACTAGGCACTGAGAAGTAGCAGCTTGAGAAGGCACAGAAACAACCTGAGGAGACACTCCTGTCAGTTCACAGGACAATCTTGATCTGGAAGGAGAAGCTATCCTTGAGGAACCTCTGCCTCTGAATGCCCCAGAAGTACTCATGTAGGAAGTGGAGAGTGCTATGGAACATGGCACACACTGCAGTGTTGACCCAGCAGAATTGACAGAAAGACTCAATGAGCAGCAATGTGTGGTGCACTCTACAGTTACTGATGCTGTCTGGCATGGGATACAACATGAATTAAAGATATGTGATTGTCTTGACCACAAGCCACTCTGATGTTTGTTAGTGGCTCAGCAGGTACAGGAATGAACTTCCTTATAGAGGCCATTACGGCTGAAATACAGGAAATGACAGGTTCGTCAATGTCTGTTGCTGTTAGTGCTCCCACTGGACTGGCTGCATACAACATTGGTGGAGTTACATTACACCATCTCTTCATGTTGCCAGTGGAGTATGACAAAGCAGGAGAGTGCAGAAGCTGTCATTTGAGATTGCATCTCAGCTTCGTTCTATGTTTACTAAGGTGAAGTTCCTCATCATTGATTAGATTAGTATGGTCTCTAATTTGATGCTTCCCTGTATACACCTACATTTATAGGAGGTTTTGGGGACTGACTATGGAGATGCATTTGGTGGTAACAGCATCGTTGTATTTGGAAACCTTTACAGCTTTAACCAGTTAACATAGAACATGTCACTGCAGCTCTGACTGTCAAGCAGGCTAAGAATACACTAGGCTACATTGGAGGTTTAACCTGTGGGGTTATTTACCTATGACGAGCTGTGCCAGAACATGCGACAGAGTGGTGGTCTGGCTTACAAAGGCATTGTTGAATTAAACTCGAACTGGTTCTTTGTCCCAGTACTTCTTTCAGTGTTACATAGTCAAAGAATCAGAATGGATACTACATCTATAAAACAGCTTGTGATCTTTTCAGTGATGTATACTCCAGCGGAAATGCATTGTGTGTCTCATGCCATGACTTAAGAAATGTGCTGAGTTCAACAGTGTTATGTTGCAGAGAGAAATCAACAAATTCTCATACTGCATGTTATTGATAAAATTGATGGTGTCATTCTAAGTTGGAAGCTGGTAGCGAAGGTGACTGAATGACTCTCTGAACTGAAGTTGGATGTTTCATGCACAGCTGGCATGGAAGCTCTTCTTAGATTTGTAAGAAATGTGTGTCTCATGCTATGATGTAATCTTGAAGTTGAGTGTGGCATGGAGAATGGTGCCATAGGTCACATTATAGACTTTATTTACAATGTTCAGAAGGCGTTTATCGAAACACTTGCCCACTTTGACAACATGGAACAGCTGGTGCAGATTGATTGTACCTGTGTTAAGTTTCAGGTATTTAAGGATATCTATGTGAACAGAAAACAGTTCCCAATATGTGTTGTGTATGCTGTTTCAATTCACAAGTCTCAAGTTTGAGTTTGGATTCAGCAATGATGGACATAGAGACAGAAATTTTCAAGATAGCATAATCTACGTTGCACTTTCAGCATCCACAGTCTTTCTGGGTTGCACATCATAACACTCACACCTCAGAAGCTACACACTGAGAAGTGATGTATTGTTGAGTACTACAGACTACATACTCTGTATCAGCCATAGATGTCTCTAATACCACTACCTTTGTATGTGGTTGTCTCACATCCTACAGTCACAGCTTCACCTGGCAACAAGAGAAAACAACCGCTACAACTGAATCAATTGTGCAGAGTACTAAGAAGGTCAGAATGGCAAATGCAGATGCAGAACCACCCTCTTGCTCAGAAGTCGCTTGACATGGCTGTTGTCCCAGTGTTTGATAACAGTACTAGAGTAACGGCTATGTTAATTCAGCTATGCAAGCCTTTCTTCACATGCCACACTTTGTGCAGGCAATATCAGCTTCACCAGACACTCCTTTATCACAGGTTTTGAAGGAAGTTGTCCACATGGCTTTGATCAGTCAAACAATGTGCAGTCACTGACACCTCTACGGCAGGTGTTAGGTACATATGATGGATGCAGTACATTTGCTGCTATCAATGAGAGTGATGCCAGTGAGTTTATGATGGCCTTCATAAACAGCTTGAATGAAGAGGATTCCAATCGTCAGTACTTACTGTGTCATATGTTACCAGATATGTATTTGCATCATGTGGTCATTCAGATTGAGAAAGTACTGAAGACCTGCTTTGGGTTTCTATTTTGCCTCACACTAAAAGTGTCTAGTTCTGGCAGCTGTTTACCCATGCTGAAAGTGGTCACTGGTGTGTAAGTTGTGGAGGTACATGTACTCAGTCCATATGTCTCAGAATTTCATCTCAATATCTTATGCTTGTATTGTATAGATTTGATTCTAATGGGCTCAGAGTTGACACACCTATCACAGATTTCACAGCTGGTAGAATTGTTTTTAACCAAGCAGTGTTCGACACTCAGGCTGTGATCTACCACTATGGCCAGTCTGTACATTCTGGACATTACGCTTGTTTGTTGAGGTACAGAACTGGCTGGGTTGAATGCAATCAATCAACAAGCACTTTCAAAAGAGACTACAAAAGTGCATACATGGTGATATTAAAGAATTACTACAGTCTTCATGCATCAGAGGAATAGTCACACAACATGATTTTGTTTCAGAGTGAGTTCTGGTAGATTTACATCTTTTACATGGAAATCTGCACTTATGATTACACTGGTAACATACCACATGGTTTACATGCATATGTTTACTCAATCTGACTTATAAGATTGTTGTGCTGATCAGTGACACCGTGAAAATAGTTGCAGTGATCTTCAATCGGTGCCAACTATTTTGCAGTCACTAGAGAAACCACACTTACATGTTTAAGGAAGACTTTAAAATGTCAAAGAGATATTTCTATCTGGCTGTACTCTTCTGTTATTATTTTCTTATGAGTATGTTGTATGCAGCCATAACTAGTACTAGTTGACATAATTGACAACTGTGTACCTCTTCTAAGGCACAATACTTTGTCATGTGAATGAACTACACTGTGTAATATATGTCTTTTTTCAGAGTTGTCTGCATCATAACATTATTTGGATCTTTTATGAGTAAAAGACATCTTGCTGTTTGTGGCACTTCTGTGTCAGCACTATTGAACTCTGTTTTTGTTACATGATTTGTTGACCTGTACTTAACAGTACAATACTCTGAAATTGACATCACTCTGTGACATGTTGAGTATCATCAGGTGTGGCTTGTGTTGCTTTTTTTTCCTTTTCGTCTTCACTATATACCACCATATTGTGCTGCAACAGTGAAATACTATCCCTGTTTTGTTGCTGTACATCTGTGTTGTACATATGTATATATTATAATTAAAACATTGCTTGATTACAGTTACTACTGTTAGGTTTTAAATAATTGCATTACTTACTATTTAAGTGAATTGATTAAACAATTTTAAATATTTAACTGTTTAAAACTATTGCATTCATCATAACTATTTCAAGGTATTGTTAATATATTAATAAATATAACATCACTATTTAGTTGATCTTTTCTACTTTGTAGTTATTTAATATAGCCACCATTGATAGTAAAGTAGAGTGTTGTAATACATATTTGTTTATTCTCAAGATGTGACATTTTTGAATAGGAAATTATTTAATGGTATATTCATACCATTCTGCTATATTTACTTTTTTAAGTACAAATCTTTAGTGACGTATATACTTTTTGTGTTCACTATTAATGTTTATTATTGCTTTTATCATTTTCACAGATCTATATAGTTACTGTTACTGTATGCCATTTGATTTTTGGTTTGTGTAATAAGTTCATTAAATGTATGTATAGAATAGTACACTATTGTACATCAGACACTTTCACTGATAACAACTGAATTTTTATGTTCCTGATAATATTTCTTGATCACCTCTATTGATGGGTTGAGGGAATTTTTCAAATGCACCCATATTTCTATATGTCTTTCCATGTAAATGTATGTATATATATGTGTGTCTAAACATAAATATATATCACAATTAAATGTTTTAAAATAGATTTCACATCTGTCTTTTAAGAGAGCATTATGTGTTTGTGCTGTTAGTATTTAAACAGTTGGCATCTGATTTTTGCCCATCCCAGGAACATTCACGCTATCATTCATACAATGACAATAACATCATTACTGTTTGATGCGTGTAAGCAGTTTGCAGAGAGTACTGTGGTAGCTGTGCTTATGTGTTGTGTGCTACTGTCACGTCTAGCTCATATAGTACCTGCCATGCTGTTTACATGTATTTTAAACTTTGGTGCAATACTTTTTACTATTGTTTTGTGAAACTGATTTTGTGTAACAATTGGATTTTAATTGGCCTTTTTATCAACTTTTAATTGGGCAATAAATCTTTTTAAGTCGTATTTACCTGTGTTGTGTGTTTTATTATATATTAAGTTACAGTGGTAATGTGTACAGTATATCCTTTTGGTATGTTACTGCATAGAAACAAAGAGCAAGACACTCATCTGTGCAGAGTTCCTACTTAGCACAATACATGTACTGTTGGTACATGTAGTGCACATATTAATCTGCTATTACATTACTTTATCATTTCATTTTCATGTGAAAGGTGAAGCATATGAACTATTGCTCCATGAATAGTATAAAACAAGTACTTATTCTGATAAAGGTATCTATATCTTTGTGAGTCTGTGGGGCAAAACGGAGGCACAGTCTCAACAACATATACAATATAGTATGCCGTTATGATTTATCAAAAACAGGAAATTTATGGCAAAAATACTCCTTTTAATTCATCAGTTAGGGTTGTTCCACAGTGACAAAAGCAAGGAAATTCAGTGTTAGGGTTGAAAACACTAACTCCGCATTCCACCCAACCCCAGCTCTACACACACTCACACACATATGCAAGTAGGGGCAGGACCAAGGCAACATGACCAATCACAGACAACCAGCAGCAGGTGACAGAAATAACATACAACTGTCTAAACATACTACAACACACATCCATCATCATGAAGGACAACTGTAGATGTTCTGCTGCCATCCGAGTAACTTTGTCTTATGCATGCATACAGCCCATGAGTTGTTGCTGTAGAACATAATAATTTTTTACGCCATAGATTTCTTATGTCTTCTGAATGACAGTGTGTTGATAATTATAACTCTAACCGCATGCCAATATCTGGCAGTGTTCTTAGGGACCTTTGTTGACTGTTAATGCCTCCTGATGTTACCCCAGAATAAAACAATTATGTGTCAGTACACTATTCTCTGTACAGTACTGCTGTACCATTATGTTACATAGTAGAACTGAAGATTTGTGTGGAACTGTCAGACCCAAAAGCTCACATGGCCACAATACAGAATAGCTAAGTTGTAAAAATTGTTAACTGAAAAGACCAAAGTGTGTTCCTCTACTATTAGCACTTCACTCTCATTTCCTTGCTGTGACTTTGTAAGTGCAAATGCATGTTTCTGTTTGTATACACATTCCTAGGTATGTGTTAACAGTGCTGTCCAAACACAACATGTTACCACCTCTGTACCTATGAATGGATAATATTGTACTCCATTTATACCAGGCTTTCATGTGTGTAAATGGCTCCTAATGTCACTGTAACAGCACCAAATAATGTATCTGAATACAATTATTAACACTGTGGTGCTGCACTGTTATCTAACCCTAAAGAGCTCAGCAGCTATGTAGAATTGTAGCTCGCAAACTGTTCAATATCATTATGGCCCATTGTTCACATTATTATACAAAGCATTCAACATACTGTATTTCCATTAATATGACTATTATCATCATCTGAGAACATCATGTAGCATTTATACCACTGTTAGTTCTGTTAGTGGTTGTGTATGTAGCAGAAGAATAAAAAAATTCAGTCTGTACACTTATGTGAAATGCAAATAACAGAACTGTTACACAACTATTGAACACTGAATATAATAATAGATTTATGACTAAAATAAATATTCATGCAACATGTGTGTCTCTATGCGACCAATCCATCTTGATTTGAACAAGGATACATTGATCATGACATGTTAGTGAAAGGGTCCTATAATGTATTTTTTTTTGCCTATATCCACATTACATAATGCATCATGTTATACATGCTTTCTTCTATGTTGAAACCTTATGAAATGATCACAGGATAACCAAACAATGTATATCATAGGAATTCTGAACACAGTACTATTGTTGTCACATATGACCCTGTGAAGGTGTGCGCAACACTCTGTGCACCCATGGCTACTCAAATGCCACAGTTGTTGCTCCATGATGATGGATGTGTCTTGTAGCACATTTAGACAGTTGTATGTTATTTCTGTCACCTGCTGCTGGTTGTCTGTGATTGATCATGTTGCCTTGGTCCTGTCCCCTACTTGCATATATGTGTGTGTGTGTGTGTGTGTGTGTGTGTGTTTGTGTGTGTGTGTAGCTGGGAGATGCGGAGTTAGGGTTTTCAACCTAACACTGAATTTCCTTGCTTTTGTTGCTATGGAACAACCCTAACTGATGCATTAAACTGAGATTTTTGCCATAAAAAAAAAAAAATATATATATATATATATATATATATATATATACACACATATACATATATATTATATGTTTATAACATACATATGTAATAGATATTAATATAACTATTAACTAACCCAGACAAAAACAAAGGAATTATTTACGAATATTTCTATCTATACAACTGAAGTTCATCTTTTAGTAATCATGGAGATATTTACTTTGTAATTTTTATTGTACAGTGCAGCTTTAACACAGACATACATTTGATGTACGTTTACACTTACACATGCTGTAGGACTTATGAAGGCTCAGATTGGTATTTATAACTCCCATTTTGTTTCACTTTTAGGTGAGGGTGAAATCCTACATGTACTTGCTTTATAACTCATACCTCTTCTTTTCAGTCTGTAAGCTAATGTTGTAAATTCAAAATTATTATAAAACTAGAAATTATCATGATTTTGGCTGATAAGCTAGGTTTTTAAAATATGCAAATTAGTTATACAAATGTACTCATGGGACAAAACTAAGCATTTACAAAATGCATGTAACATATATAAAAATATATGTAACGTATAAAATGTATATAACATATTATACAAAGGGTCTTAGAAATGCTACAATCTGATTGGCTGTTAGGATTCCAACAGTCTTACATTAATCCCTGTTACACTGTCATATACAGCCTGATCACCATGGCACGTGAATTCTTCCTGTCAGCATTACATTCCTAGCACTGCTGAATGGTTGGAATGATGCATTCTGATTTTGAACCAGTATTCTTAAACTGTTGGTGGAAGAACTATTTTATTATAAATATCCTTTAAATGAGGAAAACATTCAAAAGTATATTTTTAACACTTTTCTTTTGGAATATTTTTTATAATAGCAATAAGGCACTCCAAGGAGTTGGATTAATGGTCTGTTAATCACCCCTAGGAGCAATATGACACTCGGCTAAGCCTCATGCCACAGTACACCCTAGTAGGTAATTCCTTGTGCTCCCAGGTTGCATCTGTAAACAAGCTTTCAGCTTAGTGTGTCTCACCTGGTTAAACAATTGGAAGAGAAAGAAAGAAAGAAAGAAAGAAAGAAAGAAAGAAAGAAAGAAAGAAAGAAAGAAAGAACAGACTGGTAATCTAATCCCTGGTCAAGCCTTATTGTTAATAAAATATATGTAATACATATAACAAATATTCACATACAAAGAATACAGCATATATTTTGAAATATACTAATAATATATTTCAGGCAATGTATTACTAAATAGATTGAAATGCTTTCAAGCAATGCATGTGGCAGAATATATGGTTTCAGCATATGCTGAAATAACTGTGTATTATATTTCATTGAATCAATTTATTTTTCAACATAGTGACATATTTTTTGCCTGCTATAGGTTAGAAATGTATTATGTCAGACTTCCTAGTCAGTCCCAGATGAGTGGTTGGGAAGGGGCAGAGCGGCAAGATGGCCATGGAGTTGCTCTGCCTCCTGCAGCAAGTTTTTGGCATCTCGGTTTACGTAACAAGACACTTGAGTTAAGTCTTTCATGAATGAAATATTTGTTGATTTAGCCTGTAGCTCTTGGAGATGTGCTTTTTTGTACTTTGAAGCCTACAAAGTGTTTTTTGCATCCAAGCTAGAAGCCAGTTGGTTGTGGTATGCTCAATTGCCGAAAGGAGCTGAGTTGACAAAAACATAAGAGTTATATTCGGCATGAAAAAGCCAAGAATTGTGGAGAGATGATGTGGTGGCCGAGTCAACTTTCACCTGCTTCAAGGAGTGATGGGAGTTGAGAGGACCAGAAGAGAAATAGATGGAGAGAAACTTGTAATACTACAGTATGGCTACTGACATGCATGTTCTCCTGCAATAAAGGTATGCTAGCATTGCCTGGGATTGGGGTTCATGTATTTCCGCTGGTGTGAACTTACTACACTCAGTGGAGCATTCTTCTTTCTCCTCCTTTCCCTTTCAGGTGATTATGAGAATTATTGGAGGATGAGGAACCCCAGCTGATGAGGATCTGAAGGAGGAGATTTTAAGAAATTGGGAGAGTTCTTTTGAGGAGACAGAATTCTTGGACTCCCAAAATCAAGATTTAAGTATAGGGAGACAAGTTATAAACTCCTATGAGGGTATCTCATAGATGCTGAACACTGATAAAAAGGAGGTCAGTAATGGGGTTATTTTCCCTTGAGGTGCAATTTTATTCCTTCTGAAGAATGCCTTACATACCAGAACGTAAATAAGTTATTGGGGATTGATCTGGAACAGCTTTTTAAGTTTCCCACACTGGATCTTACAAGTAAAAAAAAATGGACTCCTAGCATGAGGAGCAAGTTTGCTGTTTGTGTTTTCAAACAGCGATTTAGATTAATATCACCATTGATGTAAAGTTTGCATCTTGTGCTTCTTCTGCTTCAACTGATATGATTTTGATGGTAAATATGGTTGGAACTCTGTGAGCGAACGTAGGAGCACTATCACATACGATCATTATTTGAATAGTGGAGTGTGATGGAGTTTTTATGATAATTTGCTTACATTGATATTGTTTCAGAAATGTTGCACTCTATATCTACTAAATGGACAGCTTGTTTCTCTTGTGCAGATTTTTCCTCCTCATAATAAGAGACACTATTTTAATTACTCAATAAGTTGTGTCTTGTTTTTCTTTCTCCAGTTAAAACAGACTTGTATGTTTGTATATTATTTTATGAAGATAGCAAGGTGTTTTTCAGCTCTATAGATGTGCAATACTTTATGCTATATCAACTGTATAGTAATTGTCAAATAAGCCTTAATTAATTGTGTGCCTATATATTCATTCTCATTCAATACTAGTTTATTAAGGAACTTTTATTGGTGCTACTTGAAATATTGGTTTGACTGTCCAGGATTTTTGTGCACTGTCTACATTTACGAACTAGAATAGTCCTGTGTACTAAGGCCTTAAGAGAAATGTCCAGTTTGGACTTCTCTAAAACTTCCACCTGCTGGCTGTAGTTAAGGCAGAAAAACTCTCTGCAAGTATGTTAATGGGCTTTTAGCCAATACATAAAGTATATGTTAAGCACGCAAACTTAATTCTAGCTATGTTCCTTGTCATCATGATGACTAGAAAGTTTCCTGGTGTCAGATGTAGTTAAACAGAAAAATGTTAAAATGGCTCTTAGCCAAAACAGAAAGTGTTATAATAAATATGTAAACTTAATTCTGGCTAAGTGATATTGTCAACATAGGTACAGAGAACTACTAGGTGCTGGATGTAGTAAAGCAGAAAATGTTATGCAAATATGTTAAATAGCTCTTAGCCAATACAGAAAATAGAGGATAACTGATGGGCAATAGCGAAAACACTGTTGCCCACTTCAAGAGGTTGTCATGACAATCATGTAAACCTTGGAGAGCGAATCTTGAGAGGTTTATTGTTGTCATACAACCTCAAAGAAGTAAGGTAGTGTTAGTTGTTTACTGTTGCCCATCCAATGTCTTGTATAGTGTATGGGCAACAGTAAATAAATAACTTGTCACTTCTTCTGTGGTTGTGCCATGATGCCAGGGATCCCCACTCAAAAGTCCATGAAAACATTCCACTGCTTCTGAGTCCAAATAGATGGGCTTTTTTTTACATTCAAACAGGTGTGCTGCTGCATGCTGCATAAGATTAAAAACATAAAATCGTTACTTACCGATTGATTTAAACTTTCTGTGCCATCACTGAACTGCCACGGATGTTTTCCAAAATGCTAAGTACTGCCACTTGCACATGCGAAAGATAGTCAACTCTGTTGTACCATTGTTGTGATGTACTAACAATAGTACAACAGCAGACTGACATCACAATGATGGTACAACAGGATTGTATTTCTTCTGATTTCTATGCACAATTACCCTCTCCCACACACTATGTGTATGTTACCCTCTCCCACACACTATGTGTATGTTAAGTATGCAAACTTAATTCTGGTCAGGTGTTGCTTGATATGAGGATGCACTATGGAATTATTTCTCTGGCCTGGGTTGCAAGCCTTTTTTGAATTATTGCTTATATGTAGGGCAGAGTCAGGAAACTGAGGCAAAATGGATAAGGCCTGCAGTGCCTAAATGGAATTTGTACCTAGAAATGAGTTTAAGACTATTTTATTATAGGAAGGAGGGTTTTAAGTAATTGAAATAGAAACCAATATATTATATGTTTTTATATACTTATTATATGTAATGTACTGAAAGATGGATATTGATCTGCACAGACTAGAGTTCCTTTTTCAGTCCTTATAAAATGTGTAGAAATGAAAATGTTCTTAAGGGAGTATCTTGCACTATTTGTATTTTTGTTACAGCTGTTTGTACATATACTAGGAATCATACTAGGAACTTAAGGAGTTAGAGAGTCCAAAGGTCCATATATACTTTTATAATTACTAATAACAAGGGAAAAATCTGATAATGTAATTTTATCTAGTCAAGTTTTGAACATATTCTTAGATGTACTGATAATTGCATCTAGTGGTAAGCATTCCAATACTTGACAATTAGTAAGTATAACAATTTTTCCTAGGCAAACAGTTAAATCTTCTGGATTTTAACAGCTGGTGCCCTCTAAGATCATGAAAATTTTCTTTAAACTCAAACCCAAGACACATTAGTAGATACGGATCAACCATAATATTGTATAATAAAAGCAGGTCACCCTTTAAACGCCTAGTGGAAAGTGACATCAAATTCAGTGGAGCAATCTAGAATCATATGATATATTACACAACCCATGTACTAATTTAGTATATATCCTTTGTACTCGTTCTAGTGTCATAATATGCTGTTTTTTATAGGGAGACCAAAGCTGAGAGGAAAATCCAAATGAGGGCACATAAGCCCTATAGAGAGGCAAAAGAACATTTCTGTCTCTGGAATTAATATTTCTCTTAATGGACCAGATAGCTCTATTTGCCTGAAGGATAACCTCATTTATCTGGGCATCTGAAAGAAAATCCTCAGTTACCAAAACACCAAAATCCTTTTCTATATCCGTAGTGTCCAGAACAGAATTTGCCAATTTATAAACATGACAAGGATTATTAGTGCGAAATGCATTACCCAACACTTTTAAGGTTTACAGTTAAACCCCATGTGTTGACCCATGATGACACTAGGTTAGATCATGTTGAAGAACATTTATTTGATCTAAATTGGCACAGAACCCCCAATTTTAATATTGTCTGCATACTTAATTGTGTTAGAACTACATCATTTTGTTATATCTGCAATAAATAGCTGAAATAAACATGGCCCTAAAACGGAGCCTTGAGGCACACCGCTAGTTACATCACCCACTCGTGAGCATGTTCTGTTGATCAGGACTTGCTGTGATCTATGTGATAACCAATTTGATATCCACAGAATAATATTAGTGTTTATCTTGAAAGTAAGTAATTTTTGCAGGGGCCCAATGAGGAAGTAAATCAAAAGCCTTGCTAAAATCCATATAGACCACATCATATGGTAGTTCATTATCAAGATTCAAACTAATCCTCTCATAAAACATAACAAGTTGGTAAGGCAGCTATGACCTTTTCTAAAACCATGCTGCTCATTATCTGATGCATTCAGTATAGGAAATATTAAATCTTTAATCAAGCTTCCCAATGTCTTGCACATTGGGAAGTAAGGCTAATAGGCCTATAGTTTTCCATTTATTTCTGTGTGCATGTGTGTCTGTGTAGTCATCTTGTCCATCATATGTCATGTTTGTAATGGTCTTTGACTGAACAAATAAAGTTTACTACTACCTTCCTTCCTGTATTATGTCAGTATATTTAAAAATATATTTCATAATATAATATATAATATATTGCACTGGCACAATGTATTTCTCAGTGTATTGACATAAATTAAAGCATATTTTTCAATATATTGCAATATATCCCATTTTCATAAGGGTGATAAGCCTAGGTTGACATTCCAGTTTAGGCTATTGCTGATCTTTGACTGCCGATTTGGAAATGGGGACCTTGAGAAGCCCAAATGCTGGCTAGGGATCTAAGATGCCAGTTCGACAACTTTCTTGTCGACCGGCGTCCTAGTAATGGATTTATGTTGACTGCAAGTTGCGGTCGACATAAATCCAGCAGGAGACCCAGTTCCTTTTTCCATTGGGGGCATCACCACCTGAATCCCCATTCAGGAAGCTCTGCACCCAAACTTCTGAACTTAAAGATCATCAACTTTGAGTCAGAGTTGATTTTGGGAGGGTGCAGGACCAGGGAAAGAGTGCCAGGGTCTTGGGTGGACTATTACAGTGAACTGTCAATGTTCTTGACATCGATGTGTTCGCTTTAATAGTGTCACCAAACAAGGCACACCCTGAAGTCATAGGGCAGCAGCTGGTCCTGTCCCTATCTGCACATTATGATCTATTAGACATTTTCTGCTCCAGGATTTACATACTAAGTATTCTGTGACTGGAACATGAGCCATTCAACTGAAAACCTCCCCATTACTGGGCAAATGCATCACACAGCCCTATATCTGACTACAGAATTGATTTAATGTAGCAGTACTGGATAATCAGGAAGTGATTATTAAAATTCTTCTTTTGGATGGAAGCATGCAGACACAGTTCCAGTTTCCATATCTGAAATTTTTTTTTTCTAGTGATCTTTAGTTTATTAGATATTTAAAATGTATTTCCATTGTTGTGGCTCTACCATAAATATGGTTGGTGCCCAATTTGCAGACAAGCTCCCCTTATCACATTTTGTTTTGTTTACTTCAAGGGACCCCATGCTGCACATTTCCACTATCCCTGTGTAGTACTGGGAGTCATGCACATGCGTGGTTGGCAGCAGAGGGTTCCAATTCAACATGGCAGGTGGAAAACTGTAAACAAAAACAAAGAATAACGGAGCAAATTACAGGGGTTAGTGCAGTGAAAACAAAGGATTAAAAGGTAGTGCTCAACAGAGTACAGGGAACAAACTATTACTAAAGATCCAATTTTTTTAATCTAGTACTGTTGCTTTAAAAGATTTGAAAGAATTACTTTTGTCAGAATAAAAATAAAACAATAATAATGTTCCAAGGACAGTAATAATAAGGATCCATAAAATGGATTAAGGTGAATACATTAAGCTTTAATGCTTATCTAAGAGAATGCCACTTAAATTAATTATTAATTAACATAGTCTAGTAGACTCAGAAGGAAAACAAAAGCCTTCCATGAGCTGCAGTAATAGTACGTATGATACATTAATATAATAACTGGACAGCAATTTTTCCCATTGCCTGACCGAAGATAATTTGTTGTTATAACCTGCAGGTTATAACGGCAAACACGTACTCACTTCAGTCATGAAAGAGCCACATCCCGATTGGCTCTTCACTTCCCATGGGAGGGCTAAACACGATACCAACATGGTGGTTCCACTTACTGAGGAGCCACAGCGAAAGTCCCATCGTATTATTTTAACAAAACAACTTCTCTAGTTGATCCTGCTGTCCAGAACTCACACCACATAGAAATTCCTGGAAAATGCTCTGAAGAGCTTCCCAGCCTACAAACAGGCTCCACACTGCTTCACTGCCTCTAGTAATAGCTCCACGGCGCTTCTCAGAGGTAAGTGCTATTGCAAGTAAAAGAAACAAAGTGAGACTGCAGTTTGAGGGACACAAAGCAAAAAGGGCTTAACAAAATACTCCTCACAAGAAATACACTTTTCTGATAGCAACACAGTGTGTGTGTTTGTTGTGTGTGTGTGTGTGTGTGTGTGTGTGACTGAGAGACAGTGTCAGTGTATCTCTGTGTTTCAGACTCAGGGCTGCTAAAATTGTTGCCCAGCAATTATAAATAATAAAGATGGGGAAGTGTTTTCAAATTCGAAATTAATAGTTGCCCTTGGTGTGGGATGCTTTAATAAACCTCTCATGCTTAAGCTCTCCGGGTTGTATGTGCATCCCACACCTCAAGCAACCATTAATTTCTCATTACACACTTCCCATCCATTATTGTATATATAATATATTACCCTGCTCTGAAGGAGTTGCATTGGCTTCCTACAGTATTAGATGTCATTTGAATTTAAAGTTCTTTCACTGGTTTTAAGGCCTTAAATGGACTGGGCCCCCTCTACATCTGTAAATTGTTGACAACCTACAAGGAGACCAGTCGGGATTCCAGAATTCTTTGTTCAGATACCAGGGACTTTTAAAAGTCCCAACATCAAACTTAAAATCTGCTGGGGACTGAGTTTTTCCTGTGGGTGCACCTAGACTCTGGAATAAAATTCTACTTATTATCTGTACTGCCCCTCTGTAGGAAGTTTCAAATCTCAGTTAATCTTGTTGATTTTATTATATTTTATTTATTAGATTAGACCTGTTTCTGTGGTGATTTATTAATTATATTAGATTTATTGTATTATGTTTGAGTTCTGGAAAAGCACTGTATAAAGCTGTCATCCTGTCTTGTCTTATCTTATCCTATCCTATCTTATCCTATTAATTCAAACTGTATATAATATCAACCGTATATTTAAAAGAATAGGACAAAATTAGGACAAGCTTAAATTCACTTAAATTATATATGTCCTTAATCACATAATAAAAAAAACGTAATCATATCAATAGTGGCTGGGTAAAGAGCCCCACACACACACACAAAAGAAAGCCTTATATCTCACTATTTTGTCCAGCTCATGCCATCATATAGAATTCAAGAGACAAAAGTTATTCCTTTTATCTAAGATAGTTCACTCTTACTGATTGCCATTTTGAGTTCAAAACTGTTCTTGGTAAAAGTCTACTCCTTTGATAAAAAAGGGTCTTTATCATCAGGCCAAGTAGCCACCTCACTTGTGGAGGAGGAGACAAAAAAAATACCTTTATGAAAACATTAGCAAATGGTGGATACTTTACTAGTCTCTGTCATATCCTCCTTCTCCCTTCTTACCTCCATTGAATGCATTTTGAGGTCTTTCAGCCTCTCCTCATATGGCTTCTGTGCAGACTGCACACCATCTTTGTTGCCCTTCTCTGGACAGCATCCACTCTGTCTAAGTGCTTCCTGAGATGTAGTCTCCAGAACTGGACACGGTACTGCAGAAGAGATCTCACCAGTGACATGTAAAGTGGCATCACTACCTCCTTTCTTCTCCTGGTGATGTCCCTCCACATGCACCCAGCATCCCACTGGCCTATAAGTTGCCAATGCCTAATAAGCTTAGGTTGACATTCAGTTTAGGCCATTACTGGTCCTTGACTGCCAATTTGAAATGGGGACCTTAAGACCCAAATGCTGGCTAGGCATAGGGCAACAACTGGTCCTATCCCTATATGCACGTTATGATCTATTAAACATTTTCTGCTCCAGGATTTCCATACAAAGTATTTTGCGACTGGAACTTGAGACATTCAACTGCAAACCTCCCCATTACTGGGCAAAAGCATCACACAGCCCTATGTCTGACTGCAGAATCAGTTTAAAAGCTATGAAAGAGTTATCAACTTCAGTCAGAATAAAATCAAATACATCAATTATTTAAGTCTCAGAAGTTGACCCTTGGCAAAATAGAACAAATTCAATGTTCATTCATAAAGATCCATAGAAGTGGGTTAGGTTGAACACGTTAAGCTATAATGCTGATATAAGAGAATTACATTGAAATTATGTATTCTAGTAGACTCAAGAAAAAAATCCTTCCATGAGCCATAGTAATAGTCGTATGATACATTAATATGATATATTACTCCTGCTCTGAAGGAGTTGCATTAGTTCTCAATTAGATGGTGTATT
Organism: Neoceratodus forsteri; assembly: GCA_016271365.2. Lineage (NCBI taxonomy): Eukaryota > Metazoa > Chordata > Ceratodontiformes > Ceratodontidae > Neoceratodus > Neoceratodus forsteri. Next base: position 1,723,998,526 of record CM057449.1, on the reverse strand, counting down.
GAATTTAAAGTTCTTTTGCTGGTTTATAAGGATCTTAAATGGACTGAGCCCTCTACATCCATGAATTGTTGACAACCCACAAGGAGAATGATTGGAATTCTAGAGTTCTTTGTTCAGATACCAGGGACTTTTACAAGTCCCAGCAACATGCTTAAAATCTGCTGGGGACCGAGCTTTTCTGTGGCTGCACCTAGACTCTGGAATAATATTTCACTAATTATCCGTGCTGCCACCTCTGTGGGAAGTTTCACATCTCAATTAACAAACTGGCTGTTTAGACAGGCATTTTCAGGAGACTATTAGGTTTTAAATCTTGTGGATTTTTTATATATATTTATTTATTAGATTACACATGTTGCTGAGGTGATTTATTAATTATACTAGATTTATTGTATTGTTAAACACTTTGAGTTCTGGAAAAGATCTATATAAAGTTCCTATCCTATCCTATCTTATTAATTCAAACTGTACATAGTATCAACCATGTATTTAAAACAGACAAAATTAGAATGACCTCAAACACACTTAAAATATGCATGCCCTTAATATTATTCTGCAGATCTCAATATATTCTATGAAATTGTTATGGACTAATTTTCTGTGGAAAAATACTGTTCAGTGGAATATTATTCTGTGAATCACAGTAGGTGGAATTCTGCAGGCTAACAAGTGAAATTCAGGTGGATATTCTGCTGGTGAATGGTCATTCCACACTAATTCTGACAGTGGAATTCAGCATTCCACAAAGCACTACCCCAGCCCAAAGCATAGATGGCATATCTGTAATAAATTTGAAAAAGCATATCAGCACCTACAGTGCATCCTTTTCTACTTTTTCCTCATCCTGGGCGAACACTCCATCATGTCAAAACTGGTGTCCTTCTCTCCCTTCAGAGCATCTCTATAAAATAAGTTGATCCTCTTATTTATCTCGAGCGTAGTGTGAAGCTAACAAAACAGTCATTTTAAAATTGAAGGAATAACGCATATTGACTGAGTCAGTTCGAATCCCTGAAAGCCACCAGCTCAAAAGCACACATTGGCTCTGCTGTTGGATTAGTGTTCCTGCTGCACAACTCATTTTAGGTGTTATTTGTGTCTCAGACCACTACCATGACTGGCTCCAACAAACATCTGCAACACCAGAAGCCCACCCTTGGGGCTGCAACTGTCTTGGACATCCCACCAACCAAGAAACTTCTGGAATATCAGGAGCCCATCCCCCACATTAGAATTGTCTTGTACCCTTCTGCCCACACCATCCACACTTTCTGCAATAAGAACCCATCATCTAGGTCACAGTGACTCAGATACCCGCTGTCCATCTAATAAAGTTTTGCATCACCAGGAACTCATCTAAAGTGTAGCTAACAATTATCTTTTAGCCTTTCTACTCACTCTCTCACTAACTAAATGTTGTGATAGCAGGAGCCCAAACTCAGTGTTGCTCAAGGTCTACCTCCCCACTCACTGATTCAGAGACCAGTGGTCATCCACAGTGTCACACAAGACAAAACAAGTGCCCATTTGGTAACAGCACTCCATGACCCCTCCATACCCACCAACTTATTTTGTTACTGGAAGCCCATTCCTAGTAGCAACAAGAGCATACTCTCATCACTAATTGCAATCCTGAGTGCCCATTTCCTGTGTCAGAATAAACAGAACCTGCCCTATGAAAATTCCATTTTAACACCCAACCTAGTCCCCTACCCCTACTGACCCGACCTGTTGTGGCACAAGGGCCCATTTCCAGTGCCTCCAGGACCCCCAAACCCTTTATCCCCACAGACAGCAGACAGTCGAACCTCACTGCTTACCTCTTCATCTGACTGCTTTTGAAACACATTACCTCAGTCTTCATTATGATGAAAAGGCATCGTTTCGTTGGATTGTGGTTTCCAATAATGACATTCAGGAAGTGGCCTACCAAAGAGGTAAGTGATGGGCTGTGCTGATAACTATCTAAAGGAGGTTAAGCCATTGGATATCAGGGACTGCTTTGGCAAGTGTGAGGAAATGGGGTACCACTGGACATCAGGGACTGCTTGGCAAGGGATGGGGTTGAGGCACACGAACTTGATGTGCAGAAATTCATCATAATGCATTTAGGAAAGGATAAGAGTCCGGAAGCAAGATACAGTAATACCTAAACAGTTTGAGATTACTTGATGCCAGCACAAAATGGACCTGAGTATTATAATTGGCACTTTGGCAGCACTTGAAAGGGATCAGCAGTGTGGGATGGCTACAAAGAACCCTATACATAAAGGATCTCTGTATACACAAGCAAAGGCACATACCTTGCCACTCAGCTATATGCTCAGGAGCTAGCCCCAGCAGGACAGGCAGAGTAAGCGTTTCCTCTCATGGTACAGCCCTCTCCTTAACTATGAAGTAGTGTGAAAGGAGGAGCGACCAGAAGTGTGGAACTGGTCTGGGCACCAGGCTTCCAACAGGAAGCCTGGTCCAACTCTGAAGTGGATACACTTCCTGTAGGAACAAGGAATCATGAGATTTGACAGTCTATGGCCAGGACTGTCATATATCTTCATCATTTCATAATATTTTTTATAAAGCAAATCATTTCTGCCAACCTTGGGTGGATCTGGATACAACTAACAGTTAATTGATGGGGCTGCATGAGCCCAAAATATACTATGCTGGAGGTCATGCAGCACCAATGGATGCTTTTTTTCCTCTTATATTGGGGCCCAAGTAAACACCACAAGCAGCATATACAGTACCTTGCTATATTGTGCATAGGCATATCAGGGTGCCCAGTGTAGCCATGTCTTCTTCTCACCCCCACCACAACTGGATATAAAATAGTGTGAAATCTAACATGGTCGGGGTTGACATGTTTATTAAGCTGTGGTATTTAGTTCATGAACCTGCAGTTGCCCATGGCATATACTGTAGGTCCATAAAAAAATTCATGTATAGAGCCTAATGTGAATATGCATCAAAAGAAACTTTGTAAGTAGATCAAGAGATACTAAAATGATCTAGTACAGATTCATAGTGGTTTCCTGCAGGAATTGGGGAGTTCATTGCTGGCCTAACATTAGAACAACCTAGGTGGTTGGTACTGGAGTTATTTCAATGTTTGGGTCATGATGATTTCCTAGTGTCTGCAACAGTTTATTCAACATATGAATATGTTACACTTCTGTGACTCATCAATTTGGCCATGCTTTGGACCTGGTTTTCTAATTAGGGCTGAATGTGTTTAATGTCAGAGTCAAAACAATTGCATGGTCAAATCATCTGAGATTTCTTATCAGAGCTGTCCCAAAATGAGCATCCCTCCCAGTGAAGTTAGTTCAGTACCAACCTTTACATATTCTGGATCCCACTGGGCTCTTTTTGGTGTTAAACTGCCTGAGCTTGTTACAAGTGTGTGCTGAGGAGTTAAGGCAGCAGCTAGGGCTTATAACACACTCATCACATCAGCACTCAATTCCTTTACACCAGTTTGTGTATGCCCAAGAGCCTGTCATCAGAATTCACCCTCTTTCAGTGAGGAACATAGATGGTTGAGGCCAAGGGCAAAGGTTGTAGCATTTCTGGTGGAGATCAGGATCATGTGAGAACAAACTAACTCTGAGAGCCCAATATAAGGAATGTCAGAAATCACTTTGAGAAAGGCTGAATTCTTGTCATGGGTGATTGCTTCAGGGAGAAACAGACCTGCTCATCTCTTCCACACTGTGGTCAGGCTGTTACTTCTGGCTTGTCTACTATATGAGGAGAGTTGATGCAAGTGAGATGTGGTGAGTTTGGTCAGTTTTTCTTTGATAAAGTGTCCTCTATTTAATCCTTGAGCTCCCTAAGTGAGCTGTTCTGGCCCATCATGGCCCAGTCTGTGATGAGTAAAGGCCTTCTGTCAATTTAGGGGTGAGTTTTGGCCCTCCAACTGAAGAGATTTTCTGTCTGATCTCAGAGCTGCATCCCACCTTCTGTTCACTAGACTCAGAGTCAGCCTGTTTGTTGGTGCGCTGCCAGTAGCCACTGGATCCTGTGATTATGGAGACACTCTGGTATTTACTTAGGGATGGTGTTTTCCTGTAGCTGTGAAAGAGCTGGGGTGAAACCTTGCCTAAAGAAACAATCATTGGACCCGTCAACTTATTCAACTGCAGACCTGCCTTGAACCTTCTGTTTTAGGGCAGGTGATTGAGAAGGTGATGATGAAATAACTTGAGGCTAATTGGAGCTGTTCTGTCTTCAAACCATTCAATCGGATTCAGGGACTGTAACAACACAGAGATGGAACTCATCAGAGTGCAAAATTAACTTCTGCTGGCTAGAGACAGAATACAAACATAAAAACATATGAAACTTGCTGGCAGAAACAGGCCTCACAGTCTATCAAGTCTGCTCAAATGTGCAGCTAGCACCCATATACTGCAGCTGCCCCACCCCATTCCTTTCTTACCCTCGGAATCTGCTCAGCCTTGTTTACCCAGCCTCTCCCTTGTCCTATCTCATGCCCTTTTGAAACTGCCCACCATCCTGCATGCCACCACCTCCTCTGGTAGAGTGTTCCATTTCAACACCACCCACTCAGTGAAATAATGTCTCCTTATCTCCCTCCTGAATCTGCCACCCTCCAGTCTTAGCCAGTGCCCCTCCTTGTACCTTCACTTCCCTCAGCTTAAAAACCCCTATGTGCGGTTTGTTGATCCCCTCAAGTATTTGAAAGTTTCAGTCATATCCCCGATCCTTCTTCCTCCAGGGTGTAGCAACTCAAGTACTCAGCCTTTCTTCATAGGTTCAGCCTTCCAACCCCTGTATTATTTTTGTTGCCCTCGCTACACTACCTCGAGCAGCCTGATATCCTTCATCAGATACAGATGCCAATACTGCATGTAGTACTCCAAATGGGGCTTGACCAGTGATCTGTACTGGGGCAGGATCACATCCTTGTGTCTGGACAAGAATCTCCATGCAATGCACCCCAGCATCCTATTGGCCTTAGCCACAGCCTTCCTGCATGAGCAGAGTTCTTCATGCTCCCTGTTACTATGACCCCTATATCTTTCTCCTCCTTAGTGGCAACTAACCGCATCCCACACAACCAATATTCCCTCCTCGGGTTCTTTACCCCAAAGTGCATGACTTTGCAGTTCTTTGCATTAAAACCCAATTGAAACCTTACTGACCACTCTGCAAGTCTGGTTAGGTCACCCTGTAACCTCTGCCACCCCTCCATGTCATCCACAACAGCCCCCATCTTGGTGTCATCAGCAAACAAACTGATCATGCTCCCAACCCCATGGGCAATGTCCAATATGAATAGACCAAACAACACTTGCCCCAGCACAGAGCCCTAAATTTTGCCGCTGGTCACAGGCTTAGAATAGAATGTTCCATTCTGGTTCTCATCTAGCTCTCATTGCATTCGAGATGGTAGATCATGGCATTTAACTGTTCAACTGAGGGACTTAATGAAACCCAGAGGCACTGTTCTGAGGGAGTTTAATCCTTCCTTTCCAGCTGGGTGCAGCGGGTAGCATGGGAAACTTTACTACATGCCCTGCTACCCTGACCTGCTGGGTACCTCAAGGTTTTATTTTATTTATTTGTATTTATTTTATTAATTGATAATTTTGATAACTGGGTAGGTACAGGGTTTGATCTTATCACCCATGTTTGTTTTTAGTATATATACTGTCACTGGGACAGCCAAATCGATGATAAAGTCTGCAGTTTGCTGCTATTCATATGATACTCATCTATATCTGTCTTTGCCCTGGGAGTATGATGCCATTGATGTGCTGAATAGACGTCTGGTCGATGTCATTGATTGGATGTCCTTCAGCTGGCATAGGCTGAAAACAGAACAGACAAAAGTGCTACTGGTGGATGCAGGTGCCCATAGGCTAGCAGGTTTAGGAGTGACAGTGTTAGGATTACAACTGGACTCAAGCACTCAAAGCCAAGGATAGGGTGAAAACTCTGGTGTCATCATGGATTATAAACTGACTCTAGAACATGTGGGGTCTGTGATGGATTTTTGTCTTAGAAAAAATGCCTGGATTAAGCCCGAGTCTGGCGGACCTAAAGACACTGGTGCATGGCTTTCTAACATCCAGGCTGGACCATTATTATGTTCTTTACTTCAGGCTGTCTGAAGGGTTCATGCACTGCTTGCAGCTGGTGCAAGACCACAGTTAGATTGGTAGACCAAGCTTCCCACTTTGAGCATATCACTCCCTGTAAACTGTATGTTCATTGGCTGCCTGTGGCGTGGCCCATCTCCGTCAAAATAGGTTTGTTAACATTTAGAGCCCTACATGACCTGGGCCCCAGCTACCCGAAAGAGTTCCTCTGTCCATATGATCCTAACTGCCCTCTCCATTCTTTGGAGGTGGACCTCTTGAAGGTTCCAGGGTCCTAGCTTAAGTTATTAGGGGTCTGGGCATTTGTTGTATCAAAGCCCATCTTTTGGGATCAGCTGCCACGAGGTCTTAGGAAGGCCCTTTGTTGAAATATTTAAAAGGGGCTGAAATTCCAACTCTTTGCTCTGGCTTTTTGCCTTAGTAATGATTTTCCTGGTAGCATACCAGCTATATTACCTACATGTAAGCATTAATGCACAACAGAGGAGTGTTCTACTAGGAAATTAATGCCCGATTGGGGTTGGGCCTCAACCAGGCATTAATTTCCTAGTAGAGCCTGAAGTTGAGTGTGTTAATTCAACTGTAACATGGCAAGTACTTACAAAATTAACAGATGCAGATGTTAGCTGTGAAGAATGAGACACGAGACATTGTCAATGTTTCAATGGCTTTTATTGGATTTGTCAATTGGACATTCATTAATATTGTGAGAGTAACTTGAAATCCATGTTTATACATAATAGGAATTCTTGAGGCACTATATGTAATTTTTATCTACACTGTTAAACATTTTCAACGTGCAGAAGTAAACTTACTAAACTACTCAAAAACATTTTTACCACCGTCTCTAGAGTGGCAAACAGCATTATGGGATACTTTATTAGCATGTTTGTATCCACTGACAGAGCAGATTACCCATGGTGTCAGCTTTTAGATATTACAACAACATATAACATGAATTTGTATCCAATGAGTGCAAAAAACAAAGGTACAGATTTTACACATTAAAATATATTTTCTGCTGTTACTTGGTGAAATTGATAGCTTTCTGTGGAACTGAACTTATTTCTCCCTTGTCAGCATAATTAACTGTGCTGTGGACAGTAAAATAGCTGAGGTTGAAAGGGCTGCTACAAACTGCAGCTATGGATTCACTTTGTGGCTAATTGCTGTGCTTTGTGTTTTCCTCTGTGTGGATGTTCAGGAATAGTACGTTCTTTCTCTTGCAGGTTTGCTGCCTCATTCCTTTGTTGTTTAACGGCTGTATGTTTGGAGAGACTGCATGAGTTCACAGGGGTGGGTGGTTGGGCAATTACAAATGCTCTTATTTCATTCTTATATGGTGGCAATTTTAATGTGGTTACACAAAGTACTACAATGCCCACTTCATTTTGTAGCACATGTGGCATTTTAACCAGTGTGATTGCTGCATTTCAGTCTTCTACTTTTGCCATTTTACAACTGTTTATAATTGCTATGCATTAGTTAATATGTTGTGTTGTGGTTGTAGTGTTGTTTTAAGGCACCCAGAGTCTGTGGGATTAGGCTCCTAATAAATTATAATGCTACTACTACAGCTATAACTACTACTACTACAACTTCTACTACTCCTCCCACTACCACTACTATAACTACTACTACTGCAACTACTACTACTACTCCTACTACTACTACTATAACTACTATTGCTACATAGTTTGACCCCATCTTGGACATATACAGTAGTATTGGTCAGGAATCAGGATTATGACTCTGGGATAACAAATGCATATTTAAATAGTAAAAAGACAAGTGACTAAGAAAAAACAATAAACATGCAAATGCTGAAACTGAGCGATTATTTGAAAACAATGTGAATGCATTGTTTCACTAAGATATCCAACAAACTTGATTTTAAATATTTTGTAACACCACAGTCACGTGTTTCTAAGGAATTTTGTGTTTGTTTTGTTTGATTGCTAAGGAAATAAATGAAAATGCAAAACACTGGCTAAGATGTTTGTAATCCTAGAGCTCTTGGAAAAAGAATGTCAGTGTCTAATGTTACATTTTACAACACTGGAAAGGCTAATTATTTTGGTTGCAAAAACTGTGAGTTGTAACAAGTTCCAGAAGTACTTAGTAGTATATACAGTAACATTCTTGACTTTTGAATGGCTTAGAAATTCTCAAGAACTGGAAGACTTGGTTTAATGCAGTAAGTGTTAGAATTACAGGGGGCTTGCCAAGGCTAGGACTTCATACTGTAGCAGTGAAGTCAGCCTATGTAACTCCCTGTGGCTCACACATCACTGCCACAGACTTATAATGTAAAAGAGGCTCTTTTATAGACAGAGACTCCGTAGGCCCCATTGCTTTCAAGGTTCATGAAGTATAAGGCCCTAAGCGGACTGGGCAAATATTCTGAATACCAATTCTAAAACTGGATTTGAGCATAGTGTTTGCAGCATCTACACTCTGCTGCAGCACCGTGCCTTTCTGACTGACGTATGAGGCAGCATCCTAGCACTGGTGCAAGGCCTTGTGGTGACATAGGATGCCTAAGAACAGGGATAAGAATGAAAGTCACAGAAAAGGTGATTGCTACTTTTGTTAGCTCACTAAGAGCTTATAAATTCTTTTACACATGGTTTTCATGTCTGTGTTTGTCAGAAGTTAAAACCAGATGCCTGCACATGCCAGCCTTAACCCAAGTTAAACCACAGTTCGCATCGCACCTCTGTTAACTTGGATAAAGCAACCATGATTCTCTAAAACCACATTCTAGCCTATATTCTAGCAGGGTAAGAACACAGTTTTAGAACACAGTTCCAGCACGAGTTATATCATGCTACAATCTTGAAGCAAACCTTTTAAATCATTAAAGCAAACTGAAAACACTTTAAAATGCATCTTATTCTAGCAATGAGTGTAGTAAATAATCCTGAGTGAACTTTGCAGACTGCAGGGTTCTCGGAATGTATAAAAGATGCCCCACATTTTCATTCATAAATACAAAATTAGAATTCCAAGAATTTCACCAGCTAAATTAAAATGTCACTAGCCCTACTAGTGAAATTATATTTACAGTTTTATTTTTCACCTAATTAATAAATCATTTTGAATGTTAAGGCATCCTTAAATAGAAATCACCACAACCAATGTGCTAAGTTTGCAGCTGCTACAGTAACAGCAAAGTAATCTGCTATTACAGTATTTACAAACATGCATAAAGTACTCCTCTGGTTATTATGTTGCTTCAGTGTTGTTAACACTGCCTTGCACTATATGGTCTTAACTGATTGTACTCTCCTGGGACATGCCTGAAAATAGTCAAATGTTTGCCCAGTGCACCTTACCTGGTAAACAAAAACTAAATAAATAAAATAAATACATTTCTGACTAGATTTTGGAAAACATACTATCTGCAACACTTGGATAGTTAATGCATATGCTAATGTGCACTGGGAACTCATTGGACCGAGGCCACCAAATCCTGCAGTGTTTGACCTGCAGAGCTGCTGGATATTATGCACTGGTATGGCATAAATACACACACCCTTTTCTCCAGCTATTAGTACCAGGTAACAGGATTTGTGGGCTTCTGTTGTTCCCACTAGCACAGGGTCCCACCATTGTGTAAACTGAATAACCAAGGTGAAAATGTTTCCCCAAACAAGGATTCTATACTCCTTCTATTTGGACAGAATAACTGCCACACAAAGCACTTGACCCTATTCACGACAGGGCAGGGCAGGGCAGATTATGCACCAGAAAAATGCATAATGAGCTGCACAGCTGCACACTGTGTACCCAGTCCCTGCCAGGCACATGGGTGAGAATTCACTAATTCCAGCTTGCAAAATGTGTGGCCACATAAGTTCATGCAAGTGGCAGGGCTAGCCGAGGTGACAGACCAGGGCCAGACAATGGGCTTTCTGTCTGTAGCCCTGGGAGGTCCCAAAGTAGATTCAAGGCTCTCTGGAAACAGGTAATCATGGGATATGGCAGTGAGTCAGCACAGGAACTTCAGTGTCCTCTGCTGCAAATTTGATTTTATTCATTTGCAAACATCTGACCCCTGCTGCTATATTCCACTTTCCAGCCCTCTGTGACATGGGGGGTATGTGGCTGCAGGACAACTGGATGCCTCTTGGGGTGCACCCATTAGGGCAGGTCTCTGGCAGATGTAACAAACACCCCTGCTACACTGGCCTGGCAGAGCATAAACTGCATTCTGCTCACCGCACTCTGCAAGTCACTTCTGTTATGCCCTCCCCTCCACCTGCTTGACCGTTATGCAATTGTATGATGAAGATATGGTCAGTCCCTGGCAGGACACAGTGGGAGTGGCCCTATCATAATTTGTGGGTGTCCTTGGGACACCCAAGATGGAAGGTATCCTGATCCTATGTGCCATGTCTGGTGGCACCTAGGGCTGCAGATTATGTAAGCAATAATACTTGACAGGGTGGGCATTATTGGGAAATACCAACTGCCCAGGGGCATAATGAGGCCCACGACACCACAGGCGGAGGGCCCATAGCCCTGGAAGGTCGGTATTTCCCAATAATGCCCACCCTGGTGGGTATATTGCTTTAGAAAATGGCTATCTGTGTACATTTTAATGAAGTTGTAAATAATACGGTAAATGCCTGTGAAAAAATTAATAGAACTATTTGAGATACATGTATTTATAAAGTAGTCCATAGGCTGTTCCTAGTGCTGTTGCTCCTGCAGCATTCTGGTGGGTTGACAACCCTCCTATTGCTGCCCCAAGCAGAGAGAGAGAGTCACACACACAGGCGCTGATTGCTAAAGGAGAAAGGGAATAAAGTCTTCATAGGACTGACTGGCAAGTTTTCTTTTTGGTGTTTGTTTCATTTTTTCGTCTGAAGCTCCATCTGTGTGCTCTGTGACTTTGACCACAATGTAAGAAGAAGTACAAAAAGTGCCATTCATGGTCGATGTAGAAGGAAAGAAGAGATTTCTTGAGGATTTATTTAAACAGTGAGGTAAATGCTTTTTGTTGCTGACTGATTGCGAGAGTTCTGCTGAGTGATTATTGTCTGTTTTCAGTCGGCAGAGTACTGCGAGATCGCACTCGGGAGACAGCTTTCAGAGTGTGTGACAGTGTGGTCAGGAGAGTGATGCAGTTGAGTGACTCTTCCAACCGCAGGATTACTGGAGTGTTTTTTATTTGTTTTAAGATTAGGGCGGCTGCAAGTAATTCTGTTTGGTTTGGCTAGGAAGCAGTACCTCTCGCTAGCGAAAAGAAAAGATGGCGGGCATTTTAAATTTTGCTCGGGGCATTTAGCCAATTAAAAAGCAGGCTGGGCACCAGTATGGAGTGTTAGGCAGTGAGGTGCCACTTGTACTGGCACTTGTTGTTTACTGGGCATCTATTGAAAATAAATGCCCAGGTTGGAGCCACTTTCAACCAATCAGGATAAAGAATCCACTTTGCCCATTTTCTAATAGTGCATAGGGCCTAAGTTTCTGCTGGAACTGGATCAGGAAATTTGTTCTTATTGTTTTCTGCACAGGCTGCTGACCAAAAGCTTATATTTAAAGCAACAGTACTTGATAGTCAGCTAAACATTTCATCACATGATTATTTTAACAAAACTATATCTCTGATAAAGTAGATTATTCATTAGCATATTTGTATATCCCTCAGATGTGTTCAAAACAGCATATATTACTAATTTTTATAACTTAATTACTGAAGTCGTTAAAGATGGCTGTTAAAGCAATTAATGAAAAATCCCTCCCTTGAGGTTATTTTTGATTTCACATACTGGATTCACGCTGTGGATATATTAGAAAGGTGCTAGAACACATATCTGATGGTGAACAGTGCAGCACACTACCAAAATATTTTATTTATTCACATGGGCACGGCAAGGAGCAGTTACTTAAAAAACCTTTAAAACCCCATGTGTCAGTTCAGGAATGAAATACAATGCAATGAAAAAGACACATATTATTTGCCTACGAAATCCAGTCTTACTAAAAACAGTAGGCGTGATTTTCAAAGGGTGACGTAGGATTCATGGCAAGCCTAAGTCCAACCCATTGTTGGGTGCAGCTTTCGTAAACTCCTTGGACACGACTACACCTGATTTTTGTACATTATACACCATTGCAACATTTTCCACACTTTACAGCAGCTTGTGCCAAAGATGTGGCACAAGCCGGTAAAGGGTCCCCAAATGATACAAGTTAGGCAATAAAGAAGCTGGTCTAGCTTGGTGCATCTGGTGCTTGGGATTGTAAATCCTGATTGCCAGCCAGGAGAATGCCACAAGCCCAGTGCACCAAATGATCGGGAACCAGGGCATTCTCGGGGCTCTGAAAATTCAGCCTTGTATGTTTTTCTTTTTCTTTTTTATGCTGTTTAATATTACTTTTAAGCATGCTCTGAAATGCAATAGAAACAAAATGTCCTGTTTATTAATAAAAGAACATTTGACATGACAGGACAGAAGAGGAACTTCTGTGTGCTGCACAAATTAAAAGAAGATATTGTGGGGCTGGCTCCATGGCACTGAGTGATGGGGATTGCTCTGATATGCTAGCAGCCCAGTTTCCTGCCTCACACCCAAGATATCAAGAATTTAGGCCAGCAGGGAGGGTGAAGAGTGTCCTTTGGATACTCTCCTCTGGGGGCTTGCAGTGCAGCTCTCCACTGGCTCCTGGTGGTGGATGTCGAGGTGCTGAGTGATCGTGTGGGCGACCATGGGCTGTCAGTCACCCCAAGGCCAGCCATGCATACACACAACCAACAGGGAGGAGGGTGGGTGGGACATGAACAGGAAAATGCAGTAATATACTAGATGATTACCTCTTTGACCCTCCCATGCCTTGACCTTCCCAACAGACTCAGTGGGCATGCCCTGCTTGGCCCCAAAATGCCACTTCTCGACTTCGTCATGGTGTTGCCCTGCTGGTGTCAGGCTGACCAGCGGAGAGGGACGTAAGGTGCTCTCAGGTGTACTTTCTGAAATAATGGCTGGGGAGGCTCCTGGCAGGGTCAAATGGCCCCGTGATGTGTCCTGAGGTCTGGAGTGGATGCATGTCCCAGCAGGATCCATGATGAGTCGTCATCAAAATATTTGTTGAATGACCCGACAGCAAAACTGGTAGGTCAACTGCATTTTGCAGTTGGCTGCCGGTTGCAAAAGTAACAAGTGTTTTCTTTTGAGGGCTTCACCCTAGAACGCCCCATGTGGGGGCATGCCCTGCACCCTCCCACTTAGGATTCTCAACTCCAAGTCAGAGCTGAGTCAGGGGTGCAGGACTCCCTACAGTCAGTGCGGGTGCCAGTGGGTTCCCTACAGTGACATGGCACTGTTGTCGCTGTAGAGGACACTGCTGTCAACATGGTAACATCGGGGATGCATACCATCCCAGCAGAGTTTAGTTGTGGGGTGAACCTGGTTGGAAAAGGGATGGCGCTGTATGGGCCTCAAGAAGTGTGGAGCTGGTGGGCATGGACAGAGAGGAAAAAAAAAGCTATTGTATTTCACTTAGAGTCCCTGATATCACAGTTTACATTTGGAAAAAACAAAATTTTGAAACACATTTCAGGTTCTGTTCTATATATTTTCCATATCCAGCTGCTTTTTTCATAACAACTAAATAACTGTGTACATCAACATGAACACAGCACCACTGTCCTAAACTTCATCTCTGGCTGCTTCTCTTCATCTGACATCACAATCCCCTGCTTGTGACATCACTGTCTGTTGCTAAGGAAATTATTATGGTGTCATAAACAGAGGATTTAGATGCCAGGTACAGATATAGATAGAGCAATTGCAGTCTATAGGGTCATGAGCCTGAATTTCAAGCCAAGGTACCCAGTTATTTTGAAAAGGAAGATACTGTGAATGCAAAAAAATAAGATTATGTAAAACAGAAGCTGAACTTTGTCTAAACAAATGTTTTTATCTTGAACACATCTCTGTGGTGGTGGTGGTGGTGGGGGAGCCAGTGAGTTTGAATGAGCCCCATAACATCCTCAGCATTCGTTAGTCCCAAAGCCCCAAATCATGTAACTTCTGTTCATGTATTGGATCAGCTATGTGTGAGATCATAACATAATTAACATCCCTTTTCATCAATGTTAGCTCATGGTTGGAGTGAGCGATCCCTATCTTATATTTATCATATATGTATTCCACAGCACATGTACTTTTTCAAAGTGTGGGACCAACGTGGGAAGATGTAAAATTCTGTGATCAGTTTTCTGCACTGTATTTACTTATACACTCTACCAGCTGTTCCCATCCTACTTCTCTCGCTCTCTCCCTCACTCTTTTGTTTGTCCCCTGACCTGCATCTGACTTCATCTCGAGCCACTGTTTTGTGGCCTGTTATAACTCTCTCCTCTCAACTTCTTTCCCCAGGTCACCTGACCTTGACTTGGCACTACTGCCAAACTGGCCCTGGCTCCATTCATAGCTGACTGCACTGAAACTCCTGCCCACCACCCAGAACTAAGGTATGAACACTAAGTCTCTGGGAAGCAAGGCTCTTAAGCTGCACAGCTGATTGGCTGCAGTAATCTTTACCAGACTCCTCATTGGCTGATTAATGAGTCCGTGTTCAACGCCTTTTCTAGACTGCACTGCTTGGCTTTTAAAATTGTAATTAGAAAGGGTATTTTGTCCCACCCACCCACCCTGCCCAGCCTCACCTCTATTAAATACGGTATTTCCCCTACCCCCAGCTCCTCTCTCTCTCTCTCTCTCTCTCTCTCTCTCTGTCTCTTTCTCTCTCTACACACCATGCCACACCTCTGGGATCTCTCTCTAGCATTACTCAAGGACAGCTTTGTTCTAGTTCAATACACGCTCTCCAGCCATTGGTCAGCTCACTCTCCCTCTCAGGCCATCCATTGAGCCATCCCTTGCTTGACTGAGTCTAACCCATTTGGAGTCAAGTTTATAAACCCCATCCTTCAATAATACCTCCTGCTCCCAGAACTCTTCAGATTCAAATTGTCTACACCAAGGCCTCCAAGTGTCCCTCTGCTAGGCTCAGGCATCTCCAAATCCTGAACAGTCCACAAGAAATCTAACCCTTTCTCAACAAAATGGTCCTGCCCAAGCCTTTCCTATACACTGTCCTTGTCTCCTTGTCTCTTATCTCCTCCACAGGTCCTCCAGGCTCCCTCACCCAAATAAAAGCCCCAAAATGTTCCAGAATTGTGCACCTCTCAAACAAGCTCCTCCTACCTACACCCGATAGGCACCCTGTTACTCATCAATACGCCCCCTTGCTGGTCCTAGCATCCTACCTCCTCAGATGTTAACCGCCAAGTCACTTATCAGGGCAGTCAGATCTGCCCCAGTTACCTTCCCGTATACCAGAAAATTCAAATTCACTGCTGCATTCTCTTTCTCCTCCTCATCCTACTTCTTTGTGGCGATATGAACTAACCCAGCCCCCAGGCCAGGCCACATTTGCTAAGCTCCCACAAAGGCCTCACCATTGCGCTGTTAACATCAAGTCTAATACCTAAAATTGACCAGTTAACCTGCTGGATTGTTGAGCACACTTCTGATGTCCTGTGCCTGACTGAAACCTGGCTCTCAGTAAGGATCCCTGATGACTCCTTAACCTCTCAAACTATACTCTACTCAGGCAAGATCATGGCAAACGTGGGGTGTAGTAGCCATCTATACAAAACATCACTCTCATGCACAGCTGCATATAAGGAATCACATGAGCTCCCATGAAGTCCTCCTGACACACTCACCCTACCCGCCTCTAGCCTTCTATTCATAGAGACATAGAAGCATAGAATTTGATGGCAGATAAGGGCCCCTTGGCCCACCTAGTCTGCCCATTTCCCTACCAATGGATAAGCTGCAGATCCTATTTTCCAACAACCTACTTCTTCCTACCCCCCACCAGAATTGCCTTATGTCTGTCCCATGCATTCTTGAATTCCCCACTGATTTTGACTTCATGGCCTCCTCAGAAAGGCTGTTCCATGCATCCACAACCCTCTCTGTGGAAAAATACTTCATCACATTACCTCTGAGCCTTGGGTCCTGTGCCACTGGCCTCTAGGTACTCAACAATTCTTTCCTTCAGAAGTAATTCCATCATTTTCCCTACCACTGAGGTCAAACTAACTGGTCTGTAATTTCCTGCCTCTGCCCTGCTTCCACTTTTGTGACATGGAATCACATCCACCTCCTCTGGTCCTCAGGTACCACCCCATCCTCCCATGATTTGTTAAAGAGAGTAGTCAGTGGTGTTACTAGTTCTACCCTTAGTTCTTTCAGAATTCTGGGGTGAATCCCATCAGGCCCCATTGCTTTGTCCACCTTCAGTTTTAAGAGATCTTACATCGAGAGTGCGTTCACCTCTTCCCATCTTCCACGTGAATCACTAGTTTCCTCACTAATCATCCTTCCTGACATGACCTCCAAAGGAGAACCGTTTCTTTCTTTCTTTCTTTCTTTCTTTCTTTCTTTCTTTCTTTCTTTCTTTCTTTCTTTCTTTCTTTCTTTCTCTCTCTCTTTCTTTCTCTCTCTCTCTCTTTCTTTCTTTAAGTCTCGGATTAAAGTACCTTTGAGTCAAAGACTCTTTTATAGAAGGTTCCATGTCAGAGTAAACACAACACAGCAAATAATTAAATACAAGACAAGTGGAATACATAATACATTGAGTTGGGTACAATCATTCATAAAAAGTTACAGACAGGTAAGGAGCTAACAATTCAGGTTACAGCAAGAGTTACAATCTGGTTAAACTTTCACATTCAGTTTTCGTGAAGAAGTGCAGTAGGTTTCGGGACTTAATGAGATACACAGGGGAAGGGCGGAGAGGATTCTGTCAGGAATCTGATATTGTCATAGGAGTGCAGAAGAAGAGAGAAGGGAAGGATGCTGTCAGGATTTGACATTGTCAAGTGGAGAATTGAGAGATGAGAGGAGGGAGGACAGAGGGTTGGTATGGAGTGTAGTGGGTGGTGGAGGGGAGATGGGTGTATAGGACAGTGGGGGGTAGGGAAGAAAGGGCAGGCAGGGGTCTGTGAGCAGTGTTTCGGAAGGAAGTGCAAGGAGAAGAGGGAGCACAGGAAGGAGGGAGGAGGAAGGTAGAGACAGGAAGGGGAAGGAGAGGAGGGACAAGTAGCAGGAACAGGGAAACAGAAAGGGGAGAAAAGGTGGGACAATGGATGGGAAGGTCAGGATGGTGAGGGTGCAGAGAAGGCAATGTGTGAGGTTGAAAAGGGCATAAATGTGGCAATCACAGCTGCTAACAGAAGTGAGGTGTTGTCTAAGTTTCTGTTTGAATGGGCCCAGTTTAGGTTCTTCTAGGAGTCAGCAGGGAGTTTATTTATCCAGTTAGCAGCACGATACCTGAAGAACAGTTAGGCTTGCATGGTCTGACAGAAAGAGGTCAGATAAGTGTGCCTGGAGGCACTCCTGGTGTCCGCAGGTTGACAGCATTCATGATGAACTTCTGAGAAGATGGGGGTCAGCTAGATTCTGCAAGGAGATTTTAACCTGGACTGGCTTGCCCACTAGTCTAAACCCACTTCACCAAGATCAGTCCGGCAATCTAACCAACTGCTAAACAAACCCATCTGCTACAATCCCCACTCCCAAAACCACTATCTAATTGACTGGATCCTCACCAAGCATCCCCATAGGGTAACCTCATCTGATACCCTTGTAAATGATCACTGCATTACATACTGCATCAGAAAATCCCACCTGCCCAAATCTGCCCTAAGTACATAAACAAATGCTACCTAAACACATTGAACTCTGAACCCTCCTAACCAGCATCTATCATGCCGACACCATGTGTATCGCTGCCCCAATGTTGAAGCTGCCCTTTCCAGCTTCTTGTGCACCTTCACAGACATCTGGGACTCCCACATCCCCTGAAAAGCTCAGGATGAAAGAAATATCACCATAAATGGATTGTGGCCCCATCCTCACCTTATGCAAGGCCAGGGACAAAGCCTGGTCTGTTTTCAAAGCCCTTTCTAGCACTAAAGACAGACAGGCCTATAAAACCATCTGCAATGCAAGCACAAAGGCAATAAGACAGGCAAAAGTGGACTTTGTCAACTCACAACTGACCCACGCTCATCCTTCAAATTCTGGAACATAATTCACTCACTCTTGATCCTCCAGCACAACCCAGTACTCCTGTTTTCAAACAGCATGGCCAGCCCTTACAGAGCCTAACAGCGTTGTTAATACCCTCAATAAATTTTTCACAACTTGTGCCATGCCCTACAGCCACACACCTAAATCCTCTGCCTCCCATCACTTCCCATCAGAACAACTTCAAATTCCCACCGTCTCTAAATATGAAGCCATCAGAGCCCTCCGCCCGCTAAATACGAACAAATCCATCCCTAATGGGATCCACCCCAAACTCCTGATCTCCACTCCTGCAATAACTAAACCACTAACCCATCTCCTCAGCCTTTCCTTGTCCATAGGTATGGACCCACAGGCCTGGAAACTGCCTTAGTCATTCCTCTTCATAAGAGGGGATCCTGTTTGTCCAGAAATTACATGCCCATCTCCTTCCTCCTGCTCTTACAAAGCTCCAGGAATCCCTGGCACACTTCAGGCTGGCAGAATACCTCACCACAAACAGTCTTCTATCCCCTCACCAGTCAGGTTTCATGAAACAGCACTCCACTATCTCTTCACTCCTCGTCCTAACCACATCCACACTGGATCTGACCGAGACCTCCTTACCGCCACAGTCTTTGTCAACCTGGCCAAGGCTTTTGAATCTGTATCCCATCCCTCCTCCTGCAAAAACCTGAAGCAGCAGACCTTGCTCCTATCACCTTATGTTGGTTCAACTCCTACCTCTCCAACAGGCCACAATCTGTCAGAATCGCTGACATGTCTTCCTCTCCCTACCCATCTCATCCCTTGCCCTGACCTCTTCTCCCTCTTCATAAATGACCTCCCCTCCTCTTGCACTAAATCCAGCATACTTATGTATATGGATAACACTATCCTCTTTACCTCTGGCCCATCAATTCATGAAATTCAAACTGTCTTTAATGTGACTTCAACAACATTCAGAAATGGTTCAGGCTTAACCAACTAAAACTCAGCACCTCCAAACTGTGCCCATGCTTTTTGGCACAGAACAGAAAATTATCCAGATCCCCTCCCCCATAACCTCCCTGAAAGGTACCCTCTTGACCAGGTTAGTAAATACAAGCACCTGGTGATTTGGCTAGACCCCCACTTATCTTTTGCATCTCATATAGGTGCAACCATCTCAAAAGTATGCCCCAAACTTGGAATGCTTTACTGGCACAGAGACTCCTCCACTCCCTGCCAGACATCAAATAGTGACTAAAATGATCCTTCCATTTTTGATTAGGCAGATGTGGTCTACTGCCCTGCCTCTGCATCCACCTTATCAAGCTTGACATCCTCCTTAATTCTTTCTGCTGCTTAGCTATAACTCACCCACAAGAATGCATCACTGCGATCTATACTCCCTCCTGGGATAGCCCTGCTGTCCCACAGGCACCATATCCTCACTAAACCTTACATCCAAACTCTGGTTTGCTTGCCCCTACCTAGTGGACAGTGTCTCACTGGCCTCCGACACACTCTATGCAATGAGACACAGAAACAAAAGATCTTTTAGTATCGTCGTCCATCCTTATCCTCTGGCAAAACTGCCTAGTCCTACTGGTTCCCACTCTGTGGAACAAATTAATTCCCCATTAGACACTTGTCCTCTTACTTTGCATGCAAGAAACAACTTTGCCTCCTAACACCTCCCTCTTGACTCTGTCCTAGGTGAATCTGTCACCGCTCCCTGTTCCCAGTGGACCATGCACTCTGAACTCACCACTTCTCCTCTCATCTTCCTCACTCATCTGAAATATTCATGCTATGCCTTATATATTCAATGTTTTGTTTAGCACCTGACAATGATGGACATATCCCTCTGGACATACTGTATCTTGACCTGAACTGTATCAACTTCAGCTGGATCTGTTTGTATTTCAGTATACAGTATTTAACTTGTAAACAGATTTTAACTTGTAAATAACTAGAAGCTACCTTGTAAATAACTCTAGATTTGTCTGTCTTTGTAATTACTGTATGTACTCTAATTTCCCCTCACCCATGGGTCACACCTGGAAAAGAGCCCCGACTTAGTGTGCCTATTTATATCAACAACTGTTTAAATAAAAAAAAATTTATAACATTTTCTGATTTTCACATAATCACAACCCATGTCTTATTTGCCATACTGCAGTCACTGGGTCTGTATCCCATCACTGCCTTTCTCAACTAGCATTCATTATCTGTTTACTGTAGAGCTGGCTAAACTTGAAAATATCCACTAAGTATATTGTAGAAATGTTTACCTACTTTTTAGAAGTTGTGGGCTTGATTGCAGACAAAATACCAAGTATACTTCTAGTGGTAAGATAATACATGTCCAGAACTTATGGAAAATAATTTGCGGAAAAAGTTCCACAAGTCCAAAACTTGTTGAAAATAAATCTGCAGGTCCACACAATTTTGCATAACAAACTAGGTTAAAATTTTCATAAAATGAAACTTTTCCATGAAAGCAAAACATAGAATTTCATAAATATTCACTCTTTGTTTTGCCCACTTCCAATTTGGGGACTTTTCATGTGACCACAAGCCAAGTCATACTTGCTATACTTCAGTCACTCCTAGGTAACTGTGCACATAATTACACTTTTCAATCTTCTATTATCAATTATTTGGGGACAATTTCAAATGACCACAAGCTATGTCATATATTTCTATTGCTTGGCCCTTGCCTCAATTTTTGCATTATTGAGAAAGATGCCATCAATTATTTGCAGATTTATTCAAAGGTCCACAAGCAATGTTGGGTTTTCGTACTTTACTCACTTACTGGGTCCTGGTCCCCATTTTTGTCATCAGTTTTTGTGACTTATTCATGCAACCACGTGCAGCTTTTCGTTTGTTGTACTCAGTCATTTACTGTGCCGCTACAGCCATTATTACGTTATTCAACCACTGTCATCAAATTTTGAGGACCTATTCATGTGACCACAGCCACATTAGTTTGCTAAGTTTCAGTCACGGGGCCCTGCTGCTGCATTGTTCAGTCAACTGTTATCTACTATTTTGGTACTTAATGACACAAGCATTTCAGAAACGATGTCATCTTCACTGAGACTCACTCACATCAGACTTTTTTAGTTTCCTTAGCATCCTTTCTTTTATGAATATGTGTATGAAGTGATATAATGCAACTATAATTAGTGCTATGTGAATGCAGAATTACACTGGCAGAAATTGTGTGGAATGGCCATTCCTACAGCAGAATTTCTTTTTTTATCATTGAAGATTTTATTGAGATTTTCAGCATCGTCTTATACTTCCATGTTCATTCCTCTCATGCATGTTACAAGATCTTCAAGGTCCATATTCATACATTAAACAATAAATAACCACAGGCTAAGCACCTATATTCGCTTCACATACATTCACATAAATATATCCTATCCTCCTTAAACTATATCTACTCATTCATGTTAGACATCTGGATCATCTAATACAGCACTTCTAATGACTAGTAGGGTAGAGTTCCTCAGCGGGGTGGGGTTTTGCATAGTGGCGAGTTAAAATAAGAGTCCCACTTCCTATGGAAGTGAATCAGTTAGCCTCGGTGAGCATATGTCAACCTTTCCAACAGTGCCAGTTTAGCTATAGCTGCATGCCATTGTCTGATACATGGACTATTGACTTGTCTCCATTGCATTAGAAGAAGCCACTTAGCCTCTAGTAGAACTACCATGATCCACTCTCTTGAAGCTTTTGGGAGTGTAACGAGACTAGACATGTCCCCAGCAGCAATTTGGGATCAAACTGGGGTCCTTATGCCTAAAACTAAGCAGCAATCTCGCCTAGCTGCCCCAAAAAATCATAAAGTCGTGGGCATTCCCACATTATGTGGAAAAGGTGGGCTCCAGGTTGCTGGCATCTCCAACAGTCTGAGTGTGGCAATAATCTTGCCGCACATAAAAACAACTAGCGTTCTATACCATTCCAACAAGATTTTTAACTGTATTAATTGACTCTTGGCATCCTTATATAACCTATGCATTTTGAAGGCACCCAGCCCATGTGGAGCTCGGTATTGCTATCCCCATTTCTAGCTCCCATCGAGTTCTACAGTGTTGGTAGCATCTGGTAAGGAGTCTCTACCTATAGCATATAATTTACCTGCACCCCGGAGGCGTTTCCTTATGTAGGGTGGAAAGCCACTTCCACTTGTTATCTACTCGTATCTGAGAGGAAAGGGCATATATAAGACTGCATATTTAAAATACATCAAAAGTCAGTATTTGGAAGGCTAAATTTCTTTTCAGCTGGTCAAGAGATAATAATGCATTCGAACCAGGCATCATGAGATCCCTCACATAACGTATTCCTTTTGTCTCCTAAGTAGACCAATTAAGGGTTGTCCTCTAATGTTATAAAGATGTTACGCCACAACTCTGCATAGGTCAGGAGTGGTGCCCAAACATTCTTAGAGGTATTTGACAGAATCATAATGCGATGCTAGGCATATCGGGAATGACATATGATTGGGGAGGCCCTTTCCTGCAGATCCACGGAGCTCAACAGGGATCTAAACGAAATGGGACCTGCCAAGTCTCCTTTTAGGGCCAACCCACACTGGCCAGGATGTGTTAGGTGGTACAAACCATTTTGTTATTTGTGCCACAGTGCATGCCAGATGATAATTCAGAAACCAAGGGGCTCCAGGGCCTCCCTAGTCCAATGTGCCCTTAGCTTGTTTTTCCCCCACCTATGTGCCTTTTCTCCCACACTAGTAGAAACCATTCTTTCAAGGGTATCAAAAGTTTGGGGCACAGCCGTGTTGGAGATTATTAAATAAATACAGCACCCTCGGGAGTAGTAACATACTGTGCGTACTGAAACCACTTTACCAATCAATGACAAATGTAGCTTTTCCATCTCTCCATATCTATACTTAATTGTTTAAGCAAGGGGACAAATTAGCAGATTCAAAATTTGCCAGTTAGAAGGTATGTAAATTCCTAAATATAAAACCCTTCGGGGCCCATTTTAGTTCTGTGCCATGAAGACATTCCAGTAGGCAGAGTGAGTTCAACAGAGCAGTTACAGTCTTCCATTGATTCACCTGTAGCCCTGATAACACCACAAAATTTGTAAGAACTGAGAGGGCTAGTGGTAGTGACTCTTGAGGATGAGACAGAGTAAGCAATAAGTCATCCGCATAGGCACCCACAGTATACTTCCTACCTGCACTCATATGCCTGATAACACCTTTTTGTCAATTGCACAAATTAGGGATCCAAGCAATTAGAAAAAGTAAGGGATAGGGACAGCCTGGCGTGTACCCTATAAAGTGCAAAGGAGGGAGAGATAGTAGAATTAGTAAGGATCTTTGCTTTGGGGAGTTATAGAGAGTCGAAACCCACAAGCAGAATTAGGGACCAAATCCATATATAGAAGAACCTCTTGGAGGTAATTCTTTTCTACTGAATCAAAGGCCTTTGCAAAATCTCAATCTCCATAAAGACATAGACAGGATGGAAGCTGTCCAGAGGAGGGCAACTAAAATGGTGCAGGGTCTGCACCAGAAGACATGAAGAGAGACTTAGGAGCTTAATATGTATAGCATAAGGAGGAGGAGAGGGAGACATGATAGAAACTTTCAAGTACCTCAAGGGAATCAACAAGTCCAAGAGGGTAGCATCTTTCAAAAAGAGGTGTGCAGAACAAGGCACAATTTGAAGATGGGAGGCGGCTCAGAGGTAATTTAAAGAGTATTTTCACAGAGGGTTGTGGATGCATGGAGCGGCCTTCGGAGGAGGTTGTGGAGTCAAAAACAGTGGTGGAATTCAAGCATGCATGGGACAGTCATAAGGCAATTCTAGGGGTGGGGTAGGAAGAAGTAGGCTGCTGGTTAACTAGGATCTGCAGCTTATCCATTAGGTAGGAAATGGTCAGACTGGGTGGCCAAGCAGTCCTTATCTGCCGTCAAATTTTATGTTTCTATGGGAATTTTGCTCTGTCTATCACCCACTTCAGGTTCAGCAACAATCTGGTGTTATCAGAGCCTACCTTTCCAGTCATAAAGCCAAACTGAGATGGGTGAATAATTGTGTCAAGAATATTTTGCAATCTAGTAGCCAATATTTTATCCAGAATCTTCATATCCACTGGCAATAGTGATATGGGGCAGAAGTTAGCGCAGTTCAGGGTTCATCAGATTTTTTAGGTAGGACTGTAATTTAAGCCTCATTCATTGTGGTGGGAAGGGAGCCTGTAGAGTGGGCACATTGCAGTGCAAGCAGAAGAGGGTTTGTAATTTCTTGGTCTAGAGCTTGATATAATTCGACGATCACTCTTTCTGGTCTGAGGGCTTTCCTTTGGCCATATGGAATAGCGCTGGCCACTTCTGTCTCTACTATAGGATGATCCAGGAGATCAATTTGCTGTCAGTTAGTGAAGACAGTGCAAACCCTGACAAAACTAGCAGGCTGATGTGTAAGCTGTTCCTCGTATATATGGATTTGGGTTGATATACTGTATTGTCTGACTGTAGTTTTTCATGGTCTCATTAATCCTTTCGAGTCACTAACCACTGAGCCCGTAGAAGTACGTAGAGCATGGATCTTTGTGGATGCTTGCTGTTTTCTTAACTGGTAGACAAGGAGCCTCCCCTTTGTCACCCCTTCCCAATACCGATGCATTGCCCTAAGCCAGGTCCATTCAGCCTAATGCTGTAGTAGTGAGTTTATTCGCTATTTGAGTCCCACTATATGTCTTATCAAAGAGGGTCCCTACACATCACAGTAGGGGCTGGGATGCCTTAAAGTGACCATCTAAGTCAGCAAGCTCTGCTTGTAGCATCTCTATCTCTTTTTCTGGGTTTTGTTCTTCTTTGCAGAAAAGGCAATAATATACCTCTCGGAGTGGCTTTAAAACCTCTCAGATCACACTCGCGAGACTCCCCTGCCTTGTTAAAGTAAAATACTCCCAAACTACTTCCCACATTCTTTTTGGAATTCAGTGTCACAGATTAAAGGGTTGCACCTCCATCTTGTACCCCTATTACAGTTCCCAGGGGCAGTGTGGGTGCCGACAGTGGTGCGTGGTCTGAAATGAGTATACTGCCTATGTCAATATTTGTGATGGCACTCGAGGCTAGCTAGGTTAGCTAACCAATAGTCTATCTGACTATGGGTGTCATGTGGGAAGGAGTAGTACCTGTAATCAAGGCCAGAGGGGTAGTCATGCCTCAAATGTCCACTAAGCCCCATTCTTCTATCATCTCCTGGAGTGCAGCATGTGCCTTCGTGTGTGTCTGAGGGGTGGGCTGGGATTTATCCAAGAATATATCCAGAACTATGTTAAATCCCTCCTATTATCAAAGGAATAGTGGAGTCTGACTGTGTTAATCCAGCAACAACCTGGCTTAAATTTGGAAAAACTCTGCTTGGTCTATATTTGGAGCATACAAATTTCACACTATCAGACTGTCTGAGTCAGATCTTAATTTAACTATTGCCCACCTCCCTTGTTTGTCTGCTCGGGACTCTTCCATCACCCAATTGCTTGTCTTCTGAATTAAAATAGCTACCCCCTTGTTTTAGTAGATGCAGAGCTAGCAAACACAGTACCAACACATCATTTCTTGAGCCAATGAGTGGATTTATAAAGGAGATGTGTCTCTGCAAGATAGCTATGTCTGTGTGCAAGGAACACAGATATTGTAACACTTTAGTTCTTTTAATAGAGTGGTTTAAACCCTTTGCTTCCATGACACGAGATGCAGACCTCATATAGTAGCTGGAGGCATCTCAGCCATATATCAGAAACTGCAGGGCTTGCTCCATGATATTCTACGGAATGGACCTTGACGCCCTACTGAAAACTACCACTTGAGGAATCTACTGTACCTTATGGTCCGAGAGCTAACAGATGCTATGCCTCCACAAACAAGAGAGATTTTGGCTTAACAACAGTAGCCACAGGAAGTGTATATGTGAACAATAAAACTAATCTGCCTAACACTAAATACTGCTCTTATAAAAGTGGAACACCTATATGACTGACTAACTACCCTATGTAATGATCAACCAGCATTTCACTGCTAACTGCTACGGATGTTACCAGGAAGAGGGCAGACAAAAACCATGTCATCAGCTCCACTTGCGTCTGTGCCTAGGGGTTATCAATGTGAGTCACAACTCCTCTGGTTTTAGCCCTCCTCAACTGAGGAACATTCCTCGAGAAGGTGTAATCACGGGGAGGCTAATGCCAGTATAGAGAGGGAAGGAGGAAGGTTACCAACTCAGTGAAATGGGGAGGAAGTGATGGGAACTACCCTAATCATAACACACTGGCCAGGCCCCATAACTCTTGCCCATGCAGTGTATGCAACCTGAGGCACCAAAAGCACAGAAGTTTCAGCCACTTCAACCTTTTTGTACACCCCAGCTATCCAAATTAGAAGGTAGTGATGGAGGGGCGGGGAAGGGAAGTAAGTGGGGGAACGTGGGAGGGAGGGGAAGTTTTCCCACCTGGATCCTATATTTCAAAGCATTTAACCATCACAAGCAGGGAAAATGTATTAAATTCCTACATTGCTGTTAAACCAACTGTTTGCTACAACATGCAGAAGGATATTAGAACTGTAGTCCATGCAGACAAGATCAGTCCAAGAACCAAGCTTCTTCCCAAGCCGTTAGTTATCTGGGATCATTCTCCAGAAGCTCGGACCTCTTCGGAGCTACCACTGCCACATCGATTTTATCCCTGGTTTAAGCTGATTAGAGATGTTCACCACCTCCAGCAAGGAAGATTCGGATATCAGCCCAGTCCATACATTTCCCTTGTTCAGAAATCGAGGATTCAGATTCATCCACAAGATGGTCAGAGCCAGGCACTAGAGGCTCATCTCTAGGCATTTTTGCTGGTGGGGCTGTTCTCTGCAAGTCTGGGGAAAGCTGTTGCCTGCTCCTGGAGCCTTGTCACTGTCTTGGAACCCAGCTTTGTTTCTGGGAGGAAGAAATGGCAGGTTTGAGTCAACAGCGGTGTAGGTACAGGCCTATCATTTGTGTGGGCAGATCTCTCTCTGAGGGCTGATCAGTCTAGGACCTGGTCCTTTCTCAGTCCTGTCCTCTGGGTTCCGTAGTTGATGATTTTGGTTCCTAGTTCTGGTATCCGAGGGTTCCCTAGCTTCCTGGGGAATGTAGTTTGTAGGGAAGATTGGGCCAGTACTTAGAGGCCCATCTTTCAATCTCCTCAGGTGTCTCTGCTAGCAGTTCCCTCCTTTCTTTGGACACCAGCATTCTGGTAAGGCCTTTAAATCTGTACTGAAATTTGTAAGCTGACAACACCTTTTGATTGGGCCAAAAGCTCTGCGGCTTGTTTGCAGTTTCTTGTGCAAAGTCTCTATATAGCGAAATCACCGCTCCTTGCCATCTAATTTCACCCCAGGTCTCGAGCTGCACTTAAAATCGTTCCTTTGTAGAGTAGATTAGAAAGTAAGCCATGATTGGCCTTGGGGCTAGTTCCTGTTTCTCTTTCCTTCCCATGATCCGATGGACCCTTTCAATTTCAACTGGACCTCCCAGGTTCCCCAATATTTTAGGCAGAGATTCATTGAGAAGCTTTTCCACGGAGGTTCCCTCAGCACCCTCGGGACTCCAATAATGTGGAGGTTATTCGCCTCCCCTGTTTTCTCTGGTCTTCCACTCTGGCAAGTAGCATTTCAGTTGTAGTCCTTGCATTCAGTACTTTCTGTGTTAATTTAGCCTGCTGTAGCTCCAGAGATTCCACTTTTGCTCTGAAACATTTAGCTGATCCTGCATCACATACCTCTGCCGTGGTGTTTGTAAGTGTGGTGTTGATGGTATCAACTCACAGCAAAACCACCTCCAACATTCGGGTGATACATGTTAGTGATTCAGTCATAGAAGGCATTTGCACAGTAGCAGCTGGTATCGGGAGAGTGCGGGTGAAATAGTCTCAGTTGTCACCTTCTTTGGGGTTGATTGGCTGGCACGGGTGTCAGCAAGGCCTCCATCTGCAGGTTTGTGGGGCAAATGCCCTAAATCCCGAGGTTTGGGTCTATGACTCTCTGGCCTAGCTGAGCCACGTCTTTCTCGAGTTGCTGGTGAATAAAGCAGTTTAATGGTACAGTTCACTTTCAGAAAACACTCCGACCGATTAAGGGCAGTTCCCCAACGCGTATCTCTCAACAAAAGAACCAATTTCATCCCAGGATTAGACCGACTCGTTGTTGTTCTTTCTCAGCGAAGAGGAGCCCAAAATTATGCTGCCATTTCTATGGCGGTCAAGTCACGGGCCCTCACCCCCACACAGCAAATTTCTTCCAGAATTTTGATGGTTCTTCTGCAAAATTCCACCTTCTGTGATCCATGGAATAATATTCCATGGGACACCATTTTCCATAGAAAATCCTTCTGCAACCATTTCTGCAGAAAATATTGAGATCCACAGAATACAATTCCACGAAAATGTTGCAGAAAAACTTATTGTGCATTGTCTGCAGTGGAATTCCGTCATTCTGTTTCCAGTGAAATTTGTAGAATTTCAGCAGAATTTTGAAATTCCATGACATTTTATTCTGACGGAATTTGAAAATTCAGCAGAGCACTAACTATAATACAAATCAAAGTACCAATGATACTGGGTGGTGCCAAAATTTGAATGATAGTACATCCATAAATACACACAGTCACACAATTATTACACACACACACACCATTGCAAACATGTATATTACAGCATGCAGTGACAGAGACATTATAGATGTTGCAATATTTAGTGGTGTCTCCTATTCCTAGATGGCTTTCTTGATATTGTCATGAGAAGCAATTCTTCCCAACCACAATGGGCCTTTATCAATGTAGCCACCAGCTGTGGCAACTTCTCTCTGACAATTATTTATAATGCCTCCACCCAAATAAATTACGTATATGGCCCAGTTCCAGTTGTTAGTACATGTACCTGGTTGGTAAGCCCACCCTCAAAAAGCTACACTGGCAACAGGGCAATGGAGAAATAGAGCATAAGCAGCATGATAAGCAGCTGAGGATGAGATGAAGATGATTCTGTCCAGGACTCCGGGTGTGTGTTCGACAGACATGCTAGTGCCTGCTGTGCAACTGTATAGGAACAAGTTTGAACAAGTACAACATTCCACTGACTGTGCAACTATGTAGACTGCAAAACTGATGCATGATCGACTGATGCAATAGGTAACATTAAGGATGAAACTAACATACAGGGACCAACGGTTCTGATAGACCACAAAGGAAGGAATTTGAGTTGTATCAATAAAATATTTTCAACTTGCTTTATAATATAAGTAAATGGGGCTCAGGAGACATCTCCTGGCTAATCAGATGTATCTTCTCAGGACTTTTTAGAGTTCAGCAACCAAGTAGCAAAGCTAAATGGTTCTTCTACTAAGAAGTTACAGTAGGATGCTCTTAATTAGCAAAGAGATATCTCTGGAGCCTAATTTAGCTTATATTATTTCTTTTTATAACTCAAATTTAATTACAAAGGAAATGCCATTGTTATGTAGAGTGATGTATTTCAGCCACCAAAATAGGATGGCCGAATATAAGCTAACCAGTAAGGTTTTACAAGTAACTGAAATGGAAAGAGACCTGGAGTGATTATTAACAATAAATTATCTTTTATTTATTTATTTATTTTTATTTATCGTGATAATCGGATTTACAACCTTTGAGCCAGCAACTCGTTTACAAAGGTACCTCATCACAGAGAGGACACACATGGTTAACATAATTTACAGAGTACAGTCAAGACAGAATAACAGAATTTTTACATATTACAGAATACAGGCGTACAAAATCACACAGTTTTACATAGGTTGCATGAACAGAAATATATAGTATTACATACAATTGCTTGAGGACATGTGTAATTAATAAACATTTCAAGTAGTACCAGCAGGTACTGGCAGAGAGAGGGCCCAGGGGTGAGTGGGGGTGGGGTGAGTGGTTATTCAGCCCAGTGGGCCATGTCAGTAGTGTTAGAAGAGCAGCAGAGTATCTTTTAGTGACAGGGCAGCAGGTGTTGAACAGCATGCCAGGGAAGCAGTTAAAAAAAGTAACAGGATACTTGGCTGCATTTTTAGGCACATCAAAAGCAGGGAGCGGTGTAATAGTTCCCCTCTATTCGGCATTGGTTAGACCACACCTTGAGTACTGTTCCCTTTAGTGAACCTCAGACTGTAGGAAGCATTAGATTAATAGAGGAGGTGGTGGTGCAGCGGAGAGTCACAAAAATCACATCTGTGAGGAATAGCCCTGTGGAGAGACTCATGGAACTGGGCCTGTACTCTTTGGAGTACATGAGATACAGAGGAAACTTTTCTTTCTATACAGAGCTTTTACCAGTGAGGACCTGTAGGAATGTGCAGGGCTTAGTAGGAATACAAATATTACATCAACCAGGACTCAAAATTCCAATTAAAGGATGAGATTTACAGAACCAGAAGGAGAAGAGTTTGGTATAATCAACATATAGTTTCAGTTTGGAATGGTCTCTCAGAAGCTGTGGTACATAGTACTAGTATGGAACTTTAAAAAAATCTTTGGATGATTATTTTGGAGTGGCTTGCACCAAACAATAATTTTATTTATTTATTTTATTTATTTCAATCTAGGATTACAATAGTACCTTTGAGCCGAGGCTCTTTGCAAAGGTTCCACATCCGAGTGTACAGTATACATCTTTTCAGTTACAGACAGACGATTTAACAAACAAGACATGTACTATCAAGACACAAAGGAGAGCAGGGACTAGAGACAGAGGTGAGACTGGGGATAAAAGGGTAGAGGTGAATAGGAGAGAGAAGTGTGGGTAGGGTCGGAGGCCGAAGGAGGAAGTAGGTGCTGGAAGTGAGAAAGAGTGCGAGAGGTGGGGGAAGGTGGGGCAGGAGGAGTGAATGGAGGGAGGTGGTGAGGGTGGGTGGCAGTGCAGCCCAGGGGCCTTGTCATGAACTAGACTGGGGCAAGCACTAGGGAGGGGCAGAGATTGTTTAAGTGCTATGTGAGGAGACTGGGCAGTGGGAACTGTGGTACTACTAGGCTGGATAGTCACAGGAGCTGAGGCAAGCAGTGAGAGGTGCAGCTTGGACTTCAATTGACCGAGTGTGGGAGCAGTGGCTATAGCTACGAGGGAGTTTAGCAGCTGGTTGCCCAATAGGCGAATGATCTTTGTCTGCAGTCAGCGATGCAGGGGATTTGTAGGAGTGAGGTTTGGACCTCTTTGTATTGACGCTGTTGTGTGTCTAGGCATAAGGAGGCACAGACTCCAGGTGGAGCAAGCCCCATTGTAATTTTCTTTGCTGTGGTGCAGGTTTGGTATTTTATGCGACTGTCGGTTGTAGTCACCCAGTTTGAGAGTAAAGGTCACATGTGTGGGTGTGGCAATGGGATCCAGTGATGAGTCGACAGGCTTTATTTAGGAAGGTCACACGCTTGAGAGAGGTGGCAGTGGCAGAGCCATAGATGATAAGTCTGTAGTCGATAATGCTTATGATGGAGCTTTGGATATTGACTGATAGTGCTTCAGGGTTAGGTGTTTCCTGTGCTGGAACAGCAGACCTAACTGGGTATTGGCAGACTTTGCAACATTGTTGATATGGGCAGCATAGGAGAGGTGGGGGTCGAGGGTGATGCCAAGGTACTTGAAAGATTGTGTATGTTCTAGGGTGATTCCTTGCTTGGTTTCAATGGAGAGGTGGTATAGCTTGTTTTTGTTGTGGGGCTGCTGAAGACCATAGACTTGTTTTTTTTCTGATTGAGGATCAGTTTATGACTTAGGAACCAGGATTCAATGGAGAAGAAGCCCTGTTGGAGTTTATTTTGCAATAGTTTTGGGTCATGGTGCGAGGCAAGGATTACAGCATAATCTGCGTAGAGTATTATTTGTTCAGGGCAGCAGACCGGTAGTGAGTTTAGGAACAGACTGAAGAGGAGGTCCCAGGATGGAGCCCTGGGGACTCCCGAGTGGACCAGTCTTGGGTCAGAAAGTTTTAGCAATTCTTACTGTTTGGATCAGATCTTCAAGGTACTCTTAAACCAACCAAGGAGTCAGGTGAGAGACCAGCATTTTGGAGCTGGATTAGCAGGAGGTGATGACTGACAGTGTTGAAGGCTTTTGTTAAGTCGATGAAAATAGAGCCTGTTAGTTACCAGAGTCTAGAGAGTTATGGATTAGGCGGTGAATTCAAGTAGAGCCATGGAGGTGCTGTGACCCTTTCTGAACCCATGCTGTTGTTTGCACAGGATGTAGTGTTTATCCAGAAAATCAGTAAGCTGGTCCAAGACAATGCGTTCAAGTGCCTTGGGGTGGGTAGCAAGAAGATTGGTCTGAAATTCTCATGGGCAGTTTGTCACCACCTTTGTGGATGGGGTGACAGTGACAGATTTCCACCTGTCGGGAACTGGCTAAGACAGAGACAGAGGTTGAAAATGCTGGTCAGAGGCCCAAGCACCTTTTCCAGTGTGAGGACAGGAGTTTGAGATTGAGAAGTCATTGTTAAATCTGGATTTTCAATGGCTTTGGTGACATATTTGATACCTGATGCGCCTTGACTGCTTTGAAGTAGATGTGAGGTTGGCTATTAGGGGTAGTGTTTGTTGAGGACACTGGAGCATCATCTTCTTTGAAGAAATCTGGAGGTAGGACAGAGTTGAGGTTGGTGAAGGCTGTTTTAAAGTATCAGCGATGGTTTTAGGGTCAAGTGTTGTAATTCCGTTGATGTTGAGTACTGATGGGGGAGTTTTGATGAATTCCCGGTGATTTCTTTCATGTTTTCAAGAAATCACTGCCATTGTCCCAGGAGTTTGTGAGTGCCTGCTTATAGTAGGCTGACTTCATTGCTGGATGGATTTGGTGCAGTCATTGTGTACATTTGTAGTTTAGGATGTCGTTTTGCCTTCCAGAGTTTCTGGCTAGCCCCAGAGGTGTCCCTAGTTTTAGTTTTAGCTTCTTAAGGAGGTCTCCTGTAAGTCATGGGTTACAGAATGATTTTACTTTGCGTTTTTTGCAGGGTGTGTGTCACAGGCCTCTGTGAAGATATTTATAGAAATGGTCCAAGGTGGTATTTATATTAGTTGCATGGAGGATTGGAGACCAGTCGTGACAGAGGAGGTGGGATTTGAGGCATGGTAGGTGACCATGGGGTAGAACCCTGCTGGTGATAGTTTTTGGGAGAGGTTTAATGAATTTATTTGACCAACTGCAGTTAACAGGGAGTGGTCACTGAGACAGTCAGGAAGGACAGAAGTGTTCGAGATCCGTGAGGGGTGACTGGCAAGGATTCAGTCCAACAGGGTGCTGGTACCGGTCCTGTAGTCTTTCCTGGTTGGTGAGTCTTCCATCTGGGTGAGGTTCGCCGCAGCAATGGAGTCCCTATAGCACCTGCTTCAGCCGCTGGCCAGTTGACGTTAAAGTCACCTAGGAGGATGGATTCAGTATCTGATGGAAGTGACTTTACAAAGTACAGTATAGCTGTTAGACCATTTTCTTGTTGTTTGGGAGGGATGTAGATAGTAGCAACTGTGAGTGTTTTGCTTCAGGCTTGAGGAGGATTCTGATGGGAAGTATCTGAACAGTTGTAGGCTGGAGAGAGGTTTTGATAGGTGTCCCTGGATGGAGTCTTTTAGGTATAGAGCACAGCCACCATCTCTTTTGGACAGCCGATCAAGCCTAAAAAACTTGTAGCCAGGAAGGCTGATTGCCTGATCGGGGACTGATGGCATGAGCCAGGTTTTGACAACTGCCAGGATGTCAGGGCAGTGTTGGCTAGTAAGGCCTGTACTGCATCAATTTTAGGAAGGAGCCTGCATATGTTGATTGACATGATTGAGAGGGCACCCAATGGCTTGCTCTGGTTTGAGACCTTAGTGCGGATTGGGCTGGGGTTTGGGTGCACTTTGCCTGACAACAGTAGGAGAAGGAGTACTAGCCTCAAGGGCTAAGGTGTATTTCCTAAGGGAGTACTTTCATCTGCTAGTGGTTCGGGAGTTTACCGAGCATTGTCGATGGAGAGTGAAGGTTAGTGTATACTGGGAGGACCAGGGGTATCGTGGTCCAACAGGAGTAGCAGACAGTTCCTTGGAGGTAGGGGATCCTGTGCAGGGGCAGGGCCCAGGGTGCAGCGTGCCTAGGTGGTGAAAAGATGTTTCAATTTGGAAGCTGTGGGGAGGAGGAAAGCAGGTTCTAGGGGAGTAGAGTAGGGGAGGAGACATGCAAGGAGAAAAAGAATGTGGGGTGGAAAGCAGGAGGAGCGCATATTAAGGTAGGATCAGGGAAGGTGGAAAGAGGGTGTAAAGGCAGGCAGGCAGGGCTAGGAGATGGGGTGGAGAGCAGTTGGTGGTGCAATGGGAAGGAGGAAACACTGCCAGGGAAAGCCAGGCAGCTCAGTGACACAGTGAGATCGGGGTTAAAAGGGGTGGTGGCTGCTAAGAAGGAGTAGGAAGACCAAGCAGGCACCCAATGGCATAAAAGTAAGGCAGTGCCTCGAGGGGTGTGGAGATGGTCTATATAGTTAAGGTAGGAGGTGGGGGGCAAGCATAAAATTTTGGCCATTTGCCATTGAAATCAATGGTGCAGCAGCCCCAAGAAAAGCAAATTTTCAGCTGGCTCAAGAGCCAATCACCATGCAGGAGGCGAGAGCATCCAATCAGGGTGTGGTATGGTTACCGTGGGCCAATGGCACAGTTCTCAGTTGTCCCAGTAATTTCAGGAAACCTTACCCGGCTGTCTGGTTCTCGGGGCAGCCTGGAGGTGAGCAGCTGTGCGGCTGGAGTCCTGAGCGTGTGTGTGCCACTGAGGGTCTGGGCGCCTGAGTGAAGGTGAAGATCTGGCTGTCTGGTTCTCGAGGCGAACTGGAGGTGGCGGCTATGCGGCTGGAGTCTGAGCCATGGCCGTGCCGCTGGAGGGTCTGGATGCCCGAGTCAGGCGAATATCTGGAAGTGGGGATAGATAAAGGGTTAGCAGTGGGAGGGAGCTCGGAGTATCGGGGGTGACGGTAAAAGCTAAATCAGGATACGGGAGCTGAAACACCAAGAGTGGCAGTCAGAAGGTAGAGCAGGGTTGAGTTGGGGGTGGGGGCGATGGCCACAGGAAATTAGTGTTCTGGGACAAAAGCTAGCCTTGGCACCACAGGGGAAGGTGAAAGCAGGTGTGAGCGGGCAGAGTAGAGAGAGCAGAGTGAGAGGGAGAGGGGCAGGTCAGACCCAGGGAGCGAGATTAGGTCACAGTAGATGCAAGACAGCAGAGACAAACATAGCAAAACTCTAACATTAGAATCGACACAAAATGCAGTGGTGACTAAATAAATTACTTGAAATACAGGCAATAATGTTTAAACAAA
Organism: Neoceratodus forsteri; assembly: GCA_016271365.2. Classification (NCBI taxonomy): domain Eukaryota; kingdom Metazoa; phylum Chordata; order Ceratodontiformes; family Ceratodontidae; genus Neoceratodus; species Neoceratodus forsteri. Next base: position 1,723,962,926 of record CM057449.1, on the reverse strand, counting down.
TGAGCAGCAACAGCCTCTGTGGCAGGTGGGCCAAAATGTTGGGCATTTTGCGAAATCAATGCAGCAGCAGCCCGGTGAAAAGTAAAGTTTCAGCTGGCTCAAGAGCCAATCACCATGCAGGAGGCGAGAGACGTCCAATCAGGGTGTGTACGTTACCGTGGGGCCTATGGCACAGCTCTCGGTTGTCCTGTAATTTCAGGGAATCTACACAGCTGTCTCATTCTCAGGGGCGGCCTGGAGGTGAGCGCTGTGCGGCTGGAGTCCTGAGCCACGGCCATGCCGCCAGAGGGTCTGGATGCCTGATTCAAGGGCAAAGATCCAGCTGTCTGCTTCTCAGGGGCAGCCTGGAGGTGAGTGGCTGTGTGGTTGGAGTCCCGAGCCACGGCTGTGCGCCGCCAGAGGGTCTGGATGCCTGACTGATAACACTGACATGTGGCGGTCTATATTGGCTTTTCGACAGACTCAATTTCTTTCTGTGATTCTGCATGAACTGTTACAAAAGGATACAAAAGTTAGATAACTGATACACATGAAGAGCAGGATCATGTTTACTGAGCAGTTCAGTGCCTCGGTTTCATTTTAGGTATTTAGGCATTTTTATTACACGCTTTTATTTGTCAAAATGTAACATTTAAAATGTCTGTGACAGCTAAATACTCAGTCTTACAGTATATATGCACTAGCGGTCTAGAGTTAGAACTCCCATATTTAAACACGGACATTTGAACCATTCAAAATAGCATCGTGGTCATCAGAAAACTATATTCATAAGAAACAACAAATGGATGGTCCACTTCAACACTATTTCATATTATTTTTCAGCATCCATTTCGATCCGTTGTTTCATGATAGTTTTCTTAATGACATCCTAAGGAAAATAGCTAAATAAATGATATCAAATGAATAACCTAATAAAGGCTTTGTAAGCCTTTGGTTATTCCACATTTCTAAATTAAAATATTTCATGTATATAGATACTTATATGAGAGGATCAGTCTGAATTTATCATCATTGTTTACTAGGGTGAGTGTACTTCAACTTCATTCATTTTTATGTTTGCTTGCATGCATGCACAAGAAACATATTGTGTCAGCTTGCTGTAGTAGTGAGTTGTGAAAGTCGGCAGTGTTGTGGCTAATGCCAGCTGTCCATTTTGGGCTGGTGTCTGTGGTGCTATTAGAGGAGTATGCTGTCCACGACAGCAGTATTGTAGCATGCCACCAACTTGAAAGAAACTTGTCACTGCAATCAGGAGCACCACATCATTAACAATCAGCTGTTTTTGCTGCTGAGGCAGTCCCTGATTCCAGCAACGAATCACAGTTTGCCTTGTTTGGTGTCCCACTTCAATAAACATGGTGGCGGCTATTGCTGTCCACCTCTCGTGTCCCCAGCAAGCTGACTTCAGGGGTGGCCAATCCTCCTGTCGGCATGCCCCTCCCAATTCATTTGCCAATGGGGAGCCCTATCCCAGTCAGCATGTGTGCCCCATTCCTGTGTTTGTGTGCTATGGGGGTGCCCAATCCCCTTGGCCTCATCCCCCAGACATGCTTGCTGACAGGGTGCCCAATCCCTTGTCAGCATGTTTAACACCCTTCCATCATGTCAGCATTTTCCTGCCACCATTGTATGCCACACTGAGAACCCACCCTAGTGTGGCTAACATGACCCCAAATGATAGAACACACTGGGACCCCACCCCAGTGTGTGTGGAAAAGAAAACAGTCCACAGTGTTTGTTTTTTCAAACCTGAAGCAAGAAAATGGTCCTAGCTGTCTGTAGCCTGCACTCTTCAAAGCCGACCACAAACTGAAGAAATGGTCGGTAAGCTGTATAATGACATAAATGGGGTTTTCCGACTTATGTGGATGTCTCGGCCATTTTGCGATTCTGGCACCAAATTTTCAACATGGGGTCTTGGGACCCCATCTCCTGAATTCAGTGACTGTCATCTGCTTATTCGGTCCCAGAATGTGATTTGTGGTCACTGTGTGAAATCACCTTTTGGGACTGATTAACAAAATGACAATGTCACTGTTCATTAGTGGGCACCCAAATGCCTATGTTGCAAATTTGGTGAAAATTCCAAAAATTACTGTGTTACGAATGCATTGCGCAGTTTCCACCTCCACACACGTAACTTTGTAGAATTTTAAATGTTTTCTACCCAGATTTTCAACATTGGCATTTTTTTATACCTCTTACGAACAGTATAGCTGTCATTTTTCACATCCTGGCCGAAATGTGTTTTGCACTTCTAACGAGAATAGCTCAGTTGCTGTGGGAAATCAGTGTTTGGATGGATTACTAAACTCACAGTGACACTGTTCATGAGTGGAGGTCCCAAAAATACCTATGTTGAAAATTTGGTGACAAAAGTCCATAAATGGCTGTTATGAGCTGCGCATTGCCAATTTCATGCACACCAACGTCGAGAATTTGCACATATTTACACTCAAGATTTTCAACATTGTCAATTTTGCACACCTCTATGAATGGTACAGCTGTCATTTTCACATCCTGCCTGAACTGTGTTTTTGCACATCTGGTGCAGAATGGCATGGTAGCTGTGAGAAATCAATGTTCTGGACAGATTAACAAAATCACAGTGCCACTGTTCGTGAGCAGAGGTCCCAAATGCTTTAATAAGGTGGGGTCACAAAAACATTGTGTTGAAAATTCATAGTGCAATAGCAACAAATGCCTGGGGCATTAGGGTTTGTAACCATAATGTCTCACCCTGTACAGACTGACAGGCGTCAGGGTGTGCCTGGATTATCAGCTGTAATGCTCATGCCATTCCACCCCCACCCCATCCTGAAGCCAGTGACAGGCATCGAGGTGTGCCTTTGACTGTCTGGCTTAGAGTTCACCCCATTCTCCTATGCTGTACCCATTTCAGCTGCATCCTTATGAAATGGGGTGATTGTAAAGCTGAACACCCAAGGCTCACCTCAACACTTGTTGGTGTCTCAAGATAGGGTGAGGTGAAATGCCATGAGCAGTATGGGTGATGACCCAAAGGCACACCCCAGTGTCTGTCCATCTCTACAGGGTGGAGGTGGGGTTGGCGTGAGTTCAATACTTCACTGCTACTCCTATTCTGCATCTGTCTGATTCCTGCACATCCAATGCTAATATCAGCAAGCAAACATTCAGTATTGATTAATGCTTGTTTGTTTATCGTTTTACTCGATTATAAATCAATCCTTAGAGACAATCAATCTAAAATGTATAACAATGTATCTTTTAGTTACCATAAAAACATTGCTAAAAGATTCAATTTCCTGAGTGATATAATATGTGTTAATACCTTCATGTAGCTAATACAATTAGCATCTTTCTGTAATTCACTTTCAGTGCTCAGAACTGCTAACCTTCTACAGGAATTATTTATATCGAGTTGGACAGTGAACTGTTCATTAAATACATTATAGTTAAGGCTGTAATAAATTCACGGTAAAAGACATTTTCACGGTGTGTATGCGGGCTGGATTAAAAAGCGACTGCAGCAAATAATTAAGAGGCAGACTATGCTGCTGCCCACCCGTGTCAAACAAATGGCACTATACAATCTGCTATCATGAAAAAGCTATGCCAACTGAAATCTTGAACTTCACCGCAAAACGCAGCCGCATTGACTGAAATGTCTTCTTGCTCCCCCATTCAAACAAATGGCACTATACAATCTGCTATCATGAAAAAGCTATGCCGACTGAAATCTTGAACTTCACGGCAAACGCAGCGCATTGACTGAAATGTCTTCTTGCTCTGATGTAGAAAACACAGATAAGCCAACACAAATGTTCAAATGTTTATTTCAGCCTGGACACGAAACACCGTTACACCCGCTCCCGTCATCCAATAACTGTATCACTGAAAAAACTGGATAGATGATAAAAAAAAAAGAGCAAATTCACTGACTTCTTTCGATTTTGCAAAATTCACGTAACATCCCATTTTCACGGCAATCGTGGAAATCCGTGCAGTCCGTGAATTTATTACAGTTTAATTATAGTTCACTTCATTATACATCATTCTCCCTTAAAACCTTGTACCTTTTAAATCCTGTTCAAAACTTTAGTCATGCTGGCATAATTTTCTTATTGCTAAATGTAATTGGTCTGCTTAATCTCACATACCGTAGTCCTAAAATGAAATTAGTACCATAAGAGTTTTGGTACATTTCTCTTATTAAATCATATAATTACATTGCCAAAAAGTTGACTGTAGTTGCCTTTGCAGCTTAAACAAGCCCAGTTTGTTTTATGCAATTGTTCTGTGAAATAAAATCAAACGTAAATTTTAGAAGGCTCATGTATTACTGCTAAAGGTATTTCTGAAACCCATAAACTGTCCAACTGCTGTATTTGTTTTCTAGCACTCACCCTCTTACTTTGTCAACTTACCTTACTGCATGGGACAGACATAAGACAATTCTTGTGGGGGTAGGAAGAAATAGGCTGTTGGTTAACTAGGATCTGTGGCCTATCCTGTAGGTAGGGAAATGGGCAGACTAGATGGGCCAAGTGGTCCTTATCTGCCGTCAAAGCCTATGTTTCTATGTTTCTATGTTACCATGTGAATCACTGCCATTTCCTCTGAAAGCTTCTTCCTGACTGTTTCACGCCAGTCAGCTGATGATGTGCAGCATGTCACGATGCTATTGTGCATTAGCATGGGAAGGGCCATGCTTTTCAGTCTATAGTGGAATTAGGGAAGATCTCAATGTGCTTACTGGCCTCTATTCATGAACATGATGATTTACACTCAGAATAAGTGTAGTGCGGGCATAGAGTGCAGACCTCTAAGGTGTACAAACCATGTGAAATTCACCAGTGCCCTATCGCAGATGATACGGTGCATAGGGGCATGCTAGAACATGCAAAGCAGAACATGGAAGCCTCTGCCAGAAGCAGAAATGCTCCTTGACCCGACCACATATGATGATCCACACCGGCAGGGACATGTGGCACCCCAATGCACGTACACACATACATTTATGCAGAGGTGCTGCCAAAGCAACAATGCCACACAACATGTACAGGGCCACAGTCATGGGTGCCATGCCAGCAATGTGGCATCCATGCCAACATTCCACAGTCTGCCAGTGTTCGGGTCATGTGGCCATACACTGTAGACACAGTGGTGGATACTCCTGTTCAGTCTGGGCACAGTAGGTCTGTGTAGGGATAGAAACCTAGAAACATAGACTATGATGGCAGATAAGGACCACTTGGCCCACCTAGTCTGCTGATTTCCTACCTATTAGATAAGCTGCAGATCCTAGTTAACCAAAACCTACTTCTTCCTACCCCCACCAGAATTGCCATATGTCTGTCCCATGCATTCTTGAATTCCCCACTGTTTTTGACCCACGACCTCCTCAGGAAGGCAGTTTCATGTGTCCACCACCTCTCTCTGAAAAAATAGTTCCTATATTGCCCTGAGCCATCCCCTCTATCTTCAAATTGTGTCCCCTTGTTCTTGCACATCTCGTTTTCTGAAAGATGGTACCCTCTTGGACTTTGTTGATTCCTTTGAGGTACTTGAAAGATTCCATCATGTCCCCCCTCTCCCTCTCCTATCCTCAAGGGTATGCATATTAAGCTCCTTTAGTCTCCTTTCATATGGCTCCTGTTGCAGACCCTGCACCATTTTAGTTGCCCTCCTCTGGACTGCCTCCATCCTGTCTATGTCTTTATGGAGATGGGGTCTCCAGAACTGCATGCAGTACTCCAGATGGGGTCTCACCAACTGTCTGTACAGAGGATAACAACTTCCTGTTTTCTACTGGTGTTGCCTCTCCCTATACATCTGATTATCCCCAGCCATCCTTAGTGCCTCCTCACATTGCTTACTTACCTTTATTTATCTGATATGACTACCTCAGGTCCCTTTCCATTTTTTTGCTGTTAATACCATCCTCTCCATTGTGTACTCTTCCCTGGGATTTTGTTTCCCAGGAGCATTACTTGCACTTCTTTGCATTGACTCTAAGCCACCATACTTTTGACCATTCCTCCAACCTTGCCAAGTCCTTCTCATCCTTTCCACGCACCTTGTGTATCAACACTGTTGGAGATCTTTGTGTCATCTGCATAGAGCCATACTTTTCCTTCCAGTCCTCTGCAATGTCACTTATAAAAACATTAAAAAGGACCAGACCCAGTAGTGAATCCTGCAGTAGACTGCTAGTAACCCCTCTTTCTTTGGAGTGAACTCAGTTTACTATTACCCTCTCTGTCCTGTTGTCCAGCCAATTTTGCAGGCTACCAACCTGGGACCCACTCCTGACTTGGTAATTTGTTTATTAATCTTCTGTGTGTACCTTGCATGGTTTCAGTTGCCTGTATCATCCACTATCCAGGCTATTCACCCCAGCCCTAGGTTTGACATCACTACTGCCATGCCCACCACTGCTTGAGGTCTTCAGCCCTCACTTAAGTGGAATGGACCTCATGATGTGTCACACCCTAAAAGGGCCCAACTGTCATTAGGTGAATGTAAGACTCTGCCTAGTTGTGTGCCACACTACATCAGAATGCACTGGGTGTTGCCACCTTCCACAGTTCCCTGCATATGACTGTCCAGCCTGCTCAGTTAGGTGTAGCATGCACAGGGCCATGGCAGACTCATGCTGCTGGACAGACATCTTCGGTGGAAGCAGGGAGATGTTCTGATCCAGGAGTAAGGATCCATACCAGCACCACCATCCCAACATGGTACCCAGTCAAATGACCCCCATGGGCAGCAGTCTGTATACCTTGGCATGAGCCTTACACTGTGAGCACTGCAGACATGAACCACGGAGCCAGGCCTACAGTGAATACCCACCAGTCAGTACAATGTCCTCACGAGGACAGAACAGGGTATTAAGGACAGTGCCTGCAGAAGGGTCTGGTGATGTTGCTGTGCATATGAGGTGGGGTAGGGGACACTGAGGGACCAGTGTGTGCACCACAACTGACATGCCACACTTAGGGTCTGATAGGTAGGGTGACTGGGATATCCACCCAATGGGGGTTACTGTGCAGACACAGTGTATAGTGCACGATTGAAAGTGTGCATGTTGTAATGACCAGCATGCATGCTAATACACCCTGTAGCCCTGTCCTGCTAACTCTACTGTATAGTAGCAGCCACTGTGTAGTTGTTTTAAGGCAGGGTATGATATAACATGTGAAAGGAACTAATCAGTGTGCTCTGTTTGCAGGGTGTCCACATGGCGAGAGAGGAGACACATGGGATGTGACTGTCTCCCGGTAATACTGGAATGACTGATACTGAGGGATTAAAGCATTGATCCTGCCACCAACGTGAATGAATGCTGTGAAGTGTGTAGTCACAGTGACCCTGATGTTTTAACCAGATGTCTATGCAGGTGTGCTTCTGCCTTCCTGGGGAATGACAGCAGCTGTGACCAGGGCATGTCCTGACAAGGTGTATAGTGCATCAGGCAACACCAGAGTAAGTGCCATTAGAGCAACACTGGGGTGAATGCTACACACACAGGCATCCCACATGTCTCAGCAGGGACCACATGCCCCAAGGTCTCTGGGATTGTTGCAGTGGTACTTCTATCTAGTGGGCCATCCAGATGATTGCAGGCCTGTAAACATGGTGCATTGAAAGCAGGCAGATGTGGCACCACAGGACCAACACAAGCAATAGCCACCACTGGCAGGGATGCACAGTGGATTGTCCCACCTCACCCAGTACCAGAGGGGCCGGAGGCTACAGCCAAGATATGCATAGTAGGGCCATGCACACACTATGCTGGAGTAGTCCCAGGCTAAGAATTTCATTCATCAATGTGTGAAGGTGGAGTACCCTGCTCACAACTATCCCTACCTCCCAGAGGTGCTCCAGGGCAAGATTGAGAGGTACAGGGAGGACTGGGTGTATGAGGCGGCCCTGACAAGACCCCGACCAAACACAGCCTAGGGAAGGACAGTGCACTCCTCAAATCTCCTGGATGCCCAGGTGCATATCAGGTCCCTGATGGACACAGTCACTGAGGGACTGACCATAATGAAGCACTGTGTCATGTTCATGGACATCAACAGCAACAGAATGAAGTACTTGGTGTATGCAGTGGACTCCTACTGAAAGCCCTGTACCAGCTGAACCCCAGTCTTAATTCTAGATAGTCACAGGGTCACAGTGCACCCCATTGGGGATGCTGATCGATATATATGACATTCCAGTCACTGGATGATGTGCCAAGATGCTGTGACGGAGGACATCATTGCCATGGTGGCACATGACTACACTCCTTAGTTGTCTCCCTGCTATACCCCTAGGTGGACTATTAGGATACCTTCTTGTTGTGCAGAATATTGTGCATGCATTTTTAATTTGTATTCCTGCTGTTCTTATGGCCCTGCTGGTGAATTTGAGGTATTTATAATGACTGCACTGTTCGAGCCTATTGTGTCATCAGCTTTCTCTTGTGAGTATGGAGGGGCCAGGACACTTGAACATTAGACATACAGTATATGGATGCCCCATTCAGGTGAGGAGGGACTTACAGGAACATAACATGAGTGTGCTATGTGACAGTGCAGGAGGTCTTGCCACAAGGTACTGAGGGCACATGGCCTGCATTGTGACACTGCGTAACATGTGATATAGGGTGTCAGCCTCAGCTACCTCACATGTCATGCCCAATGGCCATGCCTACAGAGGCTGATGACCATGACACTGGCTCACTGTTGAGATCTGATATGGGTCTGGGACCACTGGCATCCAACCTAGTTGGCATGTGTGCTCTGTTGGGGGTTATGGCCAGCACGTTAGAGTACATCCCTATGGGTTGGCAGCATGAGGCCACTGGTCTGAGTTTACAGTAGAGACCAGCCTGGCATAACTGTGCTGCAGTCTGTGCACATGCCTTTTGGCATATACTGGTTGATACATCCACTACTATGCCACATGTGCCACATGTAGCCCTCCAACATGTTCCTGTGCAGAGCCTCCTAGGGGCATGCATACGCTGGTGTGTGCCAAGTGCCCTGGCTATGCATCCTGCTTAGGACAATCTGGGTGTGATTCACCTCTGCTGCTCATCTCCAATGAAGTGGACCACGACATTGTTGAATAGTGGCCATAGAATATAGCCTAGGTTACAAAGTTCGAGACCTCGAAAATCACAAATGGGTTCTGAGGCCCTCTGACAGCCTCTTGACATCATTCAAAAAAGCATGGTTTAACCCTCCAACTCAATGTTCTGCAAATCTCCATGCCTCTATTTAAATACAGAAAAGAAAGAAGATGTTCTTGGACATTATTGAACATTATGATTAATGCCCATTATAAAGGTACAGATCAAATGAAAAAGGACATTCAATTATAATACATCAAAAATGCCTGGAGGCTGTGTATAACAAAATTTTATACACACCAGTGTGGGTTGCTACCTAAACCCCAGAGTGAAGCTTGAGTGGTTCATGAGCGCATCCACACCACAAGTATGTATAAAATTCTTGTTATACATAGTCCCCAAGCTTTGTTTTGTATAAATCCTGTACTCTGTGTTTCATAGCTAATACATCTCCCACCAACACAGAGCATGCCAACGCCTGAGCTCAGTACAAGTTCGGAGTTGAAAGTGCCATCTTATACTTTCACTTTCCAACTGTACATTGCAGCAGCTTGTGCATTGCCTCTTAGGAAACCTGGCATATGAATGCTGTTACAACCAGCTGGTATTAGTGACAAATTATAACAGTGTTTCCTATGGGGAAAAATGCATCCCAGTTACTATATAATAAAAATACAGGTATCAACACAAGTTGGGCTTTAAATGTAGAAAAAGATTGATAAATAAATATTGGTGATGGTAAGCTAAAATTACAGTTCTGTATTTTACATAAAACCAACCCAGTAAATCTTTTCATTTAATCCATGTGTCTTGTCTATTGTATTGAATCTACTGATCCACCTATCCACCAAGCTTCACTCTTTAGCAATGATGCATTCCTATCGTCTCCTTTTGTGTTTTTTTTTCTACAAAATCAGTTCCTAAAAATCTTATGTTTGAGACTGGATGGTTCATATTAACCAAATGTCTTGCAAGGGTGAGTTCTTATCTTGACATCTGATTGTGCTTTTGTGGTCACTTAGTCTTTGTTTACAGTAAGTAGGCATGTTGTTTTTACTGTATAAAGTAACCCACATGGGCATTTTATAACTGTATACAGCAGACAACAAACAGTTGTCACCTGTTAAAAAATAATTTACATAAACTTTGTTAACTTTGTTAGTAGTCTGTATTTCATCTGTATTTCTTTGCTCCTGATCCCATTTGAGCATTGCACATTGCATCTATAGCTGTAAAAACTTGATGGTTTTGTACTCAATCAAGTCTATGGTTTAGGGGCCCTTCACCAAGTGACCCTAATATTTCGTGCCCTTTTGGTCTAAACTGTGGTTTCAAAGAAAGTGCTTCTTTCTAAATCAGTACTCTACAGAATGTTGCAATGTCTGAAAATAAACTTTTTATCTCACACATTTGATCCATACATGGCATAATCATGTAACATTTCCTAATTATTTTGTCTGGATCTCTTCCTGCAATGGTGAAGATCTGCTTATCAGATTTACCTTCTTTTAATTTTTCCAAAAGTTCCCTGTCATGGCTACTGTTTATACATTTTTGCATCAATTCCATCTGATTTTCCAATATTTTATTTCATTGCCACTGTGTCTTTTGAGCCTCAAATACTGGCTATAACGATACTCTTCCAAACTGTGTGAATTATAATTTCCTGCATGTAGTAGGATATTTCTATCTTGTGGCTTTTGATAGAGGTCTGTTGTAAGTTTGTCTCCATCTTTTAGAATGACCACATCAAGATACACAAAGGTGATGTCATCTGGATAATGGCAGCTTAATACATCAGCTCTGTGTACCCCTGGAAGAATCAGCATCCATCAAGCTAAAATTACAATGGATTCCCCAGCAAAAGGAACCAGGTTGACATCTAGGACATTCAAGATATCTGTGAGCTCAGTACAAACACTAAAGGACTTACTACAAGTCAAGAAACACTGATCAGCTGCATGTCATACCACTGATGAGGGAGCAACAGCCCTCTCTGAGGATAAATTGCATTGGAGGATGCCAAGAAACAGACATAATAAAGGCCATCAAACAAATGGTGAAGACAGTCACAAAGATAAACAACACTCTCTGATGGATCTAGTCAGTCCTCCTCAAAATACAGAAAAGGACGGTTGTGCTGGAGGAGAGAGTGGTGGACCTAGCAACACAACAGGCAAGTATGACTGACTCTACCGTACTTCTTGGCATGGGAATGGGAGCGCATGAATAAACTAGATGAAATGGATGGTCACAGTAAGTTACAAAACTGTGAATCTTCAGATACCTTAACTACAGAGTACCAGAAGGAGCCAAAGAAACAGCAGCAAACATTACCTTCTTCCTCCAGATACTGTTAAAAACTCATTTGTTGCCATAGATGCCATATGGCGCGGAATCATTCATTGCTAGATCTGACTCAAATGGCCACTGGGTGCAAAATGAGTTAAAAGAACTGTTGCAGCTCACTGATAATTATAATTACAGTCTTGAAATTAATTGTATTCAGTGAGTGCTTGGACAGAAACGCACTGGTCTCAGAGCCTGACTAACATCAATTCTCACAAAACTTACTTCCTTTCTAAGAAGAGGACCTCCTGAAAAGAACATGGCAGCAACAGGATTTGAGGTACAAAGAGAGCAAAATAACTAAAGACAGTGATTATACTACCATGGTGCAGGACAGATGGAGAATCACATGAGAGGCAATAAAGCAGCTGCATATGAAAACCTGAAAGCCTAACTACTATTGGTGGTGCAACTGAGAGTAGAAACCCAATGGCACCAAATTGTTAGCAGACCTACCTGAAGCAGGGCCTCACCTGAGGAACTTGGTGTGCAATTCCTGCCTTCAGATAAAGACAGGCCGGAGCATGACTTATTGAGATCAGCCTGGGAGGCAGCACGAGGTTGCATGGAGAAATGCAGACATCAGAATCAACTAAGGCCTCCTCCTCTGTGCACAGACATAAGATCCCTCCACGCCCCTATCTAGAGATGAAGTGATGGAGAACAAGTAGTCCAAGTCACAGAGAGCAGATGATAGTCAGCAGAGCAGCAGAAAGGAAACGTATCCTTCACCAGAGACTGAATGACAATCAGGACACAAATGGCACCACATCTGGGGACACTGAACATCATTAATGAACCTGAAGCCCAAAGTGCTGTATCCTTACAAATTATTTTTTATTTTTCTATTTCAGGTTTCGAAGACACCTTTGAGCATAGCTCGCCTGCAAATGTTCCATATCAGGATAACATTACAGGCAGGATAACATTAAGAAAATAATACTAAAATAATATAAAAATAAATAGCAACAACATTGAGGTAAACATAGCAGCAGCACATGGCATTGTCACAGAATCGTAAAGTGTTACACAGTGAGAGAGGTATGTAGGATAGAGGGAATAGCTAGGGAGCATGGGAAGGAGGGGCAGTGGGAGGTAGCTGAAAGGCGAGAAGGAGGGAAAGGGTGACTAAGTCTAGCGGTGATACGGGAAGGTGACAGTAGGTAGGGGAAGTGGTGGGTGTGGAAAGTAAGTAGTGAGGAGTGGGTGGCTGTAGGGGGAAGGTGAGGTGGGGACTGAAAGATTGATAGGGTGAGGGAGGGGTTACTGGAGAGGTGGGAAGGAGAGGAGAGGAGGAGAATGGTAGGGAAGCAGGAAGATTGATAGGAGGGGTGGTCTATCTTGTGCATGGACAAGGAGGGGGCAAAATGTTTTTAACTAACGATTAAACTGCCAATTTTGGGTAGTTTTACTAGTGATAAAGGAAGCTCATTTAGCCAATGAGGTGCAAGTCAGCAGAAGGATCTCATAGCTTGGCTGGGCCTACAAATGGAACATGGATGGCATTTCTACTCACATTTCTTGTCAGGTGTGTATTGGCAGTTTATTGGAAAAGAGACTACAATGTTGGGGAGTGATGCCAATGAGGCCTTTCTTTCTCATTAGGAAAGACTGGAATTTGATTCTTTGCTCAAGGTGTAGCCAGTTAGCATTGGAGTAAAGATTGCAGGTATGGGTATACCTATCAGCATCCAAGGTGAGGCAGCAGTCCTTGTTGAGCAGTACCTTGATTCGATTTAGGACTGTATCTGATGCTGCCCACAGACCATCAAGCCATAATCTATGACCAGAAGGATGGATGCAGAAACTGCAAGGTTCTGAGCATTAGGAGTCATGTATGTTTAATGCCTCTATAGGGTTCCTAGTTTTCTGTTGACCACTTTTACAACTTGGTCAATATGGTAGGAGAAGGTTAGTGTATCATTCAGGCAGATCTCAAGGTATTTGAAGGTATCAAGCCTGATCAAGGACTGTACCTCCCTTGCTCCATATTTCGAGAGGGGCCGCTTTTTCTTTTCTGGGGCAGGTGATAAGCATTGGTTTGGTCTTTTATGATTTAGAAGAGTTGATTGTGGAGGAACCACAATCCAAGGGAGGCAAAGACTTGTTGTAGATCATAGGCAAGATCAGATGGATTCTTGTTGCTAGAGAAGATAACTGCATCATCCGTGATACAGTAGGATCTGGGACCCTGTGCTGGCCATGGATAGGTCATTAATAAATAGGCTGAACAGTAGTGGATCCAGTATAGATCCCTGTGGAACCCCAACTGTCATGGGCCTTAATTCAGATAGTGTGTCATTGATTGTTATTCTCTGGGAGTGCCCTGAGAGGTAGCTGGCAAACCATTTGGAAGTCTCCTGTGAGAGGCCTAGTTGGGACAGTTTGTTGAGTAATAGCCAGTGGTTGACAAGGTCAAATGCTTTGGTTAGGTCAATAAAATGGATCCAATCATGTGGCCACCATCAAGTTCACTGTAATGAGCTAGTGTATTCTAGAAGAGCGGTTATGGTATTGTGGTTTCTTCTAAAACCAGGCTGTTGAGGACGTTGCAGGTTGTATTGTTCTTGAAGTCAACCAATTGGTCTGAGACAATTCAGTCCAGTGTCTTGGAGAGGGGAAAGTATTGAGATGGATTGGTAATAAGAAAGAGAGATTTTGTCCCCACCTTTGTAAACCAGGGTGACAGTTGTTATTTTCCACTAGGCTGGGAAATGAGCGCACTCTTGGGAGTGGTTGAAAAGGGTGGTGAGGGCTGAGTTAGGATATCAAGGGCAGAGGCAAATAATCGCACATCAGTGGAGTCACTTCCCAATCTAGTTTTGCCTGGAACCCATTTAAGGAATTTGAGGGATTCAGTAATTTTTACACAGTTAAAGTAGAACTTGGGAGACTGAGATGAGGCCAAGAATATGCCGTCATGGGCTATGTGCCAATTAGAAGGTTGAGTAGGGGAGTCCAGCGAGGAGAATAAGTGGCTTAGGTCTGTGAAGGATGTGTTGAATGCATTCTCTATTTGGGTAGGGTCGGTGAGTGTCGAGTCATTATGAGTTATAATGGTAGGTGTTGTCTTGTCCTCCTTGCCAAGGAGACTCTGATGGAGTTCCAGAATTTTCTTCCATAACCCCAGCGGTTGGCCTGCTTATCTTTGTAAAAATTAGCTTTAGCCTTCTGATTTCAACTGTACAGTTGTTTCGGGCGCTTTGTAATTTTAATGTCCTGTTGCATCCCAGTTGCCCAGGCCTTGCTCCATAGTATGTTCTTCTCCCACATTTGTTGTCTTAAGGAAGAGGTTAGCCACCTGGCAGAGCCCTCTCTTACCATCCGTTATTTGAGTTGGGCATATTTGTTAGCGGCTAGGTTAAATTCCTGAATAAAGAAGTCGAGCACCAGGTCAAAATCCAGAATTGAATGCAAGTAACTCAGTCAATGGAAGTCATGTGTAGACTGAATTGCTCTAAAGAGGAATCATGGAGGACCCTACTTGTGACTAGCTGTGGGGTCTGGTATGTTTAGCTAACCATTCACAGAGGATAGATGAGTGATCACCACTGTGTCTGGGAGCACACTGATTCTGGTGATTCTCTCTGGGTGGGTAGTGAGGATCCAGTCTATGAGGGTGTTTGTGCCCATGTGGTGATTGGCTCTAGTGCCTCATTGCCCATTTGTGTGAAATAGAGGCCACCGATCAAATCCTTATTGGTACTAGAGACAACGCTCCCCAGTCAATATTGAAGTCACCCATGACCAGAGTTTTATGGGAAGGGTTAATGTTTTGATAGTACCTCATGAATGGCTCAAAGCCCAGCTGACTGCATCTGGGGAATGTAGACAGTCATAATTAACATGGACCTGTTGCAAAGGGTTAGCTTAGTTACAGGCACTCTCATCAGTCTGAATGTTGCTTTGAACTGAGCAACATGCATAACGGTCTTTAAAATAATTTTTATTATCCCCTCAGCTAGTGGTCAAACAGGAATTCAGCGTGTTTGCTGCTCATTTGCATCACCAGGTAAGAAAAAGGTTTGTCTCCCCATACGATGCACAGGAGTAATGCCAAACTTCACCCAACAACTAACACACCAAAATCTGGCCAATGGAAAATCATGTACACAATGCTCACAGCCTGGGAAATAAGATCCCAGACCTGCAGGCAATAATGTCAGAGGCTAAACTGGACATAGTAGCAATTAGTGAGACGTGGTTTACCAGTAACCACACTTGGGAGACTTCAGTACCTGGCTATGTATTGTTCAGAAGAGACCGAGTGTGGGGGGAGGAGTGGCCCTGTATGTTAATTGAAAATATCAAAGCTACAGAAATTCAGAATACACATAAGGAGCCAGAAGAACTGTGGGTCACCCTGAAACAGGAAATGGGACAGCCATAAGAACTGGGGTTGTCTACAGGCCCCCAGACCAGAGGGAGGACATAGACACATTACTGTTAGAAGATATACAAAACATGACAGCTAAAGGGGAGGTTCTGATAATGGTAGACTTCAACATGCCAGATACAGATTGGTCAATACCAGCAGGAACATCTGCCAGAACTAGACTCATAGTGGATTCCCTGCAGGGGAGGGCCTCAAACAACTGGTACAGCAACCCACAAGAGACAGGGCTATCCTAGATCTAGTACTGACTAACAAAGAAGGGATCACAGATCTCCAGGTAGAAGGTCACCTGGGGCCAGTGACCATCACATGGTATGGCTTCAATTTGGCTACTACATCTAAATCATCCCATTCCAAGGCAAAAATATGGGACTTCAGAGGAGCTGACTTTGATAAGATGGCCAACAGAGTTAAGCTAGCCCTGGCAAAAGAAACACAGGTGAGGAGGTACAGGCAAAGTGGGCAAGCATTAAGGATACAATACTTGAAGCAACATCCCATTGTGTTAGACAGAAAAGGAAGTGCAAAAGAAGAAGGAAACCACTTTGTTCTCAAATACAGTAGCAGAAAAGGTCAGAGCCAAAAGGCTGGCCTTCAGGAAATATAAGGGAACACAGCTGGATGAAGATAGAGGCATACCAAACTGCCCTAAGGGAAGCAGGTAAGGCAGTAAGGCAGGCAAAGTCCCAAACTGAGGAAACACTAGCACGAACAGTAAAAGAAGGTGACAAGACTTTCTATAGATACATTAGTGAAAGGAGAAAGTCCAGAGGGGTATTGCTAAGCTTAATGGAGAAAAGGGAGCATGTGAGGAGGAGGACCCCAAAGGCATCTATCCTAAATAGATACTTTTGCTCAGTATTTACTGAAGAGAAGGTAGGGCAGGGCCCACAGCTCAGCATCATGGACACAGGGGGAGGGAGGTGAGCACTACTCCTCTCACAAAAGAAAGGGTCCTACAAGAGCTTAAGCTCAGGGTGGATAAGGCAATGGGACCTGATGGCATACATCCCAGGGTACTTAAGGAGCTAAAGGAGGAACTAGCAGAGCCATTAGCAGAATTGTTTAGTGAGTCTCTGAGCACAGGAGAGGTCCCAGAAGACTGGAGAAGGGCTCATGTGATCCCGCCCACAAGAGTGGTAGCAGGGAGGAGGCGGGAACTACAGACCAGTCAGTCTTACCTCAGTAGTGGGCAAGATTATGGAGGCACCTTAAGGAAAGGATAGTGCAACACCTGAATCCATAGGGCACAGGATCCAAGACAGCATGGGTTTACAAAAGGAAGGTCCTGTCAAACTAATCTTATAGATTTCTTTGACTGGGTAACCAGAGTGGTGGACCAAGGGGGAGCAGTTGATGTCACCTACCTTGACTTCAGCAAAGCTTTTGACACTGTTCCACTTAGAAGATTGATAAATAAGCTAGGTAGGCTCAAGGTGGGTCAGAAGTTGGTCAACTGGGTGGCAAACTGGTTGACTGGCAGAAAACAGAGAGTGGTGGTAAATGGTATACAGTCAGAAGAGATGCAAGCTCAAGTGGGTACTCAGGGATCAGTCCTGGGGCCAGTCCTATTCAACATCTTCATTAGTGACCTCGCAGATGGACTCAGAGGGTAAGGCTTGTCTGTTTGCAGATGACACCAAGATCTGCAACAGAGTAGATGATCCAGATGGGTGGGCAGAATGAGAAGAGATCTGACAATCTAGCAGAATGGTCAGAAGAGGGCAACTGGGATTTAATGCAAAGAAGTGCAAAATCATGCACATAGGGAAGAGAAACCCTGAAGCCACTTATAGGCTGGGAGGAGTTGCTAGCAGTCACAAAGGAAGAAAGAGACTTGGGCATCATCATCACTGATGACCTAAAATCATCCAAGCAGACCTCTAAAGCAGTAGGTAAGGCTAGGGGGTGTTAGGTGTATTAGTAGGGTATCACAAGTCGTAAGAGGGAGGTAATAATCCTCTGTACAAGACATTGGTTAGGCCCCATCTGGAGTACTGCGCAGTATTGAGGCCACACCTTCACAAGGACATTAACCAAATTGAGGCAGTCCAGAGAAGGGCAACCAAAATGGTGCAGGGACTGCATCAGAAGACATATGAGGACAGATTAACGGAGCTCAATATGTATACCCTGAGCAAAGGAGGGAGAGAGTGATATGATCGAGACATTTAAACACCTTAAGGGCATAAACAAGGTGAAAGAGTCTAACATGTTTAAATATAAGAAAATAGCAGGACAAGAGGACACAGCATGAGATTAGAGGGAGGCCGATTAAGGGGAATGTGAGGAAATTTTTTCACAGAAAGGGTGGTAGATGCATGGAATGGCTTACCACAAGAAGTGGTGGCTATGAATACAGTGCAGGGCTTCAAACAGGCATGGGATAGGCATAAGGGAGCAATACAAATGACTATGAATAGATAGGTCACTGACAGAGCAAAGGTCGGGCACATTTATAAGGTAGAAAAGAAATGGGCAGACTGGATGGGCTCTTGTGTCCTTATCTGTCAACTTCTATGTTTCTATGTTTCTATGATGGGAGAACCTCAGAAGGTTCTGAGGTTCTAAAAGGTTCTGATAAGCAAAGAAAGGCAAAGGATGCTTATCCAAACCTTTATAACCTTTATTATTTTATGGTGACTGCATGGAAAAATCATTTTAAACAGCTTTTAATCAACATATCTATAGAACAGCATTTGTCAATGCCGAATGTTTGCTTGCTGGCATTGGCATTGGTAGTGTAGAAGTTACAGAGCTGCATAATAGTAATGGCAGTGAAGTATTGAACTGAAGCCAATCCCACCACCACCCTGCAGAAAGTGACAGGCATTGGGGTGTGCCTTTGGGTCATCAGGCATAACGACCACGCCATTTCACTCACACCCTACCCTGCAGACACTGACAAGTGTCACAGTGTGCCTTGGGGTCTTTGGTCTTATGCGCACCCCATTCCATCAGGAAATACGGTGAGATGGTGCAGTATAGGAGAATGGGTGAAGTTTCGCCCGAAGAGTCCAAGGCACACCTGATGCCTCTCACTGGCTGCAGGGTGTGGGTGGGGTGGAATGGTATGAGCATGACAGGCAAGAATCCCAAGTCACACCCCTGATGCCTGTCATTCTCTATAGGGTGGGACGTTATGGTCGGAAACCCTAACATCTCAGGCATTCGCTTAGTATTTTCACTCCAAATTTTCAACATGGTTTTTTGTGACCCCACTTTATGAACAGTGGCAATATCAGTTTGTTAGCTGAAAACTGCTTTTGCACAGCGACTATGGCATTTGGCACCACAGGTGCAAAAACACATTCAACAGGATGTGAAAATGACAGCGTACTGTTTATGGGGAGGTGTAAAATGGCAATGTTGAAAATCTGCTGTGAAAATCTTAAAACAACTGGTGAAGTCACGAGCGTATGTGAGAAACTGTGCAACGCAGCACCCATAATGTAACTAGTTTGGGGATTTTTACAGTAGATTGTTAACACAAGCATTTTGGGACCCCTGATCATGAACAGTATTAGTGTGATTTTCTTTATCTGTCCTGAACAATGATTTCCACAGCGACCACGCATTTCTGTGCTGAAAGTGTGAAACACATTTCGCCATGTTGTGGAAAATGACAGCTGTACTGTTCATAAGGAGGTGTGGAAAATGCCACTGGTGAAAATCTGGACTGAAAATATTACAAATTCTTGAACTTACAAGGGTGTGTGGAAACTGCGAATGCTCACTTGTAACACAGTCATTTTATGGAGTTTTGTCACCAAATTTCAACAGTCATTTTAAGACCTCTGCTCATGACCAATGTCACTGTGATTTTCTTAATCTGTCCCAAACATTGTTTTCGACTAACGACTGTACCATTGTGTGCTACATGTGCGGAAACAGATTTTGGACCAGATGTGAAAATGGTAGCTGTACTGCTCATAAGGAAGTGTGGTAAAATGGCACTGTTGAAAATCTGGTGTGCAAATATTACAAATTCACAAACTTGCCAGCATGCGAGGGAACTGCGCAACTGCCTCCTAAAACAGTCATTTTTGGGAATTTTTCACCAGATTTTCAACATAGCCATTTTAACACCTCTGCTCATGACCAGTGTCACTGTGATTTTCTTAACGTGTCCCATTTGATTTCGACACACGACTGCTCCATTGTGCGCCATATGGGCAGAAATACGCTATGGCAAGATGTGAAAATGACAACTGTACTGTTCATAAGGAGGTGTGGTAAATGGCAATGTTGAAAATCTGGAGTGAAAATATTGAAAATTTGCGAACTTACTGAGCGTGAGGAACCGCGCAACGACGAGTTGTAAACAGTCATTTTTAGGAATTTTTCCACCAAATTTTCAAAATAGGCTTTTGAGAGCCCACCTTTGAACACTGGCAGTGTCATTTCATTAATCATTCGAAAGGTGATTTCGACACAGTGGCTGCGAAATCACCCTTTGGGCCCGAGTAACGCCATGACAGTGACTGCATTCATGAGAAGGGGTCCCAAAACCCCATGTTGAAAATTTGGGGCAAAATTCCAAAAAATGGCTGAGATATGCAATAAAGTTGAAAACCCTATCTATCCCATTATACAGCTTACCGCATTTCCTCAGTTCGCGGTCGGCATTGAAGAGTGCAGACGGTTCCCCGTCCACTAAAGATCGCTGCCGAAGCCTGGAGGTAAGTATGGGGAAGAGGGGTGGGGAGGCAGAATTCGCAGGGTGGGTGGCTTGGGAGGGGCAGGGAGAAGCGCCGAGGGACAGTTTTGTATTTTGTACAGGTTTTTGTTATTTCCAAGACACGAGGGCGTTTCCACGCTGGGCGGGCTCCAGCATGGCAGCTGGAAGGATGTTGGTGGGGGCAGGAGCTGACAGGGGATCAGGCACCCCATCAGCCATAACATCATTTTGCCACCCTGGGTGGGCTCCCAGCGTGGCACCTGGATGCTTTGGGTGGGAGCCAACGGGGATTGGGCACCCGCCGCCGTAGCAGTGTGGGGGAGGGGAAGATGAGCATCGCAGTGGGCGTAAGGCAGTGTGTGTGTGTGTGGAGGGGGAGCTCTGCTCACTGAATCGGAGCTCTCCCTTTCACCTGTATGCCACTGCATTTTCAGCTGTCATAGACAGCTGGAGCAGTGATTGGCACACTGGACCATGCCTGCAAACACACTAACTGAATTGGAAGAGACTGACACACCTCTGGAAAACTCGGATGATGGCACTATGTTTTTGCAGAGCATGCAAGCAAACATAACAAGCATTTGTCAATGCTGAATGTTTGCTTGCTGGCACTGGCATTGGTAGTGTAGAAGTTACAGAGCTGCATAATAGGAATGGCAGCGAAGTATTGAACTGAAGCCAACCCCACCATCACCCTGGAGAGAGTGGCAGGCATTGGGGTGTGCCTTGGATCATCAGGCATAACGACACGCCATTTCACACACACCCCACCCTGCAGACACTGACAAGTGTCATGGTTTGCCTTGGGGTCTTGGCCCTTATGTGCAGCGCACCCATTCCATCAGGAAATACGGTGAGATGGGTGCGTATAGGAGAATGGGGTGAAGTTTCGGCCCGAAGAGTCCAAGGCACACCTTGATGCCTCTCACTGGCTGCAGGGTGTGGGTGGGGGTGGAATGGTATGAGCATGACAGGCAAGAATCCCAAGTCACACCCTGATGCCTGTCATACTCTACAGGGTGGGACGTTATGGTCGGAAACCCTAACACCTGAGGCATTGCTGGTATTTTCACCCAAATTTTCAACATGGTTTTTTGTGACCCCACCTCATGAACAGTGGCAATATCAGTTTGTTAGCTGAAAACTGCTTTTGCACAGCGACTATGGCATTTGGCATCACAGGTGCAAAACACATTCGAACAGGATGTGAAGAATGACAGCTGTACTGTTCATGGGGAGGTGTAAAAATGGCAATGTTGAAAATCTGCTGTGAAAATCTTAAAAAACTGGTGAAGTCACAAGCGCATGCGAGAAACTGTGCAACGCACACTCGTAATGTAACTAGTTTGTGATTTTTTACAGTAGATTGTTAACACAGGCATTTTGGGACCTCCGATCATGAACAGTGTCAGTGTGATTTTCTTTATCTGTCCCGAACAATGATTTCCCTCAGCGACCACGCATCTCTGCACTGAACGTGTGAAAACACATTTCAGCCATGTTGTGGAAAATGACAGCTGTACTGTTCACAAGGAGGTGTGAAACATGCCACTGGTGAAAATCTGGACTGAAAATATTACAAATTCATGAACCTACGAGGGTGAGTGGAAACTGTGCAATCTCACTGTAACACAGTCATTTTATGGAGTTTGTCACCAAATTTTCAACATAGCCATTTTAAGACCTCTGCTCATGACCAATGTCACTGTGATTTTCTTAATCTGTCCCAAACATTGTTTTCGCAAACCGACTGTACCATTGTGCGCCATATGTGCAGAAACACATTTTGGGCGAGATGTGAAAATGGTAGCTGCACTGCTCATAAGGAAGTGTGGTAAATGGCACTGTTGAAAATCTGTGTGCAATATTACAAATTTAAAACTTGCCAGCTGCATGAGGAACTGCGCAACATGCTCCTAAAATAGTCACTTTTGGGAATTTTTTCACCAAATTTTCAACATAGCCATTTTAACACCTCTGCTCATGACCAGTGTCACTGGGATTTTCTTAACATGTCACATACATTGATTTTGCACACCGACTGCGCCATTGTGCGCCATATGGGCAGAAACACGTTGTGGGCGAGATGTGAAAATCATAACTGTACTGCTCATAAGGAGGTGTGATAAAATGGCAATGTTGAAAATCTGGCGTGAAAATATTGAATCGAAACTTACGAGCATGCGTAGGAACTGCGAACGCACGTCAGAAGAGTCATTTTAGGAATTTTTCACCAAATTTTCAAAATAGCCATTTTAAGACCTCTGATCATGAACAGTGTCACTGTGATTTTCTTAATGTGTCCCGTGACATTGATTTCACACACCGACTGCACCATTGTGCGCTACATGGGCGGAAACACATTTTGGGTGAGATGTGAAAATGACAGCTGTACTGCTCACAAGAAGGTGTGGTAAAATGGCAATGTTGAAAATCTGGAGTGAAAATATTGAAAATTCGTGAACTTACGAGTGTGCATAGGAACTGCACAATGCAGCTAGATAAAACAGTCATTTTGGAATTTTCCACCAAATTTTCAAAATAGCTTCTTGAGAGCCCACCTATGAACACTTGCAGTGTCGCTTCGTTAATCATTCCGGAAAGGTGATTTGCACAGTGGCTGTGAAATCACCTTGGGCCCGAGTAACGCCATGACAGTGCAAGAATTCATGAGGAGGGTCCCAAAACCCCATGTTGAAAATTTGTGCAAAATTCAAAAAATGCCTGAGATATGCAACAAAGTTGAAAACCCTATCTATCCCATTATACAGCTTACCGGCATTTCCTCAGTTCGCGATCGGCTTTGAAGAGTGCAGACGTGTTCCGTCCACCGAAGATTGTCGGCCGGACTCGAGGTAAGTATGGGGTGAGGGGGGTGGGGGAGGCAGGGTGCGCAGTGGGTGGGTGCGGTTGTGAGGGGCAGGGAGACTGCGGGGACCGCTTTCTTTACAGGTTTTATTTTTGAAAAGAGCGGCGGGGACGTTTTCCATGCTGGGTGGGCTCCCAGTGTGCGGCAGAGGCGGCTGGGGCGTGGAGCCAACGGGGAATTGGGCACCCCGTTGGCCATGGCATCTGTTGCCACGCTGGGGTGGGCTCCCCAGCGTGGCACCTGGATGCTTTGGGAGGGGAGAGTGCGAAGTCGGCGGGGATTGGGCACCGCCGGCCATACAATGTGAGGGAGGGGAAGGTATGAGCACGCAGGTGCATGCGGCACGCACGCTAGGTGGGGGGAGAGCTCTGCTCACTCAAGTGGAGCTCTCCTTTCAACTGTATGCCACTGCATTTTGAGCTGTCATAGACAGCTGGAGCAGTGATTGGTGCTCTGCGACCGCGCCTGCAAATACACTGACTGAATTGGAAGAGGCTGACACACCTCTGGAAAACTCATATGATGGCACTATGTTTCTTGCACATGCGCAAGCAAACATAAAAAGCAATTAAACCACTGTTCAGTAGTACTAAAATGCATGAGTAGTGAAATGAGATGAGGAGTGAATAATATAATTGTGGATGTGCCTACTGGAGGATGACGATGATATGGTCCAAAGGCAAGCAAGTCCCAGATCTCTATTTGTTTTAAACCAGTCTCCTGAGTCTGACTTTTGTAGAAGGGGACAATGTGTTTGTAATGCATGTCACCAGTTATGTTCAGCAACAGCTCTCAGTATGAAAAACAAAGGTAGGGCATCCTGCAGAACGTGAACACTAACAGAAGCATTGTACTGGACCAAGGTTCATGAGTGATGTGACATGATAACTGGGTGTCCTGAGTTGTGATGAAACCAAGATTAAAAAAAAAAAAAGCAGGGTTGCACCAAAAAAGTTGAAGTGGTATGATTCGTGATGACTGTGAATGTGATTACGTCGTGACGGATGCAAGTCGTGTTGGCACTGGTAGTGCTTCTCAGAGCACCAGAAACTAGATGAAACTGAGCTCCACAAATAGTTGCCATTGAAAAAAATTGAAATACCTACAGCTGTACTTCCTTGATCTGTCTGACTGAGAAATACACATGCTACAAACAATGTTCACTCTGAGATTATAGCTGCTGAATTAAGTACAGGTGACTGGTGAGGACAAAGATTCGAGTCCATCTGCAAGTAGGGCATCATGCAGACGCGTGAACACTAACAGAAGCATTGTACTGGACCAAGGTTCGTGAGTGATGACATGATAACTGAGTGTCCTGATTCATGATGAAACTGAAGATTAAAAAAGAACAGGGTTGTACCAAAAAGATTGTTTCTTCTGTAATCATGAAGTGTGGGACAGGTACTGTAGGTGTGTATTTTGTAGGATTTCTATGTCAGTACAATCAGAGGTAAACTTTGTTATGCAGCCTTTAATTACTTTCTTAGTAATTTCTTTTTATGAGAACAGAACAAAACATACTGTAATATGTTTTTAAAGAATGGATAGTTTCTTTGTAATGTCCCATATGGGACAACAAAAACTCAAGATTTGTAAAGATGCATGTTTTCTTTTGAAGAAGACAAAATTTAAGTGTTTTGTATATCAGAGCCAAGGATACTGTCACTACTGAAACGGTTTGCTACTGCTGTGTTGTTGTATTAAAACAAGCCCCAGAGATAGTTGGCAAATGTAAAAATCAAGATCATGATGATCGTGAATGTGAACGTGATTGTGACCGTGATGACCACGAACATGATTTGTTGTGCGGATGAGGAGTCGTGTTACAGTGGTAGCACTCCGAGCTTCAGATATAGGATGGAACTGAGCTTTTTGTGACCGTGATGACTGTGAATGTGATTTGTCATGAGGATAAGGAATTGTGTAACAGTGAAAGTGCTTCCCGGAGATTAAAAGCTGGATGGAACTGAGCTTTTGTGAAGGTGATGACCGTGACCATGAATGCGATTTGTCGTGAAGATGAGGAATCATGTAACAGTGGCAGCTCTTCATGGAGCTTCAGATACTGGATGGAACAGAGCATCCAGAAATAGTTGCCAAATGTGAAATTTTGCACCGTGATGACTGTGAATGTGATTTTATTGGATTTTTTATTTATTCCATGTGATGTGATGGAATGCTCTGCCCACTAAGCCAAATCTTATATCCCACTGAGTAAGCACAGGAGGAAGATGACAGATGACTGACTTCTTGGGGGTCACACAGACTGTATGTAAGAAGTGGCACTGCTGTACTGACAACTGTCTGGCAGATTTCATTTCACACACAGAATTTATTTCACACACCACCTATGCTAAGGGCAATGCTGCAGGCACTGCTGCTAGTATATCCACAGAGATTCTGGGGACCCTGCCTGGCCTAACCCTCTCTGACACAGTACTTTTTACCTTCAATTATTTTTTTTTATTTATTATTCCATGTGATGTGACATGATACCCTGCCCACTGAGCCAAAAAGCGAGCACAGGTAGGAAGATGACAGATGATTGACTTCTTGGGGGTCACACACACAGTATGCTAGAAGTGGCACTGGTGCACTGATGACTAGCTGGCAGTTTTATTTCTTATAAACACACAGATTTCTTTAACATACCACCTATGCTAAGAGCAATGCTGTAGGCACTGCTACTACTAAGAGAGAATCAGGGACCCTGTCTGGCCTAACCATCTCTGACAGAGTACTTTCCTTCAGGGAATTTATTTTATTTTTTATTTATTCCACATGATGTGACAGAATGCCATGCCACTGAGCCAAGGCTTATACCCCACCGAGCGAGCACAGGGAGGAAGATGACAGATCACTGGCTTCTTTGCGTAGGGAGTCACAAAGACAGTATGCAAGAAGTGGCACTGGTGCACTGTTGACTGGCTGGCAGATTTTATTTCATACACAAAATTTATTTCAAACATCACCTACGTTAGAGCGATGCTGCAGGCAGTGCTGCTAGTATAACCACAAAGATTCTGGGGACCCTTCCTGGCCTAACCCTCTCTGACTCAGTACTTTTCCCTTCAGGGAATTTTTAATTTATTTATTATTTCACGTGATGTGATGGAATACTCTGCCTCTTTAGCCAAAGCTTATACCCCACAGAGCAAGCAGAGGGAGAAAATGACAGATGGCTGACTTTTTGGGGAGGGGGGGCACACAGACAGTATGCAAGAAGTGGCACTAGTGCACTGACGACTGCCTGGCAGATTGTTTTTATTTCTCACACACACACACACACAATTATTTCACATACCACTTACACTAAGAGCGATGCTGTAGGCACTGCTGCTACCAACAAAGAATCATGAACCCTGTCTAGCCTAACCCTTTCTGACACAGTACTTTCCCTTCAAGGATTTAATTTTGTTATTTATTCTATGTGATGTGATGGAATGCTCTGCCCACTGAGCCAAAGCTCATATCCCATTAAGTGAGCACAGGAGGCAGATGACAGATGACTGATTCCTTGTGGGGTTACACAGACAGTATGCAAGAAGTGACACTAGTGCACTGATGACTATCTAGCAGATTTTATTACACACACACACACACACATTCACACACACACACACACACACACACACACACACACACACACACTTATTTCAAACACTGCCTACACTATGGGCGAGATGTAGGCACTGCTACTAACAGAGAATCACTGATCCTGCCTGGCCTAACTCTCTGACACAGTACTTTCCTGTCAAGGATTTTATTTTATTTTTTTTATTTATTCCATGTGATAGATTGCCCAGCCCACTGAGACAAAGCTTATACCCTGCTGAGCGAGCACAGGAGGAGATGACAGATCACTGGCTTTTATTCGGGAGGGTCAGACAGACAGTATGCAGTCAGGGACCCTGCCTGGCCTAACTCTGTCTGACAGTATTTTCCTTCAAGGATTTTTATTTATTCCACGTGATGTGATGGAATGCCCACTGAGTCAAAAATTATTGTATAATAACAAATAAAATAATAATAATGAATCCCCACTGAAGTGACTGAACAGTGAGAACAGGCAGGAGAATTGAGAAGCTGACTTGTTGGGGGCAATTGAGAAAAACAGCAAGAAGTCTAACTGGGAGTTGTGTGGTATGAATGGCACAGTTCACCCTTCTGCTGCTCCAAAAAAAAATTGACAGTCTGGCTCTGGCTCTGGACTTCAGTCTTTTATGTTTGCTTGCCGCATGTGCAAGAAACATAGTGCCATCATCCGAGTTTTCCAGAGGTGTGTCAGCCTCTGCCAGTTCAGTCAGTGTGTTTGCAGGCGCTGCGCAGTTTGCCAATCACTGCTCCAGTTGTCTATGACAGCTGAAAATGCAGTGGCATACAGTTGAAAGGGAGAGCTCCGCTTCAGTGAGCAGAGCTCCCCTCAACACGCACGATACATATTGCGTGCTGACGGGCCCTCCCACGCATTACACAGTATAGCCGACGGGGTGCCCAACTCCCCATCGGCTCCAGCTCCCCAAAACAGTATTACAGCTGCCACGCTGAGAGCCCACCCAGCGTAGGCAACACGCCATGGGCGGTCACGGGTGCCCCAATCCCCCGTCGCTCCAGCCCCCCAAACAGCCTACAGCTGCCACGCTTAGGAACCCACCACAGCGTGGCACTAGCTCAGAGTGGCCGACGGGGTGCCTCAACTCGCCAGCTCCAGCCCCTGCTACATCCTTTTCCAGCTGCCACACTGGGAGCCCACCCCAGCGTGGCAAACGCCCCGCTTTGCCTTAATCATTAAAAACAACAACCTGTAAATAAAAAACGGTCCCTTGCAGTCTCCCTGCCCCCACCCACCCACCCACTGCGCACCCTGCCTCCCCACCCCCACCCCATACTTACTTCTGGAGTCCGGCGCGACGATCTTCGTGGACCAGGAACACATCTGCACTCTTCAAAGCCAGCCACGAACTGAGGAAATGCCGGTAAGCTATATAATGTAATAGATAGGGTTTTTTCAGCTTTGTTGCATATCTCAGGCATTTTTGGAATTTTGCACCAAATTTTTCAACATAGGGTTTTGGGACCCTTCTCACGAATGCTGTCACTGTCATGGCGTTATTCGGGCCGAAAGTGATTTTGCAATCACTGTGAAATCACCTTTGGGACTGATTAACAAAATGACACTGCCAGTGTTCATAAGGTGGGCTCTCAAGAAGCCTAGTTTGAAAATTTGGTGGAAAAATTCAAAAATGACTGTTTTACGAGCGTGTGTTGTGCAGTTCCTACGCACGCTATAAGTTCGCGAATCTTCAATATTTTCAGTCCAGATTTTCAACATTGTCATTTTACCACACCTCCTTATGAGCAGTACAGCTGTCATTTTCACATCTCACCCAAAATGTGTTTCACTATGGAAGCATAATGGCGCAGTCGGTGTGCAAATTAATTATGTACGGACACATTAAGAAAATCACAGTGACACTGTTTATGAGCAGAGGTCTTAAATGGCTATGTTGAAAATCTGGTGAAACATTCCTAAAAATTACTGTTTTACGAAGCATGCTGTAAAGTTCCTACGCACGCTCAGTAAGTTTACAAATTTTCAATATTTTCACTCCAGATTTTCAACATTGCCATTTACCACACCTCCTTATGAGCAGTACAGCTGTCATTTTTCCATCTCACTCACAACATGTTTCCGCCTATGTAGCTTACTTACCTACAGAGTCGGTAAAAGCGAAATCAATGTATGGGACACATTAAGAAAATCACAGGTGACACTGATCATGAGCAGAGGTGTTAAATGACTATGTTGAAAATTTGGTGAAAAATTCCAAAAAATGACTGTTTTAGGAGCGACGCTATGCAGTTCCTACGAGACGCTGGCAAGTTTGCACTTGTAATATTTGCACACCAGATTTTCAACAGTGCCATTTTACCGCACTTCCTTATGAGCAGTACAGCTACCATTTTTCACATGTCGCCTAAAAATTTGTTTCCGCACATGAAGCGCATTAACAGGCCAATCGGTGCGAAACAATGTTTAGACAGATTAAGAAAATCACAGTGACACTGGTCATGAGCAGAGGTCTTAAAATGGCTCTGTTGAAAATTTGTGACAAAACTCCATAAAATGTCTGTGTTATGAGTGAGTATTACGCAGTTTCACGCACCCTCGTAAGTTCATGAATTTGTAATATTTTCAGTCCAGATTTTCACCAGTGGCATTTTTCCACACCTCCTTATGAACAGTACGGCTGTCATTTTCCACAACATGGCCAAAATGTTTTCACACTTTCAGCGCAGAAATGCGTGATCGCTGAGGGAAATCATTGTTCGGGACAGATAAAGAAAATCACACTGACACTGTTCATGATCGAGGTCCCAAAATGCCTGTGTTAACAATCTGCTGTAAAAAATCCCCAAATTAGTTACATTACGGGTGTGCGTGCTATAGTTTCTATGCACGCCGTGACTTCACCAGTTTTTTAAGATTTTCACAGCAGATTTTCAACATTGCCATTTTTTACATCTCCCCATGGACAGTACTGCTGTCATTTTCACATCCTGTTCAGATGTGTTTTTGCACCTGTGGTGCCAAATGCCGTAGTCACTGTGCAAAAGCAGTTTTCGCTAACAAACTGATATTGCCACTGTTCGTGAGGTGGGGTCACAAAACCATGTTGAAAATTTGGAGTGAAAATACCAATGAATGCCTAAGCTAGGGTTTCAACCATAATGCCCCACCCTGTAGAGAATGACAGGCATCAGGGTGTGACTTGGGATTCTTGCCTGTAATGCTCATACCATTCCACCCCACCCACACCCTGCAGCCAGTGAGAGGCATCAAGGTGTGCCTTGACTTCTGGGCCCAAATGTTACCCTATTCTCCTATACCGCACTCCATCTCACCGTATTTCCTGATGGAATGGGTGTGCATAAGGCCAAAGACCCCAAGGCACACTGTGACACTTGTCGGTGTCTGCAGGGTAGGTGTGGTGAAATGGCCTGGTCGTTATGCCTGATGAATCCAAAGGCACACCCCAATGCCTGTCACTCTGTAGGGTGGTGGTGGGGTTGGCTTCAGTTCAATACTTCACTGCCATTCCTATTACACAGCTCTGTAACTTCCATAGTACCAATGCCAGCAAGCAAACATTCGGCATTGACAAATGCTTGTTTTGCTTTGTCTTTCTTGACTCACCACTTGGCCCCAGTCTCTAAGTTCCTACCTCCTCCCCAAGTCTTCTCCCAACTCCCCAACTCGACTCCCACACCCACAAATGACCCAGTCCTTGGCTCTGACTAACCTCCTTCTAATTCTGAGTTCCCGACTCCTTACCCCAAGTTTTCTTTTAGTTCTTTTTAAAAATAAATATAAAAAATCAAGTTCTTCAGTTGTTTTTTTTTTCTGAGTCCATGAGTCAACTTCTTTTTGCCCAACGGGCAAATGCAAGCAGCACTCACAAGCACAGAATCATGGAGCAGCCTGTAGAGGCTGTTGGTCTTTGCCATCCTATATTTCTCTGCATAGCTCTTAAGTGGCCACAGGTTGCTAGAGCAAACACAATCAGGTGCCACCTTGGAAGATGGACAGCTTGCCATCCAATGTGGAACCAGAGTATTGTCTCTGGTCCCTCCTGTGGGTTCCTCCTGCTCTGGCACTTATCACACTGCATTTCCTCGTGATACTATGGCATGTGAACCGATCCAAACAGCTGGAAAGTGTTTGAAGCTGCTCTGTTTATGAACACTTCAGCATGTTCCAGTCAGTTCATATTTTTGACTAACCAGTTCACCCATCCCTAATTTTTATTAGCTTGTGGGGAGAATAACATAAATAGTTGTGGGGGAGGAGGGTGGGGCTTAATGGAAGAATTAAGAGGAAAAAGGCTTCAGGGGTTAAGTACACAGACGGCGGCAGGAAGGAAAACATTAAAATCAGACTTAAGTCCAATACCCCAAGCAGCAGGAGTCAGATATAGGGGCTCCCTGCTGGTTAAAAGTTATAGCGTTCTGACTGAAAGTCTAAGCATATTAATAACTCCAAACCAAGAAGAGGATTAGAGCTTCAGCATGGAAATAGGGGCTTGTTGACTTAAATTTAACAGACCAGTCCCATGGTGCAGTTTCTCAAACCCAGACTAAGTTGGGAAGTCCATTCTCTCCTGCCACTGATTCTCTGCTTTTGACAGCTGTTTTGCTCTCTAATGGAACAAGGGGATAAGGGGTAGGGGTACCCTGGAGATCTAGGGCTTTGAAGGAGATTCAGCCTTCCCTGCAGACACAGATCCCATCCTTTGGTTTTACAATCTCACCCTAACTAGTTTTAATGTTTATCCAAGTAGCATTTAAACCTCTTGCTTTGATTCCACACAATCAGTATTAGATGCCTGAAACAATGAATTAGCAACAATGATCCCATACTCGATTTTGATAAAATACACACTTCCATTTATTTAAATTTCATCAGTGCCACATTGGAAGGAATTTGTGTGGAAATGTAGCATTAACTTTTTCATACACCAGCTGCTCTCACAAAATTCTTACCTTTATCTTACAATCACAGTTGGAGAAACTGCAGCAACAAGAAGGCAGGCAGAGCACACGTGTTTTGTTCATGCCTGTTTCTCACACATTCTGGCAAGAGCTCTCAGAACACATGTGTAATCTGCCCATGGAGACAGAACTTGTATCCCCAAAATTCATCCTCCTTTCAAATCCTCCACAGGGTCTGAGGTTGCCTCACTCTCTGTGGCTTTTGTACATATTGGCAGCCAAGAAGGTCATCACCTACTCATGGAGGCAACAGCAGCCACCAACAGTAGAGGCCTGGCACCAGATTCTCAAAGAAGTCTATGCTATGGACCACATCACAGCATCCTCAAGAAACCATTTACCACACTTTGAAGCTAAAGGGCAAAGATGAGTCCATTATATGTTATCTATAGATGACGCTTTTATCCCATAATGCTATCTGGAGGACATTAAGAGGAGAATATGATCCTTTCCTGTATCTATGGTGGGTGTTGTCTAATTCTTATAGTTAATCAATGGGTAACCAGTACAATGTAATATCCCTAAGTAACTCTTTTAAGGTTAAATGTTGCTACTGTTAGATACTTTATGTAGTTATTCTCAAACTGCTGATGTCGATATTTCTGGTATAAAGAATATCTGCTGTTCTTGCAATTATTTGTAGGTCAGGTAATGTCTGCCTCGATAAAAAATATAATTTAATCCTCCCACCAAGGACTGTGGTCCCCTACCTGGAAAGACACAGGCTGTCTCTCCCATGGATGCTCATAGTCTCCCAGGTTGACCCCCAGTCCCCACTGTAGCTGAAACCCTCCTACATGCACCATGCCTTAAAATATTTTTACAATCCCTGGTGTGGACTGTCTTCTCTCTCTCCCAGCTGTATATAGGTAACACTTTGCAAAAGCCAACATGCATGCCACCAGTTTGAGGCTCCTCTCCTTACCCCTGAAATTTCCCTGCAGCACCCTACTCTTTTCCTTGCCATGTCATTTGTCTCCAGGTGGACAATGACATCTAGCTTCCTCCATCTCCTGCTTCTGTAGTGATCCTCTGGTTCCGTTCTCCAGCCCTCCAAGCCAAAGCATCTCTCAGGCACTTCACCTCCCTCTATCTTTCTCCCTCCACTCTCAAGTCTTTCCACCTAACAATAAAGTCCCCCACCAGCAGCTGCTTCCTCCTTGGCAGGGGCCTCTTCCTCCCTCCTTGGGGTCTCCCTTCTGAGGACCTCCTCTTCCTCCTTTCTCTTTTATGGATGCATCCTCCTGGCTGCCTCATCCCACCAGTATGTCAGACAATTGTGCGGTGGTACAAGTTGAGGAGTGTACCCTTCATGCCCTCTACCCTTCTGGTGCACACCAAAGCCCAACTACTCTGGCTCTGCCTAGGCATCCTCTGGGATACTGCAAATGTGTGAACTGTATGGGGCCAGTGACTACAGTAGGATAAGTCTTGAGCTCAACAATGAATATTAACAATAATTAGAAAATGGGCAGAATTCCTGAAATCTCATTGGCTGTGAACATTAACTTTCAATGAGAGCCCTGTAAGTAATTACCAGCCTGTAGTGCCCCTCACCTACAGAAGTATCCCAGTATCCACCCCGCTCTCTAATTGGCTAAAAGCACCCTGTATAAATTTTAAATCACCGCCATTTTGTGTCTTGCTTAGCGAGAGATACTGGCCTCCAACTCTTCCTAGTTCATTGTCAGCAAACCTTCCCTGAATATAACACTGCTTCACATTTTTCCTGTCTCAGCCTCCCCTCCCAACTGTGGCCCACTTAACAGTCTTTTTTTACTCCACTGTTTTTGTTGCTGTTGTTTTTACTTGCCACTCTGGCTCTCTCTTTCTGTGGCTCACACACATTCCTCTGTGTTGCCCATCATCCAAACACACCAGTTACTAAATGGCTCTACCACAAATGAGATATCATCTCAATGAAGCAACTGGCCCCAGATAAAAAGAACAACTGTGCTGCAGAATGATACAAAAATAATAATTTAAAGCATTGTTGTCTGTTCTCACAAACAGGAATCTTCACTTCCTGGTTCACAAATGTCACACGCCTGACCACTTGCAAAACCATTCTGCTATCAAGCAGATTCTCGTGTCCATGGAATTGAAGTACAAAAAAAAAAAAAAAACCACAGGAACTCTTTTTAATGAATTATACTGGAGGTGGTGGAGTGGAAGAGGGGAGCAAAGAAGACAATGGCTGTGTGGGGGGAGGGAAAGGCAACAGTAGATGGAACACCACAAAACAGAGGGACTACTTTACAATGAAACGACTCAAACTTCATTTTACTGTATTTTTAATTTTTTTCTTTTAATTTTTGTTAAATACCAAATTAAACTGTCACAGAAGCCCATTTTCTAAGCACAATAATACCCTCCAGGGTGGGCGGTATGGGCAATACTGGACCTTTCAGGGCTATAAAGGCCTTCCGCCTGTGGCAACGGTCCTCATTACGCCTCTGAAGTGTCCAGTATTGGCCAGTACCAAGACTCTGTTGCAGTATTGCTTGCCTATAACTGTGAGTCTAAAACAGTCTTATTGTGAACTGTTTACACCACCACAAATGATATTCCACAGCAGATGCCTCCCAACAGTACTTGCAACAAGTAAGCTACAGTAATTCTGATACATTGCTAACCTCAAAGCTTTTGTTCCCCTAACTGTAGCCTGTTTTATCCTATGCCAGTTACTGCATTGTGAGCTGGAGAGGTTTGACAGAATTGACAAAAGGGAACCAAATTTTTGGCTCCAACTCAGAGCTGAACCAAAGATGGCATTGGCCCACTTCTCTCACTTTTTAGTTCCAACACTACTGAATTCCTTTGTTTCAAGACAACAGTACACAAACTGATAACCACAAAGTATTCCTGTATAGCTTTGTTGCAACTACAGCTGACTTCCATTATTGTGTTTAACAACCCCAAGCAAGTTAATACCAAATACATCACTTTATTTTGTTTTGATCCTCTATTTGTATATAAGACCAACGATCTCTGCAGGCATCATTCCTTGTATTTTTGTCACTGATTGTAGAAATTGTGGTTGTGTGCCTTGCACTACAAATTGTCAATAAATAAGTATATTTTTTTGCACTTGGATCAGGCTTTCTTTCAACTTTTATCAGATACAAATCAGTTGTTCACATGTTACTATCTGAATGGGTCTGAAATTAACAATGAAAATGAAGAAAGAGACTTGGAAGTAATTATCACGTATGATCTCACATTGATCAAAGTAGAATGACTACAGTTAGAGGTAACACAGTAGCTATGAATATTAGAATGCCAGCCCATCAGAGCAACAGTACTGCCACCACTCATGACACTGGCAGCCCAAGTCCAGGAACAAACCTGGGACATTGGGGAACGCCACAGGGAGGTTGGATCAAGCATTCCAGCAGATGCTTTCCTCCTCTGAGATGGGTGATTGACAGATTCCGCCATGGCAGCACCATCTGGTAGGGGTGTGCAAGGGATGAAAGTATTTTCTGAATACCATGAATAATGCACTATTTGTTATTTGGATATAAATAACAAATAGTGGCACTATAATTGTATTCAGTAAATAATTTAAAAAAGTAAAAAGCAGCAACCCTCTCCTCCCCCACTCAGCTGTTTACAGATCCACAACCCCTGTCCCCACTTTCCTCCTTCCCACTCAGCACCCACAATTTAATGTATGTTTAGACAAGGATCCCATGGTTGGTGACTAACACAACCCTCCCTCCTCCATGTGATCAGATGTCTTACAATACAAGCAAGTGCGGAACCTTTCATTCATAGAAGGTGAGTGGCCATGGAGGAGGGTGGTTGTGTTAGTCACCTTCCCATGCTGGGGGGGACTTCTTTAATAAGCAAATGGGTGCTGGGAGGAGGCTGAGAGCTGGGTGCTTCTGCCAGGTGTAGGGGTGGGGATTATTTCTTTCTGTCTAGGATCTATGTAAAATACAGTGCAAAAGTGCTACAAGAAATAGCATCTGGCTTTGAAGGTCGGTGGGTTGTGCCAGTCACCCATTGTGGATCCTTAAACATTAAATTGTGGGCGCTGAGGGGAGAAGAGGTTGGACAGACAGAGGTGTGTGGATCTGTAATGAATCAGGCTAGGAGGAAGGTTGGGGAGGCTGTTTTCACTCCCTCCCCCACAGCAACACGCATAATAAATAGAATACTTAGGGTCCCGAATACGAATATTCAGCCGCTTATTTGCATTAAGGTATTCACCCACCCCAGCCATCTGGGTTATAACAGGTGGTGCTGCAGGTGACTCTGCAGGGAGAAATGCTTGTTGGTGCCATGCAAGCACACATGCATGTGCATGTGTACCCTTAGCCACCAATGTTCTTGGGAGTGGACCTGAAAAGCTAGAAAGACCCTAACCCAAACAGGATGGCTACCTGACCCTAGCAGGCTCCACGCTATCCAATCAGAAACCTTCCAAAACCTGAAGCCAGTTTCCTCATGGGCTTGAGGGCAAACCCAGGAGGAATCAACAGCTGGGGTAAGTTGGAAAGATGGTGGGTCATGAGGTGAGGGGATTACCGTGATGTGGGCCAGTCTCTGTTACAGGGGCAAAAAGTAATAAGAAAACTAGGCATATTAGAAGGAGTTTTGCAAGCAGAACAAGGGAGTTAATGATTCCACTGTTCAGGTCCTATGTGAGACCACATTTGTTAGTACTACATGCAGGTATGGTCACCATGTGAAGAAAGATATCAGTGATATGGAAAAGATTCAAAGGAAATTTACTAAAATGGTAGCCAGAATGAAAGGAAGAAATTATTAAAATAAACGAGATTTCAAAGGTTTATATAAATTTAGAAGACTGAAAGGTAAACTCATAACTGTGTTCAAAATCATGAATGGCACAATTAGCATAAGGGCAGTGGACAAACAAGAGTACACAAACATGAAATCAGTTGGTGAGGGTTCAGATTAGATACAAGAAAGTGCTTTTACAGTGAAAGGGTGGTTAGGTTATGGAACGGTTAACAGTCAAAACTAGTCAAGGTAAATAATGTTATGACATTAAAACAGGAATATACAAATTCCTGATAAATAAAGGTATCACAAGTTATACGCTGGATGCACTAGTGTATAGGACCAGGATATGCATATCCTGGATGTTCAATGGACACCAGCGGTGCACAAATGCTCAGAGCCCACTGCACACCTCTGCACGGGCCATCTGCACCAGATCACATGCAACTGCATGGTCGGTCCAGGCAGAGGGCAAGCAGTGCATGTGCTTGTGTTTGGCCAGCAGAGTGCAGCATGCATAATGCCAGATATGCTCCACTGGGCAAATGTCAAGGGGCTTTCCATTACTCCAGTCGGAGAGCTGCTGTAACAGCTGTGCACTACCATGACAGGCATCCAGACTGTTGTGTGGTGCCCAGCCATGGGCACTGGCTCCCTCCATAGAACAATGGGCTGGGTGGTGGATGAGAGTTTCAGGGTGCAGTTTGCCGAAAATGGAAAAACACAGGTGGGCTGTAGGAGACATGGCAGTCTATACATGGGCCACAATGTCCATGATCCCTGCTGTCGCAGAGTAAGAGAGCTACTATGGGGCCAGTCGGGGCTACCAATTAGAAGCCCATGATCTGGCCAGGTCTGATCCCCAGCTGGTCCCCACCCTTTCATGGATATATGTGACCGCACATCAGGCCAGTGGGGGGTCATGCATCCTGGCCCTACTCATCCAGCTAGAGCCAGGAACTTGTGCAGTTACGTGGCCCTGCATGTACCCCTACAAGTGTATATCAAGCCCAATAGTGCATAGGAACCAACAGTATGTGAGTATGGACAGATTTGGTAGAATTGCCCTACTCCGTCTGTCCATGTCATTGTATTGTAGTATATGACCCCAGAACTTTCTCTTTCACAACCATAGTTTCCTGTATTTACCAAACAACATATAAACATGCATAAGAATAAGCCAGAAGATAAAGGTGTTATAGTCTATCAAGTCTGCTCATAAGTGCAGATCCTCAGAATTTACTGAGGGATTCTGCCCTAACCTTCCTGTCCTCATTCCTCCTCACTAACATCTCCTCCAACATGTATCTTTCCCTTCATTCTGCCCCATCCCTCTTGAAGCCCACCACTGTCCTCAGGGAAATCACCTCTTCCAGCAACTCTTTTCACATGGCCAGCACCCTCTCAGGAAAAGTGCCTTCATATCTCTCTCCTGAATCTATCCTTGTCAGCTTTAGGCTGTGTCCCCAGTGGACTTGTTTCTACTAAGTCTGAAAAGCTCTCAATACTCACCCAGTTGATACCTTTAAGGCACTTGCAGGTCACAATCATGTTGTCCTTCCCTTATGTCCTCCATGGAGTACATGCTGAGCTTTCTCAGTCTCTCCTCATAAGTATTGCCCTGCTGGCCCTGGATCATTTTGGTTGTCTTTCTGTGGACCATTATCAGCGAGTTGACATCCTTCTTTAGGTAAGGGCACCAGTACTGCACACTGTACTCCAGGTGTGGCCTCACCAGTGATCTGTACAGTGATAGAATGACCTCTGCTTGTCAGCTTGTTATCCCCCTCGCTAGGCACCCCAAGCATCTGGTTAGCTGTGACTGCTGCTCTTTCTGAGTGCTCTAGGTCACTGTTGATGATACTGTAACTCCCAGGTCCTTCTCCTCCAGACTTAGTTATCTGCACATCACCCAACCAATATTTAGTCTCTGGGTTCTTTGCCCAGGTATTTTACCTTGCACTTTTAGCATTGAACTTAGTTGCCAAATGCTAGACCGCTCATTAGCTTAGCCACGACTTCCTTAATGCCTTGTCTCCCTCCCCATGTCCACTCTCCCACAGAGTTTAGTGTCATCCACAAACAGGCAGATGTGACCTTTCATTCCATCTGCAATGTCACTGATGAAGATGTCAGACAACACCAGACTGAGCACTGAGCCCTGTGGGATCCCACTGGTCACTGGCTCTAGCCATAGAGAAGTCCTCCTCCTCATGAGATCACCCTCTGACTTCTGTCCTGCAGCCAGATTTTAATTTAATCCATCTAGCAAGTGTACCCCTATGCAGATCTTCCAGCTTCCTGATTAATCTCCTATGAGGTACTGAGCCAAAGGCCTTGCTGAAATCCAGGTACAGGATATCAATTGCTTGGCCTTGTCCACTGTCCAGGTCACCCAGTCAAGGAAGTCAGCTGGGTTAGTCTGGCAGGATCTTCTTGACACAAACCTATACTGCATCTCATCCTGGAACCCATAATTATCCAAAAGCTTACTAGTCTTCCCTTCAAAATGGTCTCCATCAGCTATCCCATTATTGAGGTCAGAATGACTGACCTGTAATTCTCAGGATCATCCCTTGGTCCACTTTTGTGGAGAAGCACCACATGTGTAGTCCTCCAGTCCCAGGATACATTCCCTGTTTCCAGAGAGGTGTTAAACAGTCTACCAGGGGACCCGCCAGTACCTCTGCCAGCTCCCTCAGAGCCTTTGGATGCATGCCATCTTGCCCCAGTGATTTAGGCACCTTCAGAACTTGAGGCCTTTATGTACCTTATCTAACTTGGATCACACTGCCTATGTTCTTCCCTACCCATTTTCCACCCCTCTTCCCTTGTGGCACTGGATAATCCTTGTCCCTAGTGAAGACTGAGTAGAAAAATTTAAGTACTGTACTTCCACTTTCTCCTCACTACCTCCACCCATCCTCCTCTTTTATCAGACTAACTATCTCATCCTTATATCCCTCTTTCTCCTTATGTATTGGAAGAAGGCCTTCTTACCTTTTCATTCTTTCCACTAACTGTAATTCTCTGTTGACCTTTGTCTCTCTAACCACTCTGCCCACTTCCTTGAATTAGCACAACATTTTTCCTATCCTCCTTTTTCTGCATTTTCTGGTACTTCCTGAAGGCTGATTTCTTGTTCCCTTACTGCCATGACCACCTCTCTTCCATACCAGCTGGGCTTTTTGTTCTGGATTCTTGTTCTAGATTTTGCACACTCACTGGTGACTATCAATAGTCCTTCCTTATTAATAATAATAATAATAAGCTTTATTTTTAAGGTGCCTTTCAAAACTAAGGCGCTGAACAAATTAAACACACCATACATAACAATATCATTAAAATATAAAACAATCATAAAACCATTACTACAATCAGAAAGACTTCAATCACCAAATGCTTGTCTCCATAAATGAGTTTTCAAGGCCCTGTTTAAATCCCTCCATGGTCGGGCACCCGTAACTGATAGAGCAGAGAATTTCAGAGGGTAGGTGCTGCAAACATAAATGCCCGGGCCCCAGCAGATTTTAAATGCACCCACGGTATCTCTAGCAACCCCATATCAGCTGAGCGGAGTGATCGTCGTGGTGGTAGGGAACTAGGAGCTCTTTTCGGATAGTCTGGTCCCTGTCCGTTTAGGGCTTTAAAAGTCAATAAAATGACTTTAAAGGTAATCCGCCACTGTACAGACACCCAGTGCGGTCCACGCAGCACCAGTGAAATATGACTAGACCGAGATGTTCCCATCAAGAGCTGGGCCACAGCGTTCTGCACCAGCTGCAAGCAGTGGATTTCCACCCAGGTAGCCCTAGGTATAGGGAATTGCAAAAGTCCAAGCGCTTGGACACAAAGGCATGGACCAGCGAGGAAGATCACCAGGGGAACAAGGTGCTTAATCCTGGAGATATTCCTCAGATGATAGAAAGAGGATTTGATGATGCAGACACCTGCAAGTCATTGCTCATTTGTAGTCCACCTCCATCTCCTTCCTGACCCCAGCAAAGACGCTCTTCCAAAATGTCTCCCATCTAACTGTAATCAGCCTTCCTGAAATCTAAAACTCTTTCTTGGTCCTAACCCTCTCCCTGCCCATGTCCAGATGGAAGCACACAGTATGATCACTTCCTGCAAGTAGTGCCTCCACCTTGACATCCTGGACATATGCACAGTTAGACAGGACCAGGTCCAATATGGCCCTCTCCCTAGTTGGCTCCAGGACACCTTGTGTCAGGAACCCACTTTAGAACTCATCTGTACCTGCAACCTGCTGCAGCAGGTAGCTGGGATACTCCAGTCCACACCTGAAAGATAGAACTCGCCCACAATCACTATCTCCCAGTCATTTTTATAATTTTGGACCCCACCTCTTTGTCCAGCTCCTCATCCTGCAAAACAACTAACAATGTAGTCTCACACACTAAGCATTCAGAGCTGCCTGAAGAAGAGAAGTCATCATATGAACATATGAAAATACAAAATGCCAGCAGATAAAGGCCTCATGGTCTATCAAGTCTGCTCAATTATGCAGCTAGCCCCTCACCTTGCAGCTGCCCCCCCTCTTCATAATTACCCCCTGCTCTGTCCCATCCCTCTTAAAACTGTCCACCATGCCACAGGCTACTACCTCTTTAGGCAGAATATTCCACTTGTCCACCACCCTCTCTGTAAAATACTGTCTTCTGATTTCCCTGCTTAATCCCCACCCTCCAATCTCAGCTGGTGCCCCTCGTGACCCTCCCCCTTCTGATCTGGAAAATCCCTTCTACACTAGTCTTGTTTATCCCCTTTAGGTATTTAAATGTTTTGATCATATCCCCATCTCCTGCTCTCCACCAGGGAATATATGTTCAGCTCACCCAACCTCTCCTCATAGGAGTATCGCTCTAGTCCCTGGATCATCTTTGTCGCCCTATGCTGTACACACTCTCCAACAATTTGATGTCCTTCTTCAGGAATGGGCACCAGACTTGCACACAGTATTCCAGGTGCGGCCTGACCAGCAATCTGTAGAGGGAGAATCACCCCTATTTCTAGAGGCGATTCCACTTGTTATGCACCACAACATCCTGTTGGCTTTTGTTGCCACCTTCCTGCACTGAGACGAGTTGTTCATACCCCGTTATGAGCACACCTGGATCTTTCTCCTCCTCAGTGTATTCTAGCTGTACCCCCAGCTGATAGCTCCTCCCCGGTTCTTAGCACTCAAATTCAATACCTTGCACGTTTTGGTGTTAAACTCAACTGCCGTGCCTCTGACCACTCCTGTAATTTGGTCAGATCCTCCTGCAGCCCCCTCCACCCTTCAATGTCATCTACCACTTCTCCCATTTTTGTGTCATCCACCAAAGAGACTGATCTTTACTCCAGACCCCATGGAGGTATCAGCAATGAAAATCCTGAACAACACCAGTCCCAACACACAGTCCCTACGGCACCCACTAGTCACATCCCTTGGAGATGAGAGTTCTCCCATCACCCTTTGCTGCTTACCCTTCAGTCAATTGGTGATCCAGTTCACCATTTGTGTTCCCACACCTATATATTCCAGTTTCCCCTCAGCCTCCTTTGGCATGGAATCAAAGGCCTTGCTGAAATCTAAATACAGGACATCCACCACATGGCCTTTGTCCAGGTCCTTGTCACCGAGTTGTAGTACTCAATCAGGTTTGTCTGGCAGGACCTTCCAGAGACAAACCCATGCTGCTGACCATTCAGGAGACCATTATTCTCAAAAGGTCACCAGCTTCTCTTTTAGGATCATTTCCCTCAGTTTTCACACAATTGATGTGAGGCTCACTGGTTGGTAGTTGCCTAGTTTGTCCTTGGTTCCACTTTTGTGAATGGGCACCTCATGGGCCATCCTCAAATCCAGTGATACATATTCTGTGTCCAAGGAGGAATTGAACAGGTCAGCCAACTGTCCTGACAGGATCTCAGCTAGTTCCTTAAGTACCCTAGGGTGAATGCTGTCCAGACCCGTGCCTTATCCCCTTAGAGCCTCAGTCCTTTCAGCACCCTATCTTCTGTGACCCCTGTATCACTCCTCCCCTGCCCACCCTCCTCTCCCAGGTGGTGCCTGCCCCTTTCTCCTTCATGAACACAGAGCAGAAGTAATCATTTAGTGCTCTGCCTGGTCCTTTCCCTGCTCCACCCAGCCCCTGTCTTTCTTTATCCTCACTATCTGATTTTTGGTTTTTGCCTTTCACTGAATGCTCTGCTAATCTCAGCTCCCTGGAAGTTTTGGCTGCTCTGACCAGCCTGGTAACCTCCTGGACTTCTCCTATACATCTCCCTGTTGTCCTCCCTCCCGATTTCTTGAGTCTCTGAAATGCCTTTTCTTGGCCCTCACCCTCTCCATGACCTCCTGTGTCAGCCAGCTGGAATTTTTGCCTCCCTTCTTACTCCTTGTTCTTGTACATGTCCCAGTAGACTCCACCAGCCCTTTCTTAATGATATCCCATTTTTGGCTAGCATCCATGCATGGTCGAACACCTGCCAGATGCCTGCCCATAATATCCCCATCCTTTTAAAATCCACCCCTTAAATTCAGTCACTCTGGTACTTGTACCTCCTAATTCCCTGTCCATATTGAGCGGAACCGTACCATATGGTGGTCATTCCCAGCCAGAGGGCCCTCCACCTCCA
Organism: Neoceratodus forsteri; assembly: GCA_016271365.2. Classification (NCBI taxonomy): domain Eukaryota; kingdom Metazoa; phylum Chordata; order Ceratodontiformes; family Ceratodontidae; genus Neoceratodus; species Neoceratodus forsteri. The sequence continues at coordinate 1,723,919,566 of CM057449.1, read as the reverse complement.
GATCCCTTACAGCCTCCCCGTTTGACAGGACTAGGTCTAGAGTCCTATCTAATCTCATTGGCTCCCAGGCAACTGTACCAGGAAGCTGTCCTGGAATGCTTCTAATATGACGTGCTCCTTTGCACTTGTGGTGGTTTGGGTGCTCCACTTGACCCCCGTAGGTTGAAGTCCCCACCACAGTGTTGCCTTTCCTACAGACCCTTCTGATTTGCTCAGTTAAAACTCTATCCAGGTCATCCCCTTGGGCTGGCAGCCTGTACACCATCCCCATCCTCAATGTCCTACTTTTAAGTCTTAGAACTGCTTCCATAGGGCCTCCATTCTGCTTTCCTCCCCTCCTCCCTTATGCACCTTATCCCCTCCCATACATATATTGCCATACCCTCCTTTTTTCTCTTAGCTCTGTACTTCCTAAAATCCTATAACCTGGGACCGTCAAATCCCATTCCTGGTACTGGTTGGCCCATGTTTCTGTGATGGTCACAATGTCCACCCTCCCTATTGCCAAGAGTGCCTGTAGTTCTGCTGATTTATTACCAAGGTTTCTCGTATTCAGTGAGACCACCCTCCAAACTGCTCCTGCCCCCTCCCTCTCTGGGATACCCTCTTAATCCCCCCATGCCACTGCTCTAAGTACCTCCCTGCTAGCCTGGAGAGGTAAGTTATTGGATTCCCTCTCTGGGATCCATGCCTACCATCTGTCCACTGTGCCCCCTACCTAGTTTAAATCCACCTTTATAGCTATGTATTCCTCTAAACTCCACTTTAATACCTCCTTCCCTCCTTGCTAAAATGTAGCCTATCCCCTGCCTAAAGTTCATTTGCTGTCCCAGAGTCTGTCCCAGCCCCCCACCACCCATTATCCCTGGAGCGACACGTTCCCTCAGCCAGGTGTTGAACTCCCCAATCCTTACCTTACTTGCAGTACTAGTGCAGGGTGGTGGATTACCTCTGAGAGGCCACGGTTCCCCGAGTTCCCCACACAGTTTGCCCAGAGCTTCAAACCTCTCCCTCACTATTTTGTCGTCTCCCTGCCAGGGCATTTGTACCCATGTGCACTATGAGTTTGGTTTCTCCTACCCTTTTTGCACACTTAAGAGTTAACTGCCCCACCCTGCCTGTAGTTTAGACAGGTATGGACTCCACCCAGATGTAACTATGTTATTTCCCCTTGCTGCCCCATCTTATTCCTTTCAGTATTGAATCCCCCAGCACTAATACCCTCCTTCTCCAACCCTCGTTCCCCCACCACCCTTTTACCTTGGTGACTACTGCAGATTCTGCCTCAGCTGAAACCTCCCTTCCCTCCTATGAATCCCCCTCCACCCCAGACCTATCTCTGTTTACCCTCAATGCTCCCTCACACTCCTTCCCTCCTTCCATTCTACCTGTTCTTCCCTCCCCAAGTCCCTCCTATTCACCTCTCAGCCTTGCTCCTTCCCAATTCTCTCCTGCTCTCTTCCTCCATCCATCCAGCTGTGTCCTCCCCCTTACCACTCCCTGCATCCTCTGCCAGACTCTGTACCCCGTGCCATCCTCTAGCTTCCCTTACCAACCCTCCTGAGATCCCTCACCTCCCTCCTCCAGTGTTGCCAGCACCGCAAACCTATTACCTGTCCTCTCTGCCGTGCTGGGTGTGGGCTCCCCTCCTGCCCCTAGTCCCCCTCATCCTTTGCTACCCATTTGTGTTGTCCCATCTCTTCCCCATCCCATCCCCCAAACCATTGTTCCATCCACGTGGTGTCCTCCTGTTGTTCTCTGCCCCAGCAATCCTCCTCCCAACGTCCTCAACTCTCTACCAAGCCACTGCACTTCATCTTGGAGTCTCCTCAGCCTGTCACAGATCAGACACCCTCCTAGCTTCCACAGTACATTCATCCAAACTGCCACCCCACATCCATTGCAGCACACTATTCTGCTCCCATAGGTCCCTCTAACATCCTGCAGCCCCCTGTACCTCCCCCTCTCTGCCCCCAGTCTCCCCACTAATGTCTCCCCATCCCTTGGTGTCCTTCCTCCTCCTCCATTTTCTCACCTCGGTGTCCCCTTAATTCCCGAAAAACACATAGAATGTAATCCTTCTTATCTAGTGTGTCCCTAACAAACCCTGCCCTGCCTTCTGCCAAGATCATAGACCTTAGTACCCCTCAATCACGTATCTCCTACAATTGAGTTACCCCCTAGCACAACAGTTAAAAACCCCACCAATTGTCATACATCAATCACTTTAGGTTCTCCTTAGAATACAGAACCCAGTCGGCTCTCCGTGCAGCAGCTGGATTTCTACTTGTGATGCCAAGCCCAGGGTCTGGATTGGACAAAGGAAGTCAGAGGGCCAGCCAGGGGAGAAGACTGAGCATCCTATGGACTGCTCCCTTCTTCTGGGGAGGGGAGGGAGGATAGGTATGTGGCGCCTGATGGACCCCTGGTGGGCAGGGGAACCACAGGCAACCAGTGCCAGTACACTAAGGGGGCAGGGTGGATGCTGGACATCATTGCACATCCCCACCCCGAGGTGCAGCTCAGAAAAATTGCCATCCACCATGGCTGAAGCTCACCGTGCTTGGCCTCTATAGTTCCCTGCCTCCCTGCCGACCAATAATGGCCCTGTGGTGCCATCTGACCCTGAACCCCATCATGGAGGCGGGCCAGGAGGCAATGTCAGTTCATTGACACCTTCTCCCATCATAGATGGGCCTGCTCAGTGCCGTAGCCCCACTCTGGGGGTAAGCCTGGGGTATCTGCAGGGCAAGGCTATCTGGGAGAGAGGTAGGTGCTGCGGGCTGGCACTGAATACAGGAGCGGTGACAACAAATAGCATACTAAATAAAATTAAAAATAAGAATACAGAACACAAACAGCTTCCACCCTCCCCAAGTGTCAAATCCAGTCACAGTGCCCCCAACCTTATAACAGAATCACCAAAAATTGAAAAGTCACAGTACCTTAGTCCAGTAGTAGTGCTCTTTCAGCTGGATGTATCCTTACCTTCCAGGTCACCCAGGGACCTCTTCTTCCAATGAGCTCATCCTCCTGCCCTTTCTAATAGACCCTCTTTACCACCGGGAGTGGCTTACCTCTATTTAATAAAGGAGGTTGTGAGGGGCGGTGGGGGAGAGAAAACAACTACAGCTCCTTTCCTGTGTGTCTGCTCTCCCTGCAACTGGGCTCTGCCTTTTAAGGCCCAGTCACACACTCAAATTGGCTGTCTCACAGCTGATTGGCTCCTCCTGAGTCTTGCCAATTGGTGTGACGACGATGTCTCCCTGGAGCTGAGCACTTGTCCTACAGCATGGCTCCTTTCCTCCAGTCTCCTCCTGGTCCCTCCTTTGGTCCCCGAGGCTGATGATCGGCCCCCTCCACAATGATTCTGGCTCAGCCCCTGAGACACACATTACAGCTCCTTTCCCTGTGTGTATCTCAAGCACACTACTCCCTGTAGGGCAATCAACTGATCTAGGTAAGATGAAGAAGTATTGCTGCTAAGGAAAACATTTTAATTGTCAAGCAATTTTGAACTTAAAACAGCAGATTAAGGAAAGAGTACTTGTGACCAAACCCCCATCAGGCACGAAGACTGGGTTCACACCCTGCCTGGTGACTATAGCGTGGCACATCTTGTTGAGGGGTTTCAGTTTGTTTGTTCTCCTGCAGTAGGGGAGGTTCATCTTAAATTAGTAAATAGCATGGTGAATCCACCCAGAGAGAATAAGTGGGCCAGATGTGTGCAGTACAGCCCTTTGGGATGTAGTAGACCACCCCTGGTAACCACCATCAGCTGTAAATGTTTTCAAACAATAATTCAGTCAGTATGTACAAACTGAATATCTACACACTAAAAAATCACGACAAATGAAACTGCACTTTATTTTTGTTGTACAGGCCCAGAAACTGTGGAGAGAGCAGGGGTTAGATGATAAAAGTTGCTGTACGCTCAACCACCCTCAGGCAATTCACCTGAACACCACTGCATATACTGTACCTCCCACTCAAGCAAGGGCACATAAGATGGCTATTTAACCAGGGTGCAATAACTTATATCTGGTACCAATAATAAAACTATAAGCACAAGTGCAATATAAAACATTAGACTCTGGCTACTCCGGGATTATAACACAGTCCTGGTGCAGGCCTGACTGTAGAGTTTCAAGGGATCCTGGTGGTGCACTTGATAGAAAATTCAGCAAGATTGCATTTTAACCCTCCAGCAGATCATAGTGTGCTAGCACAAATTTAATGAGGAATGAAGTCCCAACAAACTTGCTTGGACTTTGAACAAACTAGAAACCCCAAATGTAATCCAAACAGGGAGGACTGAAAATTCAGCCAGCAATGCCAGCAACTCACATGACCCTTGGATGCAGCAAACAAGAAGCAGAATGGCAGTTCAGAAGGAGCAGGGAGCAGCACACAGGAGGAGGAAAGCAGCCCAGAGCTTGGATTATTTTGAGCAGGCGACAGCAGTTCAGCCCTTCTTGTCTCACACCACTGTCAATGTAGGTCTTCTATATCAGTTCTCTGAGTCCAGCTCTTCCAGCTCACACCTCTTTGCTACAAAGTCCTTCTGGCTCATGTTTCTTTGGTCATAGCTCTTCTGAATCCCACCCAGTTTGCAGGAGCACTGTGTAACAGCTTTCCGATTCCCAAGGAACCCAGATCCCAGGAGCAACCCCATGGTCCGACTCCCCAAATGGGTCGAGAGTACCCCAGCACTCGGTCATGCACCTGTGGCTGCCGTTTCCAATCTATCCCACCTGATAAGTGCTAGCTGACTACAAGATGGCTATTTAACGAGGGTGCAATAACTTATCTGGTACCAATAATAAAATCATAAGCACAAGTACAATATAAAACATTAGACTCTAGGTACCTCTGTCCTGTAACAAAGTTACTGTGTAGGGCCTGACTGTAGAGTTTCCTGGGATGCTACAGTGGCGCACTTAATGGAAAATTCAGCAAACTTGCATTTTAACTCTCCAGCAGGTCATACTGTACTAGCACAAATTTAATGAGGAATGAAGTCCCAACAAACTTGCTTGGACTTTGGAACAAACTTGAAATCCCAATTGTATTCCGCACAGGAGGACTGAAAATTCAGTCAGCAATGCCAGCAACTCATGTGACTGTTGGATGCCGCAGACCAGAAGCAGAATGGCAGTTCAGAAGGAGCAGAGGGCAGCACAGATGAGCAGGAAAGCAGCCCAGAAGCCTTGGATTCTTTTGATCGGGTGACAATTGTTCAGCTCTTCTTGTCTCACACTGCTGTGAATGCAGGTCTTCTGTATCAGTTCTCTGAATGCAACTCTTCTAGCTCACACCTCTTTGCTACAAAGTCCTTCTGGCTCACGTTTCTCTGGTTATAGCTCTTCTGAATATCACCCAGGATACAGGGCACTGTGCAACAACTTCCTGGTTCCCAAGGAGCCCAGACCCCAGGGCGATCCCACAGTCCAACTCCCCAATGGGTCAAGAGTACCCAAGCACTCTGCATTCACTCGTGGCTGCCTGTTACCAAAGCCACCCCACTTGATAAGGGCTAGCTGACTCCTTACCTGTCTCCAAAGTGGCCTGAACAGGATGCAGTCTCTGTCTCCACTTGGATCAACTCGAAACTCTTGGATGCAGCAGTGTCCCACTGATTCACACTTTCTGCAGGTGCTCAGGAACAGTCTCTAGAAATGGGTGAACCTAATGGTGTAGGTTCACCAAGAATATCTGAAAACACCCTGGGAAGATAATCAGGATTTGTATGGATGAGCACTGGGAGGACTCCAACAGATCTTCAGAAAGAGCCCAGGAGAGACTCAGAGGAACGTGTGGCCTGGCTAGGCCTCTCTTTCACTCACCATGCCTTCCTGGCATTATCTCTTTACCTCTCTCAACCAGTGCCTTTCCTGGCACAATCTCTGCTGCTTCTCTCTTCTGGCAGTGCCCTTTCTAACACTATCACAACTTTTGGTTTGGTTGGTGCTACTTCTGACACAATCACTTCAAATTCTCCTTCTGAGGAATTTGAGCTCAGGAGAGAGCCCATGGAACTACTAAGGAGTGGTCCCGTGGAGGACTCATGTGGAATAGGCCTGGGAGGCCAGAGCTCCTAACCGTCATGAAGTTCTGCACTGCTGAGTGTCCCAACCAAACTGCACCTCACTTCTTAAGAGCTCAGGATCTTGTTTCCTCTCTTCCACATCTCATTGGGCAGACAGGGCTGTCCGTCAGTCCTTCTGCTTTGTCCTGCCCTCTGATTGGCTCAAAAGCCCACCGGTCCAATTGGGAGGAGCCTGTTGCATCATCATCCGACAATACATTGTTTGTCTTGCTGCCCTGTGATTGTTGGTGAAGGGTAACAAAGATGGCGGACCCTTTGCTTGAATGGAACCCTGTGCTCCAAAGACTTTATTTTATATTATTATTCTGATCCTTCTGTGTGCTGTATCCTGGATTGGATGGGCACAACTGTGCCTAAGCGCTCTGGTGGCAAAGTAGATGGAGAATGGAGACCCTCCATAAGGCTGGCTGAGTCTGTGCGTGCAGGGAGTCACGCCTTCTCTTTTCTCTCTCTCTCAAATGTGCTGCATGCTAAATGTCCCAATCCTTCTTCCTTCTTCCCCTACTGCCTCTGAGCCCCTCTGACACTGGCTGAAGTCACCCGGTCCAGAGCACACCAGGGAGATGCTGGTCGCTGCCGCCATGGCCTCAGAGCTCCTGGCTGGTGGGCGATCCAGTACCGACAAACTGATAAGTAGCTCTATGTCTAAGCAGGATGCCACTTTAACATGCACACTCTGGCAAAGAGATGATCTGTTCTGCTGCTCCTCCAGTCCCCCTTCCAATGGCAGTCCCAGGGCCGGAGCAAGTGAAGAGACAGGGACACAGTGGGGCTCTAGGTAAATCCCCACTCCAGAAGGAGGTTAAATACTTGTCTCCTTTTAAAAAAAGTTGAACAAAAATATTTTTTGCCCTTCTGTGAACCTTTCAGAGATATTGTGTTGCACTCAATTAATGGTTGACTACTTCACAGCTGTCAGCAAGAGTCAGTGATAATGTGTGGCAAAATGCTTCACTTACAGTATGCAAGGAAAGCAACCCCATCACCACTAAGGCAGGATGCTCGTTGATGATGATTGCTTGGTGACTTTTCAGCCAGAAATTAGTCTTTGCTGTGGTAAATGACTCCAAGTATGTTGTTTCTAGAACAAACACTGTATGCTGCCTAAAACAAACATGTAAAGAGTACAGCATTGTTTTGTTTGCTTAAATATCTCATTATGATGCTAAAAGATCTCTAAAGCCGCCTCATGCCAGAATACTTTCCCTCAGTAAAAAATAAAAGTACCAAAGTTAATGAAAGGCATCAATGTGTTTTCTGTATTTTCATGTAAAATGGCATAAAACTGGCAATTTTACTAAAAAACATTCTAGACATTGTAAAACATCAATTTAGTTTATTTACATAATATATGCAAGAACTAAACTGTACTATTGTACTGGCATGTAATAGAATCAAGATCTTCTAAGGTATAATATTTGGAGTTGCTTGCAGCAAATGCATTTTAGGCCGCGTCAAACCTCCAAAGTTCAACTGCTTAACTTTGATCATCGAACCATGTAAGATTCTCAAAATTCTCTCAATTGAGGACTAGTTCATGCTAGATTGACCATTAAAAGCATTAAGAAATGGAATAAAATGCAATAACATAATGTTATGGGCTGATGAAGCACCCAAAACAGCAGGATGATACAGTGTGCCACACTGAGGGTACTGGTTCCAAAACTGTGTCTCTTCAGTCAGTGCCAAACATGGATAACCCTAGTGATAATAAACAAGTATGATGCCAACTAACAATATTTATTAAAATGGTTGTACAGTAATTTTTATTTATTTATTTTATTTATTCTATCAGGAAAAGCTCCATTGAGCAAACACTCATTTGCAAGGAGGTCCTGGGTAGGATGGCAAAAACAATACATACAATCTGAAATTACAGTATAGAGATACACTGAACATCTGATGGTACATAATACATAAAACATAGGGGAATGTATACAAAATCAGAAAATAACTGTGAATTAACAGTGATATATTGGGAGAGGGATAAGTTTTATTCTTAGTTATTTGGTACAAAGGCATAGAGTTAACAGACAGTGAAGTAGCTTAATATGTGGAGAAAGAGTAGCCACAGTGACTGCTCTCATAATACCATTATCGAATACAGTGTTAAAGGCACATGCATTTATCAGTGCAGTGTTGGTGTAGAAGAGTTTGAAGGTGGAAGGTACAGAAAGGGTGGGTAATTTAGTATTTTCTGAAGGGCATCCCATGCTGTAGGAACTGCCCAACTAAAAGCCATTTCCCAAATTTTGTGAAGTGCCACGGGATATCAAGCCTGATGATGTTATGCAGCCTAAGTGCATATGAACCTTGAGCCCTGTGGAGGAGTGAGGTGATTTATCTAGGTTGAGAGTTACACAGGGCTTTGAAGGTCCAGATCTTAGTCTTCTAGTTCCAAGTGATGGCCAGCCTACTTCCTTACATAGGAGGCAGTGGTGTCTGAGGGCAGGGAGCTCACTGATGAAGTGGAGTGCTCTATGGTAGAGAACATCTAAGCTAATAATAAGGCCTACAGTATGTGTGCCCACAAAATATCAGCACAGAATCCCACAGCAGAAGGCTTCTTGTTCCAAAACTGGTGTGCTCATTGGGACAGTGTCACACATGACAAGGATTCCTATTATCCCATGGGTAAGTGTTGTACCCACTGGTTTCATAGGCAATGGTGCCCCAAGTATTTATTTGGCCTGTGTAGACCAAGAAAAAATCACCAAAGTTAATGTGAAGAAGACTGAGTGAAAACAGCAGTTCAGCATTGCACAGTGTGGTCTACTGGTTCCAGAAATGGTGTGGCCATTGGGACAGTGCCACACACGAACCTAGCGATCCTTTCATGTCATGGATAAGTGTTGTACACTGGTTTCATGGGCCACATTGCCCCAAAAATGATTTACTCAGCTTACTGGGCCTGCCAAAATTGACTAAACATTAATCTGATGAAGATAGTGCAGCATCCTACCATGTGTGTAGACTACTGGTTCCCAAAATAACTAATGGACACAGAAGCTCTCTCTATTCACCTCATCATCCTATTCTATCTTCAGTTCATCTGGAAGTGTAGCAGATTCATCATCCATAAATCATGGCAAAAGGGGTTTGAAAAGGAGTAGGTTAATTTTTGTAAAAGTGACCTTCTCCACAGTTTAGGTTGAAAGGCATGTTCTCCTTTTGGTGACAATGTTGCCTGCAATGCTGAAAATCCTCTCTGAGTATATACTTGCAGGTGGGCAGCTGAGGTGTTCAATAGCTACCTGTGTCAAAGAGGGCCAAATTATTCTTTTGGTACCAGTACAGTACAGTACAGGCTTATCTCCTTCTAGTGGCACATTCCTATCCAGATAATACTGCACCATTTTGTTTGCTGGCATCCCAGGCACCACTGTGACAGAAAGGGACTTGCAGTTCCCATAGTGGTTGTCACCAATGGTTGTCTTTCTGGGGTTGTGGGTGGTGCAGTAGCAATAGTAGCAGGTTCACTTGAGGCAAAATTAATGACTCCATGATGTTTAATAGTAGCAGTGGAAATGCACTGGGATCCTCCTTCTTCCTTCTCCTCCACCTGACCTATCACTGCAATTGCAACAAGGGACGATGATGAATATTGTTTTCTGCTCTCTTGTGATTCTGTTCTTGCTTTCTGCCATATTTACAGAGATCAGCTAGACAAGCCAGGCTTAATAGAACATCTGATCCTTACCATATTCTTGTGCATCAAAGAATGTCTCAAATGTGTCTTCGAACTGATGGTCCAAGAGAGTGGCCACAATGTAGTGGTAATCTGCACGCATTTTTGAAATGTGTGCGCCTATCCAGAAATGTTATCTTATCTTTCTACTAGACTGAGAGCAGTGGTATCCTCCTTTTCTTCATAGAGTCTTCATACAAGAAGTCACAGATTGATAAGGGCAATGAGGGAGTATCTGGCTTAGACCTGCCGCATCAGCTCTTACCAGTCTTGTGGACTCTCAAAGGGCTTCAGCACAGTGCAGAGGGTCTCCATCAGGTGCCACAAATTTGGGCTGATGTTCATCTCACTTGCCAATACCATGCTCAACAGCATACTGGAGGATTGCCTTCTGTTGTTCTAGCAGCTATTCCATCATATAATAGGTGAAATTCCATCTTGTTGCTACATCCTGTTTCAAGTAGTGGAGGGAAGGGGTTCCACAGCTAAATGTTTTGTAACAGCTTCCATGCAGTTACAGAATGGTTAAATGGCCACAAACGTTTTTAGCCAGACTTACACATGTCTGTACAGTGGTGCCTTCTTCATCTAGGAATCCCTGAACTACCAGATTTATAACGTGAGAAAACACTGATCATGTGTATAATCACCATTGTCAACTGCTTTACGATGTTTATTGCACTATCTGATACTATAACAACTGGTGTTAATGAGTGTGATGTCAGCCCTCATCAAATTTCTGCTGACAGAAATTTAACAAGTTTTCTGCACAACGGTCATTATCAAAGCCAGTAATGTGTAAAGCTGCCTTCTTTATGGAGGTTGGGGGCCATGGTGACTTGCTGATACTGTTACTGCTGCTGCTGGCACTTAACCCAGAGGAGGAAGAGGAAAGCAATAAAGAGGGAAACTGACCCAATGGGCAGTCTCTGCCATGTAATCAGAAACATACCTGAAGAAACAGCATCTCAGGTGCCGTGTGCTCACTCCATCTGCTGTTTCATCTCCACTGTGCTCTAACACAAACTGCACTGAATTCCTGCTGCTGAAATACAGCCTTGTTGGCCTAAAGAACTGTACCTGAAGCCTGCCAGGATACTTGGGTCACAGTATGCGAGGAGGCTACCAGGTAGTGAAGGAGGATGTCAGCTGATAGCAGGGCGGGGACTCTACACTCACAGTGCAGCCAGCAGAGTACTGTTGAAACATACCTAAGGAAACAGCATCTCAGGTGCCGTGTGGCAAGCTCCATTTGCCATTTCATCTCCTCTGTGCTCTAACATGAACTGCACTGAATTTCTGCTCCTGTAATCCAGTCTTTTGTGCCTAAAGAACTGTACCTGAAGCCTGCCAGGATACTTGGGTCCCAGTACATGAGGGGGCTACCAGGTGGCAAAAGTAGGATGTCAGTTTATAGCAGAGGTGAGACTCTACACTAGAAAGTGTAGCCAAGCTAGCTGCTTCCCATGGAGCAGCTGCACACATCACTTCTGCAGGAGCCCACCTGGTGGAAGCCATGGGGAGGCTTTTAAAATTATTTTACATAGTGATTTATACCAAGGATTACAAGAGGATTAGATATTTTATGGTGAGATAAAGATAGAAAAACAATGTGGTTTCTAACATAAGAATTTGTAATGGTAGGTTTTAAAGTAATAGTGTACCTGCTTGAAAATATGTAGTATAATAGTTTGCTTTACTAAGAGATCCCCATATGAGGACAAAGATGGTTACTATGCACAAGTTAATGTACAGAATGTGTGACATTTAAGCAGAGAAAAACTACACTTACAGCTGATCTGATTGTAACCCCTCACCCCTGCCTTTCTAGCAAAACGACAGGTGTCATGCTGTTGAAGCTGACAGCAGTACCTGTGGGACTGGGTTGGGAGGATGAGGTTACTCGGCACAGGGGACCTAGGTTTGGCTACTCTGCACAGGCACCCAAGTAAATCCGAACACAGGAAGCAATAACTGTAATATCCAGAAGCAGGAATGGGATTCTTCAGTATGACTTTTATTCACATCCAAACTGAACAAACAAAGCATAGACGGACCCATGGGCTACATTTCCTGGTAATGCAGATTGGAGACAACAGAACACTTTATCACCATTTCCAGCCCTCAGGCTCTAAACCCACCAGGCACACAGCCCAGACTTGCACTCAGCTTTGGGTACACAGCCCGACTTGTACACTACTTGGGTTTCCCCACTGGCCTGGCTCCCCCGCTGGCCACTTGATCCATGATCCATTTGAGGAATGGACCAATTATCCTACCATAGCTCCCCAAACCACACTGCAGTCTTCGACTCCTAGAGAGAATTTTCCTTACAATCCCACATCTGGGTACTTCCTCATCACTGGCCAAGTGCCTGAGGTAAAGTAGAAATCCACAGAAGAAATCCGTAGAGGTGGACCTGGTCACTAAAGATGGGGGCCACCCACCTCCAGCTCCCCACAGCCCATACCCGGCCATTTCTTTGGAAACTGAGCAATTCCTTTACTGAACTTTCAAATGTGGATTCTGGGTAGATGTCTGTCACATCTCTTCTACATATCATTTGCATCCCAACAAGCTCTGGACTTGAACCTACTTTTACTTTGCTTAGCCCATTACTCTAGGCTTCCCAATATTTAGTAGTTAAATCCCACATTGTCACACAAGTCCCAGGGTGAAAAACATAGGCCCTTTTAGCAAGAGCAGACACTCACCCTCACATTGCAGGTGCCCCACAGGAGACTCACAAATTCTTGTTCTCCCAAATAAACTCTGAAACAAACAGGCAGCTTTTCCTTCACAAGCAGAACTAGGGGATTGCCCCAGGAATCTGCAGGAAACTTTTCCTGCCCCTCAAAGGGAGGGGCACTGAGACCCGAAACAGCGGTCTCCACCACTTCAGTTATCTTCTGTGTCTCTCTTTAAGGTGGAGACACACACCCTCTACTTAAAGTAGCCCTCTGTCAGGGCTGAGGCTCCTAGAGCCTTCACTGAGCTGCTTTCTCAGCAAGCTCCCTACTTCACACTCACTCACTGAAGACTGACTGAAGACTGACTTCAGAAACTCCAAACGTTCTAACTAACTCCCTCTGCTGCAGATTCCAATGTGGCTCATGCAGCTGCGATAGTTCTATTGGTGATGTCATCCCTCAGTCTCAGCTGAGACAGAATAGAGTGAGACAGTGTGAAACCCATTTAACTGGAGTTTCACAAGCTGCCTTCCTGCCTACCACTAGGTCTTACTGGGATTCTAGTAACCCCGGGTAACAAGGGGGTTACATGATGTTACGTCACTGGGGATTACATCTGTTCCACTTGTTTTTAAAATTTGTTTAACATCATAAAACAAAAGTTAGTACCATGGATTTAAAATACTTCAAACTGTTAATCAAATTGTGGAAAGTTTACTATCTGTTTGCTGAAATGTCTTTGATTTAACTAGGGTGAATGTGGAAAGAAACCAGGGCCTATACCATTAGCACCCACCTCTGAATTGCCTTGTCTAAAAGGTGTAAACACCATCCACCTAAACACAAGGAGTTTAATTGCACATTATGATGAGTTGAAATTATGAGAGGACTGTGAACAAATTTACATATTAGCATTAAGTAAAACCTGTCTAAAGAAAAACATAAAACTGATACTATAAGCACGGATGGTTACACAATATATAGATCAGATAGGTGTAAAGGAGAGGTGGTGGGGTTTTGTATATATTAGGGTTCTTTGCTTCTGAACTAGTCACAGAAGGCCATTTTAATGCTGCTGACTACTTAATAAAACTGACTATGGCTGGTGGACTAGGTATGCACATGTTCTTATGTGTGCATACCTACCCCAAAATCTGCAAAAACAGGTATTGATTTACTGGAAGAAATACTTACTCAACCAAAAGTAAGGAGCACATTGTATTAAGAGATTTTAATTTAGATTGCACAAATCCAAAACAATGATAAAATAAGGAATACCATTGCAGTTAAAGGGTATCATCAAAGTGATAAATACATACACTAGAAATAATTATAAAACAGTAACTGGAGGTACTCTGATTGGATTTTGATAACTAGGCCAGATTATGTAAAAGCATCAAGTGTCTTAAGTAATAGCATTTCTGACCATTGTCCTATATTTCTAATTAGAAAACAGATAAAATATCCACCAAAAGGGTTCAAATTAGAGAAACTCGGTCTTATAAAAACCTAACAGAAGAAGTAATTCTCAGGAAGTATGTAAAATTGATTGGTTCCCATTATTCTGCCTTACTGATATAAATAAAGCCACAAGCTTTTACTGTTCAGCTTTTAAACATTATTAACAAATTCACACCTAAAAAAAAAGTTTAGGGTAAAAACTAAACATATGCCATGGTCATCACAAAAATATTGGGTTTATTCAAATCAAGACAGGTTTTGTGGAAACAATATAAGACAACAGGGTCCCAAACTGACTTAAATAATTAACAACATAGTAGAAATGTGTGTAAAACAGAAATTAAAAAACAAAGCAACATTTCTACAAAGTGGAACAACTAAAATATTTTTGAATCCCCAAAAACTGTGGCATTCCTTGAAGGATTTGTACACCACTAAGAACAAAAGTAAGGTTGATAAAATTAACATTGGTAACACAACTTTGGGTACTGATTATATGGTGGTAAAAGGATTTAACAAATTTTTACAGACATGAGTCAATGTAAGAAACAATTAGAGTTGACATCAAAATGTTGATTTGAATGATAATGATTTAAATGGTACTCTATATCATCACAGACTAAACCTGGTAATTATCAAACATTTGCTTTTATGAAAGTACACGGAAAAGAGGTTTCTGATCTACTAGCCCTTAATGAAAATAAAGGACCAGGGTAGATGAAATACCTTTGAGGATACTGAGGGTGGCTGCTGGACCATTAACTAAACTATTTACTTATCTATATAATCTTTCATTATGTTCTAATAAGATTCCAGATATATGGAAAACAGGCATAATTTCCCAATTTTTAAATTAGGGGATAAAAATCAGATTACCAACTACAGACCTATTTTTGTGTTGCCAGCACTAGCAAACGTACTTAAGAAAATAGTAACCAAATAGCTAACAGATTATTTGAGAAAATCAACTATTGAAAAAAAAATCAATATGGGTTCATAAAGGGGTACAACACATCAATGGCCTTGGTCAGGTTAACTAGTAAGATTTAAAACAACATGGATAAAGGCCTATTGACGTGGGATTTTGTTGACCTGACCAGATCCTTCGACCTGGTGGCCCACCTATTCTGATATCCAAGCTATGCATTTTGGAGTAGGGGAGTATGCCATTCCATGGTTTGAACACTACTTGCAGGACAGAAAACAACAAGTAAAGATTGGCTCAGAAACATTTACTTTGAGGTCTGTCCATACGGGGTTATGCAAGGTTTGAGTCTGGGTCCACTCCTGTTCTCTGTGGGCAGGACATTCAAAGCAGTTGCATAATGCACAAATGAGTTGCACCAGTGCAAATGCTGAAATGCACCGTGCACAGCGATATTTAAACACCACAGCTGTGCAGAGCAATTCCACTGTGCCAAGGCACAAATGTAATGTATGCAGTGCAAGTGCAGGGGCATACCCATGAATAAGTGGTGCAATGGCATAGTCAACCACAAACCATGAAGCAACTGAGGAGCAAGTCCTAGACATGCTACCCTGACTTGAGCCTATAAAATCCAGGCTCAAACACACAGACAGGGATGTGCAACACTGTGCAGAGAGAGAGAGAGAGAGAGAGAAAGAGAGAAATGAGAGAGAGAGAGAGAAAGAGAGACGAGAGAGAGACAGACAGACTGATTGACAGACAGACAGACAGACAGACAGTGACAGAGGGACACACACACACTCACTGACAGCCAGACAGGGAGCCGGTGGAGAGCCAGGTGAGATTGACTGTGGCCTGTTCCACATGGAGGCAGCAATGAGGGGTGGAGGGGTGTGAGGATGCAGGAGAAACAGCAACATGGCCAACGAAGGGCCCGGCAGCAGTATGCCAGACACAGGTGGTACCGTGCCTGCATCACATTTGAGAACTACAGTGATACAAAGAGGGTGGGCCAGTACCACCTGGACAGGGCAATTCTGAGGCAGTCTGTGAGCTGTGCACTGACAAGATGCAGGCACCCACCAGACAGAGTCATGCCATGTCTGTGGAGACTAAGGTGACTGCAGCGATGTGCTTGCTCACCAGGGCACCTCCCAAAGACCAACCGGGACACCATTGGGCCACATCCCGCCTCCTCACCTAGTTCCTCAACATCCAGCTGCCACGTGCTGTGGAGTACATACATTTCCCCAGTACACAGGCGGAGTGTACAGCAAACATGCAGGCCTTCCACAGGGTTGCAAGTGTGCCAGGCAAGATTGAGGCCATTGACTGCACCCATGGGCATCCACATACCACCTGGTCCCGAAGGGCCGGTCTACTTCAACCATAAGGTTTACCCATCAGTGAACTGCCAGGTGGTGTGCAATGTCACGGGAGCATCATCAGTCTCTGCACCACATACCCCGGAATGCACATGTGATGATTCATTTGGCACAGTTCTGTACTGTGCCAGAGGTGTGAACATGGGACATCCCCACGGGCCACCTAGTAGGTGAGTATGGCATGGGCTGGGGTCTGTATGGCACTGCCGAGGGGGCATGCCAGAGTGAGTGATGGGTGTCCAAAACTAGGAATTGTCACAGCACAGCAAAGGGCTAACTATGTCCATTCCATCACAGGTGATGGAGCATACTCACTGAGGCCATGGCTACTCACCCCTACTGGGAACCATCCCCACCCACAGAGGAATGATACAACGAGGCACACGCCAGCATGTGCAGTATAATCGGTATGTCTTTGGCATGCTGAAAATTTGGTTCCATTGCCTAGACAGGTCTGGCGGTGCCCTACAATACAGCCTATTGAAAGCCTGTGGATTATTCCTGGCCTGCTGCATTCTGCACAACATATAGCCATTGACCGTGGGATAGTTGTCAAGGCAGATGATATAGACAGTAGGGCACAATGGCAGTGATGTGCTGGAAGGTGGTGGGCAGCCACCCCATGGGAGACACGACCTGAGATTGGCTGCACAGGCAAGGCACCACTGGGACACTATCGCATCGTATGCACTATGGTGAATGGAGGTGAGTGCACAGAGACACAGAGATGCACAGGCACACAGAGCAGCACACCACACACAGACCTGGATGAGCACAGCCAGAGGCATGCATGGTATGGGGTGCACAGCAGGCATTGGGTGGCACTGGCACACATATGCACACACATAGCACAGGCATGTGCACACACACAGACATACAGCAGAACATGACATGGATCAGAAGCACTATATTGGTGCACAGGCACAACCAGCAGCAACTATAATGACCATCATAACACCCATGCCACGGGACCCTGGAGCACGGCCGGCATGCACATGGGGTATGCAGCACAGCATGCCAACGACACACCACATGCATGCCACACCTACAACTCCCACACATACACAGGGCAACAGCAGCAGATGGGGGGTACAGGGCAACAGACATGTTAGGCAAACCACGCAGATACACTGTCCACCGCAGCCATGTGGGCAGAAGCACCTAGGTCAATCAGCAGCTGCAGTCTGGCCATTGGCCATGGGGGGTGTTTGTCCAAGGCTCTAGGGGTTGATGTACAGGACTGCAACCATGTCCACGCAGGGTGAGAGATGCCCAAACAGGCCTACCCTTGTGTACCTGGGATGCCAATATCGATCTCGCATCCACTGCCATGGGGTTGCCAGACACCATGACTGTGGGGTGAATAGTGCATCATGGGTGTTCTCTGTGCATTGCCAAGCCCAGTGGCAGCCAATGCCAGACCCATCACGACTGGTGGAGCTCGTCCATAATCTGTGCAGTGCCTCTGTCCTGCTGCTCTGCCAGTTGTCACACCTCCACTGCAGTGCTTGCATTCTGTGGCGAGCAGCGCCTGGTTGTCCGTGGATGCATGCAGCAACCATGTGTGCTCAGCCAGGCAATCAGTGTCCTGCACACCCTGTCCAAGTGCTAGGCTGCAGGGATGTTGTGGTGCACTGGCCAGCCTCCCGCTCCGTGGACACTGCACAGGGCTCTGTATATTGGGTCCAGGCTGTTCAGACACACCGGCAGCAGACCCTGCACCATGCTGCCCTACATTCCACATGACCTGCTGTTGTTGCATGACTGTCCGCTGGCCAGTGCCTTTCCCATCTGCCATGCAGTCACCACCACCTCCTGTACATCGGTGGCACCACCCACCAACATACAGTCAGGGACAGGTGGCAGCCATGCAGCTGTGGTCACTGCGCTGTGCCCAGATGCCACCTGTAATGTGTCCAGGGACATGTCAGGCACCACGTCCCCAATGCTTTCCAGTATCAGTGTGTGATGTCATCATCAGAGCCGGACATGTCCCCAGCTGGATCCCTGCACAACACACTCAGGCTGTCATCATGCATGAACTCAGCCAGGGTGACGTCCGTACCAGGTCAAGGCCATCTGGTAGCTCGGCGGTGCTCACTCTCATCCTGTTTGTCCCATGCATGCTGGTCGAGGTGGATGGACCGTCCACCTCAGCCATGGCTGGGCCAACCCTGCCTCCTCATTCACATGAAGATATGATGGTGCTGCAATGAAGAAACAGTGCATCAGTGCTTGACCCACAGGCCCACATCCCTCCCCCGTGTGTTGCATCAGACGCCACATGCTGCCCTTCGGCCGCATGCTCATGTTGATACATGCAGGTGTCTATGCCACATGGCGGTGGACACCACCGCATGGTCACACACACATGCTGGATACTGTATGGTGGTAGAGTATCTACCATGTGCAGGGATGGGCTGCTGCCCATCTGGAAACCTCCTCCAGGGACACTCTCCACCGATGTTCGCCTGAGGGTGGATGCCACCAGTTCTTCTGTTGCCGCCAGTGTGGGAGCGGTGGACGGGCTACTGCCAGTTTCACTGTGGGATGCACATATGGCCTCCACCTCTCCTTTATGCATCTCCTGTCCATCCCGCCTTCTTGCACCCCTGTGCACTTCAATGGTGGCGTCTGTGTTGGTTCACGAGACCACCACCGCATCCCACCCATCCAACCTCTCCTGGGTGTGCTAGTGGCACCACTGAGGAGCCTCTCCTGATGAGGTAGGCCTCATACTGGGCATTGGTCTCAGCCTCTGTGAAATTGTACCTTCTCTTCCAGGCAGGACCATGGCCCTCCTCATCCTCCTGTCCTGATATGTAGCTACCTGTGGACAATGGCAGCATGATGTGAAGTTGTCAGCATTTTCCATGTAATTCCCATGCCATTGTTTATGCAGGCCCCTGTTGCCCTGCACCAGCATACATCTACCTCTTGAGGTTGCAATATCGGTCCATGGCCTGTGCTGTCCGACGGCACTTATCAGGTGCATCACATGCTAATTAACAGATGCGCAATTGTAATGAGATGCTAATGCACCCTACTGCACTGAACATTGGCTGATGAGGTAATTTGCATACAGCAGCTGAATATTGCAACCTTGCTCCATGTGCAATGTGATTGCGCCGGAGCAATCCTGTTGCTCATATCTGGCGATGCACAGTGCACATTCCTGCTGTGTGCATGTGCGATAGCATTGCAGGGGTCTATCACGCATCCTGCATTACATGCACATAGCAGTGCTATGGCACAGTGCTTATTGCGCGCCGGCTATTGTGTTGCATGGTGCATCACGCGGCATTCATATCCGGTCCTGTACACACCACATACGCATTGTAGTGCGGTCCACTGCGCATGTCATGCACATGTGTGCATGCCAGGTGGTCTCGACCCCTTACCCTCACAAGACCAGTGGCCACGCAGCGCACTGCATATGTCCATGGATGTGACTGCTACCGGTGATCGCGATCACCACTTTGCACGATCGCTGCAGTCGGTTCCCCATCATGCATTCTACACATGCTGCACCCATGTGCATGATCGTACTGCCATCCAGGCCACCATTTAGACCTGACAGAGGACATGGCACAGACACAGTCTAGAGGGCCCTCAACTGGTCAGAGGTTGAGATAATCAACCTTATGTCAGTGGTGAAGCCTTTGAGAGCCAGCTGTTTGACTCTGTACCACTGCAGTAGGCCAGGGTGGATGTCTGGGTGCAGGAGAGACACACTGAAGTGGCATGCAGTGCTGAGCAATGTTACCACAGATATGGGGACCTATGGTGCAGGGATCCAGAGCGGCTGTACAGGATGCAGGCGCATGTCCAGTGCGGTGTGGTTTCACAGCCAGGTAGGTGTCAGCAATAGCCATGCATGTCCCTATGCTCCCCTGTGGTGGTTGTTTATATGCAGTTCACAGTTGGCTGGGGGCAGCACCGTCCTGATGGCTGCTGGATGCCATGCTTGGCTGCTGCACATGTCACAGTTATGCAGGCAGGGTGGGCCACAGGACGGTCAGGGTCATGCCTTGCACCATGTTGGCTGTGCAGTGGGGTGGTGCCATGCTTGCCTGTGTACTCATGTCCACACTCACCTTTACATCCACAGGGTCTGAGGACTGCAGGCAGGCCAGGAGGCCGTGGCAGGCACAGGCCCAGTAGCCTACAGTGAGCAGCACCAGCAGGACACCGCATGGCAAGTAGGTGTGCTCCACATTGCTGGTACTTGTCACAGTGGAAGTGCCATGTGTTGTGGTCAGTCCAAGGTGTCCATGGCCCGTGTCCGCAGGGCGTGGTGGTGCACCTGCCAATGTTCATGCCACTGTTGCATGTACTGTAGCAGTGTTGTGCCACCTGGTAGGGTGCACACAGCCCTCACACTGTGTGCTGCCATGGTGCCAGTGCTCTGTGCCATATGCCCATGGGCATGTGCCCATGGGCACAATGCATAGCACCGCCTGGCTGGCTGTGCCTTTGTGGTGTGCTGTGTGGCTGACTGGTGTGGCCCCCATGCATGGGCCATCTACGGTCACCTAGTGGTGCATGCCTCCACAGTCCATGGCACACTGCAGGTGGGCTTGTGTTTGTATGGCTTTGCACTTATTGGCTGTCCTGTCCCTTCCCCAGGTGGTCACAGGACAGTAGCTGGCAGGGCGGCATGCCCATGTGTCCAGAACATTGGATGGGTCCTTGCACTCCAGAGGATGCCCTTGCCCTGCAGTGGCACCACATGGAAGATGGCAGCATTGTGGAGGGAGATCCAGCAACTGAGATGGTCCGTCAGGGGCCGGAGATAATGGACATTTCCACTCCCTGCTGTACATAGCCCCATCCCTTCCAAGACCTCTTTTCCTGCTGTCCCACATCGACCTGTATAGCCCCCTGCCCTGTCCCCATCCCCTCCCCCATCCCTGACCCTGTTTATTGCTATTTGTATTTTTCTTGTTTTATAAAGCCCTTTGTTCACTATGGGCCTGTGTCAGTGTCTGATTTGCAGGTGGCACGTGGAGCCATGCTGCAGTTGTGTGCCTGTGGTGCACTCAGGGAGTGTATTTCATGGGCAGTGGTACATGTGGTCCAGCTGTGGTCAGTGCTTGCACATGGCCCTGCCATATCTGCCTGTGGGTTGGCCGTGCTTGGTGTGTGTCGCTGTGTTGGTGGTGTATTGCTCTATGCTGGAGTTGGGCAGCCGGGGTTGGGGTCATCTTTGCAAGGGCAATTCTATTCCCATGGACTGTTCCATCTCTCATCGCATGGCCCTCACTGTGCACTGGTGCATGCACATACCCATGGGTGTGTTGCCTGCCTGTGCCTTGCGCCTGGGGTGTCCTGCCTTGGTGGTGCTGATGGCACGGGACATGTGTGGTGTTGTTTGGGGCCCATACTGGGTGCTGTATGGTGCAGCCATGTGGGGCCTGGGTTGCATACTGTTGTTCTGCCTATGTGTGTGTGCTCCTGTGCAGTTTTGGGTTCTGTTTCCCATGTCCCTGTGGCTGGTCAGGCCACCATTGCTGTGCATGCCAATGCCCTGGTGAGTATGCCTGGTGACATGCCATGTTGTGGCTGGCGACGCACTGACACACAGGCCTGTGGTACTGGCAGGGGTTCCTTCCTGCATTGCAGGCTGTGTGTGCATGGGCTATGTCCATCCTATGTGAACCCATGATGGGGTGGATGGCTTGTGTCTTGCCCATCCCTGGTCGGTGGGACCTTGTTTCCATCTCATCCCTGGCACCATGTCCTATGCACACCATGGCCATCTTTGGTGGGTGTCTGTTGCGTGTCACTGACATTGGTATGGATGGTGTTGCAGACCTAGGGTGGGTACGTGTTCCAGGGCGGTGGCCTTTGGTTGTCTGTGGACCTTCCTGGTGCCCTGTGCCCTCTGGATCCTTGCTTCTGTGTTCATGGGTTGCCCTGCTTGGGGAGACATGCTTCTTCACCCTCTAGGTCCTTGCCTCTGTATCCCTGTGGTGTCTATTTCCATGCTTCATGGGTGTTTGCTCTGGTTTGCTACGACATCCATGGTTGAGCTGGTGCATCTCTGGTTGCACCATAGCGCATCTTTACCATATTCAGCTGACTTGGTCATTTCGCCAGTCCATCCTCTCGAATATGGCTCCTAGCGCTGCTATGGCACATTTCACTTGTGCTATGCCGCCTTGTGCCGCGTGCTAATATTTCTAAATATCCGGCCAGTTTTCATAAATGATTTGCCAGATGTTTGTATTGGTGCATCAGTTATTATGTATGCAGCTGATATGGTAATTTATAATGGAGCAAGAGCAGGAGTGGACCTGGAAGCCAAGCTACAACCCTTGTAATGTGGTCTACAAAATGGTTTTGAAAATACATTTTATCAAATGAAAAAAGACAGTCACAAAGTTAGTCGGTCTTAGAAGCAGATTAGAAGGTAATACCTTGTATAACTAGTGAGAATGGTGTTAAGTTGGACCAGGTGATGGTGTTTAATTATTTGGGGTAAATTTAGATAGTGGATTGACTTTAAATGAACATGTATCAAAAGTAACAGAAACAGTAAATAATAAATTGTTTTTTTACACAGGAATGTTAGCTACTTAACAGTACAAACAAAACATGCAATAGCGCACCAAGTTTTGTTACCAGCATTAGAATATAATAGTATTTTACTAATAAATGCCCTGCAATTTTGTATCACAAATATACAGTAACTTTTAATAATACTATGGAGGTTTGTAGTTGGATGTTTTGATAAAAGGGATCATCATTGTAACCTATATCTCACTTTTGGGACTTTACCCCAAGAGAGAGAATTACCAAGACAGCTTTCATACACAAATTCCTCTGCTCTGTCATAACATTTACAATGCGAAATTCTGTAAGAGCACTTAGGAGTCATTGACTAAATTATTTATAGAACATAGAACAAGTTCGAAAATTGCAGAGTGCTCTTCAACTAACTACGGTCCAAAAAAATGATAAATGAATTACCTCAATAGAAATTGTATATATATATATATATATATATATATATATATATATGTAAACAAAAGAGGCATTTTTTTTAATCCTTGGAGAATTATCTAGATATTGTGTCTCCATCTGCAAATGTGCTGGGGTTACATGATGTGACCTTTACTTAGGTTAATACTGAGTAATTGTGTTCCTGTATATATTGTATGATTTTTATTACCTTATGAATGAATGAAGTTTATGTTGTTTTAATGTTAGTTATGATTAATTGTTAGAAACCGATTTATTATTGTGTTTGTATCCTTTGTAATTCCTCTCCAGGTGTGGTTGAAAAGGGTCTTCAGATCCAATCCACTTTCCTGGTAAAATTAATAAAATGAAATGAAATGGAAAGTAGTTTGAACACGGGTCCAAATGTCAGCGGTGATGTGAATGGCTGAATAAAATGAAATTATTCGGGCATATGACACAGTTTTGTAGATTTTCTGATAAAAGTCAGGAGGAGTCACTGTGGAAAGTAGATACAGCTGGGCACTTGATACCTTGGCAGTACAATTTGTGATAGAAACCAGCATTGCCTATAAAGGAGAATGGCAGCCAGTTGGTGCTAGCATTTTCACAATTGCTCTTGTTAACTTTTTGCTTCTGATCTGCTGGCTTTTTATTTTTGGCCCATTTCAGAGACTGGACCAGTCAGAGTTGCGTGCTTTTCTCCCATTGGACATGACAGTTGGCTACTTTTTTTGCCACCCTGGTGTGAAAGTGGTTGGGATTTGCAGCCCCTTGGAGGTGTGGGACTCAATGGGCTAAAGAACTGATTAATGGAAGATGTTGGAGTTGTGCATTGGCTACCACCGAAAGATTTTCTTCTGTCTACCTGGTCTCCTAGGAATCGTAACGTTGTCCTCTCCTGGCCATCATCATCATCATCATCATCATCATCTTCACAGCCTGGAGGTGCTGCTGCTGATGCCATACGTTGGCATGCCTTCTCATACTGAGATCGTGGGACTTCAGCAAATGTCCTTTCATGTTAGATGTTCTTAACCTTGTTCCCTCCTTACCCCTGACTTAGCCTGTCTTTACATAAAAGACACACTGCATGTGTCAGTGAGTCTTTGTCCACTCTAAAGAAATCCCGCACCACCAACATCACTGATATGGTCTTTCCTCCTGACATGCTCATCTGTTGCTTAATGGGTGGGCTACTGTGGGCTGCTTCCATATCGTCATCTTCCTCCTCTTTCTCCACCAGATCTCCAGGGTCAGGGGACAGTTCTTCTTCCTGTAGCATGTCCTCGGCCACCAGTTTTGCCTGTGTCTTCTTTGTCTGCTATCATTTCACTTGCTTGTTGTTGTGTTTCCTTGTTTTGTGGCTTTCTTTTATTTATTTATTTATTTATTTTTTTTTGTTTCATCACCACTTTGGTCTTTTTGACCTATTATGTGCACCTGCCACTAGTGGAACTCCCAACTGTTTCACCTCCTTCTCTTCCCCAGCTGCTACTAATTCTTGCTACAAGACTCAGACACTTAGGTGATGAATGATGAAGAGTAAGACTTTATTTTATTTATGTTTTTTTCTTGTCACTTTTATTTATTTATTTTTATCAATGGATGCGATCAAGGATTACCAGAGGCTAGGTACCCACTCTCACCACCTGACACACACTTGCTGCCCATTGCCTAGATCACACTGCAACAGCACAGCTCAGGATCTCACACACACATGCGCAGCACACACACACACACACATGCTGCTTGAAGACTCAGGAGGAGGAAGAGGAAGAAATTCAGCAACTTGAGAGAATGTGGAGAATTTTGGAGAATGGTTTGTTATTTATTTATTTACTTTTTTATGGGATGATACCAGGATGCCAGCTACCAGGGGTTGGGCAGCGGCACACTGCCAGCTGGACACACTTGCTGCCTACTGCCCAGATCACACTGCAGCAGTACAGCTCAGGATCACACACACACACGCCAGCACACACACACACACACACACACACACACACACGCTGATTCAGGAGAAAGGAGGAAGGAAGCACAGAAACTTGGGGAAAGTGAAGACTAAGAGTTTCAATTTGAAAATTGCCACAAAAAGAAAACAAAATATTATTTTAACATATTTTATGGCATGCCAATTACCAGGGGCCAAGCACCGGCATGTTGCCAGCTGGCACACACTTCCTGCCATGCCAACTACCAGATCACACTGCAAAAGGCTACTTTAGGGCTCAGGAAGAGGAAGAAGTAACTGCTTCAAGCAAGCCTGCAACTTGGGCAATTGTAGTGCACAGAGTTTGAAAATGCCATGAAAAATGTGAATGAAGAATTATTTTTATTAGATGCCACCAGGGTGGCAACTACCAGTGGCCCAGCTGGCACACACTTACTGACCAGTAAAATTACTAAGAGTAAGATTACCCTCACCCTCAAAAATCCCATCAGGCTTCTGCCAGGGCCTTCAGTCAAAATCTGTTTGTATTTGTAATTCCCTGTTAAAATGCTAGTTCTGCAATGGAAAAATGTGTGCTGCACTGCTGAGATTAAATTTATTAGGCAACAAGTAGGCATTGGCAGACTTCTACCTCATATCGCATCTGCCCACTGGCTGGCCCCTAGCACACTTCTGTCCCTTGAGAGTTCAGTCTCTTTCTCCCCTTCCTCTCAGGTAAGCCCCTGGTCCCAGAGGCCTACAAGAAGCCTCGATATTGCTGCTGCTCAGCCCGCCTTCTTTTATTCTTCTTCTTTTTCCTCCTATATATACCTCCTTCAACAGCCCTGCTGTTGCAGAACTAGCATAGGTCAATTTTTTGAAGATTTTCTTTGGTTTGAAGAATTTTCTATTCAGTCTGACTAGAAATTAATCACAGCCCTAGCTGATCTACATATCTGCCTGATGATGACTGCACAAGTGAGCTTGCCACTGACTCAGATAACTGACCTGAGACTAACTCCAAAACAAGATTGTGACACATACTGTATTGTACACTAGTTAACTGTTTCAGGTGCAAACTGCTGTCGAGTTAGACTGGTAAGACTGGTCCACACCATTTGGACCAGATCAAACCAGTCTGATCAAAAGTTTGCCAATTTCTACTAAAAGTTTGCCACTGTCCAAAAGAATCAAACACCCAAAGATCAAGGTGCTTGATTTTTGGTAGAACCAAACTTGCTGCCCAAGCATATGTGTGTGTGTGTATATGTGTGTGTGTGCGTGTATATATATATATATATATATATATATATACATATATATATATTATATACAGATAGTGCAAAAAACTGTGTTAATACACTAGTTAGGGTCAAGCGACAAAAGTTGGGAAATGTGGCATTAGGGGTTTCCAACCGTAACTCTCCACCCGCCAGCTCAGGCAGCACAGTAGGTGTGAGGTGTGCCTTGTGGTTTCTCAACCTAATGCTCATCCCATTCCATCTGTAAATAAGGCCATTTCTGTAGGCTTTGTGGGAATGGGGTGAGCTTTACATCTGAGATCCGTGGCACACCCCAGAACTGCTGTGCTGCCCTGGAAATGTGAGATATTAGGGTGGAAACCTATTCCCACATTTTGCAACTTTTGTCACTTTGACCCTAACTAGTGAATTAACAAAGTTTTTTGCAATTTATTTCCTTACTTTTGAGACAGTATAATGGTATAGGTATGTTACTGTGGGATGCTCCCATCCAGCCATCATTTTTCAGTATGCTTATTTTGCTGTGGGAGCACAGGGTCCAGAGCATACATCATTTTCAGTAGCATATATTTGCTCTGGAAGCACAGGAACCTCTGGACCCTGCCCTCCTTCCATACAGAATTTGTTATTATCCCTATTTTGTTGTGGGAACACAGGGTCCTTCGAACCCTGCTCTCCCATCCGTAAATAATTGTTTTGTATCCTTATTTTTAACTTGATTTTTACTAGTTTATTTAACTGTTATTTAACAGCCTTGGTGTGTAGTGCCCCTTAACTCAGATTTCTTTAAAGTATTTATTTCCTATTTTCATTGGTGCCTAGTGATACCCCCACCCTCCAGCTGTGGCCCTGGTCCCCATTTCATAGCTCTGGTGTGTAATGGCACTCCCTCCCTAGACCAGCCTGTGATATCATATATTTTTCTTTATATTTCATTTTCATTTCATTTATTGTTTGTTAACCAGGTAAGGACACTAGACCAAAGGTCCTTTTTCAGGCCCGACCTGGACAGGACAAATTACAACACAATACAAACAACAACAACATCAAATTACAAAACAATTACAAACAGAATTCAATAATAAATATTGTTTTTACTTCAACTTAAAATTAGCTGATGAGGTAGCCTGATGAATGGCAACTGGGAGCATATTCCAATAAATAGGGGCAGCCACTGAAAATGCACGTGATCCAAGTTTGAGTCTATGTTTGGGAATATCAAATAATATACCATTTGCCGATCTTAAACAAGGCAACAGAACTCTGGGTGAGACTAATTCAGAGAGGAGAAATAATGATTTAAAATGAGAACATTAGTGATGTCTAGTTGTTACCACCCAACATGTCCTCCATATCTTAAAATACTGTAAATGAAAAGGTCCCTGTATTCTCACTGGTGTCCAGTGGCCCCACTCCCTTGTTTCCAATATGCTGTAAATAAGAAAAGGTCCATTGATGTCTTGTATTTTTTTTTCTGTACAAAAAGTCCACTGTTGATCTCATCTGCACCCCAACCGACCCCCCACTGTGCATATTCGTGCAAATCCCTTGAAGGGTTGCAAAGTTATTAAAGTGCAAAGTCTGAGGTTTAACACTAAACTGCCCTGCCAACCCTAACTATACTGGTGCTACCGCACCAGTATAATATTGACATGCAGGATTTGTGACATGTCATTAGTGCAAATTACTGTACTTCATTGTGACTGACTCCACTATGTGTGTGTGTGTGTGTGTGTGTGTGTATGTGTGTGTATATATATATATATATATATATATATATATTCATGAAATCTTCAAAAGGCATGTCGGGGACCCTGGCGTACGTTCCCTGAAGTTTTGGACCGGTCTCACAAACGGTGCGACCTGTAGGAGTGAGCAAAGAATGCTAAAAAGTGTAATTGTGCATTCGGATGTCGCTAATAACTCCACAGTTGTATATCTGACCAGTACGAAAGTTGGCAGATCCCAAGATCTAACATGCCCAACCATGCATACTAAATTTCAGGCAAATCTGTTGAATGGTGGCAAAGTTATTAAGGTGCAAAATTTCACCCTTTAACCTTAAAAGTGCTACTCAACCGTAATTATGGTAGCACTACCGTGCACCATCATATATATATATATATATATATATATATATAACTGTATATATATATATATATATATATATATATATACACACACACACACAATATTGCAAAAACTTCGTTAATGCATCAGTTAGGGTTGATATCACAGCACAAAAGTTTGGACATTCAATGTTAGGGTTAAAAATAAATGTTTTTGCAAAGATTTCACAAAGTTTTCACAATGCACATATAAAGTTTCCCATAGGCTACAACGGATATGAAAAACTTGCATAACTTTTGAACCGTTTAATATTTTTCATCAAATCTTCAAAAGGTGAAATGCTGCCACTAGGGCACTAACCAAGATGGCAACTTAGTCACTGGCTCTACAGCCCAGAGGGAATATCCGTCTAAATCCGGCCACTTCTGACCACTGATCTGCACTCAAACTGTGTGTACTGAGACAGCCTAGAGCTAGGACTCTAATTATCATTCTGTTTCTGGCAAACATACCTACATACCTGGCAAAGGAAAACAACTTCAATCCTTGAGCCCTGTGTGGAGTGTTTGGCCTGGCAGCATGACCAACCTTCAGATTTCTCAGATGTGGAAGCAGCCCTCACTCGAGGCAATGTTCGGCCAGCTCATGGCCCAAATGTCGCGGGTAACAGTGGCAACAAACTGAAATACCCAGGTCATGCAGAACCTGGAGGCAAGGATGCTTCACACCAAATGGCGGGTCAATGTGACCGAACTAAAGGTGCAGAACTTGGAGGCTTTACGGGAGCAACAACACACCATCCACTTACTGAGGGGCAAAGTAGATGACCTTGGTAATCAGTGTCAGTGCAACAATCTGCGCTTTCGTGGTTTTCCAGAGTGGGTCGAGGGATGTGACACAGAGGCTTCCTTCAGTTAGGCCTCTCAGAAAGGCTGAAGCTTGACCCTCTCACCCACTCCAGGTGGAACGTGGCACCACCCGCTTGCCCCTATGCCCAAGGCCCAGGACTGGCCTCAGTCTATTATTGCAAGATTTATGAACTATAGGGACAAGGAGAAGATCCTGGCCAAGGCAAGGAGCTACAACATGTTGTCTGGTGCTCTAATATCAGCATATTTCAGGACTTCTTGAAGGAGTTATCAGATAAGTCATAGGGCCTACACCAAGGCGAGGCACACCATGCACAGGATTGGGCTCCTGTTCTCCCTGCACTACCCAGCCACAGTGCGGTAGTGCATAATGGGTGCCTGTGAACTTTGACATGCCAGAAGCCCTGATCGATTTTCTGCACTGCAACTGGCCAACGAACACTAACCCCACATGCCGCTGCTCCTCTGAAGAGTTGAACCGGTGCTCCCCACATCATGCAAATAGGTCCAGGGACTGGCAGGACACCAGGTATCCATAGTGGAAACTCCCCCAAAGGCTAACCACAAAGGCACTCATCAAAAAACATGGGAGCAGGAGCACCCCAGCGCAGCATGCTCCAGTCAACCCCAAGAATGGCTCCCAGATGGACATGTCAATTCCCAATCCACTTCAGGGTTCCATACCTTCAACTGGTTTGATGTCCTGTGGTCAGACTCCCTGGAGCAGCACCCAAACACCTCCGGAGGTCCCAGAGCTCCCAGCACACACCACTGTTAAGGCCGAATACATGTCCAGCTCAGATCCTCTGCCCCAGAAGGCTGACGATGAATCAAGATCCCTGGAAATTCAACCACTAAAGTCCTCCTGTGTGACTTCTTCCAGCTCCGGGTCCCCGCTTGCTCTCCGGGCCTGCTGGCTCCAACCCAGTCACCACCACTGAAGCTGGTTTCCATTCCAGAGTCATGGTCAGATAAGTAACCCTCCTTTCAGTTGGACTTAGTTCTTTTCTGATGCTGGCCTGGTTGGGATTTAAGCAGGGTCTGACTCAATGGCTGTGGAAGGAGACTTTAACTTTACTGGGCCCAATCCACGCTACTCGAGTTTAGTGACTGCTGGGACTTCCCGCCCCCAGCCATGGCCAGCGCTCATGCCGACTGCGAGTGCAGTTGAAACTCCCGCTACCATACCTGGAAGGATCCGAAGGGCCCTAGGGCCCACACCAAGCAGCACTGGACTATCGATGTATGTGGGGGCTCACTATTTACCTATGATTGTTTACAGGGCTATCAGGCCCCCCATTTTCTTGTGTTTTAAATATATTGCTTAGCTCGGGAACTGTTGCCCTCAGATTTTTGTTGGGGGTCTGTTGATGTTGGGAGTGGGTGGGAATTGGGTGGGTACCTTACATGAAGCAGAAAGGTCCTGGTCCCATCAGGACTCTGCCACACTCACCCTACAACTGGGCTATTAGGCATAGGATCCAAGGGCAACCCAACTTAGGGCTTTGAACAGAGTCTCGGACATCAGGAGGCCTGAACACTTCTCCATCAGTGGAGACAAAGGTACTGGGGTACCTCTCAACTCTACCTCCTCCCAGGCTCTGGCCTGTACATCACCTATCCCAAGCTGTGGTGACTTTCTCTCGCCCGCCCCCTATGCCTTCCTTAATTTCCAGCACTTAGGGCAATGCCAGGCTTCCAGAGGTTACTATAGGCTTGCTACCCTTCTGCCTCTGCTGTATGGGAATAGGCATCCCCTCACCCTACCCTCCGACCTCCAGGTACTTTACTCATGTTGGTAAGTACTCAAGCTCCCAGATTACCCTCTAGGGCTGACACTGCGCTGAGACTTCACAGCTAGTCTCGCCAGTGATGATTTTCTTTCCCAGGGTCTAGCCTCCAGCCACCCTGCACTGTACAGGGTGAGTTACAACTGTGGGATTGTGCCCTGGGAATAGAGGTTGGCTACAGCAGTTTTCTGTGGCAAAGGAGAAGCCTCTATCCTCCCACTGAGTTCGAACTGTTGTGCTATATGTATATAGTTACTGTTTATGTTACTGTTTTCTGCTTCATAAAGAGATACACACAGAATCAATGCAAGACAATAGGCTTAGAATAGCTTTCTTTCTCAGGGTAGGTCACTTCACTCTCTCTCCCAGGCCACGTCCATACTCACTGTGACTTGCTTCCCCGGTGGACACCCCGCTCCCAGCCTCAGGTTTACATTGATATATCTCTTACATTCATACCAGCTTCCTATCTTAAATGGGTGATAAAATATGTCTGACATGGAATGTCAGGGGCTTAACACC
The DNA here is from genome assembly GCA_016271365.2 of Neoceratodus forsteri. NCBI lineage: Eukaryota > Metazoa > Chordata > Ceratodontiformes > Ceratodontidae > Neoceratodus > Neoceratodus forsteri. The sequence goes on along the minus strand of CM057449.1, from coordinate 1,723,887,893 downwards.
CCAATAAAAGGAAGCAGGTACTGCAACACCTTAGGAGGCTGGGTGCAGAGGTTGCTTTTCTGCAGGAAACCAAGCTAATTTGGGGGAACATGACAGACTGAAGAGGGAGTAGGTGGGCCAGGTCTTTCATGCCTCAATTGCCACCAGGAAGAGAGGAGTAGTAATTCTGCTTCACAAATCTTTGCACTGGAAACTTGTGCACAAGTTGAGTGACCCAGAGGGAGATGGGTATTGCCCTTATGGATACGGCAGAGGGACTCCTGGTTCAGGAGACCATTTATGCCCCAAACGAGGACTCACCCTCCTTTTTCACAAACTGGCCCAGGCCCTGGGATCTCTGACTTCCGATGACACCCTAATGCTAATAGGTGGAACTTTAACCTTACACTAGATCTGATATTGGATAGATCTCCTCCAACATAGAGCCCCACTCCAGGGCAGTACTAGTGCTTGCCCAGCTGCAACAGGACATGGCCCTCACTGATATTTGGAGGATCTTCCATCTATCCCAGCGAGATTATACTTTCCACTCCCTGGTGCACAGCTCCCATAGTCACACTGACTTTTGGCTCACCTCTCCCAGAGTAATAGGAACACCTGTGACACCACCATTCAGCCCCTGGTCATTTCAGACCATGCCCGGTGAACTGTCCTTTACCTGGGGCCCACCTCCCGACCTGGAGGTTGGACCCCTTACTTTCTCGGGATCCTGACTTTCTCCCTTGGCTCCAACAGGAATACATGGAGTTCTTTAAGATCAACCATATCCCAGATACCTCTGCAGGCACCACATGGGAGGCTTTTAAATTCCTCTGTGAAGGGCGATTATGGATTCACCCACAGATGCTGGAAAATGAGGGAACAGCAACTTAAGCTGCTAGAAAAACAGTTCCAAGAAGCAGAGGTAACCTTCAAGGCCCTCCGCTCCCCTCACTCTGGTCGGGAGGCAGGTGGCCAGGTAGCCACAATAAGGATGCAGGTGAACGAGTTCCTCTCCAGGAAAGCGAAGTCTCTGTTATTAGACTTAAACATAAATATTGGGAGGGGAGAAGAGGGTAAAGTCCTTGCTTATTGACTAAAGAAATAACAGGCGGAACGGCATATTGTGACCCTGGTGGACAAGAGGGTAAGACCCACACCTCGACAGAGGGATAAATCAAATAATGGCTGAATTTTATTCCTCACTATATAAATCTTCTAAACAGCCCAATCCTGAAGATGTTCTCCCTTCCTGAACTCCCTACAGCTTCCCAAAATTTCTGGGCAACACATCATTGCCTTAGATGCCCCGATTACGGTAGAAGAAGTAGCCTCTACTTTATTATCCCTGAAGAAGGGAAGGCCTCGAGGGATGGCTTTCCCGGAGATCTGGCAGATTCTTCAATCCACTGTCGCCCCTATTCTGCAACAGGTGTTCACTGAGGCACTACATTCAGGGAGGCGATAATCACTATCCTGCCAAAGAAGGGAAGGATTCCTGAAAACGGCCAGCTATCGGCCCAAATCTTTATTGAATGTGGACAGTGAGGTGCTGGCCAAATTGCTAGCCAACAGACTTAACCTCTTTTTCCAAGTCTTATCCACCCTCCAAAGTAGGGTTTGACAAGGGCCACTTCAGTGCTGACCACATTAGATCGCTGATGAACCTAAATCATAAGGCTGAGTCACCCTACACCGGCGGCTATAGCAATAAACTTTGAGAAGGTCTTCGACTCCCTGGAGTGGGACTTTGTCCATCAGGTGCTGAGCACCATGGGGTTGAGTCGGGCTTCAGAACCTGGATTGGGGCTATCTACTCCTTCCAGGCCGCAAAGGTACTTACCAAATTCATGTTGTCCTCTCCTTTCCCTTTAAGTGAGGGTATACATCAAGGATGCCCCCTATGCCTGCTGCTTTTTGTTCTTGCAGTGGAACCTCTGGCTGCTGCTATCAGGCAGAACCCACTTATTCAGGGGTGGCACTGGGGGTAAAGCATACCCTACCCTTATGTATGCAGATGACCTTCAGCTACCTCTGGTGGATATCGTCACTGCTCTCCCACCCCTTCTGAGCACCCTCTCTGACTATGCCACCCTCTCTGGGCTTAGACTCAATCAATCTAAGACCGAGGTCCTGCCCCTGAATACTAACTGTACCTCCCACATGGCCATGCAGCACGGGCTTCACTGGTCGCCTGAGGGTATTAAATATCTTGGTATTAACATCACCTCCAACTTCACCAGACTCTGGGAGATTAACCTGAAACCGCTAACTGCATCCATTCGGACAGAGCTGGACAGATGGAGGATTCTCCAACTAACTCTGGCGGGTAAAATCTCTGCAATAAAGATGGTTACCACTCCCAAGATTATGTACTTCTTATCACATATTCCCTGAAACTTCTAATTTATGGTATACCAAGCTAGATTCCCTACTGGAGGCTTTTGTATGGAATGGGAAGAGGCCTAGGTACAGTAGGAATAAGTTGAGGCACACTGGACAGAGGGGATGAGGTCTTCCATGGTTTGAGGGCTATAAGTGGGCTTTTCAGGCCTCCCAGATGCTAAAGTGGTTTGCGCCCGGCAAGATGCACCCCAGTGGTTGGGTATGGAGAGAGGTATGTGAGCTGGCCCAATTGACTTTGTTGCTGTCCACAACCGCCCCCAGGGCATCCAAGTGCACCCTAAACTGGGCTCCTCCTTGGATTACTGGGGCAACTACACAAGAAGCTTGGCACTACTCTGCCTCTGCATTTTACCCAACTGTGGGGCAACAGTGAGATCACTATCAATACAGAATCAATCACCTGGGCCACTTGGGTGACTTCAGATCTGAACTTCCTTCAGGATCAGTATATCACAGGCACCAATACCCTGGACTCATTCGAGGGGCTGTGTAGCTCTCATGAGATCCTCTAAGGACTTCTGGTGCTTCCTTCAACTCAGGAGTGCAATAACTGACTATACCATAAACACCCCTCAGGCAAGCCTGCCTCCCCAGAGGAGACCTGACTGCGACTGGACAGGGGCCAGTCCAGTTGCATATATCTGACCCTCAGGGCCACCATACATTCCCATTCCAAGGCTTCCAAATTTAAATGGGAACAGGCCCAGCAGAGCCATATTACAGATCAGGAATGGAGGTTGTGCCTGATGATTGCCCACACAGCTCACCCCAATAGCAGAAGTCAGTTAATACAGAACAAGATCCTGCATTCATGGTACAGGACACCTGTGGTCCTTGAAAAGGCTAAACTGATGCAGTCTGATCTTTGCTTGAGATGTCAGGAATCCCAGGTGACCTGATCCATATACTTTGGCACTGCAGGTTGATCCAGCCTTTGTGGTGGGCGGTATGCAGAATGGGGCTGAAATATTACAGAAACCCATACCTAAGACCCCAGAGGTGCTAATCTTAGGAATTCATTCCTCAGCCCTCATCTTTGCCCTTCAGAGTTAAAACTTCGCAATCCTAAGTATGCAGGTAAGAGAGACTCCTACTATGCAAATGGAGAATGCAGGAGATCTCCTCAGTCACAGAGGTGCTTAACTCTCTTGTGTAGGTCGCCAACTGGTCCAGAATGTTGCACATAGTGGCTGATACCCTCCTAAGTATGTAAACTTGAGGCAACCCTTCATTCTTTATTTGAAGCATATGGACGTATCGTCTGATCGGTCGACTGCAATCACTCCCTGACACCTACGATTCACTGAGGTTGGCCTGGGGTTTACTACTCATTCCTGGTGGTCCCAGAAAAGCACTAGTGAAGATTTCTGTATGATGTCTTATATGTCGCTCTATTATTCGAGCAGATCTAGCTAATTTATTTATTTATTTATTGAATAGAATCAGAATTACAATCCTTTGAGTTATAGACCGTTTGCAAAGGCTCCATGTCAATAAAAGTAAAAATACAGAGTAAAACAAAATACAAAAATAAGATGTATACAGGTAACACAAATAAACAAGTAACTTGTCATAATACAAGGACCGAATGTCCAGGTTATAGCTTATATTGCGGGTTACACCAACTGGGAGCATAGAGAAGTTCCCTGATCAGTACTAGTACAGGATACAGTTTCATAGGATCTTGGAGGATCCAGAGTTGCATTAGCAGGATAATGGGGGACATAGGATGGGGTGGCATCCTACTAACCATTTGCTACAGGAAAATTTATTGAGATGGAGTAGGCTCCTGTGTAACAACTGTTGCTTTGTGTGTGTTCTGTTGTTCTATTGTAGGGCCTGTCTTGACTTTAGTTGCCTGGGATCCTTTCCTAACTCAAAAGGGCTCAGGATCTGCAGTTACCACAAAGGAAGCCCAGGTAAGCCCTGGTACACTGCTTTCAGATGGCAAGAGTAATAGATAGTATGGTTTCTCCTACAGCTACCCCACAGAGTGAATGGTTGTAAGCCCTCCCAGGGAGAACCTTGTTAATCCAGGACCCAACATGTGCTCCTTAAGCTTTTTAGAGGTAGACAGTCAGTGTGATTTTCACATTTCACTGCAATGTTTTATAACTTTACATGTATTGTAATGGAGTGCCTTTTACAATGTACTGTACCTAAAGTTAAAACAATAAAACTTTTAACCACAAAAATCTTCAAAAGGCAACAGTTTAACCCAGGCCACATATAGACAGGCAAATTTGAATCCACTCAGATGCATTCTTCAGTCCATTATACCCAACCAAAGAAATGTGCAAAAGATGGTGATTTTCACTTATAAAATGGCAGGCTAAATCCCAGCAATCTGATCGGATAATTACTATGTTTAAAATATGGTTTACACATAGTGAAAAAAAGTACTGTTCAGCAGCAAGCGGTCTCTATTTGTATATCAAGCAGCATTTGGAATGTTGGCATTTCAGATGGAATGTTGGCATTTCAGCTAGCAGCCATTTTCTTTGCCCACTTGCCTTGAGACACCATTTCTTGCCATGTCAGACCAAAAGCAGTAAACTTCAGTATTGGCATCACAGCTGAGGAGCTTGAAGATATTTTCATGCTGTCAGAAGAAGAAGAGACAGAAGATGTGAATGAGGAACAGGCTACCACAGAGTAGTGAAAAAATGTGACACCTACAAACGTGTCAAATACCAGCAGGCATTTGTCATTGACAGCTGAAGCTGTAGATGTGATAGAAGACCAGAAAAATGAGTTAAATACAAATGAATCACTGCCTGGGCTGTCCAAGTATTTAAAGACTGGCTGGCAGTAAAAACAAACAAATAGATCTTAAAACAGTGGGATTGGAAGAGTCAAATGAAGTTTTAAGATTCTTCTATGCTGAAGTAAGAAACACTGATGGGAACAGTACAGTATCAGTAGCTACTGTAGTGTTCTGCTCTGGCTTGAACAGATATCTCAAGTTCAGCAAACATTGGCAGAAAAGTAAATATTCTGTCAGACACGATATTTAGTACCAGCAATAATGTCTTTCTGTCAGTGACCAAGCTACCGACGTGCTCAAAAGATACATCAAGCACCACCCGCCAATTTTAAAAGCCGATCTTGAATTGCTTAAAAATCATCGGCTCTATCCACAGACACCCCTCCTGGCCTGCAACGAAAGTGTGGTTCTATGTCCAACTATTTATGGCCAGGAGAGGCAGAGAGAGTCTCCGCAGCTCACTCCAAAAAGTTTTGAATTTAAATACGACGAAATGGAGCTGAGTATGTGACCTTAAGTTTTAAATAAAGTGACGAAACCACAACGACCTGTCAGACATTAACAGAGTCGCATCGTGGTTTCATCTATGCAGACTCTCAGTCTAAGAACTGCCCTGTTGCCAGCCTTAAAAATATCTCAGCAAACTACCTGATGGTGTCCCTGCCTTCAATTGTCACCCAAAGCGCCTGCCCGCTATCTCTCTTGCTACTTCCCCGTGTGGTATACCCATCAGCCGTTAGGAGTAAATTACCTTGCCACGATGATGTCCCACATCAGGAAGGAGGCCAGCCTCTCAAACATCTACACTAACCACTCAGTGTGTGCCACGGCTGTCAACTGCTTTCCAAAGTTGGGCTGCAGAGTCGGGAGGTAATGTCTGTTACTGGGCATCGTTTGAATCAAGCCTCTGGGCTTACTGGGCCGCGACATCCATGGATCATAGAAATTGGAGTCGAGTTCTCGAGGAACCACAGGTGAAACCAAAGATCCATCTCGCAGCATCAACCGCTTCAAGAGCAGCATCAAAACAGCACCACACCGCCATCTATTGTTGGCAGCGCGCTTTTCACCACAGAGCCTTTGTCTTCAATGCTCCTCTCATTTTCAATGGCCAAGTAAGCTTCTAGAGTGCAGGAAATGGCAATTGATTTTATTATTTTAATGTCCCCACTTCAAAGTTATCTTCAAAGTGCAAACCGTGGTTCATTGCATTTTTTATTTGTCCCTGTTCAGTGAGGTTTTGTTTCACCCCTCCCATAACTCTATAAGGGTACTATTTTTTCAGCGGATGAATATGTTCAAAATAAATTGATTTATGCATTTCATTACATGTTGTATATGTTTTATTATAAAAAAGCTCAATAAATATTTGTTAGTGCAATAAGTCACTCAGGGGTGTGTAAACCATATTTTATAGCACAGTCAGGAGCTGAAGGCACTAGGCCTGCTGACTTCATGCCTTATGCTCTGACCTGCTGTAAAATATGGTTTCACACACCTTTGTGCCTTATTGCTTACTTCTTGATGTGCTATGGTTCGGCAACCATACATCTGACCAGAACTCAACTTTCCAGATCCTGAGCTGACAGAGACCTCTCTGCCTCCCCTCTTGTGGAGTCAAAACAGTGGTAGAATTCAAGCATGCATGGGACAGTCATAAGGCAATTCTGGGGGTGGGGTAGAAGAAGTAGGCTGCTGGTTAACTAGGATCTGCAGCTTATCCATTAGGTAGCGAAATGGGCAGACTGGGTGGCCAGCGGTCCTTATCTGCTGTCAAATTCTATGTTTCTATGTTTCTATCCGAGATGTATGTTAGGAGCCCTAGCATGCAAACTTTCATACCGTCGGACAACCAGTTGCAAAGTTAATAAAGTGTAAACTTTGGGTTTTAACATAGATGTGGCCATGCAGCCCTAACTATACTGGCCTGAAATTTGGCATGCGTGGTCTGGTGTGGTAGATCTCTTGATTTACCAAGTTGCATTTCAGTCAGACTTACGGTTTCTGCACAGCAAAACACAGTTTTTGCCATTTTTGACATGTTTTTGCCTGACACTATGACCACACCATGTGGTCTTTTGGTCTGAAATTTGGAATGTTGAAAGAGTTTGGGTTAAGGAACAATCCAGCAATGGTTTGGTAAAAATATTAATCCTTTCAAAAGTTATTTAATTTTTAATTTTCAAATTCTGAGCATGCTCAGTTCACTCCAAATTTTATATGTATTTTTGATGAACTAGAATTGGTCTCATAGTCAAGGATTTTGTCAGCTCACAGACTAGGATTTAAGAAAACCTAGTCCGTCAGAAAATTTCTTGTCCGTGAGCCGCCATCTTGTTTTCAGTTTCTCCCCAAACAAAATGTAGCTTTCTCCACATGTGACTTTTGGGCCAAATGAGGCATGAGTTCAGGGTGATGCCTCTACAAACCATGCCTTTGGTTTGCTGTTTAGTAAAAATACCTTTTTAAAATTTCAGAAATTCTCCGACCGTGACTCGCCAGCAATCCTAGTCCACGAGGCTGTCAAAGCGTAGTCTGCGATATGATCCTCGTTCATGAGCCTACAAAATCCTTGTCCGTCAGTTCGTGACCAGATGACCCTTCTCACAGACCAGGGTCAAGATGACGGTCAAGGATTTTGCACCCTCACAAAAGAGGATTAGCTGGCAGACTAGTTTTTGTCAGCTGCTGCGGATGAGATTGTTTTCAATCCTCTTTCGAGGTGATACAAAATCACGTCTGTGAGCTGTCAAAATCTTAGTCCGCCAGTCAATCCCTCTTTTGTGAGGCTGCAAACTTGTCCGCTATTTCAGGACCAGATGGCCCTTCTCACGGACCAGGATTAAGCTGATGGACTAGGATTTGCTACCTCATGAAAGAAGATTGGCTGGTGGACTAGGATAGGAACATACTAACATACAATGTGCTAGCAGAAACAGACCACCCGAGTCCATCTGTCTCGCTCAGTGCAGCCAACACCCCAGATTGCAGCTGCCCCACCCCTCTCCTTTGTCATCCCACTGCCACCCCCACCTCCCCACCCTCACTCTCCTCTGTTCCCTGTCCCATGCCCTTTGAAGTTATTCACAGATTTACATGATACCACCCATTCTGGTAGGGCGTTCCATTTTGCTACCACTTCTCTGTGAAATAGTGTCTCCTCATTTCCTTCCTAAATCTTCTCCCCTCATCCTTAGCCTATGCCCTTGTGACCCTCCTCCTTAACTTAAAGACCCCATCTGCCCCATCCTTATTGATTCCCTCAGATACTTGAATGTCTCTATCATGTGCCCCTGTCCCTTCTATCCTCCAGGGTGTACATATTCAGGTCTCCCAGCCTGCTGTCATAGTCTCTCCTCCATTCCCACATAACATCTTTGTTGCCCTCCTCTGCACCCCTCCAGTAACCTAATACCACGCTTTTAGATATGGCTCCAAAACTGCACACAATACTGTAAGTGCGGCTCACCAGTGACCTGCAGAGGGCAAGATCACCTCTCTTTCAAAAACCTCACTATGCACCCCAGCATTTTGTTTGCTTTGTAGCCACTCTCCTGCACTGGGCAGTATTGTTCATGGTCCCTGTTATCATTACCCTAGGTCCTTCTCCTCTTTAGTGATCTTCAGCTTAACCCCCCAGCCAGTATTCTCTCCTTGGTTCTTCATCCCAAAGTGCATAACCTTACTTCTTTGCATTGAACCCAGCTGCCACCTCTGACCACCCTCTAGCTTGCGTAGGTCCCCCTGCAACTGCTTCCTCCTCCTCTCCATCCACCACTGCTCCGATTTTGGTGTCATCAGCGAACAGACTTACCTTGCTCACCACCCCTGCAGTCAATGTCTGGATATGAAGAGTCAAACAATACTGGCCCCAACACAGAGCCCCTGTGGCACTCCCACTCATCACCGGCCTTGGAGTTGAGAGCTCCCTCTCACCACCACCGTTGTAGCCTGCCACTCAGCCAGCTTGTAATCCAGTTCATTTTGCCCCTACCCCTACCCCTACACCAGTTAGCTTTCTCCAAGCCACCCACGAGGCATCAATCAAGGCCTTGCTGAAGTCCAAGTAAAGAACATCCACCTATGACCCTTATCCAGCTCACCTGTCACCCAGTCATAATATTGTACAGGTAGGTTTGACAAGACTTCCTGAAACAAACCCATGTTGCCTCACATCCTAGAGGCCATTGTCTCCAGGTACGAACCAGTCTTTCCTTTAGTATCATTCCCATGAGTTTGCACACTATGGAGGTGAGACTTACCAGATGATAATTACCCGGTTCATCCCTTGGCCCGCTCTTGTGTAATGGTACTACATGTGCCATCCTCCAGTCCCATGGCACATATCCCGACTCCAGTGAGGTGCTGTACAGATCTGCCAGTGACTCTACCAACACCTCCGCCTATCTCCCCTAGCACCCTGAGGTGATACCATCTGGCCCTGGTGCCTTGTTTTCCTTCAGTGCCCTCAGTCCCTCTAGAACTCTACTTGCCTCAATTCTTCCATCTGTCGCCTCCTGTCCCCCTGTCCCCACCCTCCCAGCCCATGCTGGTAATGGTCCCCCTTTCTTCCATGAACACTGAGCAAAAGTATTCATTCAGTGCTTCTGCCTGTTCCTCCCCTTTTCCGTCCACTCCCACTCCTTTTATCCTCTCATTGTCTCCTTGCTCCTTTTCTCCCTGATGTATCTGAAAAGTCCCCCCATTAATTCCCTGTGCTAAACGCAGCTCCTCTGGGCCTTGGCTTCTCTCACTTTTCTAGTCACCTCCTGGACCATCTTGCATAGTCCTCCCTGTCCACTTCCTTTCCTGTCCTCCTAAACCTCTGGTGCACCACTCATTTGCCCTCACCACCTCCACAACCTCGCTGTTCAACCAGCATGATTTTCTTGCTCTGCTCCTCTTACTCTGTGCCTTGGTGCAGGCTTCTGTTGCCTCTGTAACCCCCCATTTAATAATATCCCATTTCTATGCCACGTCCATCTCCTGCCTTATGCCTCCAGTTTCCCTTTCAGTACTTTCTGCATCCTCCCAAAGTCCACTCCTGAAGTTTACCACCGAGTAGCTGATGGTTCCTGGCTCCCCTACATCATGATATTAAACCACACTGTTTGGTGATCACTGTCGGCTAGTGGGTCCTCTACGTTTATTTCCTCACTGCCTCCCCATCTCGATAATACCAGATCTAAAGTGTTCTTTAGCCTAGTAGGTACAGTAACCAACTGTGTCAGGAGACCCTTCTGATCGGCGTCCAGGAACACTTGCTCCCTAGCACTGGAGGTGACTGCAATGCTCCAGTCAACCCCATCAGTTGAAATCCCCCACAATGACCTCCTTCCTTTTCAACATACCTTTTGATTTGTCCCACTAACTCCCTGTCAAGCTCTTCAGACTGGGACGTGGCCTGTATACCACCCCAAACCTCACTTTCCTACCCTTGAGTCTAGAAGCTGTAGCCAGATTGCCTCTGTTTTCCTTTCTTCTCCTCGCCCTTGTGCATTTGATCCCGCCCTCACATAGACTGCCACCCCCCTACGGTCCTTCCTGTATAATTTGTATCCTGGGATTGCCAGATCCCAGTCCTGGTGCTCAGTTGCCATGTTTCTGTGACAGCTGCAATATCCACTCTCACACTGCTAAGAGTGCCTGTAGCTCAGCAGATTTGTTTCCTAGGTTTCTTGCATTCAATAAGACCACCCTCCATAATGCCCCTTCCTTCACTAGCCTCCTTCCTCCCATCTACTCCCTCCTTTTTGTCAACCTGAGTCTTCCCTGCTAGCCTGGGGGTAGGCTGTGACTCACTCATCGGATACCCACCTACCTGCTGTTCACTTGCCACTTCCCATCTAGTTTAAACCACCATTGTCCAATATACCTCCCCAGTCCTTGCTTTATACCTCCTTCCCTCTCCACCCAGGTGCAGTCTGTCCCTTGAAAACAGGTTGTTATAATCCCAGATACTGCCCCAGCCGCCCACAATACCATACTTCTTAGTTCGACATCATTCTACCAACCATGTGTTCAACTCTCTAATCCTCTCCTTTCTCACTGTGCTTGCAAGAGGTACTGGGAGCACTTCAGAGAGGCCACAGACTCCCCAGTCTCCTCGCACAACCTACCACATCCTCAATCCTCTCCTTGTTACTGCCACCATTTCCGCTTAGGTCATTTTGTCTCCCACGTGTACCACAAATGTGTGGTTTCCTCCTTCCTCTTTTGCACCTTAGATTGCCTGTCCTGCCATGTCTGCCTTTAATCCTGGTATGGACTCCACCCATATCTGATGGTGCCTCTCCCCTTGCTATCCCATCTGATCCCTTGACTATGAAGTCCCCAACACCAGTACACCCCTCCTCTTCCTTGTGTCCGTCGCCACCCCCCACCCAGGTTCTCATATTGAGCCACCAAGACTGTGCTTTTACCATGTGCCCCAGTGTCTTCCCCCGTCCTTCCAATTAAGACCCACTTCCTCCTATTTGACTGCCAACCTCCTCTCCCTCCTCATGTCTCTGAGTATTATCCCTCTCCCTGCCACACCATGCTCAATATTTCCACTAGTAATGCCCCTGACTCTCTTCTTGTGAGTGCTGTCCTCAGCAGTCACCTCCTGCATCCTCCTTCCCATGTGTTGCTAGTAAAGTAAACATGTTCCCTATCCCCTTTGCCTTACTATGTGTGTTCTCCTCCCTTCTACCTACTGCTGCTCCTCTTTTCTAGGTCCTACTAGAGTCCACCTCTCATCAGCTGGCTTCCTGTCTAGTTTGCCCCTCCCTCCCTGACCCACTGTTCCTTCTCTGTGGTGCCCCCACAATACTCTCAGATGTCAGCCCTCCTACTGACGCAATCCTCTCCTCATCCCTCAACCTCCCCAGCTCCTGCCAAGCCATTGAACCTCTTCCTCAAGCCTTCTTAGCCTGTGGCATATTGGGCACCCTCCCAGCCTCCACAGTATATTCATCTGCATTGCTGCCCCACAACCATTGCACCAACAATCCTACCCATGGTCCACACTACCCATATAGCCTCCATACTAACTATCCCTACAGCAAGTAGAATTAACTAATCCTAGCCCAGCATCTAACAGCAAATGTACCTGATATATTCCATTTGAAGGCTCTCCCAATATCCACTTATCACATTAATCAGCAATCAGTGTGGATGCTCTACTCTATTTGAGACCTACCTTTGCTTTTCCCTGCCCTGTGGCTACATTACTGGCTAGAACTACATGAGCTGCACCTGAAGCCCCTTCCTCCAACTGCAGGTCAGGTGTTCCCATAAATGAGCTGTGCTCTGGGGAGGGAGGGGTGGGGATGGTGATTAGGGCCCACACCCAACTCTCATGAGAGTGTATCAGCCCTGTATCTGCCCCTCACTGCATCTATAAGCACTGCAACCTTTTCCAGATGAAGGTCCCACTACACAAACACTGTATTAAACAAGTCAACACTCCTGCCCTAAAGTCCACAGACTAGTAAAGAATTTAAAGCCTATCCAGCAACTAAAATCCTTTCCCCAACTGCTCCACAAAAGCAGGTTCAGACAACCTCTGCCAGACCCTAACTGTTTCTGCAGTACTGCTATATGAGAAGCCCTGTATTTAAGCCCTAGTGAGCTGTAAATTGATTCTGGCTGAGAAGGATAGAAACTTCCAGAAAGCTGCTTCACAATGCCTGTAGAAAAGATAAATGAATATCCAGCTTCCACTATGTATCCCCACACCACACAACACTATTTAACAGGTCAGCACTCCTGTCCTAAAGTCCACAGACTGATAAAGAATTTAAAGCTTATCCAGCTACTAAAATACTTTCCCCAACTGCTCAGCAAAAGCAGGTTCAGACAACCTCTGCTAGACCCCAACTGTTTCTACCTCGCAGACTAGAATTTTAAAGATGTAAAAGTTTACCATTGCATTGGTAAAGAACGCTTTGGTCTTTTACTTGCAATTTTCAGGGTATTGAGAGAATGCCTAAGCTCTTCCATAGATATGCCATCACAAACTTGACATTTTCCCATAGGATAACAATTTAGCACCCATTGCACTTTTTGGCCCTATCTCGAAACAAAGTGAGATACAGACTTTTACTTGGCAGCTTAGATCACCTTTAAATGATCTAAGCTGCTGGAGAACAAGAATGGAGACCATAGACTACAACTGCACTGGAATTTTTTCTGTTGCTTGTACTGTTCATGAGATATTGGCAAATTAGTGTCAGGAGGGTTCCAAGGGTGCCTTTTCAGCACTTTTTGGAGTCGATATCATAAATGATGTGAGATACAGATTCAGTCAATTTATGTTGCGTGATAGTCTTGCTGTCACAATTACAATGACACTTGAATTTTTTCTAGCTGCTACAGTTCTCCAGATATCAGCAAATTAGTGTTACAAAGGTTCCTGCCCTATGGGGCTGCTGTATGGTTTGTACCTATGTGTACATGGCGGTGCAGGGGCCTGGAAGCCCACACTCCCCACATGCATATTGTGTACAAATGGGCAGCTTGGTGAGAGTGCAGGCCCACCAATACATGTTCTTTACTAGTTATATTACACTTTTTCAAAAAATAAGGAAATTCATGCCAAAAACTGCATTTAATGCATCAGTTAGGGTTAAAGCAACAAAGTGATGAAATGATATGTTAGGGTTGATCCTAACCCCCAATACCCCACCCTCCTCCACAGACTGATAGCTGACGAGGTCTGCAACAGGGTCGTGAGGTCTAACTCTCACACCATTCTCCTTTCCTGTAGCATGTCAACCTGTTTACACATGAAATGTGGTAAAGTTAGGCACACAACCCCATGGCACACCCTGGCACCTGTCAGTCTGTGGAGGAGGGTGGGGTGTTGTGGGTTAGAGCTCAACATTAATGTCTCATTTCCTCACTTTTGTTGCTTTAACTTAACTATTTATATATATATATATATATATATATATATATATATATACACACACATACACATACATACTGGCCTGGTAGGCCAATATAGTTAGGGGTTGAGGGCACAACATTAACCCCAAGGTTTGCACTTTAATAACTTTGCAATTGTTATTCCAATTAGCCTGAACTTTTGCACATGTGGCATCCAGTCATAGGTCTCTGGATCTGGAAAGTTTCATTCTGGTCAGATGTACAGTTGCAGAACCATAGAGTGTCAAAAAGTAAAAACAAAATTGTGCATTTTTTGGTTGGGCTTAAAGGACTTAAGAATGTATCTGAGTGGATTCAGATTTGCATGTCTATATGTGGCCTAGGTTAAACTGGTGCTTTTTGAAGATTTGGTGAAAAATATTAATCTGTTCCAAAGTTATGTAAGTTTTCATGTCCCTTTGTAGCCTATGGGAAAATGTATGTGTATTCGAAAACCTTTGCAAAACTTTCATGAAAAAATTTTTGTGCACGAAAACATTACATTATAAGGTATAGGGATGTCATGAAAATATTTTTGTTGTTGTAAAGCATTTTGTTTTTGTAAAACAATGCTCAACAACATTGTCCCATGTGTTGTTTTCTTTGTCACTCATTGTGCGAAGGTGGATTGTGCTTTTGGGCTGAAATTTGCAGGGTAGCAAGCCCTGGTAATATAGATGTGCCTTTTCATGGTTTGGTCCCAAACCATTGAACAGGCCCATAGTTACATTGTTCTGAAGTTGAGAAATTTCCCATAGGATAATATTTTGGCGCTTTTTCGCACCCATATATCTCGAAAACTATTCGGGATATGGATTTTCTACCCACAGCTTAACCCATCTTTAAGTAGGTGGGCTAAGACTGCAAGGAAGTTTAAAGTCATAGATTACACCTGCAGTGGAATTTTTTCATAGCTGCTATGGCTACTGAGATATTGCCAAATAAGTGTTACAAGGGTTACTTACAGTACTATGGGGCTGCTGTATGACTCCATATTAAGTGTAAGTGGGAGTATTGAGAGTGTCAGCTTGTTTACACATGGAATGGGGTGAGAGTTGGCCTGATGACCCCATGGCATACCCCAATGCCTGTTGATGGCCTTAGGTTAAGGGGTTGGGTGGGATGCTGGGGTGGTAACCCTAACATTGAATTTCCAAACTTTTGCCACTGTGACATCAACCCTAAGTGATGCATTAATGGAGTTTTTGATATATATATATATATATATATATATATGTATGTAACCCCTTGTTCCCAGGGGTTACTAGAATCCCATTAGAACCAGTGGGAGGCAGGGAAGGGCAGCTTGTGAAATGCCAGGTAAATGGATTTCACAGTGTCACACTGTGTTTTCAGTCTCAGCTGAGCTGGAGTGATGATGTAATCATGGAACTGTCGCAGCAGCATAAGCCATACTTGAGCTAACTGCAAGGGAGATAGCTTTAGAATGTTTGTGCAGTCCTGAGTAGGAATTCCAGGAGGAGGCTGCAGCTTGATGTGCAGCTCTTCAGATAGCTTTGACAGAGAGCTTTCACTGTGTTTTTGGGTAGTTTGTTCTCACCCTAGAAGAAAAAATTAGAAGACAGAGATTGAAGTAGTGGAAACAGTTCTGAGTGGGTTTTTTCTTGCCCCATCCCAGGAGGGATGGAGGATATTCAGGGTTCAGTGGCAATCCCCTCACCCAGTCTGTCTAGTGAAGCTGCCTGTGACAAATTCAGAAACAGTGAGTACTTTTGTGTTCATCCCAGGAGGGCACCTGCATTCCTTGGTGAATTTTCTCTCACAAAGAGACTCTGTCACCTAGACTGTTTCTGTTTCTAAAAGTGTCTGCCTACTTTGGAGTCTAGAGAGAGAGAGACTGTCCAAGTACAGAACTTTTATTCATGTAGTATGTTAAGTGTGAAAACATTTCAAGATAGCATCTATAAGTTTTCTGTGAGGGTGTTATTAACCAGATGAATGGCCAGTATAAACTTGAAGCAAAAGGTGGAGACCCTCCATCTCAAGTAACCAGTTTACCTCTCTGGTTCAGTTTGGGCACCATTTAAATTTTCATTCAGTGCATTTGGCCAGTGACTGAAGGAAGTAGTTACCCAGACATGGGTTGGATTGTCTCTGAGTCTGTATGTGCTCTTTGGTGGTCGAGGGTGCCACCAGTAATCTCCTCATGAAATATGGAAAAGTCTCCTAGTACTGGCCATGTGAGCCTAGTAAAAGGAAATGTACCAGTTCTGGCCATGGGTGCCAATCTCCATCTCAGAACCAGAGAGTTCAGTGTAATTCAGAACCATAGAGTTCGCTGTGTAATTCAGAACCAGAGTGTTTGCTTGTTCAAGTCAGAACCTGAGGTTCACTGTGTGTGTGTTCTCGTACCTCAGTAATCTGCATTACCAGTAGGAGTAGCCCTGTGGGGGTCCATCTTCACTTTGTGATTATTCTCTGTGTTTGTGAATAAAAGCCACACTCTAGAATCCCATCCTGGTTTGGACAGTACTGTTATTGCTTCCACTGTGTCTGGATTTCACTTGGGTACCCCTGTGGAGAAGTGCAAACCTAGCATAATTGTGAGCAAATGTTTTCTCCCAGGGACCTAGGTTGATGGCCATGGTAATGGTCCCACCAAGTGTGAGCCAGGTAGTTGCCAATTTGGTTTGCCTTGTTTGTGTATGGCAGGCTCAGAAGTAGATGTACTGTAAACTGTTTTGTGCACATCCCTATCCTCTCTTGGTTGCCATGATGAGAGGAGCAGCCCTGCTAGTTAAACAAGGGGCTGGAAGTTTTTAACACACACACACACACACATATATATATTTATACCATGGGGTGAGAGCTTTCAAAGGATATACTGTGTTATTTCCACTAGAGTGAGGAAAATCCTGATGACATCAGCAGAGTGAGGATATCGACATTTATCCAGAGTGAGAATATCTTCGCATCTTCCATTCTAACTGAAACTGCTTCAGAAAACAGTTTCTCTTTCTCACTGAAGCTGCAACTTACTCAATTAGCTTTGCAAAATACTCTCACATGTATCCCATTGTGTTTCTAACACTCCTAGCCTATTACTGTGCTGATCTCAGCTTCTAAACAACCTGAACTCTAAATGAAACTCTCTTTACAAAGGAGTTTCTTTCTCAGTGCTACCTGCAGCAGTTTCTCTTTCTCACTGAACCTATAACTTACTCAATTAGCTTTGCAAAACACACTCACCTGTGTTTCTGACACTCAGTCCATTCAGAACACACACACACACACACACACACACACACACACAAGAAGGAGCAGGAAACACACAACAACAGAAAACATTTTCCTAAAGCCTCACCCTGGTATAAACACACACATGATGTGCAGATCGTGGGATATGGAAAATATTCTCAGTCCTGCAGAGTGAGCTGTGCATTCTCATTCTGCAGCAGTGAGAATATTTTCCATATCCCACTCCTGCCCATCATGTATCCCCTATTTATATATATATATATATGTGTGTGTATATCTATATCCATCCATGTAGATATATATATATATGTTAGAGGTAAAACTCCATTTAATGCATAGTTATAGTTCCACAGCTATAGAGTGAGGAAATTGTGTTAGGTTGAACCCCTTGATCTCGCTTTCACCCCCCTCAACTGAAAGCAGCGAGATTGATCGTTAGCCCCTAACTCTCACCCCATGACATGTGTAAAGCAGCAGAAGTATAGGAGAATGGGATGAGAGTTAGGACTGATGACCCTAATGCGCACCCCAATGCCGGGGTTGGGGTGGGCGGGGGTCCAAGGGCTTTTCAACCATAACACGAATTTCTTCACTTTTGTCACTGTGGAACAACCCTAATGCATTAAACGGAATTTTTGCCTCTAGTTTCCTTCTTTGAGAATGATAACGAGAAATAGTGAATGTAATGCAGCTGGCGTGGCCCTCGCCGCACGTGATGTCTTGTGGCATAGTAACAGGAACAGCAACGCAAACAGAAGTGCTAACAGTGGCGCATATGGTAACGCAAGCGCAAATGAGAACACAAAGGTAACGCATGGTATGGACGGAATGGTCTGCCAGGTGATGTGTTGTCACATAGTAACATGGTGCCTGCAAACGGAAATGTCAATGGGCATGTTGACGAAAGTGAAACAGAAAGAGAAACAGTACTGTAGACACAAATGGCAAAATAACAGAAACGCAAGTGCAAATGAAAAAAAGGATAATGCACATGGTGGCGTAGATGTCAACGGTAAGTGAACGGGACTGGAACCAAGCGAAAGGGCAACGGTAACAGTAATGTAGGGCACAGGCTGGTTTTCCCAAAACCTGCATAGAGAAAGACAGTGAGTACAAAGTATGCATAATAATAGGTATCGGAGCAGAAAATGAGGACTTGGAATACTAAATAGGTTATATCTCAGGAACCGCATTTAAAAAAAATTTAAAAGTCATATGATTTACGACTGTCCTGATTAGTTTATCGTTGCCCCTGGGTGGGGGCTAGGCATTTTTCTGATGAAAAGTCCGTGATCTCAGACCGCTCTCAGATACGGCCCTGGAAAGGCGCGGCTAACGTCAGAATGTTATCCTATGGGAAAAAGAGAAGTTCGGAGCACCATAACTTTGCCTCCTGTAATATTATTTCACCAAACCACTGAAAGGCACATCTGTGGGCTGTTGGCTGTCTTCCTCCAAATTTCAGGAAAAGACCAAACCGTTAATTTGCAGCAGGGTGCCAAAGGATTCCTGTAATGCGTTGGTGCCATAATGTTATCCTATGGGAAAAATGTCAACTTTGGAGTGCCATAACTTTTCTGCCATGTAATATTTTTCAACACAACACTGAAAGGCACATCTGTGAGATGTCGGCCGCTGCTCCTCCAAATTTCAGCCCAAAACTCCCAACCGTTCTTTGCAGCGAGTGCCAAAGAATTGCTGTCATTTTCCCACAGACTAGAAAACTACTGTCGCACTTATAAAGCTTTCACAAATTTCTAACACTTTCATGAGCACGAAAGTAATTTATGAAAGTACTTTTTCCAGAAATTTGAAAATATATTTCTGGGGTGTTTTACCTCAAAATAAAGACATGGCTAGCATCCTCAGGGTCCACTAGGTGAATACAAAAAGAATTAAGTTGCTAGAGGGTCCCATATTTAAATGCCAAGCATTTTTCTGATCACCAACTGAAAACAAAATGGTGGATTTGCCAAAGTAACAGGCCCATTTGCAAAAGTAAAAATGCATTTGGCGACACTGTCGAACTTTTTGTTAACTTTTCCCATTGACTTATAATGGAAATTGTTTTTGAATAACTTTTGAACTGTTTAATATTTTCACCAAATCTTTGAAAGGCACATTGGGAACCCTGGCCGCACGCTCCTGAAGATTATGGTCCGTCGCAGCAAACCGCATCTACCTGTAGGCACAACCGTAGAATTCCAGAAAAAGCGAAACACGGCGCAGATCATGCTTAATAACTCCGCAGCCGTATATCTGACTGGTACAAACTTGGCAGATCAAGGCCTATGGTTCTTGATCATGTATTCCAAATTTGTGTAAATCTGTCAAACAGTTGCAAAGTTATTAAGGTACAAAATTTTGGGGTTTAACATAGAAATGGCTCTCAACCCTAACTACCTATAATATATATATATATATATATATATATATATATATATATATATATATATATATATATATATATATATATATATATATATATATATATATATATATATATATATATATATATATATATATATATATCATACTGGCACAGTTGACCCAACCAGTTAGGGAGGCAGTATAGCGCATGGTTTAAAGGCTTTGAGCTGCAAATCTGGTGACATCCAGCAGACCAGACCTGAGCTTGAATCCACAGCCCACTTGCATACTGTGCACCCTGAGCAAGTCACTTGAACTTCCTGTGTTCCTGTAATGCCCTGTAAAAAGCCGCTTAGTGTGCTACTCCTGGTAAAACAACTAAAATAAAAAGTATAGTTAGGGTGAAAGTACACTTCTGTGTTAAAGTTCAGACTTTGAGGTTAATAACTTTGGAGCTATTCAACTGATTTGCATGACATTTGGCATGCATAATCTCTATAGCTAGGTCTGTTTAGTGGTTTCTGAGATATAAAGTGTTGAAAAACAGAACAATCTGGATTTTTGACATTTTTGTCATCCTGGATCTCAGAAATGGCTTTGTGATGTGGGCTGAAATTTTCAGTGTAGAAATCTTTTGGGTCACAGATGTGCTTTTGAAGGTTTAGTGAAAAATATTAATTCGCTCAAAAGTAATAACATTTTAAATATTCCATTATTTTCTATGGAAAAGTTATATGTCAGGCATGAAATATACTATTTTTCACACAATACATAGTGCTATACACACAATACCAGTCTCTTTGCAAAGGAAGCCTGGTATTGTGTGCACAGATTACAGAGGTTCGACCGATTGAGCTGTGTTGCGCCTCCATCTTGTTGTTTGCTTTAGCAAGAGTGTTGAAGTACTGAACGTTTGAAACACAAAAAAAAAATCAGAAAATAGCTAAAGAGGACTACTTCAGTGTATTCTGATGTTTTTGGGGTCAAGCTGGACCCAAGCAAGTTTATTTCTCAGATGTCAGCTTATACAAAGGACAGCTTGTAAACTGTTCTCTGTATGAGAAAGCAGTATTTTCTTGACTTTGCAGCAGCAGTTGGAACTCGTGGTGCCTGCTGCAGAGTCACAGAAGACCCGCTGTTTCCACCGACATGGGTGCCCAATCTCCATGTTGTTATGTATCCCGCCACGCACACACACACACACACACACACAATACATTTGGCAGACTGGGAGTCAACCCCAGTGTGCCCAACATTATTTAAAATTAAAAGCCTGTGGAAAGAAAACTGTCCCTGATGTCTTTTCCTCAGTGCAGAATTCTACATCGAAATTTGAGAACATTTCTATGCAAGATCCTGCATCGAACCAGTCTGCCCCATCCTGGCACTTCATTACCGACAGGGGGGCCCAGTTCCCCTGTCAGCATCATGCATACAGTCCTCCTCGACTTAACTGACGACACTGGGAGCCCACCCCAGTCTGCCCATATTTATTTTTTATATAACTTATCCTGTTAATGCAGAAAATTTCCCCATAGTCTTTTATTTTTTTAAAAACTGAAAAAGAAAATGGTCCATCATCATCTCCCACTCCCCCTCCCATCCCCACCCTCCTCCCTCCTCTGTGTACCCACCTCCTCACACCCCCCTCACGATACCTACTCTTCAGAGTCGGATCAGTGATTGTCTCTGGACCAGGGCATGTCTGCACTCTTCAAAGCCAAACTGCAATCTGAGGAATCAAGGTAAGTCGTGATAATGGGAGTCAGTGGGGGTCAACTTATGTTGATATCTTGGTAAATTTTAGATGGTTCCCAAATTTTCAACATAGGTTTAGAACCCCACCTCATGAACTCCTGGGCACTGTTATTTCATTTCTCAGTCCTGAAAGGTGATTTCGGTCGCCGCAGGAATCACCTTTGGGACCGATTCATGAAATGACTGTTACTGTTCATGAGGTGGGGTCCTGAAAAGCCCACATTGAAAATTTGGTGAAAACATTCCAAACAAGCATTTGTCAATGGTGAATGTTGATTGCTTTGGTCTGTTGAGATTGCTCAGTGCCCTCTGTCATGCGCTCTGTTCTGTTTGTCCTGGTGTTGCAGGCTGTCCTTTGTACTGGGCTCCTGCCTGCATTGTCACCTTTTTCTGCCCACAAAGAAATCCACAGCTGTCCCAACGTTGTTCGCTGAGGTGGCTCACTTCCCATCTCCACTCACTCATTCTGTTTCTCCTGGTGCTGCAGGCTGCCCTTTGTACTGGGTTCCTGCCTCTGTTGGTGGCTTTTTCTGCCCACAAAGAATCCGCAGCTGTCATGATAGAGCTCCATTGAGCTTGCTCACTCCCCTCTCTCACTCACTCATTCTGTTTCTCCCGCCGCTACAGGCTGCCCTTTGTACTGGGCCCTGCATTGCTGCCTTTTTCTGCCCACAAAGAAATCCGCAGTAGTCCCAACACAGCTCTGTAGTGCTCACTCACTCCCTCACTCTCACCTCGCCGTTCTGTGTCTCCCAGCACTGCAGGCTGCCCTTTGTACTGGGTTTCGCCTGCATTGCCACCTTTTTCTGCCCACAAAGAAATCCACAGCAGTCATGATACAGCTCCATTGAGCTCACTCACCCTCCTCTCTCACTCACTGACTCATTGTGTTTCTCCCGGCGCTGCAGGCTGCCCTTTTGTAGTGGTCTCCTGCCTGCGTGGCACCTTTTGTGCCCACAAAGGAAATCCGCAGCTGTTCCGACAGAGATCCGTTGAGTTCGCCCACCCCCTGTCTCACTCGGCCCATTCTGTTTCTCCCTGGCACTGCAGGCTGCCCTTTTGTACTGGGCTCCTGCCTCTGTTGGCACCTTTTCTGCCCACATTACAGAAATCTGCAGCGGTCCTGACACAGTCTGCTTGGAGCTCACTCACTGCCCCTCTCTCACTCACTGCTATGCTTCTGCTGTGCAGAAGGCTTCCCTTTGTACTGGGCTCCTGCCTGCATTGCCACTTTTTTCTGCCCACAAAGAAATCCGCAGCTGTCACGATAGAGCTCCGTTGAGCTCGCCTCACTCCCCTCTCTCACTCGCTCATTCTGTTTCTCCCGCTGCTGCAGGCTGCCCTTTGTACTGGGCTCCTGCCTCTGTTGGCCCTTTTTCTGCCCACAAAGAAATATGCAGCAGTCCTACACAGCTCTGTTGAGCTCACCAGTCCCCCACTCACTTGTTCCGTTTCTGCCAGTGCAGCAGGCTGCCCTTTTGTACTGGGCTCCTGCCTGCATTGCCGCCTTTTCTGCCCACAAAGAAATCCGCGAGCTGTCACGATAGAGCTCTGCTGTCTGCCCACTCCCTCTCTCACTGCCATTCTGTTTCTCCCCTGCTGCAGGCTGCCCTTTGTACTGGGCTCCTGCCTCTGTTGGTGGCTTTTCTGCCCACAAAGAAATATGCAGCAGTCCTCACACAGCTCTGTTGAGCTCACCCAGTCCCCCCACTCACTTGTTCCGTTTCTGCCAGTGCAGCAGGCTGCCCTTTTGTACTGGGCTCCTGCCTGCATTGCCGCTTTTTCTGCCCACAAAGAAATCCGTAGCTGTCACGATAGAGCTCCGTTAGCTCTCCCACTCCCCTCTCACTGCCATTCTGTTTCTCCCACCGCTGCAGGCTGCCCTTTGTACTGGGCTCCTGCCTGCGTTGGTGCCTTTTTCCTGCCCACAAAGAAATCTGTAGCGGTTCTGACAGAGCTCAGCTGAGCTCTGTCACTCCCCTGTCTCACTCGCCGATCCTAATCTGTCCCAAACACTGATTTCTACAGTGACTGTGGTATTCTGCGCTGGAAGTGGGAAACACATTTCAGCCAGAATGTGAAAAATGACAGTTGCGCCATTCACAAGAAGGTGCAGGAAAATTGCAATGTTGAAAATCTGGGTGAAAATCTTGCAAATTCATGAAGTTATGAGCTTGGCGTGAAAACTGCGCAACGCACGCTCATAACACACTCATTTTATGGACTTTCATCACCAAATTTTCAACATAGACATTTTAGGGCCTCTGCTCATGAACAGTGTCACTGTGATTTTTGTCATGCATCCCGAACACTGATTTCCCACAGCGACGCGCTTATTGTGCGCTGAAGCGAAAACACATTTCAGCCAGGATGTGAAAAATGAAAGCTGTACTGTTCATAAGGAGGTGCAGAAAATTGCGCAATGTTGAAAATCTGGAGTGAAAATATTACAAATTTGCAAAGTTACGAGTGTGTATAGCAACTGCTCAACGTATGTCAAGAAAACAGTCATTTTTGTATTTTTACCACTAAATTGGCAACATACACTTTTGAGAGCCCACCTCATGAACACTGGCACTGTCATTTCATTACTCAGTCCTGAAAGGTGATTCCACGCAGTGACCGCAAAATCACCTTTTGACTGAATAATGCCATGACAGTGGCTGTATTCATGAGGAGAGGTTCCAAAATCCCCATGTTGAATTTGGTGCCAAATTCCACAAAATGCCTGAGATATGCATCAAAGTTGAAAAACCTGTTTATCCTAATATACAGCTTACTGGCACTTCTTCAGTTCGCGGTTGGCTTTCAAGAGAGCAGACGGTTCCTGGTCCACGAAGATCATCGCGCTGGACTCCAGAGGTAAGTATGGATCGAGGGGTGTGGGAGGTGTCTCACGGTGGGTGGGTGGTTGTGGGAGGGGCAGGGTGACTGCGAGGACCATTTTCTTACTTTACAGGTTAAAAAAAGACATTGTGGGACTTTTTATTTACAGGGTATTTGGCACGCTGGGGTGGGCTCCCAGCATGCCAACTGACTGTTAGGGGCAGCTACCTAGCCGACGGGATTGGGCACCCTGTCAGCACAAAAGCCAGGGGTGCAAGGCCGAGGGGATTGGGCACCCTCTCAGCACAACTGTCACGCTACTCTTTGGGGAATTATGCTGATGGGAGTGGGCTCCTGGCCGCAAATCAAACTGGAGGTGGGACATAATGCCAACAGGAGTAGGCTCCCCGCTGGCAAGTCAACTAGCATCGGGATGGAAGTCGCGGAGTGGGCCCCGTCGCTAAACACACTGCTGTGAGGAGGGCACATACTGCTGAGGGATTGGGCTCCCCTCAGCACTGGGTGCTCAAAATATTGTTTGGAACACGGCAGCAAGCCGCCGCCATGTTCACAAACAATATTACAGCACCAAAGTTCCTCCCAGCAATGACGA
The DNA here is from genome assembly GCA_016271365.2 of Neoceratodus forsteri. Classification (NCBI taxonomy): domain Eukaryota; kingdom Metazoa; phylum Chordata; order Ceratodontiformes; family Ceratodontidae; genus Neoceratodus; species Neoceratodus forsteri. Next base: position 1,723,863,042 of record CM057449.1, on the reverse strand, counting down.
AGCCTCATTGCAGCGAAATCTGGCACTGCAATGATGAGGCAGCCCTGATTGCAGCGTTGAAATGTTTCAAGGTGGTGGCATGCTGGCTGAACTAGTGTCATCAGCAGCATGCCACCCCATTGGGAAAGCCGACCAAGCCTTTAAAAAGGCTGTGGGAGCATTGGCCACAACAGTGTCGTGACCTCCACAACTTGCTTCTGGCAAGCTGCTGCAATATGTTTCTTGTGCATGGGCGCAATCAACATAAAGGACTACATTATGAGCATGTTTTGCACAGTTTCTATGCACACTCATAACTTCACCAATTTTTAATATTTTCACTTAGATTTTTGACATTGCCATTTTTTCACACCTCCTTATGAATAGTACACCTCTTATTTTGCACATCCTGCCCAGAATGTGTTTTTGCATCTGTGGTAAATGGCACGGTTGTTGTGCAAAATCAACTTTGGGACTGATTAACAAAATCACAGTTCTGTTCATGAGGGAGGTCCCAAACAGCTAATGTAGAAAATTTGGTGAAAAAATTCAAAAATGACTCTCACCCCATTCCATGTGTAAATAAACTTACACGCTATAACATAGGACAATGGGGTGAGAGTTAGGCCTGATGATCCCATGGCACTCTGATGCCTGTTGGTGTGTGAGGAGGATGGGTGGTGGGGGTGGGGTTGTAGGGTGGAACTCCTGGTGGGGTTAGGTTAGAAACCCCAATGCCTAATTTCCTTGCTTTGTCGCTGTGGCATTCACCCTAGCTGATGCATTAACAACATTTTTTGTAAACTATATATATTTATATTATAGGCACAGTAGTGCCACTTTAGTTAGGTTCAGTACCCATTTAAGGTTAAAGTTGCAGGTTAATAACTTTGCCACCGTATGACAGATTGGCCTGAAATTTGGCAAGCATGGAGCAGTATGATAGATCTCTGGATGTGCTAAGTTTTATAATGGTCAGGTACACGGTTGTGGAGCTATATAGCAAAATAGAAAGTCATATTTATGCTTTTTCGCATTCTTTCCTTGTGCCTGCAGGTCACATGGTTTGCGTGACCAGTCCAAAACATCAGGAACATGAGGCCAGGGTCCCAATGTGCCTTTCAAAGATTTTGTGAAAAAATATTATACAGTTCAAAACTTATTCAAAACAAGTTTCCATTATAGTCAATGGGAAAAGTTAACAGAAAGTTTGACAGTGTAGCAAATGCGTTTTTAGTGTCACTAAATGACCCCTGTAGTGTCGCAATTTTGTTTTCAGTTGCTGGTCACAGAAATGCTTGGCATTTAAATTGGGACCCTCTAGGGACACAATTCTTTTTGTGTTCACCTAGTCGAGCCCTGAGGATGTTAGCCATGTCTTTTTGGGGTTAAACACCCCAGAAATACGTTTTAAAAATGTTTATAAACTGTAGTGTCGCAAAGTAATTATCGCACTTGTGACACTTAGATTTTATTTGGCAAGTGTCATGATTTCACACTACTTTGCAAACACTTTGCCCAAAAGAATAGGAAATCTTGCCACCCTGCTGCATAAGAACGGTTTGGTCTTTTTGGCTGAAATTTGGAGTGAAGACAGCCAAGATCCCACAGATGTGCCATTTGGTGGTTTGGTGACACAATATTGCAGGGCTGCAAAGTTACAGTACTCTGAGTTGATGATTTTTCCTGTAGGATAACATTACTAAGTCCGCTGTGCCTTTCGGGGCCGTCATATCAAGAAACCGAGATATGGACTTTCGTTGGAGAAATGCTTAGGCCTCTTGCACCCCACCTCACTCCCCACCCCACCCCCACCAACAGCATTGGGCAGGTGTGTGTTGGGGGTTGTCGGGTCCTAGCTCACCCCATTCTCCTATACTCACCACCTCAGCTTGTTTACACATGGATGGGGTGAGAGTTAGGACCAATGACCCCAAGCCCCGCATGCTCCTGCTGCGTGTGGGCGGGTGGGGTAAGGTGGGAACCCTAACATTGAATTTCTCACTTTGTCACTGTGGAACAACCCTAACTGATGCATTAAATGGAGATTTTGCCAGGATATTGTGTATATATATATATGTATTCATTGTAAAACAGTAGGGAATTTTATTGAAAAGTGGGCTAATACAGAGCAAAACAAAGAAAATACAAAAACAAAACAGTCCATACAATGAAAAAAAAACATTTAATGAGTACATAATAAGTCCCACAATATGAATTAAACAGAAAAACCAAGTATTACAATAAATCCATAAGCTGATTAGCTTTTTCAGGGAAAATTGCTGGAGGTCCAAAATGTTATACGCTGTAAAGAAAACTGAATATCAGAAAACAGTTCATCATATTAAACAGACCTCTGTTGAAGAATTAACATACATCGAGCATGCCATAAAAAATAATGACTAATAACCAGTAATAAATAAACTGTATCAGCATGATGGTGTGGAAAGACATTCTGGAGGGTCCATACAACAAATCCGAATATGTCAAAGTAGAAAGTTGAGGGACAGACCAACGGGCAGCAAGATACTGCCAGAAGGCCCTTGCATACGGACAATCAAGGAACAAGTCCAATTGGGTCTCTAGAAGCTGTGGACAAGTATCCTGGGGACAATATCTCTCAGAAAGCTGTTTATGTTTGCTGTTTACCTTCACCCCAAGACGCCCATAATTACTCAGCCAAGTACAATCCCAAACAAAAGGGGAAGACTGGGTTACTTAATTGTTGAAGTATTAAAGGAACCCTGCCCTGGGGCAATCTGGAAACCCCGGAAACCTTGTTGTTCTGAAGCCAAAATAGATTTATAAAGTTGCTTTCTGGTCATTGTAACTATCTGAGATGGGGAAATGCCCCATTTAATGTTATTCCTAAAAAATCCCTACCATATGAAGGTACTGGCAAGAAATGAGACAGTGCCCAAATGGACCGTTGCTCCAAGGGGCCAAACAATGGGAGAGCCAGGCATGTACAAAAATTTCCAAATCTTGTCACCTGGTTTCAAGGTCATACAAATATAACTGGATTAACCATATTAACCCCTCCTCAGTAACCGGACAATAGGTCAAGTCCTCTTAAGTGGGTTTAATCAGGAGCCCCAAAAGGATTGAAAAATAGACTAAACAATCTAATGACAACAGCTTGTGGGGAGGGTATACATAACATAAAATAAAAAATCGGAAGGAGCAAAGTCTTAAAGATAACTATGCTCTTTTTTTCAGAGTTGCTGCCCTTTCCATGTATTCACTAATCTAGAGGCCTTTTCTAACCTATCCTCCCAATTCAGCAATGCCAACTCCCCAGGACCAAATTTCACTCCCAAAATAGAAACGGATCCGAGAGACAAAAATGCCTGCCAAATGGTTGTTACAGGTAACGGGGTATTCCCAAGCACCACCCTTTACATTTATCCAAATTTTAGATCCAGATACTTGAGAAAATAACTCCAAGACGGATACTAAAGACTCCGCTGAAGAGTCAGGAGCCAATGTTAAAACCAAATCATCCGCGTATGCTAGAACCTTTATAGGGCATTGAATAAGGAAACCTGAATACCAACTAGGTGATCATTTGTGGTCAGAAGCCTCAGTAAGATGTCTATGCTGAACACATAAAGAAGTAGACTTAGGGGCAACCTGCTTCACCCCTCTTATTTTAACTTTCCTACCAAACCACCCATTGACATTGGGACAGAGGAAGGAATACTCATATATAGTCTGTAATCAAGACACAAAAACAGGAGGGACACCAAAGGCCAATAATGTAGAAAACAAATATTGATGAGAAAGTCTATCAATGGCCTTTTCCTGATCTAAACTCAAACATAACCCAAACCATATTATGCTCCCCTGAGAAAATAGCTCCCTGTAAAGAACTAGTTATCATGCTGTGTATGACCTACAACAGCACAGGTTAGGAATTAACTAATTAAATAAGGGCAACCACAGCCAGTCTATTCAAGAGGATTTTACTTAGGATTTTAAAATCTGAATTTAAAAGACTAATAGGTCTCCAGTTACAAATATCCTGACGATTACCCTTTTGCAGAGCAAAATCAAAATTGCCTCCAGCATAGATTCAGAATATTTATTAGAACTCAGCATATGGTTAAACAGAATTACTAAGACTGGACCCAACTCTGATTTAAAGGTTTTATAAAATCCTGTCCTAATACCATCAGACCCAGGGCAGTATCACTGGAGAGTCGAGAATTGCAGACTCTACTTCTGCTAAAGAGACTTCTGCAACCAGGAGAGACACATCTGCATCCATGACCTGGGGTAGATGTAAAGACTGAAAATGTCATATACATCAGGTTGAGGAGCAGGGTGCCAAAAAGGCCCATAACATGGGAGTCCATGACTTTTAATAAATCTTGGGAGAAGTAACAAGTTGCCTAGACAGAGTAGTCAGAGCCGTGACAACTTTATTCTGCTTCCCTCTTACATTCCATAAATGGGTCTAAAGAACCTCTCTGGGTGTTGGTCCCAAAATGAAGCTCTTGCTGCAATGACTGAGCCCTATCATATTGTGAAGCTGTCATCTGTTTATTTATAACTGTAATCTGCTCCCCATAGTCAAAATGAGTGCTATTAGATAAAGAGATAAGGCGCTGTAATTGGTGTCTAAGCCGTAGATAATGTAAATAACGCAGAGACTTGGAGGTGTGCTCTATGCTGAAAAAAGTGTTCCAGGACTGTTTAGTGTCCTCCCACCAGTGTATCACATCTGAGTAACACTCAACTACCGGAGATCCTAGCTAGGAACTCTCCTTCATGCCAATTGCACTGAGGCAGTGAAAGCACAGACTCATTCAGCCTCCATTGGCTTTTATTGCATCAAGGGCAGAGGCCCAGGTGCATGTCAGCTTAAGAACCAAATGGTCCGGTATTCAAGGCAGTAAACTCACGTCAGAAAGTTCCAAAGCTGAGGATGCAAAATAAAGTATATGTGTCCAAGATGACCTTTAAAAAGGTGTACCCACGAATGGATGGGTGGCCCTATAAACATCCACCAGTCCAGAGGAACTATGGTGGTATTCAAAAATTGAAGTTAGCAACAATTTATCAGTTTGTAGACCCCTATAAGTCCTGGAGAGGCCACAATTGAAATCACTAGCCCAGAAGAAGAGAAGAGGTGTGCAAGAAAGGACGTATTTCTTTAAACAAAGCAACTCTTAATGCTTTAGTTTGTGGGCATAAATCATAATTAAATGGAGGCAGACAGAAAAATACGAGATGTCTAATAAAAGGCCCCTACCCAGGTGAATATCTACCAGACTGGAGATCTTAATTGCTGAATTGGCAAACAGAACTCCCACCCCATCACAGGTAAACATACGTGGACCAAAAGGAGGGACCCGGGTCCATTCCCTAGAGGCCTGATGTAGGTCCAAAAGGTTTTAAGATGAGTGTCTTGAAGACATATGATGTCACTGCATAAAGTACACAATAAAAGCATAGCACCAGCTCTCTTTCGCATAGCCTTAATGCTATTGAGATTGACAGTGCTCAAAGTGAGAGTGTGCATAAGGGTACAGTAGAGAAAGAAAGAAACCAAATGGAACTGAAAAAACAGTTTAAGGTGGTTTACACTGTTGCCTAGTCCTTTGGCAATGGAGCCTGCAGTACCCTGTTCAGTATCAGTATTCAAGGCTACAGAAGAGGCATCCATCCCATCATCCTCAGATTCCTCCGCTCCACTAATGGAAGAGCCACAAACTTATTGCCTTTCTTCCAAGAGGAAGCAACCTCTGTATGTTTAAGTTTTTGAGAAACTTTTCACCCTTGCCTGGGTCACTTTTCTGTAGAGACCAATTGAAGGGAACAGCTTCTGACCTGGGGTGGAGGGGAGGACAGTGTTGCCAACCCCAGAAGAGGAAGCAACAATGGAGCAGGGGCCAGTGTAATTGTGTCCGTACCTGACACTGCAGGGGCCTCATCCATAGACATGCAGGGTCTGGAACTAGAGGGATAAGTGTCTCGCCCAGGCTGATCGGGGGCCTGGCATGTTCTCAGGTGCCAACACTTGCATTGCTTGTTGGTGCTGAGCCAAATTGATAAGACCTTCATGATTAGGACAACCTACTCTGTTATGCGCAGCCCAAGGACAGCGACCTATAAGCATGCCCTGTCTGTTCACACAGATTGCATTTAAACAGATTAACCTAAGCAGAGGAAACATGACCAAATTCCAAGCAATGGCTACAACCGCATGGTGTCACAAGCAGAGCAAAGGTGTAACCGAACCACACTTAAAGCAGGACCTGGGCTGCCCGCTGTAAAGATGGAACCCCTGTCCTTCCCCAGAAAAAAATACTAGGTAAATGTACTGGGCCCACATTAGTGGAGTGCCACTTCACTTTCACCTTCCAGCCACCATCCCAGATTTTTTCACTATCCAATGTTGGAAAAGGTTTACCCAAAATTTCACAACGTTGCCTCAACCAAAACAAGATATCTTCCAACTGCACCCCTCATTTTTAAACATAACTGTAATTGTTTTAATCAAGAGTTTAGTGCATGGAACTACATGAAAAGGGACCCAGACTGGTGTATTCTTTAGAGACTGATATTGAGTCCAGAACCTACCTAAATTAGAAACATGTTTGAAACTTATATCAAAATTCCATTCCCTAAACTTATAAGGGCATAAATTTCAGAAGAAAAATAATGCATCAACTTTTTCAATAGATCCTTAGCAAATATAACCTATTAGGAGGATCCTCCAAGCATCCTTTGTAAAGAAGGCGGACCGCTTGTGCCCTAGGGGCCGCTCGCCTCTAGTCAAAAGAGGTCAGCCAACTTAAACAAAGGATCAGGCACTGATTTACTAGGCAAAATGTTCACAGCGTCACCGACTGCAGGGACTGCTCGTGGGGCATCCTGCTGCGGGGTACAACAGATATAGATTGTGGAGATGGTGCATTAGTAGTAGGAGAAAAACAGAGTCTTTACCCCAGGGTGAGTTGGAGCTCAGACCTTTGTAGTGTCCTTCACTACAGGAGAGGAAAGTCAGAGTCAGGTCTTGAAAGGACCGATCCTGAGCACCAGGGGTCCAAGATCCGAAGGCGCCTGTACCCATCCGTGATCCTGCAACGCTTTCAGGGGTCCACTCAACAGATCCCCCATCGAAATCCATAAGTTCACCCCAATTCAAGGGATGCTGTGGTAGTGTAGTCAGAGTCCGACAAACAGGCTCTATTGAAGTCTTCAGAGAAGGCATAGGTGGTTTACGAAGTCCAAGATGTCGCTCTACAGGTGGCGGTGTAACAGCTTAGTGCTAGAGTCTTGAGGCTGTAGGCACATGGGAACAAACTTGTCTTTACTGCCAGCATCCCACAAGACATTCCCTGGGGAGTACTCAGACCAGACGCTTCTGGGCTATGGTCCACCAAAGGAGAGAGTCAAGTAGAAACATCCATACCCCGTGGAAGCCGGGCTGCAGCAGCATCAACCATAGGAGTAGAAATCAAACTGAGAGCTGTATCAAGCTCCTGTAACATTTGTAGTTGCTTCGATTTCTCCAAACGAAGAAAAGGAAGGGACAGTCTCCATTTCTCTAGCAACTGTATCGGGCTGGTGTTGAAAAGCTGAGGTTGTACCGGATTGAGAGGAATCAGGAGCTGGATGGGAAGCAGCATCCACCAAGTCATCCAAAATGATACCTTCCATAGGCCCCGGAGGTAAAACAGCAGAGTTAGGTAGCAAAGAAACATCAGAGGGAGAGGTCTTCTCACCCTCCAAAGACACAATCTCTCCTTCACAGGTTCTGCAGACTGGCCATGATGCAGAATGGCCAGAGGGTCCCCATTGAGAGTAGGGAATTTCCCCAGTGCACACTGGCCAAATTTCCCATTCACTAAAATACCACCAACAGCTTAATCTGGTTCAAAGTCAGTTGGCATTCATCTGTATCCCTCCCCGGGTCATGCCTGAAAATAGGCAGAATTTGTCTAGTGCACTTACCGGTCAACAAAATGAAATAAATAAATAAATATGAGCACTGTGTTCTATGGATTCTGACATGTTATGTCAATGTACAAATGACAGTGAATGGTCCAAAAGACAGTGCACTTCCAGCCCCACATTGACATAATAGAACAATATCTTTATGAAATGTTGGGAACACTATTCTTCCATGTAGGTACTACAACAGTCTGCATAGATCAGGTTTGGAGTGTGGAGTTATTCACCGTACAGTCACATCCTTACATGCAGTCACATCCCTATATGCAGACAATAGAAGAGTGTAATTAGCTAACTGCAAAACCACATGATACTTCACATCCTACACTTCCATATCTCCATCCACACAAAAGAACAGTATGTATAAGTCACAGACACACAGTAGGTTGGCTTACACCCTGCGTTCCTATCCCTCCACAGGTGGACATACAGTATGCATCCATCTGTGGAAATATAGTAGAGTGTGCCCCATATACTTCAACTCATTAAGTTATGAGCAGGTGTAGCAAAATAGTATGAAATAGTCATTACTATCTCATTTTAAAGAACTTTCATCTAAAATGTTCTACATAGCCTTCTTAACACCTACCAGCATGTTTGCACAGCATGTGGGTGTACCCTCAAGACACTGGGATGGCAGCAGAAGTGTTACAGCAGCTGAATCATGATGATGGATGCCTCTTGTGGTATGTTTACAAAGTTGTATGTTCTTTCTGTTACCTAATGGTGTCTGTTTCTGATTGGTTCTGTTGTCTTGTACCGCCCCTGCTTGTATGTGTGTTTTGTGTGTGTGTGTGTGTGGGGATGGGATTCAGAGTTAGGGTTGAAAACCCTAACGTTGAATTTCCTCACTTTTGTTGTTGTTAAAGCAACCCTAACTGATGCATTGACACAGTCCTTGCTACTATAGTTAGGGTTGAGTACCCCATTTAAGGTTAAACTCTGAAACTTTGCAGCTTAATAACTTTGCCACTGTATGGTGGATTTGCCTGACATATGACATGCATGGAGCAGTACCATAGATCTGTGGATCTGCCAAGTTTTATAATGGTCGGATATACGGTTGCGGAGCTACGTAGGCCGGAGAATGTGGTAATTACGCATTTTTGCACATTCTTTGCTCGTACTCTACAGGTCGCATGGTCCGCGATGACTGGTCTGAAACCTTCAGGGAACATGCAGCCAGGGAATCTGATGTGCCTTTCAAAGATTTCATGAAAAATATTAAACAGTTCAAAAGCTATTCAAAAACGATTTTCCCATTATAGTCATTGGGAAAAGTTAACAAAAGTTTGACAGTGTCGCAAATGCCGCTTTTAGTGTCGCAATGACCCCTGTAGTTTTGCAAATCTGTCATCTTGTTTTCAGTTGGTGATCACAGAAATGCTTGGTATTTAAATTTGGGACCTCTAGGGACACAGTTCTTGCTACAGGCCCACCTAGTGGAGTCCTGAGGATGCTAGCCATGTCTTTGTTGGGGTTAAACACCCCAGAAATATGTTTTGAAATTTTTGTAACAGTAATGTCACAAAGTAGTTCCATATTTGACACTTTTGTGATTTTATTTTCGAAAGTGTCGCAAATTATACACTACTTTTGCGACACTATGCCCAAAAGAATAGGAAATCTTTGCCACCCGCTGCAAAAGAACGGTTTGGTCTTTTGGGCTGAAATTTGGAGGAAGAAAGACAAGATCCCACAGATGTGCCTTTTGTAGCTTGGTGACAAAATATTTGAGGGCTGCAAAGTTACATCACTCTGAAGCTGATGATTTTCCCATAGGCTAACATTATGGCATCTGCCGCCATTTCGGGCCCGTATCTTGAAAACGCATTGAGATATGTACTTTCATCAGAAAAGGGGCTAAGTGCAAAACTAGCCAGGAAAGTCATAAATAATATGACATTTAAATTTTTTTCACGTCGTAAGGTTCCTGAGAAATACGCAATTTAGTATTCCAATTGTTCATTTTCTGCTCCGTGGCCCATTATTATGCACACATTCTTTGTATTCACTGTGCTTCTGAATGCGCTTTTGGGGAAAAACAGGGTGTGCATTTCACTTACTGTTACAGTCAGCATTTCTGCTTGCATTTCCATTACTGTTTGCGTAGCATTTGCTACGCCACTGCAAAAGCAAGTACTTTGCGCTATACGGCGCTTGTGTTTGCTTTACTGTTACCATTTGCATTTCCATTACTGTTTTTATTTGTGTTTCCTTGCATCTCAGTGTGCATTACCATTTGCATTTGCATATGCGCTTCTGTTTGTGTTTCTGTTTCCATTGTCATCATCGTTGGTGTTACCATAAGTGTCAGTGTTTCCAACTGCATTACCGTGACTGTGCCGTAACGATTTGCATTTGTGTACACGCTTGTGTTTGCGCTTCCGTTTCTGTTGCTGTTCCCTTTTGCGTCATCGTTGGTGTTACCGTAACTGTTTCCATTTCCATTTAGTTACCGTTACTGTTTGCGTGTTCATCACCATTTGGTGCTTCTGTTAGCCTTAGCGCTTATGCTTTTGGTAGTGTTTCCATTGTCGCATTGCATTACTGACTCCTTCTGCATCACTGTTGCCATTATCATTTGCATTTCTGTGTGCATACCAATTTTCATTTCACTCGGTCATACAGTTTTTGAGCAGTGTGACAAAAATCACATGGTGGACCCCAGCTCTCACCACCACATTCCATTCACTATTTATAGTGCACATTCTCAAAAGAAGGAAATTCATGGCAAAACACTCTGTTTAATGCATCAGTTAGGGTTGTTCCACAGTGACAAAGTGAGGAAATTCGGTGTTAGGGTTGAAAACCCTAACTGTGCATCCCACCACCTCCACCACCACCACACACACATATACATGCAAGTAGGGAAAGATCAGGATTTTGACAGCTCGCTGACTAGGATCGTTAGCGAATCACGGTCAAATGATTTTAAATTTTAAAAAGCTATTTTTACCAAATGAGCCAAACCAAATGCATGGCTTTGTAGAGGGCATCACCCTGAACAAAACCCATTCTTCATTTGGCCCAAATGTCACCCATGGAGAAAGCCACAACATTTTGTTTGGGGAAAACTGAAAACAAGATGGCGCCTTGCAGATAAGGAATTTTCTTGATGGACTAGAATTTTTAAAATCCTAGTCCATGAGCTGACAAAATCCTCGACCATGAGACCAATCCTAGTTTGTCAAATATACATATAAATTTTGGAGTGAAATGAGTATGCTCGTACTTCAAAATTAAAAATTTAATAACTTTGGAATGGATTAATATTGTTTTACCAAACCAATGCTGTATTATTCCTTGATACAAACTCTTTCTATGTTCCAAATATCAGACCGAAAGACCACATGGTGTGGTTGCAGCACCATGGGCAAAAACATGTCGAAAGTGGCAAAAATGCGTTTTTAGCGCTTTGCTTGCAGAAACCATAAGTCCAACTAAAATACAACTTGGTAAATCAAGAGATCTACCATACCAGACCACACATTGCAAATTTCGTGCAAATCCATTTTACATTTGCAAAGTTATTAATGCACAAAATTGAGGTTTAACATTAAAGTGCCTACTCAACTCGTGCCCTATTTTATGTATATATATATATTCAAAGGCACATCAGTGGCCCAGATCCCATATACCTTGAAAATTTCACGCCACAACCCAAATCATTTGGGCAGTAGCCCCAAGCAAAGAATTTGAGAAAAATTATATTTTTCACATTTTGGGCACTCCACAGCTCCACAACCTCTTATCCGACTGGAACAAAACTAGCTAGATCCAGAGATCTATGGTACCAAACAGCACATGAAACATTTCAGGCAAATTGGACAAATGGTTGCCCAAGTTATTAAAGTGCAGCATTTGGTTTAATATATAGAAGTGCTGCACAGCCCTAACTATAGGCAATTACAGTGCTCTACAATATATATATATATATATATATATATATATATATATATATATATATATATATATATATATATATGTGTGTGTGTGTGTATATATATAGGTATATGTAGATGTCTATTATAGGGGTGTATTTAGGTTGTACTGGCAGTTCTATTTTAAACCCCAAGTTTTGCACTTTAATAACTTCATAACTGTTCAACGATTTGCATGACATTTTGCATGCGCAGTCTCGTGAGTAGATCTCTGATGTGCCAAGATTTGTTCTGGTCAGATGGGCAGATTTTAAGGTCTGGATAGCACAAAAAGTGAATGTTTGCAGTTTTTCCCATTGGTTTGAATGGAGTTTTCTTCAATTTGGCTACCACACTGATGATTTGCAATTTCGCCTAAACTTTTAGAGTAGAAAGAGGCTGGCCCACAGATATGCCTTTTGCTTGTTTGGTGAAAAATATAAATTCATTCCAAAATTATTTAATTATGAAAGTTTTAAAATTGGTTCTGACAATGCTCAGTAAGCACTTTACAGTAGCTGTATGAAATGAAAATGAATTATTTTTTCATTTGGGCCCAATCTTTTTTCATGAAGGAAATATCCATTCTCATTTACCACCATCTTGTTTTCTGTTTTCCTAAAAAGTTAATAAAAATTTGAAAAGTCTTGAAAATGACATGCTGGAGAGCAACCAACACATGTACCTTGCATATTGGGACCCCTTAGCTGGATTCTGCACTTAACTGTTGCAGAAATGCCCTTTGAATGTTGTTTTTTTAAAGATTACAAATCCTTTTCCATGACTAGTGATATGAAAAAAGATTGTTTCCATATCACAAGTCACAAAAGATCCTTTCCATAAGGGAAACTCCTTTCCTGGTGTCTGGAAGTACCCCACCCTCCGATCGCCATCCTAATAATTATTATTTATTTTCCTGGTGCCTAGTGGCACCCCATCCACCCTTCCATCACCATCCCATAACTGTTTCTTTCCATGGTCCATGGTGTTTAGTGGCAGCCCCAACCTCTAATCACCATTTCTGTTAATTTTTCTTTCTTTCTCTTGTGTCTAGTGGCACCTCCACCCTCTGTTCACTGTAGCCCCTGAAATAAAGAACACAGTTCCTCAATGTCTTTTCTTCCTGTAAAAAGAAAATGGTCTCTCAGTATCCCGTTATTTTTTTTCCCTGGTGTCTAGTGGCAACCCTATCCTCCGGTCACCCTCACGGTTCATACTTTTTATTTCCTGGTGTCTATTGGCACCCCACCCTCCATTCTGTGTAGTCTCTGAAATAAAGAAAATGGTCCTCAATGTCTTTTTATTTCCTGTAAAAAGAAAATGGCCCTCGGCAATGCAACCCCCCACCCCATCCTGCTATGGAGCACCCAATACCCTGCACCCCTAGACTCCCCACACACACCTCACCACCTGAACAGCTCCCAGGATGAAGATCCACTCTTCTCAAAGACTCATCTTGCTGCTGGAACCGCATCCACTATATGCAAGCAAGCAAGCAAGCAAGCAAAACTTTATTTATGAAACGCTATTCCAAATGATCATAGCATTGTACAATATAAATAAAACATCATTAAAACAAATAAATATATATAATTTAAAAATGGTGAAACAGTCAGCAGGATTTGACTATCCAAAAAGGCATAATTAAATAAATATGATTTCAGGCAGATTTAAAGATCTCAATGGATGGGCACTCTCTAATCCGATGAGGTCCAGAATTCCACAGGGTTGGTGCTGTAAAGGAAATGCTCTCACCCAGATGCAGTCAAATGTACTGTACCCTGGAAATTTCTAGCAATCCTGCGTTGGCAGAGTGGAGAGGGCACAGGTGGTTGTAGGGACAAATGAGGTCTTGCAAATACTGCAGTCCCTGTCCATGTAGGGCTTTATAGGTCAGTAATCTGACTTGAAGGTGATCCTACATGCACTGGCAGCTAGTGCAGATCACAGAGCACAGGTGTGACATGGCAAGATCTCGATAAGCCAGTCAACAACCTCACAGCTGCATTCTGCACAAGCTGCAGACAATGAAGGTCCACCCCAGTAGCCCTAGGTATAAGGCATTACAGTAATCCAGGCATGAGGGCACAAAGGCATGAGCCAGTGTCGAAAGATCATCAGGTGGGACCAGATGTTTTATCCAGCCAATGTTCCTTAGATGGTAAAATGAGGTCTTGACAACCACTGACACCTGAGCCTTCAGAGTCAGCTCGTCATCAAATACAACATCCAGATTCCATACCTAGTCAGAGGTTAGTAGCTGGTCACCCCACCAGCCACAGCCCAGAGGGTTACCCAACCACCAGCCCCTCTGCCCGATGACTCAGGTCCACCACCAACACCCAGTCTTGTCTGGATTCAATCTGAGCCAGTTTGCACTCATCCAATCTTGAATCTCAGAAAGGCAGTTGTTAAATGCTGAGATAGCATCATTACGTTCAGGTACAAAGGACATGTACAGCTGAGTATCATCTGCATAGCAGTGAAAACTCAATTTGTACCACCTAATTATGCCTTACAATGGCAGCATATACACCACGAACAACATGGGTAAAAGCACCAATCCTGTGGCACCCTACATGGCAGGGATGAGAGGTCAAGGGAAAAAAACAACAACTCCACTCTCTGCACCCTGCCTGTGAGAAAGATTAAAACCATCTGAGGACTGCACCAGTCCACAGAATAGCCACAGATGCCGTAGCAGTACCTCATGGTCCAGGATGTTAAATGCTGCAGAGAGAGCAAGGAGGACTAAGATGGAATAACACCTCCAATCTCCCACTATCAAGAGGTCACTAGTACCCGAACCAATGCTGTCTCAATACTATGCATCTTCCTGAAACCAGATTGGAAGGATTGTAGATATTGTGGGTCATAAATGCTCCTCAAGCTGCAACTTGACTGCCTTCTCAATAATCTTGCCCACAAAAGGCAGGTTAGAGACAGGCCTGCAGATTAATAGGACAATCGGAGTTAAAGAAGATTTCTTTAAAAGGGAGCAGACAACCGCCTCCTTCAGGGTGTCCAGAAACACCCCAGTCTCTAATGAACACCCAAAAATCTCCACAGGTCCAGCTCGATCACTTCCATGCACCCCACCAGGAGGCATGTTGGACCTGGGTCAGACTACAACAAATCGGTCGCAAGCCCTGGATTATCTTCACAGCATCCCCAATCGCCAATATGTCAATGTTGGTCTAGTCTGCCTGGGTGATTGTAATCTCCCACTGATCTCTGCCCATTTGAGCGAGCTATGCAGATCTCAGATCTGATGATGCCAACCTTATCGGTAAAAAACTTCAGTGAAAAGCTCCCGATTCTGGAGACAGACTGGATTGCATAGCCTGTCTACAGTCCTGAAGAGCTGAGCCGCTTGGTTTCGCCTCAGCTGCAGTATCCCTGGACAGGAACTCTGCCTTTTATGGGAGATTGCGGATTGATAATCCTGATAATGGGATATCAATCTAAGTCTGCCATCAATCAGGCCAGATTACGCTAGCATCGCTCCTTCTCCTATTCTCCTCATCTCCCTCAAGGTCCCATCAAACCACAGGGACCTAGGGGCGAAGGTGAGGGTGAACAAGGACCAGAGCTATAGAATCCAGAGCAGCCACCACTGCCCTATTAAAGGCTAGAAGAAGCCCCTTTAGATCACAGCTCACACTGAACTCAACAATAGGTCCAGGACCATCATAAGACCATCAGGGGTCAAACCCTGCAAAGGGGCGGACTGCACTATCTCCATAGGGAAGGTCTATTTGGGGGTGTAGCAAACTGAACCCTATAGTGTGGTGATCAGACCATCCAATGGGCTTCACCACCATGTCAGAGATCTGCATCCCCAGTAGGAACACTAGGTCCAGCGAATGACCTTGAGAGTGGGTCACAGAGGTAATCACCTGTGTGAAGCCCAACAAAACCATCAACTGGAGGAAGTCTTAAGCTGGCCCGGTAGCACTGAGGGTTGAGGCGCTGGACTCCACACCTTGCATCATGCTGGCAACCCAGGTTCGGGAACAAGCCTGGGTCGTTGGGGTCACAGGAGGAGAAGGATTGAGCATCTGTAGGACTGCTCTCCTTCTCCCGGGAGATGGCAGGACACCTCGGTGGCCTAGTGGCCTCTAGCAGTGGCTGGGGGTGACAGCAGGCCATAGGCAGACTTGGGGATGTGCAGTGGCAGACGTCGGGAAGGGGCACAAACGGTATGCGTGCTCCTGTCCCTTGGAATCATTGCATGCCACAGACATCCACGGGGAGAAAAGGAAAATATGGGCACCAGTCATGGCAGCATGATGGCCATCTCTGAGAGGACTCGCTTGGAGCTGAGGGTGCGTGGCTCTACTGGATCCGGTCCTGGCATGAGAGTGCGGGGAGCTCTCCACCTCCCCACCACGGAGGGGCAAGCCACAGGGTATGCGGGGACCGAATATGGAGCCGGAGGGTCCCTGGGATGGTGACCAGAAACCTCTGGAGGATGCCTGGAAGTGTGAAGGTAAGCAGACTGGAGGCCAGGGGAAAAGTACCAACCAAAAAAAACTGGAGGAAGTCTTGTCCAAAATGCAAGAGTTTATCATTGACCCAGGAATTGAAGACCCAGCACCAACCACCTGGGGAACTCCAACACTGTTGATGATGAAGTCTATGACTTCCTGCAGGAATTCCTTCTCACCTTCAGGTGGATGGTAATGAAAGTATCCTACAACCCACACCTGCGCTCATGATACATTTGAAGGATCTAGTGTCTCCTACTGGCCCATCTACAAGGCCCAGTTCCATCTTGAAACAGACAGCCACCCCCACCCTTGCAATTCAACCTCGGGCAATGTATCACGGTACCCAGCTGGAACAGCTGACTCCAGATTGGGACCCACATTCTTGTCCAGTCAGGTCTCGATGCACATCAGGTGGGATGTTCCCACAAGATCAGCAATTACTGTCATCTTTTTCTAATTGACCTGGTGATACATAACACCACCAGTTAGTTGAGCGGTCAAGTGGGACCCCGCATTCTTGTCCAGTCAGGTCTAGTGATGCATGTCAGGTAGGATGTCCCCACAAGATCAGCAATTACTGTTCTCTTTTCTAATTGACCTGGCGGTACACATAACACCACGAATTAGTTGAGCGGTCAAGGTTGACCATTTCATTTGCAGCGGAGCCCTGGATTTGAATACCAGGCAGGTCGGACTCCTCTCTGGTCCCATTTCACCCTGGGCACCTTCTTGAACCCACCACCCCAGTCTGCCCCACTCCCCTGCCAGGTTCTGGCCCTCCTCCTCTGATGCCTCCTCACTATACCCAGGTGTGACAGTGCCTATACACTTCCCCTGATAATGAGGGCAATCAAAGAGATGGAGGGCCAAGCTCTGCAGGGAGTAGCAACAAATCCACCAAAGACAACTGCCAACACATCCTGCTGTTACCCACAATTCAGCAGTAATCAGTCAATTCACAATTATACACTTACATTATTATAAAACCAGGCTCCGACTCCATCTTACTGCCTCCAGCTCCTGTGATTGCCTCACCCTAATTAGAAATATTTGCCACCACCAACAGCCTTGCCTTTCCACCCACTCATAGCACTTATCTCCTATTTTACCTCTGCTCCAACAACCCCTCCCCCTTCCCACCTCCCTCCCTACCACCCCTCTCCAGCACTTCTCCTGGCGATGTCTGACAATGCCTCCTGCTGCTACTACTCCCATCTTGCCATCTCATTCCTCTTCCATTGTTCTTTACCCCTCTCTAGTTGATGCTGCTCTGGGCCATTCTATGTAGAGCTCTCTAATGTCATTGTCTCCTCCCTTAATTAATAACTGTAAAACTGTTTACTTGTACCGTTTACCTGCAATGTTGTTGATTTCTGCTGTATCCTCTGTATTGTACTTCAACTGACATGGAACCTTTGTAAAGAGCCTTGGCTCAAAGGTGTTTGTAATCCTAGAACCAAATAAATAAATAAATAAACACTCACACAAACAATCACACACTCACTCTAGCACCCCAAACCACCCCCCAAAACAACCCAAAATTTACAAAACAACAACCCCTTTAAATCTCCAAAACAACCCAACAACAATACAGATTACACAAATAACCATACACCAAAACAGCTATAGTGCGCTAAATTTCTGTAGTATTGTACAACCAAATTTTAACTGTCTGATATAAGCAAATTAGAACACTGTTCATAAGGGGTTACCAAATCCTTCCAATAACTTGAAAAGGAGAGGGAGCTCTCCATCCCTCACCCCGACCATATGTCCAGAAAATGTGGCCCTCTCACTGCCACAGCCACAGATTTATGAAATTTGTAAGTTAATAACAAGGCCCTCTCACTGCCTCCCAGCATGAATTATGAAAGATTACAGTACCTGCCACAGGTCTCCTAATATCTCGGCAAAAGCTCATACCACAGATTTTTCTTCCTCGTACAGGAGATCCTCTTGAAGCCACTCCAAATGGAAACCACCAAGATGCCAAATCACCAGGCCTCAAGCCCAGCCAGAAGCAGGCACCCCAATTCAGAGAAAACTCCCCACCTAGGTCACTGGAGCCCCCAGACCTAAGCCTGAAAGCCCATTTTACTACAGGGAAGAGTTTAGTGCACCCTCCAGCCAATGCCTCTTCCCACGCAGGAAATCTCCGATCCTGACACTCACCCTGAAGCCAGCTGGTCTGGCTAGCAATCCACTAATCTTTATCCTAGATGGTTTCACATAAGCCAACTCCAGCTCCTACAATGGAACTCCAGCAAGGGACAGTCTGGCAAATCTAGCATTATGGCTGCCCTCTCTGCTGATGTTGTTACCCCATTCCAATTTCCAGTCCTTCAGGCAATCCCTCACTCTGGTCAATTGGATGGCCTTCACAGTCCTCCTGCAATCGAGGGTATTCCCGGCAACATCCTCTTTCAGTGCTTCCCCATTCAGAACTTTTTGCAGAACCAGTTTTACATGAAAACGCCAAGAAAATGATGTAAATGTTCACCACGGATCACAGCAGAGAACAAATTGGCATCCAAAGGCGGTGGTCAAATAAAGTTGCAAAACAACCGCAGATCATTACAGCACTACAGCCAGATTGGATCAACGTATCAAAACAATAACTAAATAACTTTAAATAGCTAAAAATTAGCTAAAAATAGCAAAGTTAGATTAGTAACTGCTGAACTACTAAACTAGTATGACAACTTGCCCAGCATAGCTACTTTATCATGCATATATGACAAATAAGGTAAGTGTGGTTCAATGCATTTCAACAGGGTTTTCAACTTTTGTGCATAACTTTGTCATTTTACATATTTTGACACCACATTTTCAACATGGTATTTGAGACTCCACCTCTTGAAAAATATCACTGGAATCAGACAAATCCACCCTGAAAGGAGATTTTGTGGTTAGTTGGTGAAATCACCCTTTGGGTGGGATTTGAAAATTTCCACCACTCTTGTTCATGAGGTAGGGTCATAAGAACGGTATGTTCAAAATTTAGGGTCAAAATATGTTAAAATGGCAAAGTTATGCACATCCATTGAAATTAAGCTACACTCTGCTTGTAACTTTGTATTTTCAACATCTTCAACCCAGATTTTAAACATTGCCATTTCTTTACGCCAGCTCATGAATGTGACAGCTGTCATTTTTCAAATCTTCACAAAAATGTGTTTTCACACCTCTGTCATGGAATGATATTATGGTGGTGCGGAATGAGCGTTTTGGTGAGGATCTGAAAAGGTTCAGTACTGGGTTCAGTGAGGTTGGGCACAAACTCGGCTATGCTGACAATTTGGTTGCTGTTGTGCTACAAATGTATACACATCTATGGAGGGATGGGAGCACAGGACCCAGAGGGCCTTGTGCTCCGATAGGCAAATAAGGATGCAATTACACTATCTGAATAACTATGGATGGATGGGAGCAAGAGCCAGAGAATACAATTGTACAGTCTCAAAAATAAGGAAATTCTTTGAAAAAGCTCTGTTAATGCAACATTTAAGGTTATGGCTAAAGAGACAACAAAATTTGAGAAATGTGACTTTAGGAATTCCAACTCTAACTGCACATTACCATTAATGTAATAGCAAAACTATTTTACAGAAATAGCAATGAAAACCTGTTTTAAAAAGCATTTGACTTGAGCACTTTCACTATGTACTTGGGGTATGCATGTATCAGATCACAACCCACACCCTATTGTATTTATTTCTTCTGTGATGTATGTATATTATCTGTGACTCATCTATTGATATGTAAATAAGTTGTTTATAAATTAGCAAGTTTTTATGTTGCTTGCAGCATGTGCAAGAAACATAGTGCCATCATCCGAGTTTTCGGAGGTGTGGCAGCCCTCTTCAATTCAGTCAGTGTGTTTGGGCGCAGCCGCAGTTCTCCATGCCTGCTCGAGCTGTCTATGATAGCTCCAAAATGCAGTGGCGTACTAGTTGAAAGGGAGAGCCTGCTTCAGTAAGCAGATCTCCCCTCCACACGCACACTGCGTGCTCATGCGCCTTCCCTCCCCTCACACTGTATGGCCGACGGGTGCCCAATCCCCGCTGGCTCCACGCCTCCCCCAAAGCATCCAGGTGCCACACTGAGAGCCCACCCCAGCGTGGAAAATGTCTTATGGCCGACGGGGTGCCCAATCCCGTCAGCTGCACGCCCCACCTTCCCCAAAGCATCCAGGAAGTGGAGCTATGCTGGGAGCCCACCAAACGGTTTACCTGCTTTTCCTGCACAGGCTTGGCTTCACCAACTGTCGTCCACAGTCCAACACAACCGCAGCTGTAAAGTTTGTCAACAACACAGATTCGTTCACCGGAGTTGGTTACAGTTTTATGTAGTTCGTACAACAGGTTCGGGGAACTTGGCGTCAAACTGAGCAATTAAATAGCTCCTGTTACCACAACACCATATAACGTACAAATAACGTGGAAGGCCTCCTCCACACTACCCACTTAATAGTCTCACCGCTGGTGCCAGTCGATGATGTCACGCCCGAGCTCGCTTCTCGCCCGCGCCTGCGTTTGGACTTCACTACGGGGAGGGGGAAGAGTGGAGAACTGACTGGGCTGTGCTGCACCGGGCTTGGAAGGATGGTGGTCTGTGTATTGGGTTGCCATGGAAGTGTTGTAAATAATCTCAGGCTCATCTACACTAGTACCTAAACGGTATTTACTTCAAAAGTATCACCAGGAACGCATGCTGAGTGGGTAGCAACTGGCTTCTAGCAGCCGGTTGCACAAAACCTGGCTTATAATTAGCCTACAAATATGGTCTTGGGACTTAAAAGTGGTCTTGTCTAAGTCTGGCAGTTAAGACTGTTGCAGGATTAAAAACTGTCTTGACTTACACAAGACAGGTCTTAGCCTGATGTTGCCAAGCAACATAGACTGGACTTTAAATTAGACTTACTGTACGCTGCTGAAGAAAAACAAGATGGCTACCGATTGCAAGACAGAAGGTATGTTGACAACAGTGGCAGTCTGTACTAAACAATGTTATAGAAGAAACTGGTATTGTTCAGCACACTACTGGTGAGAAACGTTTTTTTTAGCATACTGTCTATTTTGATATTTGAACTCATGGTCTTTGTTTCCTTTGTTTGATGTTGTTTGGAAAATAGAATCACAGATGCTGCGCCAAGATGCAGCTGCTCACCATACAGCATTTATATGGGCCCAACCAGCACCTGTGCAGCACTATCCCACTATCCTTTCATAAGCACACCCTCATACTCAGGCACCCTCATGCTCATTGTTCCCCAAGACTCAATCCCCACTCCTTCATATTCAGACCCTCCCCACACCCCCATGCACAGTCCCACCTCAGTCACCTTCTCCTGCTCGGCCTCTACCCTGCCGTCACACTGAGCTCCTTAGGGCTGGGAGCAACAACCCTGTCCTTGCCTATGCCTGCGGTGGCATTATTTAGGTCAGGCACTGTGCTTCGCCCCACTGATCTGCAT
Source organism: Neoceratodus forsteri (assembly GCA_016271365.2). Lineage (NCBI taxonomy): Eukaryota > Metazoa > Chordata > Ceratodontiformes > Ceratodontidae > Neoceratodus > Neoceratodus forsteri. The sequence continues at coordinate 1,723,841,206 of CM057449.1, read as the reverse complement.
CAGGATCTGCCATGATGCTTCGATTGAGTTAACAGCCATGAGTGCGGCTCGCTATATGGTGATCTCCCGTGGCCACGTCTCCTGCTCTCAAGCCCTTCAGGGCAATAATCTTTGCTGGGTTCACTTATACTGCCCTCCTCCGCCCGCATGGAGCAGGGACGCAGCCTGAGCTCCATCGGATTCGGAGTTGAAAGTGCTGCTTAGCTGCTTACTTTTGCTAATGGTGCATACTACCAGCAGCAGCCCCAGGATATATTTTATGGATTAAATAGCAGGATGGCCTCATGTTTAGAGCTCTGAAAAAGCAGATTACAGCATCCTTTTGATCAGTGCAGGACCCTTGAGCAAGGTACTGAGCATTCTTGTGATGGGACACACCATATTCAGATAACACCAACTTTTGACTCCAAGGACAGAATATTCAGGTTAGTTTCAATTTCATGTTACTAAGCTTAATGAAAAGGGCATTCTGTCTAGGTAAATGTAGGGAGCAGAAACTTACATAGCCAGCACAAGTTCCGGTTTGCAAGCACAGTAATTTTCTTGCTGGATTGCTGCACATATTTTCACCAGGAAGTAGTAACTGAACACAAAACACTGAAATGTAAAGAATCTCTTTTGTAGTGGAATATGTTACTTTCCCCAGTGTGCTGCCAAACCAATAGGGATGGGGCTATGCTAGTAACCTCTGCACTGATTTTTATGTTCACTGCGCGCATGCGCAGGAACGTTTTGGGAGAGTAGCACACTTTGGAGGTGTGCCTCTCCCTTCAATCCACTGCTCCCCTTGAGCAGGTGTGGTGGTTCTGCACCAATGGATGTGGGAGTTGTGTATGACAGCGTGGTCATCGCTTCAAAAAGAAAACCACCGCTGTCATACAGAGCACCGCGTCACACCCCGTGTCACGCGCCCCAAAGCTTTGGTGCCACTCTGGGAGCCCACCCCAGCGTGGCAAACGCTCCACGTCGCTTTGCCGACGGGGTACCCAATCCCCATCGGCTCCACTGCCCCCAGCCATCCTTCTGCCATGCTGGAGGCCACCCCCAGCGTGGCAAACATCCACATTGTTTGCCGACAGAGTGCCCAATCCCCTGTGGCTCCTCGGCCTCCCCCAGCCATCCTTCTGCCATGCTGGGAGCCCACCCCAGCATGGCAAATGTCCCACGTAACCTTTTTTTTTCACCTGTAAAGCAAAACGTTCCCACAGCCTTCTCTCAGTCTCCTCCCACAACCCGCACCCACCCACTGTGCACCCAGCCTCCCCACACCCCCTCACCCCATACTTACCTCCGAGCTCGTGACAATCTTTGGTGGACCGGGAACACGTCTGCACTCTTCAAAGCCGACCCGAACTGAGGAAATGCTGGTAAGCTGTATAATGGGCTAGATAGGGGTTTCAACTTTGTTGCATAACTCAGGCATTTTTGGAATTTTGCACAAATTTTCAACATGGGTTTTGGGACCTTCTCATGAATGATGTCACTGTCATGGCGTTATTCGGGCCGAAGGTGATTTCGCAGTCACTGTGAGAAATCACCTTTGGGCCTGAATAACGCCATGACAATGACATCATTCATGAGAAGGGTCCTAAAACCCCATGTTGAACATTTGGTGCAAAAATTCCAAAAATGACTGTTTTACTTAGTGCATTGCACAGTTCCTACGCAGACTTGTAAGTTCGCTGAATTTTCAATATTTTCACTCCAGATTTTCAACATTGCCATTTTACCACACCTCCTTATGAGCAGAATAGCTGTCATTTTTCACATCCTGCCCAAAACGTGTTTCCGCCCATGTAGCACACAATGGCGCAGTTCGGTGTGCAAAATCAATGTATGGGGCACATTAAGAAATCCCAGTTACACTGTTCATTAGCAGGTCTTAAAATGGCTATGTTGAAAATTTGGTGAAAAATTCCTAAAAATGACTGTTTTATGAGCGTGCATTGCACAGTTCCTACGACGCTCGTAGGTTAGCGAATTTTAAATATTTCCACTCCAGATTTTCAACATTGCCATTTTACCACACCTTCTTATGAGTAGTACAGCTGTCATTTTCACATCTCACCCAAAACGTGTTTCTGCCCATGAAGCACAATGGCTCAGTTGGTGTGCTAAATCAATGTATGAGACACATTAAGAAAATCACAGTGACACTGTTCATGAGCAGAGGTCTTAAAATGGCTGTGTTGAAAATTTGTGAACAAATTCTAAAAATGACTGTTTCACGAAGAGTGTATCCTTGGCGCAGTTCCTGCATGCACACACTAAATGAGTTTCTGATTTTCAATATTTTAACTCCAGATTTTCAACATTGCCATTTTACCACACCTCCTTATGAGCAGTACAGCTGTCATTTTCACATCCAGCCCAAAACATGTTTCCGCCTATGTAGCGCACAATGGCACAGTCGCTATGCGAACTCAGTGTATGGGACGCATTAAGAAAATCACAGTGTCACTGTTCATGAGCAGAGATCTTAAAATGGCTATGTTGAAAATTTGGTGAACAAATTCCTAAAATAACTGTTCTTCTGGCGTGTGTTGTGCAGTTCCTACGCATGCTCATAAGTTTCTGAATTTTCAATATTTTTATTCCAGATTTTCAACATTGCCAATTTACCACACCTCCTTATGAGCAGTACAGCTGTCATTTTCACATCCTGCCCAAAACGGTTTCTGCCCATGTAGTGCACAATGGCGCAGTCGGTGTGCAAAATCAATGTATGGGACACAGTAAGACAATCGAAAGTGACACTGTTCATTAGCAGAGGTTTTAAAATGCCAATGTTGGAAAATTTGGTGAAAAAATTCCTAACAATGACTGTTTTACGAGCGTAGTTGCACAGTTCCCATGCGACTGTAGGTTTGCAATTTTCAATATTTCCACTCCAGATTTTCAACATTGCCATTTTACCACACTTTCTTATGAGCAGTACAGCTGTCATTTTCACATCCTGCCCAAAACGTGTTTCCACCTATGTAGCACAAATGGGGTAACAAAAGGTCATGCTGAAAATTTATTGTGCAAATACCAGCAATCGCACAGGGCATTAGGGTAAAGTACCATACGTGCAAACACCACTGCAAATACCTGCAAGCGAATGTTCGGCATTGACAAATGCTTGTTTTTTTTGTTAGCGCTGCTTTCTTCTTTGGTAAATATTATAGGAAGGAGAACTCCCAACCAACCAGAGTGCTCGTGTCCTAAGTGTGTGAGACACTCTTTTTGTGCAATAAGTGTCTCAGGTGCAGCTGCCCTGGATATGTCATGTTCAGGTAAGGTTTAAAAAAAAAGTTAGACCACAGCGAGACCACTCTTGTGGCTGTAAGAGTGATCTCGCTTATATTTTTAGGGTATCAGAATTGCTCACCTTTGGTTCATGATTCTCGTGCTCTAAGAATGCTCTTGAGACCACTCTTACAGCTGTATGAGTGGTCTTGGTGTATTAACATACAGTATGGTACATTTAAAAGAAGGAATGTAGATTATGCAGTTGTATTTGACCCACATGGGGTCATTAGAATTTGTTCTACCAGAGTACAACCAATTATAGCTGCAGGGTCCTTTGCACTGATTTACCAGAACAAGTAAAGTAAAATGGAACAACCAGTTGTAAAGGCAACACCTGAGAAACAGATCCCTTCTTCTGCCTCTCTACTTATATTAAGGACTTCTCTTCCTCACACTCTCAGAGTTCTTTGTGTCTGAAGTGAGCCCCTAGGTAATTACTCTCCTCTGTTTCCTCTTGTGAATATTAAAATACCTAATAGGGAGCTCCTCCAGTGCATCTATTAAGTTGACTGTTCCAAAACAAAATTAAGATCAGGTCAGCAAGCATTTTCCAACTGTGCTCCAATATATTGGAATAAGATTCCATGCACTTTACAACATACTGTTGGTTAAAATTCTTTTAAAGCATCAGTGAGAGAATACTTTTAAGTATCATGGTTTGTGATTGTTATTAATGTACTATTGTTCATATGTTTGTTGTGTTTATTATTTGTTTTGTATTATTGTGTATCTGTATAATTTATTTGTACATCATGACTGTAATATAATTATGGTCCCGGTTGCATTTGAAAAGGGCTTTGACTCATATTGTTTACCTGGTAAACAAAAGTTTGAATAAATAAATAAAATAAATAAACTCCCTACCCTCCCACCTCTCCTAAAATACTCTCCTATACCCCACCTCCCAATGGTATCTCTCCACTGTTTGCTGTATTGTTGTAACAAGTGACGATGGCATAACTTTGTGCCCTGCCTAACTTTTATTGTAATGTCCTTTGGTCCCAATGTAGCTCTTAACATTCAGTGTTATTTCCCTTGTGTATTGTCTTCTTTGTACCTCGGACCTGCTTGTAGCATCAATAAGTTTGTGTGCTCATTACACTGACAAGGAAACTGATACTTGTAACTGTTTCCTGACTCTGTAATCTTTGATGTAGAACCTATGTAAAGAGCATCTGTTCAAGGTTTAATCCAACAAAACAATTTTGCCCTACTTTTTTTTTTGTACTATTTTTCCCATTTTCACTCACAGTTGCTGGGACCTCCTTCCACCTACCCAAGCCCTTATACCCACCACTGAGACACTTCAGTTGTTCTACCCCCCAACCTTTGTCGGCAACCTTCCCTGCATACCCTGACCATAACACATGGCTTATCCCTTGGTGGGACACCTTGTTTCTGCCATGAATAAATACTACTGATGGTCAGGGCCCTTGAGGAGGAGCCAGCGAGGCATCGGAGGAGTAGAAATTTCTCTGCTGTGGCATGGGGGGGCAAGTGGGCTTCATCTACCTGGTGCTGCTGGGGTATTTTATCCCTGTTAAGTCCTCCCATTTACCACCTCAGGTCATAGTCCTGATAGGTGACCCTGCATTCACTTATTAGGGCCATTGGAAGGATTGGTAAGCTACTCACTATCTTTGGAACTCCGCTGCTGGTCCCACTCTGGGCAGGCAACACCTCCGTGGTGACTGCCAGGCAAGTGGTGCTTGCTGGCGTCAGGTCACCCCAGAAGGATCACTTATACCTTCCTGCATGACATCCTCCCCTGGGTCACCAGGGTTTGGTCGAGCAACGGAAGGAGGTTCCTCCTCCCAAGGCAGCAGGAATCAAAGGATACCTGACCCTGCCTTGTCGATTGGCACTAGATGTCCTGGGTTCAGATTGTGATCCCAGGTTGTCTTGAATGCAAGTGGTAACTCTACCACTGCACTGGCCAGCCGATCTGCCCTTTTTATTAAACAAAAGTTTTTTTGCTGTCATATTTCCCATACATATCTCCATGTCCTGTCTGTGCTCTCACTACTGTATTTTCTTCATATTAACCTATTGTCCCTTTTTACTTTAACAGGTCTCACAGAATACTGGCTCCTTCCACATCAGATAAGTATTGCTCTATATCTAATCTGTCCTGTCCTTCCTATTTACTGCCTAAGAACTACGAATCCTTTGTGATCCTTTTCCTATACTTTATTTTTCAGGTCTGACGGACACCATCCTTCAAAAATTCCTACCTCTGGCTCCACATAACTCAGGTAAAAGGCCCCTACATATTATCTATACTTAGTGGATTTACTATGAATGTGCAGCAGCTCCGTTACTTGTGTGTGCCTGTGTATGTGTGTATTTAGGTGATGAATACTGCAGCATCTTTTTTGTTGTTCTTACTATAAAGCTTTCTGGCTTGGCATTCAATGCAGGCAAGCTTTCAGCCTGTCTCCCTCTCCCTGTCAGGCACTCACCTCACCCAGACCAACTGAGCCTAAAGCGCCCCACAGATTGACCCCCACTGCAGGGCTATGAAGGGTTGGGCGTTCTCCTCCCACTCAGTGGCTCACATCTAGAATTTAGCCAGTGGGGCACAGTGGTGGTGGGGGGTAGGGCTTCATGAAGCCTGTACTGAATATTTTTCCCTTGGATCCCTGAAAGAGAGGCTGATGGACTACCTGAGGCAAATCGGCTGCATGACTACCAGCACCACTGTTTCACATGGGAGGTCATGTCAAACAAATCTTATAGATTTTTGACTAGGTGACTAGGAAGGTAGATAAGGTGAAGTAGTGTCTGGACTTCAGCAATACGCTTGACAGTGTGCCACGTAGGATACATACATAGATGTTAACAGCAGATATGGGCCTATTGCCTACCTAGTCTTCTCATTTGTGCATGGAACTGTGCTTCTTTATACTTTCCTTGGACTAGGTTGTACCTCCCCTGACTACCAGGATCCCCTGATGCCTATCCCATGCATTCTTAAATTCTGTAATCGTTTATGCCTCCACCACCTATTCTAGCAGGGCGCCCATTTGTCCATCACCCTCTCTGTGAAGTAGTTCCTCACTTTCCCCAAACCTCCCTCCCTTCAGTTTCATCCCATGTCCCCAAGTCCTGGAGCATCTCTTTCTGTGAAAAATGTGTATTCCTGCACATTGTTCCTCCTATGTTTGGATCATATCCCTCCTTTCCCTCCTCTCCTCCAGGGAGTATATATTCATGTCTCAGAGCTTGTCATCATAGGTTTCATGATGTAATCCTTGTGCCATCTTGGTTGTCCTCCTGAACCGCTTCCACCCTGTCTATCTCTTTACACAGGTAAGGTCTCCAAAACTGGACACTGTACTCGAGGTATAGTCTCACTAGTGTCTTGTTGTATAATGGAAGTATGACCTCTCTTTTCCTGCTGGTGATACTCCTGCTTATGCATCCCAGCATCCTGTTAGCTTTTCTTGCTGCCTTGTCGCACTGTCTCCCTAACTTGAGGTCATCTGAGACAACCCCAGGTCTCTCTTCTGCTTAGAACATTCTATATCCTCCTGCACCCCAGATGATAAGCTACTGCTGGGTTTGTGCCCCATGTGCATAATTCTGCATGTCTTTTTTCCATACAGATTGTTTTCCACCATGAGTCCTGGCAGAGGGCTGTAGTTCTCCTTATGGAGGATCTCACTTCTCCCTTCCCACATGTCCCTGCTCTTGCTGACCCTGGAAATTCCCCATATTGCCCCATGGCAGGGCCAAGAAGGAGATCACCAGCTGTCTCCCTCCTCTCCAGAGACCCCATCTATACACCGGGACAGCCCTCACAGATGCAAGGCCATCATGGAACCCTGCCAGGCTGTTTTTCTCCTTTTTTCTCCCATCCCCACCCCAATGCGAAGACGTTGGTACGTGCCTTCTGTCCATATTGCCCTCCACCTGCTGCCAGAGGGCAATCAATGAGCAGGATGACAAGTCACCCTCCCTCCTGAGAGAGGAGGACAGTCCTCCAGATGCTCAATGCTCTCTTCCCTATGCCTTGCTGAAGTCCAGGTAGCACGCCCACTGCTTCCCCCATCCACTTCCCCATCACCCAGTCAAAGAATTCAATGAGGTTGGTCTGACACAACCTCCCTCATGTGAAAACATGTTGCTTTGAGTCCTGTAGACCACTGGCAACCAGTTGTTCCACTGTTCTTTCCTTCAGTAATGTTTCCACGCCTTCCCACTACTTGAGTCAGGCTGACTGATCTGTAATTTCCGCCTCCTCTCAGGAGGATAATAATGAAACTTAACAACATGGGGGTTGGGGAAAGGTGGTAAGCTGGTATCAAACAGGTTAAAGAGTAGTAGACAGAGGGCGTTGGTAATTGGAATGCTGTCAGGGGATGAAGGAGTGACCAATGGAGTGTTACAGGGACCATACTGGGTCCTGTTCTCTTCAGTGTCTTCATATGTGATATTGCTGAGGAACTGTAGGGGAAGAGCGAGTCATTTGCAGATGACTCTAAATCTGAAATAGGGTTGACACTCAGGAAGTGGTGGATAGAATGCAATGGGATATGGGGAAACTTGGAGAGTGGCCTATGGAGCTGCAGCTGGTTTTCAATGCCAAAAAGTGCGAGGTTATGCACTTAGTTCAGGGAAATGCAGGGATGTGTATAAAACAGGGTTTGCTTACAGTCACCAAGCAAGAGATGGACATTGAGGTAATCATATCTGATTATCTAAAGTTGGTGGGGCAATGTAACAGGGCAGGTGACAAAGCTATAGGAATTGGGTTTCAGGAGGAAACAAGAGGCTGTGTATCCTCTGTATTGCTCAGTAGTGAAACCTCACCTAGAGTAATGTGTACAGAACTGAGATCATAATTCCGCAAGGACACTGACAGGGTGGAAGCGATCAAGAGGAGGACTGCCAAATGGCGCATGGGTTACACAAGAATCACATGATAGGCTGGGAGAACTCAGCATGTACTACATGGAGAAGAGGCAGGCTTGAGGAGACATGATTGAGACCTGTAAGTACCCCACATGGGTAACCAATGCACAAGACAGGAGTCTCTTTCAGAGAAAAAGAGCACCAGAATATGAGGGCATGCAAAGAAGCTTGAGCAGGGGAAGTTTATTTTATTTATTTATTTAAAATTTGGTGACCAGGAAAGGCACACTGAGCCGAGCCTCATTTCCAGGTATGACTTAGGACAAGATAATATAGTAAATTAACAGTGTTACAAACAAACAATGATACAGGTTGTGGTTACAAGGCCTAAAACAGTGCTGAAACTGATAAATACAGTGAATAAAATAATCAAAATGCAAATACCAAATACACAAAGATAATACAGGCTTAGGACTGAACAAATAATAGAAACAACTTTGAATGTATAGAATAAAATTATAGTACAAGCAGAGTACACTACTCACCAGTGGGGCCTTGGGGCTTGGCGGAGTGAATCTGACTTATAGGGAGGAGCCAGTTGGTAGCATGGATGGCTAGAAGGCATTGCGAGCTCAATGGAGGAGGGAGAAGTCTAAGGAGTCTTTTGAGGGAGGAAAAAGAGGAAGAAAGTGGAGATTGAGGGAGTTTGTACCAGAGAAGTGGGAGGGGATAGGAGAAGGCAGATTGGCCCACGTCAGAATGGGTGTGAGTAATAGAGAAGGTACGTGGATCTCTGTGGTGAATGGAGTACTTAGAAGTGGGCCTTAAAAGTGACAGGAGGAAATACTACTTCTCAGACAGGTATGGTGGATGCCTGAAACTGCCTGCAATTGGAGGTGGTGGGGACGAAGACAGTGGGGGGTCATCATGCATGCATGGCGTAAGCACATGGGCATTAAGCAGAGGAAAGAGAGGAGGGAGGACACCTTAGACCGAATAGGTTCTGGGAGTAGTAATGGGAAATAGGGCATATTAGATGGCCCGCTGGTCCTTTTTCTGCTATCAAATTGTATGTTTCTGTGTTTCTATAGTATATGGATGTAGATTTTACTTATTTAATTTTTGTTAACCAGGAAAGAAGAACTAGACAATTTTGTCTATTTTCAGCCTTTTCCCAGGGAGGGGATACAGAAGGATGGCAACTGACATTGAACCAGATTAAGCTGTTAGTGGTGTTTTTAGTGAATTGGGGAAATTTGCATGGACACGAGGAAATTCACCTACTCTTTTCAAGAAGTGCCATTGAATCTTTAACATCCACCTGAACTACCACCAGAACAGGCAGATGGGACCTCGGTTTAACGTCTCATCTGAAAGATGGCACCTCAGGAGTGCAGAACCCCTCATTCTGCACTAACAGTGTCAGTATTTGGATTTTAACCCAGATGACTGGGACCCTTCCACAAGAGCAGTGTATGTTCTACCTCCTTATAAGGAATGAATACAAAATACACTGGGTCTGTTGGCAGCACAGCTTTTGAATTTTGCACAGACAGATTTTGACAGTCTTACCCAAGGAGAGACATACAGATGAGATAAAAGGATGGGCCAACACATCTGAATGACAGTGGGTCCACATATATATTCCTGCTTCTAGCAGGCCAATCAGTTGTGTATGATGTGCTGATAGAGCTATACTGCTGCTAAATAAAAATACACCAAACACCAAGACAGAGTGAAATCATTTTATTATACAAGTATGACAAACACTGTGATGAATGCTATCATTGTTTGCTTGTAATGTTCTTGTTAAACTGTTTGTTTATTCTAATGTCCAAATACTGACATTTAAAAGCATTATAAAATACTGTAAAGCTTGAAATTTTCACAGAGTTTTGCTATTTACACTGAAGAACTAATTAGCATTAAAATCAATTTAATTATCACTGTCTCCATTATGGTGAGTGTGGCACTAATGACCTAGCACTAAATTAAATTTGTGTAATTATAGCCAGCCCAGAGGTGTTGAGGTTGAGGGCACTGGGCGACACACCTCATGCCACACTGTGACCCGGCGCCCGGGAGCGGACTGGGGCAGTCAGAGGTCGGCAGAGGAAAAGAGATTGAGCATTCAGAGGACTGCTCTCTTTCTGGGTGGGTAGAGGGCTGCACCACTCCTCGGCTACCTATGAAGGAGATCAGGGCTTTGCAAGAAGGGTGTTATAATAGAGGTGCAGCTGCGTGGACATCAGTAGGTTGGTGTGCAGACATCATTGTACATCTTTGCTCCAGTAGAACCAGTACAAGAAAAAATGTGAAAATTTGTGGAGGTGACAGAGACTCCAGGAGCCAATGCCCATATCCTGAGGCTGCACCATCCATCCACCAGCTCTCCTGAGCCCCTCGACTTGACCCAGGACCATCCCTCTAATTCCAGACAGGCTGCCAGGTAGGTGGGAAGACCCTCCCAGGGATGATCCAGCAGCTAGACAAATCTGGAGGTCTGGGGAGGGGTGCACAGCAATTGTACTTCTGGAGGACGGTGGTCTCAGGCAGGGGTAAAGGCCCTGGCTGTGTGGGTACTCCCAAGAAATGTCCCAATCCTGGCGCCAGAAAACAGAATTCACACAAAAATGTGCATAATTATGGTTGAATTTCTGCTTGCACTAAAATTAATTTGCATGAAAATAACTAGTTTAACACTATAACACGTGTAGTGCCCTAGCTGTATATTGGCAATATCACTTCCTTCGTCTAAGAAGTTGACTGCCACTTTGTGCAGGCCGATTGTTAGTGCAAACCTCAAGGAGTGGAATTTATGTTTCACAGCATATGCTAGACTCTGTGCACATACACACTGATGCACTGCAGTGGCCAGGTGCACTGAGGAGAAAGCTGTAAAATGGCAGTCGTGTGTGTAATAAAGTCATGCTTGCTTTCCCTTGGCCCAAATTGACACTTGGTCCTTGGGGCACATCTGAATTGTGCCTGGGGGCCTCCTTCTTTGGCCCCACTGTGGGGAACACAGGGATTCAAGCCCCACGGATGGGGAGGTGGTAGCTGATCATGAGAAGCAGGACGATGCTGAGCAGCCATCCACCTGAGCTGAGAATAAAAACCTTCATGGGGAAAAAGAAGAATATAAAATAGTTTTCCATAGTACCATACAGATAAGCTACAGGAAATAGCAGTCCCTAAGGAAATCAGTGCACTCAGGTTGATATCATTTTAACGTGCAATATTCAGAATGATTTCCTGCAAGTGCTGTACATGTTCGTATAACTGACTATGGCAAGATAAGCCTACTAACAACAAATAAGCCTGGTACATAGGACGCTTACATTAAAGTTCTAATTAAGACCCACTGAATGTTAGACACTTTTGTGCAACAGACTTAAATATTTCAAGCCTACCTCACTTTTGTAAGACCAAGAACATATCTTAAACATGGACTTAACTGTTTGTGCAACCAGACACAGATGTTGGGGTATACAATACAAAATAATGTGCAGATGAAAATACATAATGAAAGGTGCAGAAGTAACCTGGGAATTTAGTGATAAAGATGCGCAACACAGAGTTCCCTCACATTTAAAGTATGTTTTATGTGTTTGCTATGAGTGATCACCAGTCCTAGGCTGAATTTCTAAAAGGTATCAAATCATCGCTTTTTTTTTCAAGGAGAGTCGTGAAATCTCTCTCTTGTCCAAATCTAGATTTATTATTGGTCTCTTGCAAGAACAGATCCAGATGCAAATGATTTGATACATTTTAATGGACCAACATAGATGTAACAACAAGAACAAGTGCTCATGCTCTAGCTTTGGACCAACCAGTCCTTCGACTCCTGAAGGGCTGGTTGGTCCGAAAGCTAGAGCACTTTGTTCTTGTTATTACATCTATGTTGGTCCATTAAAAGGTATCAAATCATTTGCTTCTGGATCTCTTGTCCAGAATGTTTGCTCTTGATCACAAGCAAATTGGTACCATATATGAATTTCTATTGTAGGTGTAAGGCTCGGTTGGTAGCACATCTGCTCCTGGGCCAGATCTTGAATACTGGTCCCACACATGACTTGGCTAGGTGGTGTACTTCTGCTACAAACTCCTAGCATGGTGTGTAAGGGCACAGTGGTGCTGTTGAAGAGGATCACTCTATCTTCCATCACTTATTGCAATGTGTAAGAGATGCTGTACAGTTGTAGGTTACATGCTCCACCTACCAACACCCCAGCATGGTTGATGTTGGAGGAGGTTTAAGGCTCTGAGCTGCAAATCTGGAGACCTGAGTTTGAATCCCACAGCCCCCACTTGTATACTGTGTGACCCTGAGCAAGTCACTTAACTTCCCTGTGCTCCCAGGTTGCACCTGCAAACAAGCTTTCAACTTAGTGTGCCACTCCTGGATAAAAAGGGGAGGGGAACACATGAGCATGATGTTTAGAGGGCAATGTGTTCTGGCAGTGCCCAGAGAGAACTCTGGAAAGCGCCATCTACCTACAGCCCAGCACAAAGAATGATGACATTTTACTGCTGGAGATTTTAGTGATAACCTTGAAATGCTCCATTTAGTGACCATAAAATATTCTAACATGCTTGGTGGGAGTACTGGACTGGCCCTCCAACTAAATGGGGGAAGGGCAGTGTGTCTCCCTAATCTTTAACAGGCAGCCCCTAGTAAGTGAGTATTTTGCACTCATGAACACTTAGTACTGGTTATATAAGGCTGACAGATGGGATTTTGTTTTAAAAATCAATTATCAGAGAATATTGTTTTCCTTCATTATACAAACAAATGCCACAATGTTGACTGTATTCCTATACAACAATAACATCAGTCAAACAAAACACTTGTCTAACTGAAAATAAACAGCCTCACAGCTATCACCACCAAAAACTTGATTCCAGATATTGAAAAGGGTAACCTAGGAGGACTGGGAAGGTTAAGTAACTTGCTTAGAGTGGCAGTGTATGCAAGTAATCAGACCCAGATCAGCTGGATTTACCAAACTCATTCACAGCTCTTACATACTCTAGCCTCTAGCAATATACTGCCACCCCAGAGTTAACATGAGGTAAACTTGTTAACCCAGTAGGTAAGCAGTAGGTAAGGCTAGGGGATATTGGAGTGTATTAGTAGGGGTATCACAAGTCTTAAGAGGGAGGTAATAACCTTTACAAGACACTGGTTAGGCCCCATCTGAGTACTGCATGCAGTACTGAGGCCACACCTTCACAAGGACATTAACAAAATGGAGGCAGTCCAGAGAATGGTAACCAAATGGTGTAGGGACTGCTTCAGAAAACATATGAGGACAGATTAACGAGATCAATATGTATACCCTAGAGCAAAGGAGAGAGAGGTGATATGATTGAAACATTCAAACACCTTAAGGGCATTAACAAGGTGAAAGACTCTAATATGTTTCAGTATAAGAAAAATAGCAGGACAAGGGACACAGCATAAGATTAGAGAGAGGCTGATTAAGGGTAATGTGAGGAAGTTCTTTTTCACAGAAAGGGTGGTGAATGCATGGAACAGGCATAAGGGAGCAATACAGATGAGTATGAATAGATAGGCCATTGACAGAGTACAGGCCTATGACACATTCATAAGGCAGAAAAAATGGGCAGACTGGATGGGCCTTGCGGTCCTTATCTGCCGTCAACTTCTATGTTTCTAAATAAATACCAGTTGATGTATGCAACTGCAAGTAATCAGACCCAGGTTAGCTGAATGTACCAAACTCATTCACAGCTCCATACTTACTCTAGCCTGTAAGCAATACTGCCACCCCAGAGTTAAAATGAGAGTAAACTTTTTAAGATAAATACTAATTGAAAATAAACAGCACAACTATCACCAACACAAATTTCTTGCAGATATTAAATAGATATTTGGAGAATGTATAATATGCCAATTTGCTCACTGTTTTTTTCTGTCCCATATGACTCTCCCAATACCTAGTCAACCATCAATGAGATTGCAGTCAACAAAATGCGGTTCTGGGAGATGTATCAACACACTTTCACTGTACAGCACTTGACCCATGACAGTCAGCTCAGTAAACCATCACCAGGACTAGCAGGGCTCCTTCTTGAGCATTAGTCTAGTCTGGGAAGAAAGCCTTGATTGGGAGGGTTTCGCCCTCTCAGCTCCTGAGTTGACTAACATGGCCCCATCCCATAGGGAGAGCCACTAACCAACCCACCATTGTTAAGTATTCCATTTCACTACAGTACTACATTTACATTTACTGTTGCTCCACTAACTAGATATACTAAGCTCCCCTTCATAATCAGACATTGTTTTAAAAAAAAATAATAAATCTAAATGGAGCAATGGCATACCTGCAGTCTGTGTGAACGCTAGTGAAATGGGTCCAAATATTCTTGCTGCAGTGATTATTCATCCTGTCCTGGCAGGGGACTGCTCTGGCCTCTGGCCACTGATCGACTGCCATCTGCTGCTCGGCTGCTGTTCCTGACCTGGTTATTGGCCTGCTGGGCCCCGATAATCAACCGACTACTGGGAAGCTCCACAATCAGCGTTCGGCAATCAACCATCCATCCTGTTGTCCTGGCTCAGGCTGGCACTAATGTCTCAGTGTAGCACTGCCACTAGCAGCAGCGATTAGTGAAGCTCAAAGCACTCAACCTGCTCAGACTCATATCGCCATCCCAGTCCCAGTCTTCAGACCATGGCCAGACTGGAGTCCTCAGAACTGAACAATCCAATTCCTGAGCGAACCTGGGAAAATAGAAAAATGCTCTGCTTGCTAGTCACTGCTCTGTTGCTCCTCTGGTCTGAGTCCCAACTCAGATGCGCTGCTGCTCCTTGCTTTCTCTTGTCTCCAACTCCACCCAGCTTGTTCGAATCTTGCAGGGCCTAGTGTGGTGTTGTGTGTCCAGTGTCCTCCTTCAGACCTGCCAGATTTAAAGGGTTTAGGTGGACCTGAGGGGGAACAAACATTCAAATAAGGCGCACAAAACTTTCAGTTGCCTCTCTCTGCCTCTTGTGAGGACATCACCGTGGCCATCCCCAGACTAGCAAAATCACAAAGAGCTAAGCGGAGGAGACTGTCAGCGACTACCGACAAGCAGGGAATGCCCGGACCACCGACTTAACTGCGAAAGGATAGAACAAATAATCAAATTACAACAACAATAGACACATCTGGCTGTCGGGCCAGTGCAGTCACACCCTCCTCACCCCTTGTGCTTCAGTTGCTTGGGGTTAGGGTACAAGTCAGAAACTGCAAAAAAATTTACAAAAACAAAAACGGCTTCTCGGGTGGGGAGAGCAGGCCCCACAGAGCTCAGGGCCTGGTACAAAAGTCCGATTGTCCCCCATGACAGCGCTCTGGGAAGGGTGCCAGAAATCTTACACCTAGAGTGGCATGGCCAGCACTTTCAGTGACATACCAGGCTTATCGCATGCCGGTCAAGGTACCAGAAAACCAGCACCCGAAGTGGCATGCATTGAGACATGCAATGTCTATAAAATTATTTTTAAACCATTTAATGTTAAACTAAGTAGTGATAGTTCAAGGATGGTCAGCCTGAACAGAATGTCAAACCTCCCCTATAAACAAGGTTACACTTTGGACCAGCTGAGATCGATTGTGACCACCACATCATGTCAGATCTTTAAGGGAGGTCCAGAACGACTCCCAAGCCAAATAAAGCAACAATGGCATCAATTTTCTCTATCAGTTTTAATCAGGAGTGCTGTTCTTGTGTGTTTCCATGTTCCAGAAGTATAGCACCTACAGCGACATATCATGCAGTTACAATGGTTGCCTATCTAGGTGTCATAAATACAGCACCTACAATGTCTGGCATGCACTTATAGTGACATGCCAATCCAGGTGCTAACCTGACACCTGGAGCAACAAGAGCATGTTTTTCGTTGTTGTTTTTTCTGTGCCAGTTTTCATCAGGAGTACTGTTCTTCAGTGCACATACATGTAAATGCAACCATGAAATGGCAATACACAGCATAATAAAATTCACTTGAAGTCAATGCAGGATTTACTGTCTCTCATTTCTGAGTATAACCACTTGGCGATAACATTCAATGTAGACATTACAACTCACATAGTGTAACCATATTACAGCCTGGTGCTCTTTTAGAAATATAGCAGAATATAGAAAAATACTCTATCGGAAAGCACTGGTCCACTGACTGTGAACAGATTCAATATTCTAAATAGATTGCATGGTAATATTTTGCAGTTTCCTAAACAACCCCGCACTGAGACATAAGACCATCAGGAGAATATAAACAGCTAAACATGTTATAAATACAAGCATAAAGCTAACTTGAAATGCAATAGTATTCATACCTTAGGTTTCAACATGGTAACTGAAACAAATCCAGTGTTCACTAATGCTGCATCTCATTAGGGCAAATGGTGAACTATTATGGTCAGATGGCTCAATGTTTAAAAAGAAAGGGTTCAGGGGTGTGGCTCCACATTTTTGTTTGTTTGTTTTTTGTGAACCATTTTTCTGGCTCCAGTGAACCAGGGCATCTCTGGAGTACCCACTCAATTGACGCCTATACTCCCATCCTAAAACTACTGTCCCTGGAGCACCCCCACCCCAAACTCATGGACTCGCTCAGGCCCCTGGATCACCCCCACCCCCCACCTGCCTGGCATCCTTTCTGCAATTAGAGGAGCGGTCCTGGGTTGGATCGAGGAGCCCTGGGAGGACCAGTGGAGGGTTGGTCTGGTGGTGGCGCCGGTTCCTGGGTCTCTGTCGCCATCCTGGTCCTCTGGGGGTTTCTGCTTGTTGGTTTCCCCTCAGTGCATGGATGTGCAATGACATCAGCGCACCTACATGCAGATGTCTGCTGTCGCTCCACCCATAATCTTTTGGCATGCGCTCCCACAGGGTCTCTGATCTCCATCAGGGCTACTGGGAGCGAGGCATACCCTGATACCTATCCTGGAAGGGAGAGCAGTTCTCCGGATGCTCGATCCTCCCTCCCTCCCTGCTGACCCCTGATGACCCGAGTCCACTTCCGAACCTGGGTTGCTGGCATGGCACAAGGTGTTGTGTCCAGCATCTCAACCCTGAGCACCACTGGGCCAGCTGGTCCCTTGGTTGACCAGATTACCAGGCCTCCAGGTGGAGGGCAGTTTAAACTTCTCAATAACACCAGCATGGAAATCTAACATGGGTAGGAGCTTTGCCATACTTATTCACTCTATTCCAGCCAACACTGAAGACAAGAGCCATAATAACATTCAAAAGCATTTATAGTGTAGAATAAAACTTTATATATTAGGACTGCACACGTAATCACCAGTACGTTAAAGGTCTCTGTTGTTTCATATCCATCTGCACTGTCAGTTCTTCCAAAACCTCATCTTGAAATAACCACAAGTGCATTTTAAATCAAAGGGAGTGGAGAACCTCAGTATAGAAACATAACTCAATCCCATTGTTCCATGTTTATGTGAACCCAGTTCACATACCTTCACCATAGAGTCAATTATGTACAGCTAGTAAGTCTTGCTTAATGCTGATATTCTCCCACCAGTGGTCCAGTTCAGCTTCCACGTCTTGATTTACAGGTGGGAATTTATCTGCAAACTCACCAGCTGCCTTGGCATCTATGAAACTGTACATCTTATCTTGTAGGGTAAATTGTAGGCACACTGGGAATTAAATTCTATAGACTATGTCAGCCACTTTCAGTTTTGATGCAATTCTTTCAAAAGTCTTACAATGTAGCCGGGTAGCATATAAACAGTCATAAAACAATAACATTTTGCTCTCCCCAACATCACAGGAACTGCATCCCAAGCCTCCCACAAAACCTGGTCTCTTATACAGAAGTTGTAGTCATTAACAGTATGGTGTAGGCCCCCTTCCTGCGTTGTAGCTCTGTAGGGTATATAATCCTAAAACCTTTACAACAGGAACTGCATGGCCAAGACCAATTGCCTCAGGAGCCACCTCTCAGGAAAGTATTCTGTCCCTCTGGGACCCCAACAGTATTTTATTTGCTGACCCTGTCATATTTTCTAATTGTTCCAAATGGCTACAGACCAGCTCTTGCTCTTTCACCTGTGTAGCTGTCATGGTGAGTGCTCTCCCAGCAATTTTGCTATTTTATGTTGCTTGCACGCATGTGCAAGAAACACAGTGCCATCATCCAAGTTTTCGGAGGTGTGGCAGCCTCTTCCAATTCAGTCAGTGTGTTTGCAGCGGCCGCAGTTCTCCAATCGCTGCTGGAGCTGTCTATGACAGCAGTCTCAATGCAGTGGCGCGCAGGCTGAAAGGGGAGCTACGGTTCAGTGAGCAGCGATAAGATATCTCCTGCTCTCGCGCATTCCCCCACACACACACACACACACACACACACACACACACACACACACATACTGCGTGCTCGGCCCCCCACACACTGTAGAGCAGCCGACGGGTGCATAACTTCGCCGGGCTGTGCCAAGCCCCCAAAAACTGAGTTGCACATGCCACTGTGTCCACCCCAGCGTGGGCAACACATGGCATAGCAGACAGGGTGCCCAATCCCCATCAGCTCCATGGCCCCCCAAACGGTATTCCTTGTGCCACGCTGGAGCCCACCCCAGCATGGCAAATGTCCCAATGCCGTCCTCCTGTTTTACAAACAAAAAAACCTGCAACACAAAAACGGTCCCTTGCTGTCTGGGGTCCCCCATCCGTGCCTACCTACTGCACGCCCGCCACCTCTACCCCATACTTACTCTCCGACTCGGAAGCGACGTATCTTCGTGGACCAGGAACACATCTGCACTCTTCAAAGCCGACCACAAACTGTGGAAATGCTGGTAAGCTGTATAATGTAATAAATAGGGTTTTTCAACTTTTGCGTATCTCAGGCATTTTTGAATTTTTCACCAAATTTTTCAACATGGAGTTTTAGAACCCCTTCTCATGAATGCTCACTGTCATGGCATTAATCGGGCCTGAAGTGTGATTTCGAGTCACTGCGTGAAATCACCTTCGCCACTGATTAACAAAATGACACTGCCAGTGTTCATAAGGTGGGCTCTCAAAAGCCCTATGTTGAAAATTTGATGAAAAATCACCAAAAATATGACTGTTTCACAGTAATGCGTTAGCAGATCTCACGAAACTGTAAGTTCGATTTTCAATATTCTCACTCCAGATTTTCAACATTGTCATTTTACCACACTTCCTTATGAGCAGATAGCTGTCATTTTTCACATCTCGCCCAAAACGTGTTTCCACCCATGTAGCGCATAATGGTGCAGTCAGTGTGCTAAATCACTGTATGGGACACATTAAGAAAATCACAGTGACACTGTTCATGAGCAGAGGTCTTAAATGGCTATGTTGAAAATTTGGTGAAAAATTCCAAAATGACTGTTTCATCGAGCTCATGCTTATGCAGTTCCTACGCACGCCGTAAGTTTGCAAATTTTCAATATTTCACTTCACTGACTTCCAAATACTCTTCACAGCACATACAAGCAAGCAACATTTGGCATTGACAAATGCTTGCTTTTATTGTCACTATTCACAAAATGTTCCCACAAAATATTTCCCTGGCATCTGCCTGCCTGCACCCCCAAGAAAAACACTGTTGATCATGAGTGCGCAGGGCTTAGGAAGAGAGATCATTGCACTAATGATGCCTCGCAGAACTTTGAAAACCATAGTACTGAGATAAATGTCATGTTGTCACATTATTTACATATTATTTACATATTTCTCCTCCTATTACTTATTACTGAGGTCATTTGCATGAAACAGCCTATTTGTGCCCTCAGATATGGTATATTCTAGTGCTTATTCCTCACCTGAAGTCATAATTCTCTGCTTGTGACATTACAGTCATTTACTTGGCAGCTGATTGTGATGTCATAGCACAGGATTATGTCATCAAGTAGGCAGTAAGGTTGTCAGAGCAGAGAAGATCAAGTTTATGCACATTTCTTCAGTAATTAATAATGTGGAGCAGATATCTACTGTATATACAATGAAAACACAAGTAGAATTTTATTAGTTGACCGTGCCCTTGATTCATCACCAAATGACCATTACAATATAGAAAATGATTTAAAACTGACCCTATAGACTATAATGGAGCCACGTCCCATGCTCTCCCTAGGATTGTGTCATAACTTGGCTGGCGTAGGGATAGGGCGTGGTGGCTCTTAACACCGGAAGTAGGAGTGATCCGATAAAAGTAGATTTACTGAGTGTACAGCATTTTACCTAATGGAATATTTTGCCATATCTATACAGTAACAGTATTTTCCTGAGATAAGGCACTGATATATTACAATAGGTGCACATGGCACATGCTGAGACTGGTAAGTCTCTTTAATTGTGCATGTTTGCATGCGGTTCACATACACAAAGTGAACCTAAGCGAACCAGGTCGAAAAAGCAAGTCAGGTTCGCATGCTGCAAACTTGACATGTGTGCAGCAGGTAAACTGGTATAAACATAAAAATCATTTCAGGTTTGCGTGTTGCACACTTGACATGAGTGCAGCAGTTAAGCTGGTGTGAACATCTTTAAAAACACATCAGGTTCACATGTTGCATGCTTGCCATGTTTGCAGCAACTAGCTAGTGCAAATCTCATCTAAAAAACACATCAGTTTCTAGCTCTCATACTACTGCTAGCAATTAGAGCCATTAAAATTCATTTTCATTGATTTTCTATTAAAATTAGGTAAACTCATTAATTCTGGTCCTTTTGCAAGTTGTTTAATGGCTTCTGATTTTGTCATTAAATTGCCATTAATTTGTAAAGTATTGTTTGCTTACTGCATTAGATGCTTAGGATAATATAGTCAGCCAACATCCCCATTCCAGATGAGCAAAGAGGGGCCCTTGGTGTTGTGAAGCCTGACCTTTTGTTTTGGGCATACAAATCCCTTATGCATATTTAGTGCTAAACGTGAATTTCTCCATGACTGTTGTGGCTCACTTACTTTGCTTTTGTCATTCTAAATGGAGTGTATACACTATGGCCATGCTCAGCACTCTTTGTGCTGAGTAGTGTCTTGAAGCACGCACTCAGACCCTCACATTATAACACTGAAATGTGGGACATGGACACTCAAAATGAGGGGCAATTAAGGAAACTAACCCTCACAATGACTAGGACACATCCTGCAACATGGAGATACAGTAGCTCAGAACACAGTGGAAAACATTCTATTTACTTGCACAGATAGCACCTGAGAATAAAACAGGGGTGCCATTTAGTTAGGGCAGAGGGGGGCAGTTGCCCTCCCCAAACATTCATGCCTAGGTTGTTCTTATGGTGTGGCAATAATGGCATTAAATTTGGATTTCATCTTTTCCTCAATAAGTGTCCCCCAGGCCAGTGTGCTACATGCTGCAGGTGCACCTGACTCGACTGTGTCTGTATAGTGTTGTCCACTCTTCACCTATTAGCAGTATCACCACCACACATGATGTGGAGGAGTTCCAGCCAAGCAAAAGAACATGAGTCATGTGGAGTAGGAAACTCTTTCCCGCCACAGAGTAGACAGGCTGCACACTACAGCTTGAGGTGTTGGTGAGCATTGAATTCTCAATAGCAGTGATGTGGTGGCATATTTTGTTGGTCTACTCTAGTGAGTCTTCATCTCCCTGGTGACTTTAGAGGCAGAGGGTGAGCTACAAGCTAACTCAAGACCAGGCTACCTACTTACTCTACTAGGCTTGCATCACAAGAAAACAGCACAAGCCCCGGCAGCAAGCTAGGCCTAGCAGTAGTGGTGATAGTGGTGTGGGTGGCCTTCTCAGGCTTTGATCAGTGTAGTGCAGCAGCAGCCATGGCAGCAGCCAAGCAAGAAGCAAGAAACACAGGTTGGGTGGGTTTGTTGGTGAGGTGATTTAGTCACGGATCATGTTGGGGACCTGAGATGGTCAGTTCTAGCATCCAGCTTCGTGCAGAAGGATGGAGGAGAGCAGACTGAAAACTGGGCTGGTGGCACAATTGGCCAGGCTGCAGGGTCTGGTACAGATGGCCAGGTAAGTAAATGTGAATAATTTTTTTTACAGAGGGATGGGGAAGGAGGAACTGAAACTGATGTGTTTTTCACGTTTCTTGCGCCTTTGGGTGGCTTCACAACCTATATGGGTGGGTATTGAATGAAATGGCATTGGGGAGACAAATTGGGAAACATTTTTTTTGGGGGGGTTAAGAACTTTAGCTAGAGAAAATTGGTTAGTAACTGGGTGGGTTTAAGCTCAAAACTGATGTTCTGCTCCAGGGTAAAGACAGATGAATCTTATACATTTGAATTTTTCCTGATTTGCATATCACTTTTCAGTTACAACAAATAAGTTTTACCTTTTGGAGACATTCTAGAGCTTGCCACCTGGGGCTAACTAGCACCTAGAGATGGGCGAAATCTACAAATTTTGTTACACTGAATATTTCGTGAAAATTTGCACATTTGTGAAATATTTTGCAAGTGCAAAATGTGAAATTCCACATGAGCAAAATGCAGAATTTTGTCCATGAAATGGGAAGAAATTTCACCACTTGTGAGTGGAATTCTGCCATTAATGGGCAAAATTCCACATACCATGGTGAAATTCAGATTTCACACCTGAAAATATTTCGCAGCATGCACAAATTTCTCAAAAATATTTAGTGCAGTGAAATTCGAGATTTTGCCAGTGAAATTAAATTTTGCTGCATCTCTACTAGCACTTGGCCTCCAAAGTTGTTGGCCCCCGCTGAAATTTGAAATGGCGCCCGCCATAATGTCTAAATTTACAGGACATCCACTGTGTGAGCAGTATGTTTTCATGAGGGATGGATGAGGAGCAGAGCAGTTTTCAGGGTAAATGAGGGCTGTCCCTTGCATTCAGGGACTGTTGAACAGTATGGTATGCACGGACTATTGAGCCCCACTATAGTCAGGCATTTGAATAGGAGCAATGGCACATATCCGCAGGAAGCAAGGGCATGCGGAAGACATGTCCAAGAAAAGGCAATAGAGAATCATAGGCATCTGGAGTAGCAATGAGAAAGGAGATTGCAGCATGGAGCTGCAGGACTGAAGATCCAATGAGGTACAGCCAGAAGGCAAGCTATCACAATGATGTGCAGGAGCACAGGAAGAGGTGGAAGACAAGCAGCAAGGAAGTCCAGGAGTCTGTCGGACTGGAGCAGAGGTGAAGACTGAACAAGCTGGCAGGGTCCAAATCCAGAACGTGAGAGGCCAAGGCAGGAACAAGTACATCATATCCAAGGAAGTGCAGGATCTAGTCGGGTGAGGTAGGATATTGAAGGCAAAGAGATAGTGGTCCCATTCCTGAAGGAACGTGGCAGCCAGGTGTCAGGTATACAATGCAGTTGGTTGAAATAGTAGATTGAAGGCAAATGGGGAATACTGGTCTTGCTGCCCAAGGGAATGTGGCAACCAGGTAGCAGGTAAAGAATGCAGTTGGTTGAAACAGTAGATTGAAGACCCAGGCTCCCATCTCCGGTAGTAGTGGCGAGCTAACCTTCACTCAATGCCACACCAGGCAGATTATAGAGTTGGAGACTGTGGAAAGGTGACAAGGAGTATAACTGGTTGAGAACATGCTCTCATCCCTGTAGACAGGGGAAGCTTACCTGCACTGCATGCCTCAGTAGGCAGAGTTAGGGAAGAGACAGTTGGACTGCTGATATGGGCTGAGCGAGGAAAGAGGAACTGACAGCTGAGTAGTAGGAGGCAGGTAAAACAGAAGAATGAAGGAGATGGTAGTAAGCAAGAAGTTAGAGGACAGGTGGAAAAGGAGTGCTGTATATGCCATTAAGATAGATATAGGAGGATGCAGTGAAGGGCATGCAGCACAGTAAAGGAATGCAAGGAACATTCTAAGGCTGGGAAGCTACGAGGTTAAAGAGGAATGAAGGGATGACTGAAAGCCAGGGAGGAAGAAAGCAGGGTAAAATCATAACTACACAAAGCATGCTCCAGCTAATTTGAGCCATGATGCCCCAGTGTGACACCACAGTCCCCGATCGTGGAAATAACAGGAAGCCAGCTGAGCAACCTGGACCAAACAGCACAGCAATGGGGAAGGGCAGGAATCACCAAAGAGGCTCCAGTACTGGCAAGGTCCCAGTAAAGGCCAAGCTGTAGGTATAATGGGGAGCAGGAAGGTGAAACAGATTACTGTAGGGACAAGTAAGGGGAACACCAAACAAAAATGAACGGAGGAGAAGGAGCACCAATAGCAGCAGTACTGTGGGAAATACTATGAGGGACACAGGAGAGGGAGCCAGCTGAGTGTTATAGTGATTTGGGAGCTAGATTTCATGAAGTACAAGGGGAGAACAAGGCAACTTAGGAATGACAGACTGGGCAGGGTATATGAATACTGGGACTAAAAATGGTAAGGTAGAAGTAGCATGGGGACGGGCATAGACTGATAAGGAAGGTGCATGCAACAGGTAGCAGAATGGGGAACACGAGAATTGCAGGCTCCATGAGAGGGTCAGAAGTAGAGCCAGACCGATGCGGAGAAGGTGGAGACAGAGTGCTGGTGCGAGTGAGAAATCCCAAAAGAAAACATAGAGGAGAGAGGGACAGGGCCATGAATGAGGGACGGGAGAGGGAGCAAACTAGAAAAGGAGAATGAAGACTTTTTGTTTTTGTTTTTGTTTTGTTCATTTGGTAGGCAAGGGAGGTTGAGGAAGGAAGGGAACCAGGAGGACTAGGGAGGGTGCAAGAGGAGGGTATGGCCATAGGCTGCAATGGGAAACAAAACAGAGAAGGAACAGGTGCAGTAGAGTGGATAATGATGAGAGAATGAATAACAGAAAGAAAAAGGGTTAGAAAGCCAGAACAGGGGTCTGGACTGCAGTGATTGCTGGTGTTTCTTAGTTTTATTTGGAAGAGCTGAGGCCAAATGATAGTTTCATATCTGGAAGATTTCTCTTTAAGGGGACCTGTGATTCAGAGATGCTGCACATGCAGTGACTGTAGGGAAGGGTCAGTTCTAATCTATTACCAAAAGGCCGAGAGAGAGGCTGGATGAACTGTCCACTTGATGACTTGGCCAGGAAACCAAAATGAAAGCACCAGGACAGGCAGCACCATCCTCAAGGCCAGATAGAGTCTGAAAGCCGAAAGGCATCCGGGTAACAGTGTACTGCAGGGAGCCCGTGGAGCTGAAGCAGAGTGGTAGGAACTTGGGACTGTGCCGGGAAGGAACATGATCCCAGGAGCTTGCCATGGGCAACAAAAATGTGGGACCAGAATCACTGGCAGATGAGGAGAATGCCGGCTGCAGTGTAGGAGCAGCACAGGGTGGAACAAGATCCTGCTGGCGAACGACATGGCGGAGAGGGACAGGACTGAGCAGCTGAAAGTCAGGAACAGTAGCACACCATGAGGCAGAAGGAACAAGCCCAAGGGAAGGAACAGCGAGGAGTGATGGGATGGGAGTGAGTGATGGGCAAATAGCTGGAACCTGGGGCCAAGGGAAGTGGGGTGGGGAAAAGCCTGGGAGGGCAAAAAGGGAAGAAGCACAAGGAATTGGGGGAGAGAGAGAGAAATGTAAACCATAGAGAAATGAGAACGAGAGGGGGTGCGGGCAACACAAAACAAGCGCAGGTGAAAAGCAGAAGGAATGAGCACTGGAGAGGCAGAGGGGTGAAGTGGTAGAAAGGCACACAGGAAGGGAAGGAGGCTTAGCCCATGAGCTACACAGGAGCCTAGCACCTGCAGAGGGGTGCAGTTCACAACGTGCTTGCCGGGAACTGCCATGGAGGATGGCCTTTATTGGGATGTGGGAGAGCTATTCCCACATTGAACCTCGGCCTTAGCCCTCCCAATATGAGTTAGGAAATCTTGCCCCCATGCCATCTTATGACCTGCTTAACAAAGCATCAGGCTAGATCCGTGACTCTTGAATTCTTAGCCTTTCTCAAACTCAGTTTATCATGTATCAGCTTTAACTTTTCATTTAGTTATTGACAGGTCCAACAAATTACATCAACTACAATTGCCACTCCTACACTTCCTGGTGGCAGGTCTTCCTGAACTACTCCCACTGGCATCATATTCCAGCTCACCACTCCCAGCAGTAGCAGCACAACTCCATCTCCGATGACACCTACAACAACTTTCATATTATCAGTCATTGCCAACAAGCTCAATATGGTCAGTTGTGCCAGTTTTAACTTATAGCATACAAAGTCGGTATAAGGTAAAGAAGACTGATCCCAGTAAATATGATACCTGACATTTAATGTCTGTTCTTTCTTTTTATTTTTATGATTTTTAAGCAAAATTAGATTCTTTGTCTTGGTGGGTATAACCATAGAATTTGAAAATCAATGGGTAAAGACTTCAGAAGGAATACAGTAGTGGGCTGCAGGTAAAGCAGAGATGCTTCGGCTCACAGTAAACAGCTCAATATTTCTATTACAGACTATGACTTGGTCGTGTATAGTGCTGTATCTGACACTACTCTTAAAAGGATCAACACAGCACTAAAGAAACCTGTAGGCTAATAATGGATGCCCACCGACTCACCCATACATGCGACTTATATGCTCAGACCAATGGCTACATCTATAGGGCAGGATGAAATACTGAGCCTGTCTTCTAGCTAAGAAAACCTGCTAAGGATTAACCCTCCAGCCATTCAGAACCTCCTTAATCTAATGACCAACCCTCACTGGATTCATGGCAAGTCTAGTCAGTCCTATTAAGTCCCTTTCTGCCTCACTTCACAAGTGCAACGGTCCTTGCATACCACGTGCCCAGTTGGTTAAATGCCTCCCTGCGACATTTTGGTGAACCAAAGCTTGGCTCATTCAAGAGCAAACCTCACCAACATCTCACCACACTTAGCAGCTGTGACTGCCTTCCCTAAGTAGCATTACTCCCAGTCTTAAGAGTAACCTCCACCAACACCTCACCACAATTAGCAGCTGTGACTGCCTTCCCTAAAGTAGCATTAGCTCCCTAGCCTCAAGAGTAAACTCCGCAAACACCTCACTGTGCTTAGCAGCTGTGACTGCTTCCCTAAATAGCAGTTACTCCCAGACTCCCTACATCTTCACCATGCCCTCCCTCCTACCCTTCTTCCGCTCTGTACCACCCTCTTTTCCTCTCCCCGGCCTACCTACTCCTCCTTTCAGCTACCCTACAACCTGACAAGATCAACTCTGGCTGATTCATCATTGTCTGCAATAATGTACATATCTACGCTGTTTTATTAGGTTTTCTGAATTGTATGTCTGATCGTATCGTTGATGTGGGATCTTTGTAAACTAGCTTCTAGCTCAAAGGTATTGTAATCCAAGGATTAAATAAATAAATCAATAAGGTGGGAGGGATATACGCCTTCAGGTCACCAATTACTAGTGACTTACTGTGGCTCATTCTGGACTGTGGTGATCTTAGTGTGTTTTGTAGACTGTTACACCACAAACAGTAATCCACAGCAGATACCTGCCTGCTAAGGCATATTCCTGTCTCCTCTGCACCTGTGACTCCAGCTTTTGAACCATCCAACCTTTTTCTCACTTTCTCCTGTTCCCCACCCACTTGCCTTTGATTCCATAATTCTGGGCTAACTATGCTTCTGGCCTTCAGTCTGCCCTGTATTTAGTGTGGTGCATAATATATGCACTATAGTACGTATTGTTCAGTGTATCTATGTACGAATCCACATACTATTCATTTTATTAGTGTGGATTCCATACTGCTGTTAATTCATATGGAACTTCTCAATTAATCTCCTTAGTTGGACTACCTATGTGTTTTGTATAATTGCACTTTGGATGTTTGTAATGTTTCTATGTTTGTACTCCCATCCTCCCCAACCCCCCGCCCCTGGTCACACCTGTAAACGAGCCTTGGCTCAGTGTGCCTTTCCCAGTTACCAAAGTGTTAAATAAACAGTACCTGCCACAAGTAAACTATAGTAATTATTCATTGCTGACCTCAACGTGTTTTTACACCCCATTTAAGATCTGCTTTACCCCATGATAATTACTGAAATGGGAGCTAATGTGGTTTGGCCAAATTCTACAAGCAAAACTGAGTTATGGGCTCCAACTTGAAGCTGAATCAAAGATGAAATGGCCCACTGCTCTCACCCTTAGATCCCAGAATGCTTACTGTGATAACCAAGCATTTGTCAATGCCGAATGCTCACTTGCAGGTATTTGCAGTGGTGTTTGGTACTGGTACTGGCATCAGAGGAGAAAGGAGGCAACAGGAGAGCAGCAGGTGCTGCATGATGGAAGCTGTACCATAAATGGTCCCAGGACTGATCCCAGAGGTACCCCGCTGGTCACCCCCTTCCCGGATTGGATCCCATTACCACCCCTCTGCCTCCTATCCACAGCCAGTTTCTGACCGAGTTTATCAGCTTGTGCCCCATGGCCAAACTACCCATCTTGTTAATCAATCTTCTATATTGGACATTGTTGAGGGTTTTGCTGAAATCAAGATAGGTGACGTCAACCGTCCCTCCTTGATATACTTGGTTTCCAGCCCTAATGCCCACACATCACCTGCGAGAGACTGACAGGTGTTGGGGGTGTGCCTTTGGTCATCAGCCATAACACTATGCCATTCCACCACTCTCACCTCGTAGACACCCGACAGGCATCGCGTGTGTGCCTTAGGTCTTCAGCCCCAATGCTCAACCCAATCCATTAGGAAATAAGCTGAGATGGGGTGAACGTTAGGTCCAAAGACCCCAGGCACACCCTGATGCCTGTCAGTGGCTGCAGGATGGGGTGGGTGAAATGGGGTGAGATGAGGCCGATGACCCCAAACACACCCTGATGCCTGGCAGTCTCTACAGGGTGGGGAGGTGGGGTCTTACAGTTGGAAACCCTAGTGCCATGGGTATTTGTTGGTATTTTTACTCCAAATTTTCAGACTAGGTTTTTGGGACTCCATCTCTTGAACAGTGGCACTATCATTTTATTATCAGTCCCAAAAGGTGATTTAACGCAGTGACTGTGCCATACGGTGCCACAGGTGCGAAAACACATTTTGGACAGGACATAAAAATGACAGCTGTACTGTTCATGAGGTGGTGTAAAAACTGGCAATACTGAATATTCGGAGGAAAATATAAATTTGCCAAAGTTACATGCATGCATAGTGAAATTTCAACGACCGCATGTAACTCAGGTGTTATGGGGTATTTTTTATCAAACTTCAACATGGTATTTTTAGATTCACCTCATGAACAGTGACACTATGATTTTGTTAATCCATCCCAAAAGTTGATTTTGCACAGCAACTGTGGCATTCTGAACCACAGGTGCATAACACGTTCGGGCAGCATGTGAAAATGACAGCTGTACTGTTCATGAGGAGGTGTGAGAAAATCGCAATGTGGAAAATATAGAGTGATAATATTAAAATTGGTGAAGTTACAAGCGTGCATAGAAACTGCACAATGCACACTCGTAATGAGGTCATTTTGAGGTTTATTTCACCAGATGGGCTTTTGGGACCTCCCTTCATGAACAGTGATACTGTCATTTCATTAATTGTCATAAAGGTGATTGCGCTAATGACCGCAAAATCACCTTTCGGGACAGAGTAACAAAATGACAGTGCCAGTGTTCATGAGGTGGGTACTAAAAGGCTATATTGAAATTTTGGGGCAAAAATTCTAAAATGGCTGGGATATCAGCATAGGTTGAAACCCCATTGACAGACATTATACGGCACTTACCTTGATTCTTCAGTTCGTGGTTTGTCTTTGAAAAGTGCAGACATGTCCCGTCCAGAGAGGATCACAGCTGCTGACCTCCAGAGGTAAGTATGGAGTAAGGGGTTTGTGGAGGGAAATGCACAGCTGGAGGGCCAGGATGAGGAAGGGGATGAGGAAATGACAAGGACCATTTCTTTTTCAGGTATTAAATGAAAAATGTTGGGGAACTGTTTTCATTTTACAGGAAACATAAACATAGACATTGACAACAGATAAGGACACTTGGCCCACCAGTCTGGCCATTTCTAAAGGGGGTATAGATAGTGGGGATACTGGGAGTGGGCTTCCAGTGTCCCCAGTGACAGTGCTGGTTTTATTTATTGCCAGCATAGGGGATTGGAAAGCACCCACAATGTCGGCTTTAACAGAAAGCCGCACCATGGCCAATGTTGAGGTGGGGGCAGAGAAGCCAGCAGCTGAAGAGGGAAGAGAGCTGCAACACAGCTAATGTTGAAGTGGGGTCGAAGCGAGCACTGGAAGAGAAAGCCATACTGCAGCTAATGTTGAAGTCTTTGGGAGAGGTCAGAGAAGCAAAGATGGGAGAAAGAATACAGCAGTCAATCTCCAGCCATGCACATTAGTGTGCCATCTAATGTGCATGGCTGGATTCAAACAACATGAAGTCTTGCTGTATTCTGACTATTGCAGTTAGCCCCAGCACTAAAACTGCCGTGGAGAGTCGAGGGTTAATTTCTATACAGATCATAGAACATTGAGCTCGAGCTCGTTCAGACCTCTGCCTGCTCCACTTTGAAGCACAACAGTCAGATTCTTTACTTCACCTAACTGAATGGTCGCTCTGGAGATTTCTCCTTTGCTTGCGGTTCGAAAGTCAATTAAACTCCCTGATTTTACTGATTATTTTGCAAGTTTCCATTCAGATCTCTGTGTGTGGTACAGTAAGTACTAGGTAGTGAACTAGACATAGTAAACACGTGGAAATTGTAAAATTTATTTTTGACCGGTTCGACTGAACCTGCCGTTTAGTGAATTATATATTCTGTCTTTGTTTATAAACTTGGATTGTAGTTACTGGTCCTTATCGGTTTAAAAACAAAAGCATTTTCTTGTGTTTTTCCAATACCTGTGACACGGTTAGAAACCAATAAGGGTGTCTTGCCTGGTTGTTTGCCATAAAAGGGTAAGTTTGTGGTTAGGATGGCTACGCCTGAGAAACCCAAAAGAAAAACTGGCCCACTGGATTTCAACACTGCAGTGTGTGGGAGGTCTTTGCTAAGGCTGATCCCCACACCACTTGTGTTTATTGTCTGGGGTTTGACCACCTCGATTCAGACTGCCAAATCTGAAAAATTTCCTAAGTCTACCCTGAAAAAAGATTAGGTAGGCTTAGGGATAAGGAGGCGAGAAGTCCGCTGACTCGGATGGCCAGCCCGGTTCGGTTCTGACCGAACCTGAGGAGTACGCTCTGACCAGAGCAATACTCTTTGGGCAAGAGGAAAGCCGATCCTGAGGGATCCGCTCCACAAAAAGAAAAAGAAAAGAAAATCGGCGGTTCAGATCCAGAGACTCATTTTCCGACCTCACAAGAAAATGCCAAAGCGATAAGGGTTGTAGAATCGCTTGCCCAGTTCCGCTCTGATCTGGCACCTTCTGACAAGCACGCAGTTCAGTCAGTTCCTCTGGTTCAAGATTATGCCCTGAAGATTTCTATGAACCGGATTTGAGGGGAATGAAGATTATGATGATGATGACGATGACGATGGTGTGGAAGTTCTGGATGAGCCCATTGAACCGACATCTCCCAGACAGGCTTCTGGTGTTTCCCTCCTAGGTTTTCTGAGTCCCCTTCCAACTACATGTTTTACAGGAAAGTGGAAGAAACCCTCCAGCTCCCTGAGGAAGAAGCTGTAGAGGAACAAGAGGAACTTGATTATGTGGAGATGAATGGACATCCCAGAGTCTAAGAGACTGTCTGTTCCCTTCATAAGTCTTTTGGGAAACAGACACAAAGATTTTAAAAACTCCAAATTCTGTACCTCCTGTCAACAGAAGGATGGACAAAAGGTACACCTTATCAGGTTCAGGTACAGAGTACTTGTATCAACAATGCAGCCATGTTGGGGTTGTGAAGGCTGCAGCCTGTGATAAGCTAATTTACCCTTGGCTTCACACCCCCAGATAAAGACTCTAGGAAGCTGGATGCCATGACAAAGAAAAGTACATAGCATCTGCCTTGGGACTCAGGCAGGCTAATTATATGGCCTATGCAACCAGGTACCAGAAGTCCAGGTGGGACACTGTACTGACACTGGCTGAGCAGGCCTCCCCTAGCTAGCCTCGGAGCTGGAGGGGTGACTGCTGATGGGATTGAGGCATCTAAGGTACAGTTCCATGCTGCTGTGGACTCCAATGATGTGTCATCTACAGTCTTGGCTACATCTTTGGCTCTTGGAGAATGGCTTGACTCAGATGTACTAGCCCTCACAGGAAGCCCAAGCTAAGGCCATGGATTTCCTGTGGTGAGTAATTCTTTGATTGGGGAGCAGACAGAGAATTACATGAAAAGATGGATGAGTATAGGATCACCTATAGGAGTGCACAGGCCAAGGAAAGGCAGGCAACTCCTCAAAGGCAGCAAGCTAGGGCGGGCAGGTCTTTTCATAGGCCTGTCTACTAGCACAGGCCTCTTCTCCCTTTCCTCAGAGGGGTTCTTCAGAGGAGAGGCAGAAGGGGTTAATCAGGCTGCATCCACCCTCAACCTAAGGATCCTGCCAAGCTGACACCCTGATGTGTCAGCCGGGTTGACTTCCATTCCTGTAGGAGGCAGGCTGGCTTACTTCATTCAGCACTGGATGTCTGTTACCTCAGACAAGTGGGTCCTGGAGGTGGTAAGGCTAGGGCTGGTTCTCAGCTTCAAGAAATTTCAAAGCTGAGGGCCAGATCTTTCCACCTGCAAGCATCTCTAAAACCATTGCCCTAGAGGCAGAGATTTCATCTCTACTGGTTCTAAGGGCTGTAGAGAGAGTTCCTACATTGCACAAGGGCAAAGGTCTGTACTCCAGGTACTTCCTTACCCCAAAAGACAAGGAGTGGCAACCCATCCTAGACTTAAGATACCTGAACAAACATCTTTAAAACCAAAATTCAAAATGGTGACTCTGGGAATAATCCTTCCCTTCTAAGGCCAGGGACTGGCTAGCCTCCCTGGACTTAAAAGATGCCTACTTTCACATTCCCATCAGGTGCTCCCATAGAAAGTATCTCAGGTTCAAATTGCCTTCGGGCCATTATCAGTTCAAAGCTATGTCCTTTGGCCTGACATCAGCTCCAAGGGTATTCACAAAATGCCCAGCAGTAGTAGTGGCCTTTTAAGAAGGAAAATATTTCCATATTTCCATACCTGGACGACTGGCTTATTGTGGGTCATTCCCCAGACCAAGTCAAGTCAGACCTGCAAGTGACTCAGCAAGTGCTCACTTCCTAGGATTCCTTCTCAATCTTCCCAAGTCAGTTCTGGAGCCTGTACAGCTACTCACCTCACAGGGGCAGAGTTGGATACAGTCAAAGTAAGAACTTTTCTTCCTCTGGAAAGGGCAAGGCTATTGTAGAGCTGGCTTCTTCATTCCACCTTCTGGTCTCTTGGCTAGCAAGTCACTTCCTTCAGCTTCTGGGCCACATAGCAGCTTCTACAGCAGTGGTCCAAGGGGCCAGATTTCAGATGAGGGATTCAGTTTCACCTGAGGGCCTTTTGGTCTCAGAAGAAAGATTCTCTAACCAAATTACTTCCAGTTACTCAGACTCTAATCCAGGCTCTCCAATGGTGGCAGGATCAGGCAACTTCAGGCAAGGAGTCCCATTCATCACTCAGTCTCACTCTGTGGTCCTAACCATGGTTGCTTCTCTATCGGGTGGGGAGCCCATCTGGGGCCTCACAGCCCAGGGTATGTGGTCCCCCAGGAATCCCTTCTTCATATCAATCTCTTGGAACCAGTGGTGGTCTTTCTGGCCCTACAAGCTTTCTCTCAGTCAGTGCAGAACAAGGTGGTTCAGGTCAGGACAGACAACACCACCACCATGTGGTACATCAATAAGCAGAGAGGCACTCAGTCCATGGCCTTGTGCACAGAAGCCATGAAATTGTGGTCCCTAGCTTATACTCTGCAGACTCTCTGATAGCAGTCCACCTTCCAGGGAAGGACACTGTGCTAGCAGATGCATTGAGTAGGATCTCCCAGGGCCATCATGAATGGTCCCTGACCTCTGGTGTTGAAAGTGATTTTTCAGGTGGGGCACTCCAGAGATAGATCTCTTTGCAGCCCTAGACAATCACCAACTTCCTATGTTTTGTTGCAGACCCCCAGTCTTGGGCTCAGTCCCTCTGGATGCTCTGATTTTGAACTGGGAAGAGAAATTCCTATATGCCTTCCCGACCTTTCCTCTACAGTTCAAGGTTCTAGTCAAGATAAGGTCACAACCCTGCAAAGTGATTCTGATTGCTCCAGACTGGGCCAGGCAGCCTTGGTACTCCCTGTTGCTGTCCCTAGCAGTCCATCTTCCCTGTCTCTTCCCAGGAATTACAACCTGTTAACCTCCTCTCAGAGGAGGATTTGGTACCCAATCTTCAGTCTCTCAATCTCAAGGCAAGACTCTTGAAGAGTTAGAGTATGCAGATTTGCATCTGTCCCAAGGGGTTCTGGATATTCTCAAAGCCTCTCAAAAGCCTGCCACCAGAAAACTTATAACTCCAAATGGAAAAGATTCAGCATTTAGTGTTCCAAAGCATATATCCCCAGACACTGCTGAATTGTCAACAGTTCTGGATTATATGGTTCATCTTAATGGCCTTGGCCTCAGACCAGCTACTCTCAAAGTACATTTGTCACCTGTTCCTGCTTTTCTGTCAGTGGGAAAGCCTTCCTCACTGTACTCTCACCCTGTATTCTTTAAATTTTCAAGGGATTGCTTCATACCAATCCCCCTTTAGGAATCCTACCCCTGCTTGGGATCTTAATGTTTGCATTGCTCAGCTTATGCAACCCCTTTTGAGCCTTTGTCTTCTGCAGAGCTTAAGTACTTGAGTTGGACAAATGTGTTCCTGGTAGCTATTACATCTGCCTGGTGTATCAGTGAATTGCAAGCTCTGTGAGTTGATCCTGATCTTATCTCATTCCATAGAGATAAGGTGGTCCTTAGAATTAATAGGAGGTTTTACCTAAAGTGGTTTCAAATTTTCATCTGAACCATTCTATCTCTCCTGTGTTCTTCACTGATCATTCTTCTTCAGAAGAAAGAAGTTTACACAGTTTAAATGTTAAAATAGCCCTTAGTTACTACATTGAGAGTACTAAGGCTTACAGGTTTGACTCCTCCAGTTGTTTCTCACTTATGGGGAAGTGGAATGGCAAACCTGCCACTAAGAGAACTATTGCCAGCTGGATTGTCTCTTGTATTCTATTTTGCTATGAGAAGCTAGGCAAAATACTTCCTCAGGCCTGAGGGCTCATTCGACTAGAAGTACAGCTGCTTCCTTTGCTAGAGATATGTAAAGCAGCCACCTGGAAAACAGTCCATACATTTACCAAGCATTACTCCCTGGACATCCAGGCTAAGAGTGATGCTCGGTTTGAATACAGCAGTACTGCACAGCCTATTCCCAAGTTAGATTTGATTCCTCCTCCATGGAGGCACTGCTTGGTAGTCTGCAATAGTTAGAATACAGCAAGACTTCATGTTGTTTGAAGAAAAATTTCTCACCTTAGTAAATATGTTACTTCTAATGGAATCTTGCTGTATTCTGACCTCCCTCCTTGCCTCCCTCCCAGAACCTGTTTTTGGGAAGTGGGCTGGCAGGTGCAGTGTTACACACCAGGGGTGCATTTGGGCACTCCTCCTTTTAGAGGGAGTGGGTTATATTCTTAATGTAACAGTCGTAAGTTGTTCACTAACTGGTTTTTGATTTGGGATTTCTGACTTGAGTCTTTGGGGATCCAAAATATTTGGTTGCCATTTGGCTAGTAAAATTTTACAGTTTCCACATAGTAGTTAGTTAGTATTAGCTCGTAAGAATCTGACGGTTGCGTTTCAAAGTGGAGCAGACAGAGGTTTGAACCGAGCTCGAGCTCAATGTTCTATGCTCTGCATACAAATGAAACCTCTACTGTCCGGGGCAGTTTGAGTGCTGGGGCTAACTGCAATAGAATACAGCAAGACTCCATTAGAAGAAATATAATTACTAAGGTGAGTAATTTTTTCATTTGGGCTACAGAAAGAAATGAATCGCTCCCATTGCAGTGGTTCATTCCTTGCAAGTCAAGCACATGCCACATCAGCAAAGCTGAACTGCTGTCATGACCAGAGTTCCTGGTCATTAGTGTACACTACCAAACCCATTGCAGTTTCAGCTGTAATTGGCTTGGCGTGACACACTCTCATTTGCCATATAGTCCCAAGATGTTCCTTGTGCAAGTGCAAGTGAGCCAACAAGCAGGCTGTGTCTAAGAATTAGAGATGTGTTGAGATAGTGCTTTTTTATCTTGCTCTCATCAACAATAATCTAGGGCTTCAGTTAACCCCATTTGCTGTCATCCCCATCATTGCCAAGGTCTGTTGTCACAAAGACTGTACAGTATAACAACAAACAGGCTGTCTGAAGGAGCAGGACTGTGACATTTGACTGTTCTGGTGATGTTGTATGCAGGGCATCATTTGTTATGTGTCTCACAGTGCTGCGTCTCATGCCACTGAGAGAGCACAGATGGGTCAACAGCAACTTAGACTTAGGCACAGGAGGGAACATCAGTGGTGAACAGAGGCCTGATTTTGTAAGTGATGAAAAGATTTTAATAAGCAGTTGGGATGAGATGGTTTTAATTTTTATGTCATGAGGTTTGACAGATTGTGCTAATTTATTACTTTTAAATGTAACAGCAGATTGGGTGGTATGTCACTTTTCACTATAGGAAGATGACTTCCAGAAATGTTTTCAAACTGTTTCTGGAAGGCACTGATACCTGCATGTTCTGTGCCCTGGTTGTCAAGTCTGAAGCCATCTGTGTGTTTTACTAAGACATATTGTTTCTGGAGCTTCTCAACCAGTCAGGATGCAGGAAATGATCTCTCCATTATCTCTAAAGCACAGGAACTTGGCATTTACTGTATCATCCCAGGCCTGTAATTCATAGTGCTGAGGCTCTGTGTACGCTCCTTAGCTCAATGTTGCTGTTTTTTGTATTATCTCAGCCTACTAAGTCTACAAATATTTTTGGGAAAATCCATCTGGATCCAGTCCTTATCTCTTTAACATAAAACCTATTATTTTTAAATGATGTCACTGAGATCTGTTCTCTGGGTCACTTGTCTCCATCTTTTTCACTTTGATGTCTTGTTTATTTGGTTGATGCCTCCAGTGTTTTGAAATGATCCTCCAAGAGGATTATACGCTTTTCATTTTCTTTGTCTTTTTCCTAAATTCTCCTTTTTCCATCTGCATCACAAAAGAGCTTTAATTCATCACTGCAGTAACCTTCATTTCTGAACATGCTGGGCTTTTTCTCAAATGTGTAGGAATAGTGCAAGACCCAGGTACACCCAACAGATGGCACATGTGGCTTGCACCATTCCCTGGTCGGCAATCACGATTCTTGATGCTGTGTGCCACATGCCGTGAGTTAGACCAGTTTGTTTCTGGTCCAACGTTGCAGCAATCATGGAACTTTACGGGTTTGCACCATAGAGGAGGTAAAGTGTTGCAAATCATGCAACCTTTGTGAATTGGGTGCAAGATGGCAATGTGTTCGGCACAGTGCTCGGTTTGATGCAGTGCTTTGTGCAAACCCTGCATCAACCTTAGGAATTGAGCCCTCAGTCTTAATCTGTTGCATCATTTCTCTATCCGTTGCTTTCCAGGTTTGAGCGAATGCACTTCTTGTTGTAGTTTTAACTTAAAGGGCTAGATTCTCACAGGCTGGCAAAGGGCTTGCAATCCTGCATCAAACCCAGCACTGCACTAAGCACATTTCCACACCTTGCACCCGATTCACAAAGGGCGTATTTGCAACACTTGGGGCAGTTGACAGCTGGGTCTGGCTAGGTTCTAAAGAACCCCTTCCTGAACCCCTTTTTTTTGTTTTCATCTGTGTTTTAGACTATCCTTTCATGTCCCTTTAAATCCCTCCCAGCTGCTAGCAGACTCACAGTGGTCAGCGCAAGTTACTGTTGCCCTGCTCTTCCCCTCATGCACCCCCACAACTGAGCCACAGCCCAAGAGCACACCATCTCACGCCAACGCAGTAAGAGACCCTATAATGAAGTAGACTAGAGTTGAGGAGAGGATATGCAGATTGAGACAGGGACTGACACCGACTGATAAATCTTTCCAGATCATCTTAAAAGAGAAATGACTCTGGCATAGATTCACAAAAGAAAATGGGACTAAGTCTCACACCAAAACTCTAGTTGCGAATTGAAATCACCACATCTACTTAGAATGTTATTTACAGCAGGCAGTTGCAGAAGATGTTAGGACTGGTCCAACCGGCCATAACAGCTTTCTACAGCTGCGGGATTTCCTGGCAACACCACTCACAATCTGCCAGAAATCATGGAGCAAGAAGCAATTGGGCTCCACCTTTGTGGACACCTGCAGCTGCAGGAAAACTGCATATCTGCAAAGTGGCAAACCCACTTGGCGCTGAGTTTTTCCCACCTGCATGACGCTTGACAGCTTTGTGAATCCAGCCCTCTATCCTCTGGTGGCCAGTGATGGAGAGACACAGCAGCTACTTTCCCTCAATTATGAGGAGAGCTCTGCCTGAACTGGGACACATCTCAGAGCATTCGTGACTGGCCGTTGGGCCACTAAGGCATTCCGATTAGGACAAGGGCAGTAGTAGTAGTAGTAGTAGTAAAATGTTTTTATTCAAAATGAATAAAGGATAATCTCGATTGAGCATAGCTCATTTTCAATGAGGTCCCAACATTAATGTACATTAAAAAGGAAAATGTTACATCACGCATAATACAAATTTTCCATACAACTCACAAATACATACATGCATCTTCAAGTTACACAACATAGATAATACATAATATCCTCCTGGGACATAAAAATCCTTTATAAATCACAACATTGCTTTTTGTCGAGAACTGGTACGATACCAATGTTGAATCAGAGACCAATAATTATTCTTATGCAACATAAACACAGATTTAGGAATTTCATTCCAACTCATGGCTCCTCTATAATACAAGGATTGTTGTCCTATCTCTAAATTACAATTAGGCAATTCCAAACTAGGTACTTTACAGTTCCTCAAGGAAGCCAGTTTATCCCTATTTTCAAGTTTTCTACCACATACTGTGGATATTTCCTGCAGTCCTTTATAAGTAAAGGCTAACACATGTTCACTACTACGTCAGAAGTGTCAACCAATTCAATTGGTCATAAAGCACACGGCTGTGTGTTAATCTAGGAACCCCAAAATAAATCTGGCCAAATTATTATAACTTACTTCCAACTTCCTCAAATCCTGCTTTCTCCCATAAGAATAAAATATATCCCCATAATCAATCATGGGGATAACCATCATTTACTACTTTTTCCCTTACTTCCTTACTCATTAATGATCGAACCCTA
Organism: Neoceratodus forsteri; assembly: GCA_016271365.2. NCBI lineage: Eukaryota > Metazoa > Chordata > Ceratodontiformes > Ceratodontidae > Neoceratodus > Neoceratodus forsteri. Next base: position 1,723,801,708 of record CM057449.1, on the reverse strand, counting down.
TAAAGAGCCCCTATTCTTTTATTTAAGTTCTCAACTAGTTTCTCAATATGTATATTCCAACACAAAGAGTCCTCTATCCAAAGACCCAAATATTTATACATATTTGTCTGCTGGATCGGGCCCCCAAGGACAACCAATCCCAAGGCCATATCTCCCAGTTGTTCGCTTTCCGATGTATCAACATGGACTGTGTCTTCTCACATTCAGAGTTAACCTGCTGTCTTTCAAAAAGTTTGCAAATCATCAAAGGCAAGCTGAAGCCTTTTTGAATCACCTTAGTGGATTCATGTGGTGTAAATAATAGTATCATCGGCATACAAGTGGTACTTTATTTCTGGATCCGAGAAAGACAGTCCATTTATATACATATTAAACAACAAAGGCCCTAGGATGGAACCCTGGGGACCCCACCCAACAGGCAAAAACTAGAGTCCTGGCCTCAATGACACCCTTTGACTCCTATTCAACAAATATGATTCCAACCATTTTCCACTCAAACCCACCACCCCATGGATGCAGCCCTGGACAGGAGGACACCGTGGTCCAAAGAATCAAAAGCTTTAGACAAGTCCACAAAATGACCCCACGAGTGTCCTTCTGTCCAGGGCTACTCTGCACATCCCCACCACTTTAGCAAGTGCTGAGGTTGTACTATATGATTTCCAGAAACCAGACTGCATGTCATTCATTAACCTGAGAAATCCAAATGTCTCTTCAGTTGTACTACCACTAACCTTTCAAATACCTTGGATACATGAGACAAAAGAGAGATGGGTCTGTAGTTATTCATATCTGTTCTACTTCCACATGAGTGTCATGAGCTCAGGGACAGCCACCCTTACCTAAGTTAAACGGGCACCACAGTCACTAAGCTTAGTCTGTGATGGCATTACAGGGCAGAGCATACTTGTTGAGGCCCTCGACCATGCATGCAGCCCATATTGCTCTCAATTGTCCCTGATTAAGAGAGACATTACCCATTATACCCCTTAAAATTGCTGTGTCCCTCCACCGTCCCTCATAGAAAAGTGCTGCCCAAACAGAATGTGCTGTAAATTCACACTAAAGCAAAAAATCATAATATTCTATATGCTAAATTGAATACAAGTAACCACAATGGTTTTCACACTGTTCGAGTTTGTTTCTTCATGTTTGAGGATTTGTCCTCATTAAGTTTAGTGTCCCTCATTTTAAGCATCTGTGTCCCTCATGTCAGTGACAAAAGGTTGAGAGGTATGACATGGCTATGGATTTTAGACAGAGACAATCTCTGGTGCTGAATAACTGTGAAAGTTACCAATGTGCCAGTTACCTGTTTTGTGTGTAGATCATTTTGCAAAAGTTCATTTTGTGTGTGCAGATGCAGTCTTATTTATTTTAGATGATGCAATAACAAAACCATGACATTGGTGTGTTTGCATGAAAGAGGTTTATATATTAGCAACAAATGGCCAGAGAAGCAAATACATTTACTCATGTGTTATGCAGCAGTTTCCCAACCCTCCCCACCTCTGGCAATGTTGGGCAAATGGGGATTACCTAGGAATTTCAGCATCTCATCTGTCTCGGGAGTGTGGAGCCTGGGATTTCATGGTGTTTCATATCACCATTCCTCAGGCATTTTATTTTTAATACCACACTATTCCTCGAGTTGGGGGTGGACTTTGACTGCTGAATTAGGGAATTATGTTTCAGGTGACATGATTTGCACCAGCTGCTTAAAGGAGAACAGTTGTCTGCCCAGTGGCGCTAAAGATTGAGGCATTGAACTCACACCTCGCGCCATGCCGGCTACCTGGGTTCAGGAATGAGCCTGAGCCGCTGGGGTCAGCAGGCAGGAGAGAGGATTGATTGCTCTCCTTTCTCCCTGCTCGCCTCTCTGGGGAAGAGGACTAGTCATCCCACCTGCTGACTGCCCTCTAGCAGTGGCTGGAGAGCAGTACAGTTCAGGAGGCTGAGAAGCCGATGTGCTTAAATCGGAGGGGAGGGACGGAGAAAATGGAAAAGGCCTGGGCTCCATGGACCTGTGATGGCCCAACTGCTCTGGTGAAGTCTGGCTCCCCGCCACCAGATTTGCCGTGGCAGGGACTGCCGGTGCCTCCACCTAGCCCTGTTGCAGAGGGGGAATCTTGGGAGAACCTCAGAGGGCAGACCAACTGGGGTCGGGTCGAGGATGTACCCCTCCATCATAGCCCCATGGAGTCCAAGAGAAGGAGATACAAAAAAAAGGATGGGGAACAGTCAGCACTAACAGCCAGATCCCACACCCAAGTGTAGTGCTTGTGGTCTAAGTTTGCACTTTGTATGCAAAAATGTTTTAGGCACCAACTGAAGTTTGGAACATATTGTCATGTATGTGATTATTTTGTGTTTCTGATGTCTTCTGGTATGGTGTGTGTAGGGAACTATTCCTATTGACACCCCAGCAGAAAATTGGTCATGTGATTTGCCTTTGTTTTAGCCTTTGACTTGCATTGGCAGAGTAGTATCTAAAGTATTTGCTGTGCATCTTGCTAGCCTCAGATACTGAATACATGTTTGTATTCACTCCTCTCTCTAAGGAAAATTATTATTATTATCTAACTGGCTGCAGGCTGAATACTAATATGTATTCAGCAGCTAAGACTAGCGAGATACTGTTACTATACTGTACCTGAGACTAGCGAGATACTGATACTATACTGTACCCAAGGCATAGAGTCGACAGACAGAATCAGCTGGACATTGTGCTATCTTGCTGCTCTGCCTGCTGGCTTCTATGCCAGGGGACTGAGGGACACTGGACCCCAGAAACCCTGCTATACTAGAGGCTTTGTGATGCATTTTTGTGTGTGTGTTTAAGCTAATAAACTCATTTCTGAGCTCTCCTCCACCCACTGCTCTAAGGAAAATTATTACTATTTGACTGGTTGCAGGCTGGAAAAAAAAATATATATATATATATATTATAGTGGCACAGTAGTGCCACTATAGTTAGGGTTAAGTACCCCACTTAAGGTTAAAATGTGAAATTTTGCAGCTTAATAACTTTGCAACCGTGTGACAGATTTGCCTGAAATTTGATAGACATGGAGAGGTACCATAGATCTCTGGATCTGCCAAGTTTCGTAATGGTCAAATATACGATTGCGCAATAAAGCACAATAAAAGTCACATTTATGCTTTTTTGTGCATTCTTTGCTCTCACCTACAGGTCGCACAGTTTTGGCGGCTGGTCTGAAACCTTCAGGAAAATGTGGCCATGGTCCCCGATGTGCCTTTCAAAGATTTCTTGAAAAATATTAAACGGTTCAAAAGTTATTCAAAATACAAGTTTCCCATTATAGTCAATGGGAAAAGTTAACAAAATATTCAACAGTGTCACAAATGCAGTTTTTAGTGTCGCAAATGACCCCTGTAGTATCGTGAGTCAGCCATTTTTTTTCAGTTACTGGTCACAGAAATGCTTGGCATTTAAATTTGGGACCCTGAAGGGACACAATTCTTTTGTGTTCACCTAGTCGAGCCCCTGAGGATGCTAGTCATGTTTTTTGGGGGTTAAACACCCCAGAAATATGTTTTTGAAATTTTGTAAACTGTAATGTCACAAAGTAGGTGTCGCACCATGACACTTCGTGATTTTTTTTGCAAAAGTGTCGTGATTTGTGACACTACTTTGTGACACTATGCCCCAAATAACAGGAATTCTTTCACCCTGCTGCAAAAGTCAGTGTCAGTGGCTCAGTAGGTAGCACACTCGCCTCTGAGGCCGGGAGATCAGAGGGCTGTGGGTTCAGTTTCCACATCCGGCACTTGGGTTAATATCCCAGTACTGACACTGTAGTGCAGCATGAGAGGGTGCTGCACTTTGAGGTGCCGTCTCAGATGAGTTGTTAAACCAAGGTCCCATCTGCCTGGATTGGTGGTAGTTCAGGTGGATGTTAAAGATCCCATGGCACTTATCAAAAGAGTAGGGAATTTGCCGGTGTCCTGGCCAAATTTCCTCATTCACTAAAAATACCATCAACAGCTTAATCTGCTTCAAGGTCAATTGGCATTCATCTGTATCCCACTGCCCCAGGCCGTGCCTGAAAATAGGCAGGATTTGTCTAGTGCACTTACCCGTCAACAAAACTAAATAAATAAATAAAAAGAACAGTTTGGTCTTTTGGGCTGAAATTTGAGGAAGAAAGCCAACATCCCACAGATGTGTCTTTTGGTAGTTTGTGACAAAATATTACAGGGCTGCAAAGTTACAGTACTCCAAAGTTGATCATTTTCCCATAGACTAACATTATGGCGTTAGCGTGCCTTTTAGGGCCCGTATCTCAGAAATGCTTGAGATGCAGACTTTTCATCAGAAAATGCTTAGCCCCCATTAGAGGCTAAGTGAAAAACTAGTCAGGAAAGTCATAAATTATATGAAATTTTCATTTTGTTTCTACGTCATATGGTTCCTGAGACATAAGCAATTTAGTATTCAAGTGCTCATTTTCTGCTCCGAGGCCCATTATTACGCATACATTCTTTGTATTCACTGTGTTTCTCTATGCAGCTGTTGGGGAAAAAGGTTGTGCTTTCATTACTGTTACAGTTAGCATTACTACTTGCGTTTCTGTAACCGTTTGCATTAAGCGTTCCTGCTCGTCACAGTGTCGTTACCCTTTCTGTTTTCATTTATGCTTTAGTTTGCATTACTGTTACCATTTGCATTTCCATTACTGTTTCTGTTTGCATTTCATTTTGCGTCACCATGTGCATTACCATTTGCATATGTGCTTCTGTTTACATTTGTGTTTCCTTTGGCGTCATTGTTGCTGTTACCGTTAGCATTTGCATTTCAATTGTGGTACTGTGACCGTGAGCATTACCATTTGCTTTTCTATACATGCTTGCATTTGCATTTCTGTTTGTGTTACTATTTGCTTTGGGTTCACCATTGCCGTTACTGTAACTGTTTGCATTCCCAACGCGTGTACCATTACAGTTTGCATCTTCATCACCAGTTGCATTTCTGTTGCCCTTAACATTTGCATTTACGGTTCGTTCCATTGCCAATTCGCGTTACTGTTTCCTTCTCTTGGTGGCGCTGTTATACTGATTTGCATTTCTGTTTCGTTTGTGTTACCATTTGCATTTTCTTACTATTTGCATTTCCATTGGTGTTACTGGTTACGTTACTGTTTTTAGTTAACATTTGCACGTCTGTTGCCGTTAGCATTGCGTTACGTTTCTGTTTTCATTAATGTTTCCGCTTGCATTTCTCTTATCATTTAGTTACCATTAATGGGGTGTGTGTTAGGATTGTTGGTCCTAACTCTGCCCATTCTCTAATACTGCCCTACCTCAGCTTGTTTACACATGAGATGGGGTGAGAGTTAGGACCGGCGACCCACGCACACCCTGATGCCTGTTGGTGGGGATGGGGTGGGCTTGAGGTGCAAGGGTGGCAACCTAACACTGAATTTCCTCACTTTTGTCGCTGTGGAACAACCTTAACTGATGTATCCAATGGAGCTTTTGCCATGAATATATATATATATATATATATATATGTGGCGTGTGTGTGTCAGTACCCGAGGGTAGCAAGATACTGATAATATACTGTACCTGAGGCACAGTCTGCAGCTGAGGTTGGCTGGGTATTGTAAAGTACTAACTTGCTGCTGTGCCTGCTTGCTACATGGTAGGAGTCTGGGAGTTGCTAGGCTCCCAGATACACCCAAGGGCACTAGAAGTTATGTGGTACATCTTCTGTGTTATTGTGAAAGAGCTACTGACGCTGCAAAGAAAGCTTTAAAAACATGATAATTAGGTACAATTATGCCTACATTCCATTTATATTTCATATATTTCTCCTCTTCATTATCTGTTACTTAGGAAATTTGCATGAATATATGAGCTTTATCACTTATAGTTCTCTTAGTGTCCATCTGCCTCTGTAGCTTACTTCCTAGTTCAAGTCATAGTCTTCTGTTGTGACATCACAATCGGGTTGCTATGGGAGTAACTGTGATTTCACAAGCAGTGCTATGGCTCAGGTAGGGAGAAAGCAGCAGGAATGGACAAACTCTTCAGGAGCCAAGATCCTGTTTCAACACAATCGACCTCAGTAATAAATAATGGGAGGAGGAATACAGCACTAATGGGAAATACAAGCTGGACAGTGTCTAAATATTAGGTTTTGTTGAAGTTCTCCTGAATGTGTCACTAGCTCTTGAGCTAACATTAGTCTGAGTTTCCTCCACTCTTCCTCTAAGGAAAATTATTATTATTATCTGGCTGGCTGCACAGAGGAGGAGAGCTCAGACTGAATTATTATTTAGTTCAAAATAACACACAAATGTACCACAAAGCATCTAGTATCCCAAGGCCTCTGGGGGCATGGTGGCCCCAAACCCCTGCCAAGAAGCAGGCAGCACAACAGAGTTAGTACTGTGCAATACACAGCCAAACACAACTGTAGACTCTGCCTCAGGTACAGTGCATTCTCAGTATCTTGCTAACCTCAGATACTGGATATACATTGTATGTATTCATCCTGCAGCCAGACAGATAGTAACAATTTTCCTTAGAGTAAGGGTGGAGGAGAGCTCAGAAATTAGTTATTTAGCTTAAAAACACACAAACTGCACAACAGAGCATTTAGCACACCAGGGCTTCTGGAGTCTAGTGGTCCCTAGATCTTTGGCATAGAAGCCAGCAGACGGAACAGCAAGATAGTACAATACCCAGCCAATTATGTCTGCAAACTCTATGCCTCAGGTACAGCACATTATAAGCATCTTGCTAACCTCAGGTACTGAATACATATATCTATTCACCCTGCAGCCAGCCAGATAATAATAATACTTTTCTTTAGAGCAATGGGTAGAGAAGACCTCAGATAGGGGGTTATTTAGCTTCAAAATAAGCCACAAATAAGCCACAGAGCATCTAGGACCCCTTAGGGCTTTCGGGGCCTAGTGGCCCTCAGACTCCTGGCTTTTTTTTTTTACATTGAATATACTTTATTTGCATATCTCTCAATATAATTTACATACATTCTCAAGTGTTAACAGTAGAACAGAAGAGGATGTTTCCAATTCCATCTTCATATCTAATCTTACATTTCAATAGAAAATAAAAGGGATGACTAAAAGAAGAGAAAGGGTGACACAAAACACACCCACGCAACCCTTCCCACCCTGCCCTTCCCCGTTCACCCTTCTATCCCCTGCCAAGTGCAGTATCCAACATATTAAGCTGAGCACATTCTCCATCTCATCACTGTGTAGGAGACAAAGGTGCATGTATACAGTAGAGAAGAGGGTAGCAGTTCTTACGGCTTCCAAGTTATCAGTGCAGCATCAAGAGGGCCCCACATGTCTAAATAAGCATTCTCCTATGTCTCATATAAGCAATGTGCTTTTCTAGTTGTAGTGCCAATAGTGTTTCTCTATACCACTCTGTAACCGAGGGTATTTGACCATCTTTCCAGTGTCGTACTATTATCAATTTAACATTTGCTGCTACTAGAGCAGTGTGGGACCTTCGTGTTTTGGGGTTCCTAAGGGAAATAGGTGTAGTAGGCAGGCTTCTGGGGTAAGCAACGATGTAATCCAAGGAAAGGGTCCATCGCTTTCATCACCACTTGCCAGAGGGGCCGGATTTTTGAGCAGGTCCAGAACATATGGAACAATGTGCCCTCCTCCTCCTGGCATCTTGTGCAGAGAGGTGAAGGATTAACCCACATTTGTACAGCTTTGATGGTGTGTAATATAAGTTGTGCATTATATTAAACTGGACCATTCGGAGTCTGTCCTGTTTAATAATTTTATACCAATCCTGCCAGATTCTCCTCCACACATCTAGGTCCTGTGTCAATTCTAGCTCTTGCACCCAATGATAGCATATACCGTTGGGTAAATATGGGTCTAATGTTTGCAGTTTCTATACACCCTGGATACAGAGTGGGTTGCGATGCAGCCTGAATTAATGTCTGTACTTCAGGGCTTTCTACTATTTGGCCTGTTGTAGGTCCAGTGAAAGCAAGGATTGCTTGCCTAACTTGAATGTACTTAAACTTATACTTATCCGCACAATGTAATGAGACTGAAAATGAGAAAATGGGATTAACTCCCCTTGCTGAGAGAAGTCTATTAATCTAAGTTCTTATGGGGCCTCAAAGGAGGTTGGAATAGGTTTCCTCCTATTTTAAAGTGAGGATTACTTGTGATCGGTTGCTCATGCGATGGTGCCAATTTAAGGAAAAATGGCATTGCATTTGGTGGATTGCTCTAAGTGACCATCCTATAGGAGTATTGTGAAGTTGTTTGGGGATATGAGAGGGTACCGAAACATGAAGACGGTAAGGTATATTGGTATTTAGCTACCAGGTACTTTTCTATCTCCACCAGACTCCTGGCTTTTTGAAAAAGTCACAGGCTGCAAAAAAAAAAAAAAGAATACCATAGGCAAAATCCTGTCGATGGTCCTGCTTTACCCCTTTATGACAGCTTGTACCAAATATTTGGCATAAGTCCATTAAAAGGTCCAATGATCGCCATGAAGTTAAACCAGGAAAAGCTGGTCTAACTTGCAGAATGTGGCACATGGGATCAAGAATCCGATTGTTGGCCAGGGAATGCCGAAGGCCCATGCACCATATGTTGAGGATTCTGGGGCTTACAACATTCTCACATTTGAAAATCGAGCCCAGTGTTTTCAATTTTATTTTCTTCCACTGTAGTGTAGGACATATTACATGCAACTACAGCTGTGTGGAATTTGTTCCCATGTGGACATTTCTCAAAGTTTTCATCTTCTTTCCTCATAAAAATCTGACAAATCTTGCATAATTCAAACTTTGTATTGATAAAATGCCTTGTTGTGGTATTTTTAAAATGCCCAAGGGAACTTCACGCTTTTCATAAAACACCATTTCATATTAGAATGGAAAATAACTCGTATGTGAAATTTCTTTGTTTTCCTTTGAAGTTTTCCATGATTTATAGACCACAAACGCTCAAATTTCCCATGAAATCAGTAATTTCACATGAGTACCATAGTTTTGCAGGACATTTTTACATCATCCACACTTTGCCTGAGACAGAGCAGTAAGGAATAACACATGACAGGGTGTATGTTTGTAGGGGCAAAATGTATGCCTTGGGTGGTAGTTAGGCGTGAGGCATAGCTGAGTGCTGCAATTATTTAAAACATGCATTATTTCTTATGACCACACACTCTGGAGAGTGCTATCCCACCTATACAAATGGGCTTTTATTTTAGAAAAATGTAGCTCAGATGGGTGGGCCATTGCCAGACAATAATCAACTGTCATGTGACATGTTTCAATCAATGAGGTAACAGGATTTTCATGGCAGATTTTATAAATGTAAATTTTGCATGACTCTACCACATCACAGTGACACCGAGTCATCAGCATCCTCACATTGACAGACACAATGCCGATTGTTGGCATTGTGCTTCGGTATTCTGTTGTGTTTTTTTTGGGGGCTGTGCTCCCACAGCCCCCAGTATTTAATTAACCAATTCTTATTTGGAGTTGTTTCAGTGAAGGGGCTAAACACTGGGAGATGTAGTGCCGGTAGCTCATGGGGACCATTACAGCGCCTGTTTATTTCTGGACGCTCGTAATGGTCTTGCTGCTGTGGTTTCATTGTTTAGTTGGTACACCATTTTTCACAACTACGCAATGATGGGGCCCAGAAGACCCTCACTAATAGCTCCCCTCATGAGCTCTACTCTTTCACCCCTGTCCAGGACCTTGTGACTTATCATACTTTCTTCTTCCACAAGCAAGACACTTCAGGGCAGCAGGGCATCTCTTACAAGGATTAGCGCAAAGCATTGAACATGTACTTGCTGGAGACCTGATGAGAGAGGGTGATATGATGGAGACCTTCAGGTTCCTGAAAGTAATAAACAAGGTGAAATGTGAGGAACAATTCAGCATGATTATCAATTCAGGCAATAAGGCATGAATGGAAACTGATGGGAGGGGACTCAGAGGGTTGTGAGAAAGTTTTATTTTACAGAAGGGTGGTGGAGCTGTGGAACAGTCTGCTAGTTGAGGTAATGTGCACTAAAACCATAAGCAGTTTCAAGTGCGGCTCTGACAGCTGATAAAGGGTATAGTAGTTACTCAGGGTGCTGTGGTAGGGAAGAGGCTGAGGCACAGTGAAGGCTAATACCCTGCATGTGCATTAGGTCTTGAGGCCTGATAGGGAACTATAGGCAGAATGGATAGGTCACGGTCTTTTCTGCCATCATTGTCTATATTTCTATGTTTCTTTATTTCTGTCTCAGATTGCTTTCAGTGTTATCCTTAGTTGACTCTTGATCCTCAGATCCTTTTCAGACAGGGAGGATATCCTAAAACCAGTATTTTTTGCAATATCAGGAAATGATAAGTTATGTTTAGGGCCCTGAGTAAATTAAGAAAATCTATACTATTTATTATAAGAAAGGTAAAACACTCCCTAAAATCATTTGATGTGTCTTTTCTAATGTGTTTAAATGCAATATTGGCAACTAGTGAAATCTTCTAATGTTACTGTGACTGATCCACAAAATATTTTTGTTGTGACTGTGAATTACAATGTGCACTAGATATGACATAATGCTTTCTGCTATGACAACCAATGTTTCACCTGCCCCCAATACTGTACCTCTAGACCTTTGAGATAACCTTTGACATCTGTCATTTCCAAATATATTTTCCCCATCTTGTCTACCTGCTCTGGTGCCTTACCCATTCTGGAATTTAATTTTAACCTCCATTTTATTCATCCACTCCTGTTCCACCCTTGCCTGCTCAGATTTGATTGAGGGCTTCATCAGTATTAGTGGAAAAGAGATTTTGACTAGACAGTGTTATATATTATAGATTACATAGCAGTGTGGACTAATCAAGGGCAGGAGGGATCCTTCAGGATGACTTTGGGTGGATGAACTTTATATACATGGAGCATTCAATGATCCCTGAGTGCAACATGGAGGATACCTGCTCCCAAAATGCATTGGGGTAAGAGGAAAGGACCCAGACAGTAAGAGATCAGTTTGATGAGGAAGTCAATGTTCTGAATGCATTTGATCAATGCTTTTGAGGAAGAAGACCAGTTGATGTTAAAATAGCCCAGTGCTAGAAGTTTACAAGATGATATAAGGAAGAGACAGAGGAGGAAAGTTCAAGAATGACTTTGATCCCCATGTAGTAGGTTTCAATGAGGAAACTATTGTGAGAGAAAGGGATGGAGACTTTGAACAACAGGAGCTCGGTGGAAGTTGTGGATGGACGAGCATTGAAAATGAGGCAAAGGGAAACATACATGGCTATCCCCGATCTCAGTTACCACAGTCTTGTCTATACACAGAGTTACTTGAAGGAAATGTCTGCATCATGCATCTTAGGCATGAACAGAGTGGCTGGTTTAATTTGAGGTGTCCGCATTCTGAGACTGTCTATTTTGGGAAGGAAATGTTGGTCCTTAAGGTAGATGACCTTCAGACCTTTGGAGAGGGAAGAGGAACTGAGGTGGGGAGCACTTACCAAAGCTCAACAGAATCAGACAACAACAGAAGTAAGGAGATGGTAAGTCTGAGGCTGATGCAAAAAGTTTCCAGTACACACTAACCTCATAAGAGGGACGAATGAAAACTGCAGTCAGTTGCAAATAAAACCTTTTATTGAGCTTCCAAGAACCACGTCCCACCTGACATGTTTCGGATACACTCTTTATCAAAGGCTCAGGCTAAGTCTGAGGGAGCTAGTCTGGTTCCACTGAGGGAGAGCTGGAAGAGGTAGTAGTAAGGAGATGAGAGGAAGATCCTCTCAAAGACATTTGACCTGGATCCAGGAGTCTAGGAGTAGGCTGCTGCCAATGGACGAGATGCTATGCAGTAAAGAGGGAGTAGTCTGATGTCTATGGGCCAGAGGTTTTAAGGAGCGGGAGAGGAACAGAACAATAGGGAGGAAATGAAACATGGGAGGGAATGGGCAGGGAGGGAAGTGAGGACAAAACAGGGAGACTGGTGATGGGGAGGAAGGAACAGAATATTGAAACAGGAGAAACAACATAATGGGATGATACTGAGTAAGGACTAGATAGAGTCTGGGAGAGGGTGAATTGAGGTAAGGTTAACAAGAGAGGTAAGGAGATGCATAAGGAGGAGGCACATAGAGATCTACTAATGTATGTGGAAGAATATATTCTCCACTGAACTGTCTCTTGTACTGTAGGCTGGCACTGTAACATTCATTTAAGTCCTACTTGCAAAATGTTACATTACATCTTGGTGGCACTTTCCCAGTGACATCAGTGTGTAAACTTAGAGCTTTGTATATGTAAGCAAAATGCATTACCACTGGCCAAAGGATTAAAGCAAGCATAATGTCATTTCCTCTGTTTGTTTCCTTTCTTGTTGCCAGTAATACATCATTCTAAAACTTTTTTCCTTATAAGTTGTAAAGCAGATATGCTCCTTAGGTAACATGCAATGATTTTCATTTAAAACAGAGATGGTGGAGGTTAAAGGAATTGACAAAGGCTAGCAATGGTTCAGCTGGGCAGAGGCATAGTCATACTTTATACAAGCAGACTTCCCATGTGTATACACACATATATACACCACACATGCACACACACACACACATGAACACTGTACATGGCAATTTTCACTGTAATGTGTACTTTAACAACGGTATTTACATGCCTGTGGTTATTAAGCAACCAAGCATCATCAGCCACTGTATGAATGGAGTAGCTAGAAAACATTCATCAGCACCCCACCCAGTCCTGGGCAATTACATCAGAATCTGTTATATTTAGAAGATGAATGCTGGACATGACCCCAGGACAATTTTCCTACAGTTTTTTGCCAAGGGATGCTTATATGCAGTACAGCCATTTTAGTTTATTATGCCCAAGTCCTCAGTATGAAACAGTTTTCCACTATCCAGGAAAGTCCAGGTACAGCTCAGCTCATATTTCCTTTGAGGCAGTATAGCATGGTGGTTATGGGTACTGAACCACAAACCTGAAAACCTGGGTTTGAATCCCACCAGCCCTCACTTGCATACTTTGTGACTCTGAGCAAGCCACTTAACATCCACGTGCTCCCAGGTTACACTCGGAAACAAGCTCCAGCTTAGTGTACCTTTCCTGGTTAAACAATTTCCTTTCCTTTAACAGTCTGTATTTAAGTACTGCCTACCTTTAAACGTTATTACAGAAGCATGAAAACAGGGTCTTAATGTCTCAAACTTCAGTACATCCTCCTGCTTTTGAAAGAGGTGGCAAGAAATCCAAGAACTGAATACAGAATGGAGGGTGTTGCACTAAAGAGAATGACAGTAAAGGGACCTGGAGCTGATAATACTAGATAATGTTAAAGACAAACATACTGTGCAGATGAGCAGTGGGTATGGTGAATAGGATGCTGGGATGTACAGGAAGAGGGATTGGCAGCCAGAGGAGCAAAGTGACTCTGCCACTGCACGGTCCCTGGTTCATCCTCACCTAGAGTACTGTGTCTAATTCTGTAACCTGCACTGGAAGAAAAGATAGGAACAGAGTGGAAGAAGTGTAGGAAGGTAACCAGAATTACCCAGGGCTAGCAGGATAAGACTTACATGGAGAGGTTATTAAATCTCAACATTTACACTGGAGACCAGAAGAGAGAGGAGGACATGACAGAAGTATAGAAATAACTCTCACGGGATTAACAATGTAGACAATGGAGAAAATGTCTGCAGGTGGGAACTCCTGCAGCTGGTGGCACTCAATGAAGCAGGCAGGAGGGAGGTTTAAGAGGAATGTAAGAAAACATTTCTTCACAGAGAGGGTGATGGATGTATTGACTTGCTACCAAGGGAGGTAGTCTGTGCAGAATTGTTGGAGGGATTTGAGTATGGGTGGATAGGCATGGGCTGATGAAGACAGTGACCAAAGGGGAGGGAGGAATGGGGAGTGATGGGCCATGAGGGTCCTCACAAAATCAACATTCTGTAGGTAGTTGTGGGCAGATTTAATGGTTCACAGGGCCTTTTTCGGCCGAAAGTATGTATGTTTCTATGATTTGCCCTCAATTAATGTCATAAGTCTATGATGGATTTAAACTCTTTAAACACAGAACCTTGCCTGAGTTAAGAGGGCAGACACTGATCCACACTGATAAACACCACCCCATTCTGGAGATGAGAGATGATGAAGAAGACTTTGTAGGAAGCAACAGAGTAAAGGGCAGACTGCCACAGTGGATTTGTGCCAAAAACCAAAACAAATCTGAAAATAGTCTGTATTGCTAAAAAGGATTGAATGAATACCTGTGTAGCAGACAGTGTGGTGGGATTTTATGGTCTACACACATACACACACATTGACATCTGCTTACTTGGGTTCACTCATGTGCTGTGACCACATTTATACTATTTTGAAAATGTTAAAGGTTACTAGCTGAGGCAGAGACTCTGGCTTGCAGGTGCTCATGGTTCCAGATGTATTTTGCATGAGTCAATAGTTTTACATAGATACATAGATACATAGACAGTGTCAACAGATAAGGCCTATGGCCCACCCAGTCTGCCCATTTGAGCTTGTAAGTTCAGTTTGTTTTCCTAGAAGTCTGTTTCCCTTACCCTGACCTCTAGAATTCCTTTATGTCTATCCCATGCATTCTTAAATCCCGTGATTGTTTCAGCCCCCACCACTTCCTCTGGCAGGGTGTTCCACTTGTCCACCACCCGTTCTGTGAAGAAATGCTTCTCATGTTTCCTCTGAATCGTCCTCCCTCCAACTTCATCCCATGCCCCTAGTCCTGGAACATCTTTTTCACTTAAAAATAGTGTTTTCCTGCACTCTGTTTCTCCCTGTAAGATACTTGTATGTCTCTACCATATCCCCTCTCTCCTCCTCTCCTCCAGGGAGTACATGTTCAGTTCCTTCAACCCGTCTTCATAGGACTTGTGATGCAATCCATGCACCATCTTTGTTGCCCTCCTCTGAACCTTCTCTACCCTGTCTATGTCCCTACGTAGGTATGGTCTCCAGAACTGTACACTGTACTCCAGGTGGAGCCTCACTAGTGTTTTGTATAGTGGAATTATGACCTCCTTTTCCTGCTGGTGATGCCCCTGCCTATACATCCCAGCATCCTATTTGCTTTACCTGATGCCTTGTCACACTGTTTCCTTCACTTGAGGTCATCAGAGATGACAACCCCAAGATCCCTTTCCTGCTTGGTGCATGCTATATCCTCACCCCCAACTGATA
This sequence comes from Neoceratodus forsteri, assembly GCA_016271365.2. Lineage (NCBI taxonomy): Eukaryota > Metazoa > Chordata > Ceratodontiformes > Ceratodontidae > Neoceratodus > Neoceratodus forsteri. The sequence continues at coordinate 1,723,786,451 of CM057449.1, read as the reverse complement.
TATTGTGCCATGGTTTTGTGCCCCATATGCATAATCTTGCACTTTTTGCATTAAATTTCAACTGCCAAACCCTTGACCATTCTTCAAGTTTCTGCAGGTCCCTTCTCATTCTGTCTACACCCTCTGGTGTGTCTACTCTGTTACAGAGCTTTGTGTCATCAGCGAACAGTGAAATACTGCCTTCTAGATCCTGAGCAATGTCACTGATGAAGATGTTGAATAGAACCAGTCCCAGCACTGATCCCTGTGGTACCCCACTGGTCACTCTTCCCTCTGTGGAGTGACAGCCATTTACCACCACCTTCTGTGTCCTGCCACCCAGCCAGTTACCTACCCACCACACTACTGTCCTGCCCACACCCATATTCCCAGTTTGTGTAATAGTCTTCTATGTGGCACAGTGTCAAAGGCCTTGCTGAAGTCCAGATAGGCCATGTCCACTGCCCTCCCTGATCCACCTCCCTAGTCACCCAGTCAAAATTCAATGAGATTGGTCTGACATGACCTCCCCTGGTGAAACCGTGTGCCTTGGGTCCTGTAGTCCATTGACAACCAGATGTTCCACCAATCTCTCCTTCAGAAGTGCTTCCATGATCTTTCCCACTACCGAGGTGAGGCTGACTGGTCTGTAGTTCCCTGCTTCCCTTTGTTCCCACTTTTGTATAAAATGATGTTTCATCAAGAGTCATGGCTACATCTGTGGCACTTCGCAGAATGGCTTGGCTCAGATGTACTACCCTGTCTCAGGATACCCAGTCTAAGGTCATGGATTTTCCTGTTGTGGGAAATTCTCTGTTTGGGAGCAAACAGAGAATTACATGAAGAAAATGGATGAATATAGGACCACCTATAGGAGTGCACAGGCCAGGAAGGCAGGCCACTCCTCAAAAGCAGCTTCCTAGAGGCAGGGGCAGGCCTTTTCATAGGCCTTTCTACCAAGCCCAAGCTTCCTCCTCCACCTATGCTCAGAGGGGGTTCTTTAGAGGGAGAGGCAGACAGGGTACAAGCAGGTCTGCTTCCACCCCTCAGCCCAAAGGCCCTGCCAAGCAGGCACCCTGATGGGATTGCCAGGGCCGATTCTCCTCTACCTGTAGGGGGCAGGCTGGCTTACTTTGTCCAGGACTGGAAGTCTTTAACATCAGACAAGTGGGTCCTGGAGTAGTAAGCCAGGGACTGATTCTCAGCTTCAAAAATTTCCAAAGCTGAGAACCAGATCTTCTACCTGCAACTCCATCAGAGCACTTGCCCTAGAGGCAGAGGTCTACCCTCCTGGCTCTCAGAGCTGGGAAAGGGTCCTCCCTACACCAGGGCAAAGGTTTGGACTCCAGGTACTTCCTTACCCCAAAAAGACAGGAGAATGGTGGCCCATCCTGGATCTCAGATATTTAAACAAGCACCTTTTAAAGCCAAAGTTCAAAATGGTGACTCTGGGAATTATCCTACCTCTCTAAGGCCAGGGGACTGGCTAGCTTCCCTGGACCTCAGGATGCCTACTTCCATATTCCCATCAGAAGCTCCCATCAAAAGTACCTCAGGTTTGAGCTGCCCTCAGGCCACTACCAGTTCAGAGCAATGCCCTTTGGCCTCACTTCTGCCCTAAGGGTATTTACCAAATGCCTGGTTGTAGCAGTTGCCTACCTAAGAAGGCAAAAGATTGCCATCTTTCCTTACCTGGACGATTGGATCTTAGTAGGCCAGTCCCCAGACCAGGTCAATTTACACCTTCAGATAATGCAGCAACTGCTTACCTCTCTAGGTTTCCTTCTGAATCTCTCAAAGTCAGTTCTAGAGCCAGTCCAGCTTCTTACCTTCATAGGCACAGAACTGAACACACAGGAAGCCAGGGCCTTCCTCCCCCTGGACAGGGCAAAGACCCTAGTCTCCCTGGCCTCCTCATTTACCCTGCAGGTCTCCTGGCCAGCAAGGCATTTTCTGCAGCTCCTAGGACACATGGCTGCTTCCACAGCAGTTGTGCAAGGAGCAAAATTTCAGATGAGGGACATCCAGTTCCATTTGAGAGCTTTTTGGTCTCAAAGAAAGGATCCTCTTACCAAGCTGATCCCAGTAACTCAAACCCTGATCCAAGCCCTACAGTGGTGGTGGGATCAGAGCAACCTGAGATACGGGGTTCCTTTTGTCACTCAGTCTCATTCTCTAATCCTTACTATAGATGCATCCCTCTTGGGCTGGGGAGCTCACATGGGCTACCTCACCACCCAGAGTCTGTGGTCTCCCCAGGAATCTCTGCTCCACATCAACCTGTTGGAGCTCAGAGCAGTTTTTCTAGCACTTCAAGCTTTTTCCAAATCTGTCCAGAAAGAGTATTCAGGTCAGAACAGACAACACCACTACAATGTGGTACATCAAAAGCAAGGGGCACTCGGTCTGTGGCCTTGTGCACGGCGATGAAGTTGTGGTCTCTGGCCTTCTCCTGAACACCTCCTTATGGCAGTTCACCTCCAGGCAAGGACAATGTCCTGGCAGATGCTCTCAGCAGGATTTCCCAGGGCCACCACGAATGGTCACTGGATCCCCTGGTCTTGGGAGTAGTATTTGCCAGATGGGGCACCCTGCAGATAGATCTTTTAGCAGCCTCAGACAATCACCAACTTCCTCTTTTTTTCTGCAGTCCCCCAGTGTTGGGCTCACTCCCACTGAATGCCTTAGCCCTCAGTTGGGCGGGGAAGTTTCTCTATGCCTTCCCTCCCTTTCCTCTCCTGTTCAAAGTGCTAGTCAAAATCAGATCCCAATCATGCAAAGTCATTCTGATAGCTCCATATTGGGACAGACTGCCCTGGTATCCACTCCTGCTGTCCTTAGCAGTCCATCCTCCCCTGTCCCTTCCCAGGAATCACAATCTGTTAACCTGTGCCCAGGGAAGGGTCTGGTACCCGAATCTCAAATCTCTCAATCTCAAGGCTTGGTTCTTGAAGAGTTAGAGTTTGCTGATTTACACCTTTCCCAAGGTGTAATGGATATATTGAAGGCAAGGAAACCTTCCACCAGGGCTACTTACAATTCCAAATGGAAAAGGTTTTCCATATGGTGCTCGGAAAAGCATATTTCCCAGTCTCTGCTGATCTACCCACAGTCCTGGATTATATGGTCCACCTGAATTCTTTGGGGCTGAGACCAGCTACCCTGAAGGTCCACTTGGCAGTTGTGTCTGCTTTTATTTCAGCAGGTAAATCCTCTTCCCTTTCAGCTCATCCTGTATTTTCCAAGTTTTTAAGGGTTGTTTCACCAACCCTCCATTCAGTGATCCTGCCCCTGCCTGGGATCTTAATGTTTGCATTGCTCAGCTTATGCACCCCCTTTGAGCCCTTGTCTTCAGCTGAGCTCAAGTACTTGACTTGGAAAACTGTGTTTTTGGTAGCCATCACCTCTGCCAGATGCATAAGTGAATTACAAGCGTTGCCAGTGGAGCAGGAGTTTGTCTCTTTTCACAGAGATAAGGTGGTCCTTCGGACTAACAGAAGGTTCCTGCCTAAGGTGGTTTCAGATTTCCACCTTAATCAATCTATTTCACTTCCAGTGTACTTCACTGACCACTCCTCGTCTGGGGAGAGGATGCTGCACAGCCTAGATGTGAAGAGAGCCCTTAGTTACTACATAGAGCATACCAAGGGTCATAGGTTTGACTCCCTTCAACTGTTCCTCACCTATGGCGAAGTTGGTAAGGGAAGTCAGCCACTAAAGATCCATTGCCAGGTGGATTGTCTCTTGTATCCAATTCTGCTATGAGAAGTTGGGTAAAGTTCCCCTCAGGCCTGAGGGCTCACTCTACCAGAGGTACAGCTGCTTCTCTGGCTGCTGCCAGAGACATTCCTATTCTAGAAATATGTCAAGCAGCTACCTGGAAAACAGTTCACACTTTTACCAGCATTACTCCCTGGACATCCAGGCTAGGGTGATGCTCGGTTTTAACAACCGTGCTTCAAAGCCTATTTCCTAGGTAGGTTCTGTCCCTTCTCCATGGGAGTACTGCTGTGTAGTCTGCAATTGTCATAATATAGCAAGACTTCATGTTGTTTGAAGAAAAAAATACTCACCTTAGTAATGTTGTTTCTTCTAATGGAGTCTTGCTATATTATGACCTCCTCTGCCTGCCCCTCTCAGAACCTCTGTTTTGGGGATGTGGGTGGGCAGTACAGGAGTAGCACTTTGATGCCACCTTGTTGTTTTCACCTACCTTTTGGGTGAATTGGTGTTGTGTTTTTGCATTTTTGGGTCTCCTGACTTGAGTCTTTGTTTTAGGCCAAAAATGAGTGTTTATGTTAGTAGCCAGTTGGCTAGTGTAGGTTTACAGCTTCCACACAGAACCTTAGTGAGTTTTAGCTCATAAAGATCTGACAGTTTGCGTTTGAAGCACAACAGACAGAGTTTTCAATCGAGCTCGCACTCTAAGTTCCATGCCTGCAAGGAAAGTTAACTATTTCACCTCCGGAGCAGTTCTAACCTGTGGTCATACTGCAATTGTCATAATATAGCAAGACTCCATTAGAAGAAACAACATTACTAAGGTGAGTAATTTTTTCTTACCATTCCCCTCTGTGGGTTATTAAAAAAAAATAATATATATATATATATATATGGGATACATGATGGGCATGAGTGTGATATGGCAAATATTGTCACTCCTGCAGAGTGAGATATCCAAGCTCATGATGCAGGAGTGACAATATTCTCTAGATCTACCATCATGTATTCATATACAATAGAACCAAGAGTTTCAGAAGTTATGTTATGCTGTCTTGTGTTCTGTTCTTGTTTACGTGTTTGCTCATTCTGTGTGTGAGCTTTTCTGAATGGGCTGGCAGTGTTATAAACTCTGAGAGACACGAGTGTGTTTTGCAATGCTAAATGAGTTAGTTTTAGGTAGGATAGAGAAACATACTTTTGTGAAGCTGTATTGTTTAGCAGTCTGGCTGCAGTAAAGCTAAGAGCATCACAGTAATTGTATTGAGCTGAGAGGCAGAGTGTCAGAACAGCTGATACTGTTTTCAGTGGTAATTATGTTAGCTGCAGGCAGGTGCAGAGTGTTCTGTGAAATTGTGCTCTTATGATTCTAGCTGCAGTGAAGTTGAAATTGTCATCAGTAATTGTAATGGGTGAGAATCAGAGTTTGAGGAACAAGTGAGAGTGTGTTTCAGTGGTAGTTGAGTTAGCTGCAGGCAGTAGTTTAGACTGTTATGTGAAGCTGTGCTGTTTGGAATTCTGGCTGCATCAAGTTGAGAGCATCACAGTAATGAGCACGAAGTTGGGGGGGATAGGTGTGTTTTGTAGTGCTTACTGAGTTAACTGTAAGCAGCAGTGAGACCTCTTAGGTAGTTCTGCATTTGTATCTATGATAACAGCACAGGTGTTTCTTGCTTGCTGAGGAGAAAGCTGTCTAGGGTGATGATATCAGTGACCTTTTGTGACCTGTGTGTGTAAATGTCTGATATCATCACAGTAGAGCAGAGGGTGAAAATATCACGCTGCAGTGGATGATATGCTGTTTTATCTCACTCATTTACCACTCACCCCTATTGTGTATATATATAATATATATATATATATATATATATATATATGTGTGTATATATATATATATATGTGTATGATATATATATATATATATATATATATATATATACTGCACGGTTGTGCCAGTATAATTAGAACTGAGTAAGCAGTTTAATGTTAAACTCCAGATTTCAACCGTTCAACAGAGTTGCACAAAATTTGGAATGTGTGGTCTTGTATGGCAGATCTCTTGTTTGGTCATGTTGCATTTCAGTCGGACTTGAGGTTTACGTGCAGCAACACACTGAAAATGCATTTTTGCCTTGTTTTGACACTTTATATGCTGATTTTGCCCATCACGCTGTGCTCACACTGTTTGGTATTTTGATCTGAAATTTTCAAAGTAGAAAGAGTATTGGTCAAAAAACAAGCATTGGATTGGTGAAAAATTATTAATCTATTCCAAAATTATTTCATTTTTAATTTTTGGGTTCTGAGCATGCTCACTTCACTGCAAGTTTTATAAGAATGTTTTGTGAAAAGGGGATTGGGTTCATGGTCAAGGTTTTGTCACCTCATGAACAGGAATTTAGAAAAATCTCCATTCGTGAGAAAAAGTCCTTGTTCTAGAGTTTCTATCTTGTTTTCATTTTTTCCCAAAAACAAAATGTTGTAGCTTCCTCCATGGGTGACATTTTGTTCCAGTAAGGCATGGGTTTTGTTCAGGGTGATGTCATCTACAAACCTATACCTTTAGTTTGCTTCATTCTGGCCAAAAAAACAGCCATTTTAAATTTTGAAATTCTTCATTTGCAACTTGCTTCTGAGACTCATTCCCGAGGTGACAAAATCTCCATTCACAAGCCAATCCCCTTTTGCGAGGTAGCAAAATCCTTGATTGTGACTTAGGGACCAGATGGCCATTCTAAAATGAAGATTTTGTCAGCTTCATGAAAAGGGATCGGCTTGTAAACGAGTTTTTTAACCTCTTAACGAAGGAATTGGTTTTGAATCCTTTCATGAGCGGCAAAATCCCATCCATCGACTGACAAAATCCCTGTTCACAACCAATCCCTTTCGTGAGCTGACAAAATCCTTGATTGTCATTTCCCAAGCAGATGGCCCTTCTCGCGAATAGGAATTGAAACTACGAACTGGGATTTTATCCAGCTTGTGAAAAAGATTAGTTTCACAATTCCTCATTTACAAGCTGTCAAAATCCCATTCGTAGCTGTCAGAATCCCCTTTGAACCAATCCCTTTTGCAAGGTGATAAAATCCCTGTTCGCGACTAAGGGAGCAGATGGCCAAAATCTGAGAATCAAAGATTACTCACGAACTAGGATTTTGACAGCTTGTGAATGGGGATCACCTTCAGGTGATCTAAGCTTGTGAGGAAGTTTAAAAGTCATAGATTACATCTGCAGTGGAATTTTTTTCATAGGTTGTACGGTTACTAAGATATTGGCAGACTTGTGCTACAGTGGTTCCTTTTCAGACCTATAAGGCTATTGTATGGCTTTGTTGTTATGTGTAAGTGGGAGCACAGGGCCTGGAGGGCCCATAATCCTACAGACACATATCATTATATACAAATGGACAGTTTGGTGGGAGCGCGGGGCCCACACTCCCACCAAAACATATCAGTTACAAGGTACATTACACTGTAAATAAATGGATTGGTCTTTCACCTTGAAAATTGCAGGGTATAAAGGGGATGTCCCAGAGATGTGGATTATGCTGTTTAAATGTAAAAAATGTTATTGGTTCCATACATATGCCATAGCAAAGTTGAGATTTTTTTCCATAGGATAACATTGCAGCACCACAGTGCTTTTGGTGCCTGTATTGGGAAATGATGTAAGATATAGATTTAGTTGACTTATCTCACATGGAGGTTTCACTTTCATGATTACAATGGCACTGAAATCTTTTTCATAGCTGCTACAATTGCTGAGATATTGGCAGATTAGTGTTACAAGTGCTCCTTGCCCTATAGGGCTGCTGTATGGCTCCGTATTTATTTGTAAGTGGGAGTGCAGGACCCAGAGGACCCATGCTCCCACAGATACATATCATTATGCACAAATGAGCAGCTTGGTGGCCCTTCACTCCCACCAACATATACTATTAACTAGCTATATTACACTTTTTAAAAAAAAGTAAGGAAATTCTTTGCAAAAAACTTTGTTAATGCATCAGTTAGGGTTAAAGTGACACAAGTGGGGAAATGAGATGTTAGAGCTGAGCTGCTATTTCCCCCACCACCCCACCTCCCATCCTTCATAGACTGACAGATGCTGGAATGTGCCATGGGGGTTGTGAGGCTTAACTCTCACCCCATTCTCCTTCATTGTAGCATGTCAACCTGTTTCCACATGAAATGGGGTGAGAGTTAGGCCTGATGGCCCCATTGCACACGCTGCCATCTATCGGTCTGTGGAGGATTGGGGTGGGGTGGAGGGATAGGGACTCAACCCTAACATCTCATTTCTACCTTAATCCTAACTGATACATTAACAAAGTTTATATATATATATATATATATATATATATATATATATATATATATATATATATTTATTATAAAATAGGCACTTGTAGCGCCTATAGTTAGGTTGAGTAGGCACTTTAATGTTAAACCTCAATTTTTGCACTTTAATAACTTTGCAACGTTCAATAGATTTGCATGAAATTTGGAGCATGTAGTCTAGTTTGGTAGATCTCTTGATTTGCCAATTTGCATTTCAGTTGGACCTAGAAGTACTGTGCAGAAAAATGCTAAAATAATGCATTTCTCACCACTTTTGACATGTTCTTTGCTCATGGCTCTGCAACCACACTGTGTTGTCTTTTGGTCTGACATTTGGAATGTAGAATAAGGTTTGATCAAGGAACAATTCAGCATTGGTTTGGTAAAAAAAATATTAATCCAATTGGAAGTTATTAAATTTGTAATATTTGGGTTCTGGGATTGCTCAGTTTACTCCAAGATTTATATGGTTATTTTTGAGACAAAGATTGGGTTCACAGTCAAGGATTTTGTAGCTCATGGACTATGATCCTGGCCACCAGAAAATTCCTTGTCCGCAAGCTGCCATCTTGTTTTCAGTTCTTCCCCAAAACAAAATGTTGTAGCTTTCTCCACAGGTGATTTGGGCCAAATGTGGCATGGGTTTTGTACAGGGTGAGCCCCTCTACAAAGCCATGCCTTTGGTTTGGCTCATTTTGGTCAAAAAATAGCTTTTTAAAATTTAAAAATTCTTTGACCATGACTCACTAATGATCCTAGTCTGTGAGCTGTCAAAATCCTAGTCTGCGAGCTTGTGGTCAAGGATTTTGCTACCTTGTGGACTGGGATTTTAAAAACTTTACCATTGCATTGCTAATGAATGGTTTGGTCTTTTTACTTGAAATTTTCTGGGCATTAAGGGGATGCCTACAGGTATGAATTATGCTGTTTAGGTGTTGGAAATTAACCTGTTCCATAGATATGTCATCACAAAGTTCAGATTTCCACATAGAATTACATTGTTTTGTACAATGCATTTTATACATAGCATTTATAGGTGGTTATATCTCAGAAACAATGCAAAATATGGATTTGGCCAATCTATGTCATGAGCAGTGCTCATTGTCACAATTACAATGACACTTGAATTTTTTTCTAGCTGCTATGGTTCCCAAAATATTAGCAAATTAGTGTTACGGGGTTCCTTGCCCTATAGGGCTGCTGTATAGCTCTGTAGCAATGTGTAAGTGGGAGCACAGGGCCCAGAGGGCCCGCACTCCCACAGATGCTTATTGTTATGCAGAAATGGGTAGCTTGGTGGGCCCCGTGCTCCCACTAACACATGCTATTTACTTCAGATATTACACTTTTTCCAAAAATAAGGAAATTCATTGCAAAAAACTGCATTTAAAGCAACAAAAGTGAGAAAATGGGATGTTAGGGTTGAGCCCCTAACCTCCCCACACCACATATCCCCATCTCCACAGACTGACAGATGCCACGGTGTGCCATGGGGTCATGAGGCCTCTCACCCCATTCTCATTTACTGTAGCATGACAACCTGTTTACACATGGAATGGGGTGAGAGTTGGGCAACACAACCCCATGGCACACCCCGGTGTCTCTCAGTCTATGGATGATGGGGGGCTGTGGTGTGGAGGGGTTAGAGTCTCAACCCTACGCTGTCTCATTTCCTCACTTTTGTTGCTTTGACCCTAACTGATGCATTAAACACATTTTTTTGCCATGAATATCTATCTATCTATCTATCTATCTATCTATCTATCTATCTATCTATCTATATCTATATATATATATATATATAGTATGGTAGCACAGTAGTGCTACCATAGTTAAGACTGAGTACTCCATTTAAGGTTAAATAGTGAAACTTTGCACCTTAATAACTTTGCCACTGTTCAACAGATTGGCCTGAAATTTGGCAGGCATGGGGTGTAACCATAGATCTTGGGATCTGCCAACTTTTGTACTGGATATATGGCTGCAGAGTTATTAAGCAGCATTCTGGGGTGCATCTATGTTTTTTTGCACATTCTTTGCTCTTGCCAACAGGGACAACTGGTTTCCGTGACTGGTCCAAAAACTTCAGGAAATGGGTGGCTGGGGTCCCTGATGTGCCCTTTGAAGATTTTGTGAAACAATATTGAACGGTTCAAAAGTTATTCAAAAAACAAGTTTCCTATTCTAGTCAATGGGAAAAGTTAACAAAAAGTTTGACAGTGTCGCAAATGCACTTTTTAGTGTTGCAAATGACCCTAGTAGAGTTGCAAATCCACCTTTTTGTTTTCATGTACTGATCACAGAAATGCTTGGCATTTAAATTGGGACCATCTAGGGACACAATTCTTTTTGTGTTTACCTAGTCGAGCCCTGAGGATGCTAGGCATGTCTTTATTTTGGGGTTAAACAACCCAGAAATGTGTTTTTTGAAATTTTGTGGAAAAGTAGTGTTGCAAAGTAGTGTCGCACCTGCCACACTGTCAAACTTTTTGTGAAAAGTGTCACAAATCACGACACTACTTTTCAATACTATGGCCAAAATGACAGGAATTGTTTGCAGCTGTACTGCAAAGAACTCTTTGGTCTTTTGGGCTGAAATTTGGAGGAAGGCAGCCAACATCTCACAGATGTGCCTTTTAGTGGTTTAGTGACAAAATATTGCAGAGATGCAAAGTTATGGTACTCAAAGTTGACACTTTTCCGTGGACTATCATTGCGGTGTCCGTTGCCTTTCTGGGCCGTATCTTGGAAACGGTGCGAGATACAGATTCTTTGTTGGAAAAATGCTTATCCCTTTTGGGGGCTAAGCGCCCAGTGAAAATTTAGCCAGGAAAGTCATGAGTCATATAAAATTTTAATTTTTTTCTCTACGTCTTATGGTTCCTGAGATATAAGCAATTTAGCATTGCGACACCTCATTTTCTGCTCCGAGGGCTATTATTATGCATACATTCTTTGTGGTCAGAATGTTTCTCTATGCAGCAATAGGGGGAAAACCAGGGTGTGCGCTCCAGTTGCTGTTACACTTAGCGTTTCCACTTGCGTTTCCGTACCCGTTTGCATTAGCATTCCCGTGTATGCCACCGTGTGCGTTACCCTTTGCATTTTTTTTGCACTTGTGTTTATGTTACTGTTAGCATTTGCATCTCCACTACTGTTTCTGTTTGCATTTCTGTTTGCATCACCATGTGCATTACCTTTTGCATTTGTGGATGCCCTTCCTTTGCTTTTCTCTTTTGTTTTGCTTCATCATTGCTCTTACTGTTACCATTGCGTTTCAATTGCATTACTGTGCCTGTGCCCATTACGGTTTGCGTTTCCATATCACGCTTGCTTTTGTGTTTCTGTTTCCTTTGATTTTACTGTTGCTGTTACCATTACCATTTGCATTTTGGAGTGTGGTAACGTGGCCGTGCGTGTTACGGTTTGCGTTTATGTACACGCTTGCGTTTGCGTTTTTGTTTCTGTTTTCTTTGGTGTTATTGTTGCTGTTACTGTTACCATTTGCATTTCCAATTGTGGTACCGTGACCATGCGCATTACTAGTTGCATTTCTGCATGCATTTGGGTCTCCGTTTGTGTCACTGTTCACTTTGGCGTCACTTTGCGCTTGTGTTTCTGTTATCATTTGCATTACCATTTACATTCTCATCGCCATATGTGTTACCATTTGTGCTTGTGTTTCTGTTGTGGTTACCATTACTATTTGACTAAAAAACACCTGCTGGGAGTGCAGGGCCTGAAGGACCTGCGCTCCCACCACCACATTTCATTCACTATTTATAGTCCTCATTCTCAAAAAAAAGGGAAATTCATGGCAAAATAAAATCCATTTAATGCATCAGTTAGGGTTGTTTCACAGTGACAAAAGTGAGGAAATCGATGTTAGGGTTGAAACCCGCCCCTTGGACCCACCCTCACCCTGTCCCTCCCAGCCATCATTGGGGTGTGTGTTGGGGTTTAATTCACTACTTATAGTCCTCATTCTCTAAAAGAAGGGTTATGGATATAAATTGTACGGCTTCATGATTGCAGTAACACACTAGTTGGGACAGTTAGGAGTTGGACGGTGTCAGCTAGGTAATGCTCCTCCCTCACAGGCCAGGTAGTGCATCCTAAGTGGAGACTCACAGGATAAGAAAGCCCATAGACATCAGTGGTGCACCTTTGTGGTCGCAGGGGCGCATACGTTAGGACAGTTAGGAGCTGCGCGGTGTCAGTCAGGCTACCTCCACCCCGAGCAGGTACTGCATCCTGAGTTGAGACTCATAGGAAAACAAAGGTTATGGATGCCGATGGCACAGCCTCATGATTGCAGTAACACACTAGTTGAGACAGTTAGAAGTTGTATGGTGTCAGCTAGGCAGTGCCCCCCCTTCCAGGCCAGGTAGTGCATCCTGAGTGGAGAAACACAGGAAAAGAAAGCCCATAGACATCAATGGCAGACATTTGTGGTTGTAGGGGCACACATGTTAGACAGTTAAGAGTTGCACAGTGTCAGCCAGGCAACCTCCATTCAAAGCAGGTACTGCATCCTGTGTTGAGACTCATAGGAAAACAAAGGCTATGGGTGTCAATGGTACAGCTCCATGATGGCAGTAATACACTATTTTGACACCTAGAAGTTGTATGGTGTCAGCTAGGCAATGCCCCCCCACAGGCCAGGTAGTGCATCCTGTGTGGAGACTCACAGGAAAAGAAAGTGCATAGATAAGAATGGTGCACCTTAGAGGTTGCAGGGGCAGACAAGTTAGGACAGTTAGGAGTTGCATGACATCAGCCAGGCATTACCCCCCCCAGAACAGGTACTGCATCCTGAGTAGAGATGCACACGAAAATAAAGGCAATGAATATAAATGGTACAACTCCATGACTGTAGTAACACACTAGTTTGTACAGTCAGGAGTTGCAAAGTGTGAGGTAGGCAATGCCACACCCACCCCAAGGCCATGTACTGTAGTGCATCCTGAGTGGAGAGTCACAGGAAAAGAAAGCCCATAGACATCAATGGTGCACCTTTGTGGTTGCAGGGGCACAGAAGTTAGGACAGTTAGGAGTTGCATGGAGTCAGCCAGGCAATCCCTCCCCCCCAGAGCAGGTAATGCATGCTGAGTGGATACACACAGGAAACAAAGGCTATGGACATTAATGGTATACATCCATGTTTGCAGGAGGATGAAAAGTTGGGAAAGTTAGGAGTTGCATGGCATCAGCCAGGCAATGCCCCACCCCCCCGTCCCGCACAGCAGGTACTGCATCCGGAGTGCAGACGAACAGGAAAACAAAGGTTATCAATATTAACAGCACAGCCACATGACTGCAGTAACACACAAGTTGGAACAGTTTGTAGTTGCATGCCATCAGCCAGGCAATGCCTTCCCCCCCAGACCAGGTAGTGCATCTTGAGTGGAGAGTGATAGGAAAACAAAGTCTATGGATATTGATGGTGCACCCCCTGGTTGGAATACACAAGTTAAGGCAGTTGGGAGTTGCACAGCATCAGTCAGGCAATACCCCCATGAGATCAGAAATTGTTTCTGAGTGGAGACTCATGGAAAAAGTGAGGGCATGAAGATCGACAGTACACCACTTAAATTGCAGGAACACACAAGTTAGCATAGTTAGAGGCTGCACGGTGTTAGCTCAGGCAATGTCTCCTCTCATGATCGGGTACTGCTCCCTGAGTGGAGACCCATTGTAAAACTGAGGTCATGGACATCAATAGCACACCTTCCTGATTTCAGGAACACAAAAGTTAGTATAGTTAGGAGTTTCACGGCATCAGCCAGGCAATGCCCACTCCCAGATCAGGTACTGTGACCTGAGTCGAGACCCTCTGTGAAAGTCAGGCATGGTAAAAAATGGTGTTTATGGTTTTCTATGGCATGCAAACATGTTAGAATGGCTATAGTTGTGCAGAATAGTCATGCGTAAAAAATTGTAGGAGAAAAATACTTTTATAAAGAAAATATTTATAAACTTTCCTTGTAAAAAATGGTTGTATAACAGTATAAGAAATCGACATTTTTATAATGATTTGAACATAATTTAGAAAAAAAATATATATATTCTGTAAAAAACATTAATTTTAAAATTCTGAGTTTGAATAAAGATTTGTTAAAAAATATACAAAATAATCTACTTGAGATAATTTAGAAAAATGATATACATATCTTCTGTAAAAATAAATATACATTATAAAAGATTGTTTTTTTTAACGTGTATGATTTTTTTAACCAAGGTTTCAATTTAAATGTTTATAAAAGAGAAACCATTTCTTTCAGTTACATTTTTCTGAGGGAGGTGTGCTGCTGCTTGAGGCAGCTCAGGCAGGAAGCTGGATGCATGTTGAGGCGCACTAGGAGTGGAAGCTGTTGCGCCATGGGGGAGATACCAGGAAAGCTGTGGAGGCTGTCCATCAGTGGTCAGGGAGACTAGATGTGCTGCTAGCTGCTGCTGTGTCCACCGGCTCGCACACAAAGCTGACTGTCACCTGAAGTGCTTTAAGAAGGGACAGTATTTGTTCCTGTCCCTCTTGCAGGCCTACAACTTCTTTTTGCAGACAGTCAACCTTGTGCTCGAGCCTGCGGAAGCAGCGGCAGTGTGCAGTGCACCGTTTAGACCATGGCAGATCTGTAAAGAGAAAAAAAACATCTATTAACATGTAACAGTGATAAGTGAATTTCACTGGTTCTGTTGAATCTCATTAGATGTGGTTTCTGGGGTCAATATCTTTACAATGGTTTTACATACTGTACGTATTTTTTTTTAAGATTCACACAACTTATTATAATGAGGTTGTCTCTCTTCAGTTGGGCAATGACCCTCCTCTCTCCTCCACTCTGTGGACAGGTCGTGCATCTTGACTATACAGTGACAGCTATATTGGGTCAATGTAGATGAATGGTACACCTCTGATTGCAGGTGCACAAAAGTTAGGAGTTGGAGGGCATGAGACATGCAATGCATGCTCACTCTCAGCCCTCCAACCACAAGATAAGGTACTACATCCTAAGTGGAGACTCACAGAGAAACTGAGGTCATGTACATTTATGGTACACACCTCTGATTGTTGTTTCATACAAATTAGTATAATTAGGGGTTGTATGGCTTGTGATAGGCAAGGCCCCCCTGCCCCTCTTCCTGCTGTCTCCTGAATAGCAGGTACTGCATCTTGAGTGGACAGCCACAAAGAAAAAACAAAGTCTATGGACATCAGCTGTATGTCATTCATTGTAGAAACAGAAGTTAGGAGACTTGGGACATGTATTATGTGAAGCGAGGAATCCCGCCCACCCTGCAAGCAGCTTCTGCATCCTGGTGGAGAAGCAGAGCAGAACTGAGGCTATGGATATCAACAACACAAAAGTTACGACACTTAGGAGTTGTATGGTGTAAAACAGACAATGCCCCCTCCCCCCAGACCAGGTACTGAATGCTGAGTAGAGAGTCACAGGAAAAGATAACCCATGAACATCTATGGTACATGCCTGTGGTTGCAGTAGGGCACAAGTTAGAATAGTTTGGAGTTACATGGCATCACACTGGCAAGGTACTGTTTCCTGGGTAAAGATTCAGAATAAAACATGTATGGTACACCGCCCTGATTCCAGCTGTACACAAGTTAGGTAAGTTACTAGTTGCACAGGCTGAGACAGGCAATACCCTAGTCCCATCTCTAACCAGGTAGTGAATGCTGAGTAGAGTCACATGAATAGGAAGGCCATGGACATCAATGGTAGATGTTCATAGCTGCAGGAACACCAAGTTAGGACATTTGGAGTTGGATGGTGTCAGTGAAGTAATGCCCCCTCCAGATAATGTGCGCATCCTGAATGGTGAACCACACCTCAAACTGACCCATGGGTATGAACGGTATCCATACGGATAGTAGCTTTATATAAGTTTGGACAGCTAGGAGTTGCACAGTCTTCACTAGGCAATCCTCTCCCCTCCCAAGAACAGATACTGCATCCTGAGTGTAGAGCCACAGGAAAACAAAGTCATAGAAACATTTATTTATTTGCTTTTTGTTAACCGTGTAAGCACACTAGACAGCCAAGTGCCTATTTTCAGGTGCAGCCGGGGAGGTTACAGGTACATTACCAGTATATACATGAACATCAAGCAAATACAAGTGGAGGATTACATTACACAGAATTAGCACAACAGGAACTTTACAAACATCAGATTTCATCAGGCAAATAGTAGTGAAGAGTTAATATAAAGTGACCAGAACACAGGGACATTGTAAGACAACAATACAAAAACAGGTATTACAATACAGTATTAAACATTGCAGTCAGTAGGAAGAAGTGCAGTGTGAATTCATCGGCTCAGGGAACAAGTTGTAAGGCTAGCAGTTAGAATAAGGAGGGTCACAGCTGGGATAGAGTGGGCCCAGTGGAGAGAAAGGAGTGCACAGTTATAGTGCTCACCCTGTTTTGCCAGTGGGCCTAACTGTCCATTTTATATATACTGTGAGAACAGGAGAATAGAAGTTGATGGCAGATAAGGACCGCAAGGCCCATCCAGTCTGCCCATTTCTTTTCTACCTTATGAAAGTGCCATAGAGCCTTTGCTCTATCTATTCAAACTCATCTGTTTTGCTTCCTTGTGCCTATCCCATGCCTGTTTGAAGCCCTGCACTGTATTCATATCCACCAGTTCCTGAGGTAGGCCGTTCCATGCATCCACCACCCTTTCTGTGAAAAGAACTTCCTCACATTACCCCTTAATCAGCCTCCCTCTAATCTCATGCTGTGTCTTCTTGTCCTGATATTTTTATTATATTGAAACATGTTAGACTCTTTCACCTTGTTAATGCCCTTAAAGTGTTTGAATATTTCAATCATATCACCTCTCTCCCTCCTTTGCTCTAGGGTATACATATTGAGTTCAGTTAATCTTTCCTCATATGTTTTCTGATGTAGTCCCTGCACCCATTTTGTTTGCCCTTCTCTGGACTGCCTCAATTTGGTTAATGTCCTTGTGAAGGTGTGGCCTCCAGTACTGCACACAGTACTCCAGATGGGGCCTAACCAGTGTCAAGTAAAGAGGGATTATTACCTCCCTCTTCCGACTTGTGATACCCCTACTAATACACCCCAACATCCCTCTAGCCTTACCTACTGCTTTTGAGGTCTGCTTGGATGATTTCAGGTCATTGGTGATGATGACGCCCAAGTCTTTTTCTTTCCTTGTGACTGCCAGCAACTCCCCTCTCAGCCTGTAGGTGCCTTCATGGTTTCTGTTCCCTATGTGCATGATCATGCACTTCTTTGCGTTAAACCCCAGTTGCCACTCCTCCGACCATTTTGCTAGCTTATCCAGATCTGTTCTCATTCTGCCCACCCCATCGGGGATCATCTACTCTGTTGCAGATCTTGGTGTCATCTGCAAACAGACAAACCTTACCCTCCAGTCCCTCTGCAATGTCACTGATGAAGATATTGAGAGGACTGGCTAGACTGATCCCTGAGGTACCCTTGTGACATGCATCTCTTCTGACTGTATACCATTTACCACCACTCTCTGTTTTCTGCCCATCAACCAGTTTGCCACCCAGTTGACCAACATCTGACCCACGCCGTGCCTACCCAGCTTATTAATCAATCTTCTTTGTGGAACAGTATCGAAAGCTTTGCTGAAGTCAAGGTAGGCAACATCAACTGCTCCACCTTGGTCCAGCACTCTGGTTACCCAGTCAAAGAAATCTATGAGATTAGTTTGACAGGACCTTCCTTTTGTAAACCCATGTTGTCTTGGATCCTGTGCTCCTATGTATTCCAGGTGTTGCACTATCCTTTCCTTAAGGAGTATCTCCATAATCGTGCCCACTACTGAGGTAAGACTGACTGGTCTGTAGTTCCCTGCCTCCTTCCTGCTACCAATCTTGTGGAGCAAGATCACATGAGCCCTTCTCCAGTCTTCTGGGACCTCTCCTGTGCTCAGTGACTCACTAAACAGCTCTGATATTGTCTCTGTTAGTTCCACCCTTAGCTCTTTTAGTACTCTGGGATATATGCCATCAGGTCCCATTGCCTTTTCCACCCTGAGCTTATTGAGCTCTTGTAGGACCCTTTCTTTTGTGAAGGGACTAGTGCACACCTACCTCCCCCCTGTGTCCATGGTGCTGAGCTTTGGACCCTGTCCCACCTTCTGTTCAGTAAATACTGAGCAGAAGTATCTATTTAGGATAGATGCTTTTACATGGTTCTCCTCCTCACACGCCCCCTTATCCCTGTTGATCTTAGCAATACCCCCTCTGGACTTTCTCCTTCCACTAATGTATCTATAGAAAGTCTTGTCACCTTCTTTTACTGTTTGTGCTAGTGTTTCCTCTGTTTGGGCCTTTACCTGCCTTACTGCCTTCTCTTAGGGAAGTTTAGTATGGCTCCCTATCTTCATCCTGCTCGTTCCCTTATATTTCCTGAAGGCCAGCCTTTTGGCTCTGACCTTTTCTGCTACTGTGTTTGAGAACCAAAGTGGTTTCCTTCTTCTTTTGCACTTCCTTTTCTCTCTATCACACTGGGATGTTGCTTCAAGTATTGCATCTTTAATGCTTGCCCACTTTGCCTGTACCCTTCACTTGTATTTCTTTTACCAAGGTTAGCTTAACTCTATTGGCCATCTTATCAAACTCAGCTCCTCTAAAGTCCCATATGTTTGCCTTGGAATGGGATGATTTATTTGTAGTGGCCAACCGAGCCATACCCATGTGATGGCTTCACTGGCCCCTGTGACCTTCTACCTGGAGATCTGTGATCCTTTCCCTGTTAGTCAGTACTATATCTAGGATAGCCCTGTCTCTTGTGGGTTGCTGTACCAGTTGTTTGAGGCCCTCCCCCTGCAGGGAATCCACCATGTGTCTAGTTCTGGCAGATGTCCCTGCTGGTATTGACCAATCTGTATCTGGCATGTTGAAGTCTCCCATTATCAGAACCTCCCCTTTAGCTGTCATGTTTTGTATATCTTCTAACAATAACATATCTATGTCCTCCTCCTGGTCTGGAGGACTGTACACAACCCCAGTTCGTATGGCTGTCCCATTTTCTGTTTCCGGGGTGACCGACCGTTCTTCTGGCTGCTTATGTGTATTCTGAATTTCTGTGGCTTTGATATTTTCATTGACATAAAGGTCACTCCACCCCCCCTTTTTGCACCTTGGTCTCTTCTGAACAGTACATAGCCAGGTACTGATGTCTCCCAAGTGTGGTTACTGGTAAACCGTGTCTCGCTAATGGCTACTATGTCCAGTTTAGCCTCTGCCATTATTGCCTGCAGGTCTGGGATCTTGTTTCCCAGACTGTGAGCATTTTGTGTACATGATTTTCCATTAATCAGATTTTGGTGTGTTAGTTGTTGAGTGAAGTCTGGCGTTTCCCCTGTGCATCGTATGGGGAGCCAGACCTTTTTCTTTACCTGGTGATGCAAATGAACTACAAACATGTTGAACTCCTGTTTGACTACTAGCTGAGGGGGGAGGGGTGTTCTTCCCATTCGACGTTTTGAGTGCTGCATCCCTCTCCCCATTTGCTAGTTTAAATATTCTGCAAAGACTTTTAACTTCTGCCCTAATGCACTGACTCCCTCCTTAGTTAGATGAAGTCCATCAAATTTAAAGAACTTTCACTCCCAAAACTGTTGTGAGTTTCCTACAAATTTGTGTCCTTTTTTCCTGGTACCAGTCTTTGAGCCACATGTTTAGCACCCCTATCTCCCCTTCTCTGACCTTCCATCCATCTGCCCTCCTCTCCCAGACTGGCAAGATCTCAGAGAAGGAGATGCTGGATGAAATTGATGATAGGTTGTCACCCAGCCTGGTTAGGTGTTCCTTGGTCTCCACAACTGACCAGCTGGTGAAATCGTTAGTCCCCATGTGTACCAAGACATCAATGTTTAATCCTGCTTCCTGAACAATTTTAGCAATGTGATCAGTGTCTCTCCATGCTGATGTACCTGGGAGACATCTGAATATTACCCCTGGCTGGAGATATGTATCAACTCCCCGAATCATGGCGTCTCCTATGATCAGAAGTTTTTCGGATTTCCTTTTTGCTTTTTTTGTTTTGGTTCCTGTTATGGGTGCATTTTGCTGTGCTAGCTCCTGTGCTGCAGTGTCCTGCTCTGCAGTGTCCTCTGCCCCTTTGTTTGATTTCAGAGATAGAGGCAGATACCTGTTTGTAGTTTTTATATGGTTTTTGGAGGGGATATGTTGGAGAGCACCAAGTGATGGGGCAACCGATTTGCCTCTCTAACCACCTGCCAACCTCCTGGACCAACTACCCTCTGCTGTCGTGCTGCTTCTCTTGAATGTTGGGGAGATGGTGGGTGGTTCTTATAATATATTTCCTCTCGAATATGCAATTTGAGGCATGCAATCTCTGCCCATGCTGCCAGGAGCTGAGCCTTAGATCTCCAATGGCCAGCATGTACAACAGTGTCCAAAATCCTATAAAACTGCCCTTCTGAAAAGTGTTCCACAGTGTCTGCAGTTAATGATATCCATTCCAGGTAAGTTGCTGGGTTTATAACCTGGTTAGAGTAATTAGAAGGAAGAAAATGAAAGCAAAAGCTTGATTTTGTGGACATCAACGGTATGCCTCCCTGGTTGCAGGAACAGACAAGTTAGAAGCATTTGTAGTTGCATGTCATCAGCCACAGAATACCTTTCAACCCCAATAGATCAGGTACTGCATGCTGAGTGGATAACCACAGCTAAACTAAAGCCATTGCATATCAATGGTACACTTCTCTGATTGCAGGTGTATACAAGTTTGTATAGTTAGGACTTGTATGGACTTAGCCAGGGAAATGTGACCCCCCCCCAGACCAGGTACTGCATCCTGAGTGGAGAGGTACTGTAAAACAAAGGCCATGGAAATAAACAGTACAAATCCTTGATTGGAGTTAGATGCAAGTTAGGCCACTGAGGAGTTGTGTGGACTCAGCGAGGCAATGTCTCCTGCTCACTGCAGACCAGATACTGTACCCTGAGAGATAAATCACAGCAAAAGTAAAGCCATGCACATCAACTGTACACATTTATTGATTGAGTAAACATAGACTAGGATATCAAATGTGCTAATAGCCTGCTTAGCAGTTAATGACATCTGTATGTGTTTCTGTTACAACACTTACATTCAACACTGGTGCCAGGCTCCTTCTTCACCTGCTTTCATGATGTGGCAACAGTCTCCCCAACCACTAGAAAATACATAAATGGATTGTTTGATAGGGATCATCTGAATATGTCCATGGTAAACAATGCTGTTATTGTGTTATATATCTATTTATGTTATGATTCTGGCATGGTACAATGTCCACAGTTAATCATGTGCCTGCTGACAAGTTGTAGTTGTCAGCAGGCACATAACATTTAATACAGTGGGGTATGAAAATCCTGTAACCTCATTCGTCAAAACACATAACATGACTGTGGTATATCCTGTAATAACCACGGCTGAGAAATGACATTTATAAAAACATACTTAAAGACATTTAAAATTAATTTTGCACATGGGTCCATTGTCTAATTGCAATAAGGCACTCCAGGTTGTGGTTTATTGGGGGATTTACCCACTTCTTGTGTGGTTAAGTCACTCGACTGTGCCTCATGACATACCACACAAGGGGTAAATCCCCCAATAATCCACACCCTGTCATGCCTTATTGCTTAAATATACTACTTTCTTAGTACACAAATACTGCTGAAATAGAGGCATTAACATTCATTACATATGTCTCTGATAGGAGATGTGTGCAAGATAAGAGAATGAGTTTTACTATTGTTTGAGACAGGCAATGTAATCAGATTCACCCCGATGTTATGTTACAAGGTTAGTATTCAGTGATAGTACAAGTACAGTGGCATTTGCAGTATGGATATCTGGAGGCCTCGAAAGATGTGGGAGGAGGCACATCGGTCTTTGGAGGGATGGGGAGAGGAAGCAATTTAACATTATGACTAGTCTAGAGAAAGCTGACAATGTGACAACAGGACTATTTTTTCTGGTGTAAGGATAAATTAAATAAAAAACATTGCAAATACCAACAATTGATCTTTATTTTTTGATACCAAAAATGCAAGAGACACATTGTATTATCGCAATAAACCACTCCAGGATGTGGGTGTTGCTGGGATTTACCCACACCTGGATGTTTGGTCACTCGACCTGCAGTCTCGTGACTGAACCACGCCAGGTGTGGGTAAACTCAGCATCACCCACACCCTGTCATGGTTTATTGGTTAATTAAGGCACTGAGGAATTGTGCAGATAAAGCTAGCTAATGACGCACAGGAAAAGTGAGGTCATGTACATCAATGGTATACAGCTGTAATATGAGGTGTTCACAATTTTATCAAGTTTTCTGTCACATGGGCTTAGCAAGGTTATGTAGCTGAGTTAGAAGACTTAGTAGTTGGATGATCTGAGGTAATGAGGTAGGCAATGGCATCAAAAGGAAACTGATACTGTGGCCTGATTGTAGTGCCGCAACAAAAGTATTATAATGGACATGGATGGTACAGACATTTGCACAGTTAGGAGTTCCCTGATGCCACCCAGGGTATGGACCAGGTGAACAGGTGTTGTGTCTTGAGTGGAAGCCACAAGAAAACTACTGACATGGAGATTACCAGAACACCTTGTTGATTGCAGAGCTACAGTACATACATTTGTAAAATTACAAGTTGTATGGGGGGCATCAAGGATATCTCCTGTGATCTTCCTCTGGGAGGTTCTGGCTTGTGAGTGTAGAGTCAGAGCCATACTACTGCCTTACACAGCAATGTTACAGAAGCTGAGTGCTTGCAGAGGATCAAGCATGTGATGCACACCAAGTACTGAGAGCAGCTATTCAAATCATTTTCACTAGGATTTTCTTACCTTCTGATTTCACAATGATGACACTGTCCAAGTCAGACTGTTCGGCCTCCACAGCCTCAGCTTGGGCTGGTACTACCTCAGCATGTGGTGAGGAGTGCCTCTGATGTCCTATGACTGAAAGATAATAATGATAGTTATTGAGCATGGTATGTGTGTCTTCAGTTATTTAATACAGATTTGTTTTGACAATGCTAGTATTGTCTGCTACTTAAGATGCACCCAGATGAGGTGCTTTATACTGATTGGAGACCCACAGCAAAACAAAGGTTATGGATATAAATGGTACAGTTCCATGACTGCAGTAACACACTAGTTGGGACAGTTAAGAGTTGAAAACAGTGTGAGCTAGGCAATGCCCCCCCCCTCCAGATCAGGTACTATATCCTGATTGGAGACCCACAGCAAAAGAAAGGTTATGGATATAAATGGTACAGCTACATGATTGCAGTAACACACTAGTTGGAACAGTTAGGAGTTGTACAGTGTCAGCCAGGCATGGCCCCCCACCCTCCTGAGCAGCTACTGCATCCTGAGTGGAGACTCACAGGAAAACAAAGGTTATGAATATCAACAGTACAGCTCCATGATTGCAGTTACACACTAGTTGGTACAGTTAGGAGTTGCATGGTGTCAGCTAGACAATGCCCCCCCCGATCAGGTACTGCATCCTGAGTGGATACCCATTGTAAAACTGAGGCTGTGGACATCAATGGAATATCACCCGGATTTCAAGAAGATATCATTTAGGACACTTAGGAGTTCATGTTGTCAGCCAGCCAATGACTCCCCCCCCCCCCCCCCAGACCAGGTACTGCACCCTGACTACAGACCCCTTGTAACACTGAGGCAAAGTACATCAATGGAACATCAACGTGATTGCAGTTACACACAAATTAACATACTTTTTTACACTCTGTATTACAACAAACCATTGCATTATAGCAATAATACCCTTGAAGCTGTGTGGTGTGGTGGAATACCTTGACACCTCATGTAGTGGATGTACTCAGCTTGTGGTCTTGTACCTGACTACCTGAGGTGTGATGTTATCCAGCACAACAGTGAGCTTGTTAGTGATTACTGTTTAAGTATATGCTGTGCTGTGTAACAAATTGTTTCTTTACTGATGATGTGTTAGGTGCTCCCCTGCAGCAGGCTTATTATCAGCCTCCCACATTTCATATGAGAGGTAGTACCAGCCAACATCATTATCCGGTATCTCCCCTCTGTTCTTCACCACATAGAAGCACTGGCGCAACAGCTTCCACTTTCTTTTGCACATTTGTGCATTCTTTTTTTTCACTTTTAAGATGAGATATTGGTAACCACTGATGCGCCTCCACATTGCATCCATCTTCCTATTTGTGCTCCTCATGAGTACCTTGGGATTGCCCCTAGCCTGAGCTGCTTCAAGCAGGCAGCACTCCTCCCTCATACTCCAGAGTCTCAATCTGGCTCTTTTTTGTTTGAATCTGCAATAAATAGAGAGAGACAACAATATGTTACTGTAATATATTGTTACATTTGTGTACATGTGCTCTGTTCAGCTTTTTGACTACACAGGTGCCTGTACAGGCAGCATCACTATTATGATTCTACAGTTATTAGAAGAAGTTATGCCATTTGGCTACACTAATTGTTAGATTATATGAGATGAACAACACAGTACTGCCTCCATGATGTCATGTTTAACTGTGCCTTATCCATACTGAAACCACATAGCTAGATATTTATAGTACATCTTGTTAACAGGATCTGTATGCATGTCACAATTCAGAACATGTTCATGCATTTAAGTTTGTGAAGTAGTCTGAATGTGAGATAGCATGTATTTGTGTTGTTTGTGCTATGTATGCAACTTTCTATTTTTGACCAAGGTTTTGTGGCTCTTAAAAGTGCCTTTTTTTTAAGATATCTGTTTTAACAGTCTGATGTTTTTAGAGGACTGTGAGGATTCCAGCTCAAAGGTCTCCCAGGAAAAGGTAATTGCCAGCATGAGAGAAGTGCACACCATCTGGTAGGTATAGCCAATCATTACAATACTTAACTGCAGGATGATGTATGGTGTGCATCCCAGACATGCACAGATATCCAGATATTTGTATGTTGACCTTTCTTCATGCTCTGTCAAGCAGGTACATGTGCTGTTCTGCTTGCCAGACCCTACGCTCTATAATATCTGAAAAAATGATCTTACAGGCAGGTAACATACCCATAATAGAAGCAAGGTCCAATTTTGCTTCTGACACTAAATCTACCCATCATTTGGTGCCCAAATCATTGCCTCTGAAATGAATCAGCAGTATGTCCGGTCGAGCTTGAGTCCTTAGAAGTATGTGCATTGTTGGCATGAAAGCTCCCACCTCATGCCACCCTGTCAAACCACTTAACAGAGAAAATTGGAAGCTGCAGGTCTTTGCCAAAATCACTCCTCTGAGCATACTCTGAAGCTCACCTTACTATACTGCTGCTGATGACCCACAGGGTCCTTTTGCTGTTTTCTGCCATTCTGAGTTTTTAAGCTGAGAAGTGGACAGAGAGCTACCAAAAAAATCAGTGTTTCTCCTGCAGTGTCTAGTCACAACTGAATATGAAAGTGAAATTTCCCTCTCTCCTTCAACATTGCTTTGGTGGTCTGTCCCAAACACAGTGATTTTTAAAGTAATTGATTAATGATTTCTAATGGCTAACCAATACAGTACATGCACTGACTATGACTACACTGAATGGCTGCAGTTCCTGTCAGCCAGAAATATTGGAAGATTTCTAGGTGGGAAAATACTACATTTTACAGGCTACTTCAAAAATGACAGCTACAGAAAGGTGTATGAGTGGTTGCCTCTTGTTTTATGATACATGCTGCTTGCTTTCTGCCTCCATTTGCAGCTGTATCTGTGCTAGTAAGTACTGATTGACATTCTGACTTTAAATACTAATAACTTCTTTTTACAGCATAACAGGTTATTTAGATTGCCATAGTCAAACAGAGCAGTAAAAAACATTTTGTCTAATGCTATTTTTCTGGTGCTAACAGTTTTAATATTGCTAGAAAAATTGTCTAGAAAATGTGATGAACTTACACTGTGTAAAGTAGGGTCTGTTGTTTTTCTCTAAGATGGCTGCTATGTCCTTCTTCTCCAGTCTTAAGCACTTGTGATTGGTTGCCTGACATGGCCTGATCAATGTTACGTGCCATTGGTGCCAGCGTCTGTCAGTCAAATAGGAAGCAATGTCTGATTGGCTTAGCCTTAAAGAGGTGTTTTTTAATGTGATTATTAGACACTTTCGTGCTCACAACACTATTTTGCAACACTACATTCAACAGTGTCATTCTCACGGCACCAAATTGTGCGACACTTTCATGCTCACAACACCATATTTTGTGACACTGTCACACATTTGACACTACTTTTGAAAAGGTTTAAATTACAGTATTTAAAAAAATATTGTGTATGCTTTAGATTGCAACAATACTTTACTTTTGACATGTTTAGATACTTATTCTCATGTTATAAGTAACATTCTGTTCTGCTACACTTGAGAACATTTCATATTGGTTTTACTGGTGTCCAGCTGTGAGAGTAATAATGTGTGCAATGTTTTGTAAGCAGTACTATTTATTCTTGTTACATGACACATGAACAGTGTGTGTGAGTATGTAATGTTAGGAAAAAAAGACATTGCACCACTAAATACTTGTTTTCTCTATTTCTTATACAGGTGTCTGATACTTCTGCAACATTATTCCACAGTTCTGTGAATTTCCAGAGAAGAAAGATGCCCTCTAAACAGAGGCAGAGTTCTATGGAGAGACTAAACTGGTATCATAGTACTTCACTGTTGCTTAACAGTGGTCCAAAAACTACATATGGTACTTCACGATGTAAAGCAATTCAGCATTCCACTCAAGGTGACTTTACAGGTTGCTCTACTCCACAGAAAAGTATGTACTTGCTCAGCTGCAAGGAAAAAATGCAGCCCAGCAACAGTTGTAGAAATCTTTGAGATGGAACACCAATGTTGCAAAGGCAAGCATAAAGAAATGTACTAAGCAGCGGCGTAAACCTGTGGCTGCTGATGCCCATCTGAGGAAGCAAAGTATTTTCAATCACTAGCTTCTAAAGCTATGATTGACAGACTTATTGCTGCTGTGATGAGATGTGAGCTCAAAAAACTAAAGAGTCATCTCTATTTGATGAAATTGCATCTCAGAGTTCATACATTTGTTAACAGAACAGTATTTGTTCTTCAAAAAAAACAACTAGATAAACATGTGGGGAGTAGTGCAATGTAATGGCTGGGGGGCAGCAGTCTTCTGGGAGTCTTTCTGGAGGCTGAGATGCTGCCCTATTTGCGAACAACTATCTGCCCTGAGGGAGGAAGTTGCCCGTCTTCAGGCCGCACTGGACAGTAGTAAGAAACCTTCCCCAGGCCACACTGGACAGTAGAAGAGACCTCTCCATCCAGGGAGCACTAGTGCCACCACCACTACCTCAGAGGTTGCAAAGAAAGCACAGTTGGACCACAGTGGGCTCCAGGGAGGGTGAGGAGGGTGGAACAGAGGCACACCCAGTCAATTGTTCACTCCACAATCCATACACCATTCTGGGGTAGCATAGCTCCCCTATGGATGCACCCACAGAGAAGATTGATGATATCTGTCACAAGGAGGCCCACAGAAGAGGAGGCAGAGGACACCAAAGGGAAAGGGAGCAGCTCCTGGTGGGGGACTCAATTATTAGGGGTATAGAACTGGTGGGAGCTGGGAAAAATGAAGTAAGGTGCCTGCCTGGTGCCATGGCTTGGAGGGACAGGAAGTGCATCCTCAGGATCACGAGAACAGCTGCAAGGGATTCTGAGCTGGATGTAATTGTCCACCTAGGGACAAATGACTTGGCTCATCATGAGATTAGAGCAGTGCAGGAGGACATTGCAGAGTTGGGAGGGACCTAAGATGAGTAGCACACACAGTATCCTTCTCAGAGGTGCTGCCTGTCAAAAGCATGGGGGAGGCGAGGGCAATTGGCACCATGCAGTTTAATGAATGGTTGAAAAAATGGTGCGGAGCACAGGGGTTTGGCTTCATTGGGGACTGGGGTTCCACCTGGAGGAACACCAGCCTATACTGGCAGGATGGTCTGCATCTGTCCAGGAAGGGAACAAGTCTTTTGAGCAATCGGTTTAAATGCTTCATTGGCAAGCTTTTAAACTAGTCAAAGGGAAGCACTGACAAGCAGCAGGAAATCCCAGCCTCTCCTACAAAACAGGGTACTAAATGAAAAAAGACAGGTAGAACGGTCAGTGGGGATGCTGCAACAGAAGGTAAAGCCATCAAAAATGGAGAGCAATAGTACTAATGCCTGTAGTCTGGGTAACAAGCTTCCTGAATTAGTGGCCTTGATGGAGGAGAACATCTGGATATTGTGGCAGTCACAGAAACATGGTACACAAAACCATGAATGGGACATAAACATACCAGGATACACTGTCTACAGGAGGGACAGGGAGGGTAAAAGAGGAGGAGTAGTTCTTTACATAAGGAAGGAATAAAAGCAACAGAACAAAAGGGTAAACAGGGAGGAGAAGAAGCACTGTGGGTAAATTTGAGACAGGCAATGGCACCACAATACGCACAGGGTTGTATACAGACCCCCTTCTCAGGGGGAGGAAATGGACAGAGAAATGATAGAAAGTATACTTAGAATGGCTGAAAAGGGAATATTGCTGATGGGTGATCTGAATATGCCAGATGTTAACTGGAGTGCAGTTGCAGCTTCCACTTCGAAAGTGCAGTTATTCTAGATGCCCTACAGGGGCATGCCTTGAACAACTAGTACTGGAGCCCACTTGAGAGGAGCAATATTAGACTTGATTCTCTCAAATGGAGATGGAGAGAGGATTACAGATGTAGAAGTGGGTAGCCATCTGGGAACTAGTGACCATCGAACAGTATGGTTCACAATAAACACAGCAATAGAGTCAAGCCATACAAAGATAAAAGTACTGGACTTTAGGAGGTTGACTTTGCCAAAATGGGTGAGTGCCTAAGGAATGCACTAGCAAATGGGCAGGAAGGAGGGTGGAAGAACAATGGGAATAATAAAACTGCCATCACAGAGGTAACGAGCCTTGTGTGAAGCAAATAAACAAAACAAGACGATGTAAGAAACCACTATGGTTCTCAAAGGAAGTGGCAGTGAAGGTTCAAGAGAAAAAGAAAGCATTCAGGAAGTACAAGGAACCAGAAGGAGCAGGACAGAGAACTGTATCAGTTAAAGCAAAAAGAGGCTGGGAAGGCAGTCAGAACAGCAAAGGCCCAAACTGAGGAAAAGATAGCCAACTCAGTTAAGAAGGATAAAACCTTTTATAGGTACATCAGGGGTGAAGGAAGACCAAGGGAGGGATAGTGAGGCTTAATAAAGGGAGGAGGGTGGGCAGAGGGAGACTGTGAAAGGCAGAGATACTAAACAAATATTTTTGCTCAGTATTTACAAAGGAAGAGGGGGAGGTACATAAAACAAACAGTAGTAACATGCTGGATACAGAAGTTGATACCGGCCCATTTACAGAAGAAAGGGTTCTGAAAGAACTCTTAAAACTGAAGGTGGACAAAGCAATGGAGCCTGATGGGATTCATCCCAGAATTCTAAAGAACTAAGGGTAGAACTAGTGACACCACTGACTACCCTTTTAACAAATCATGGGAGGATGGGGTGGTACCCGAGGACTGGAGGAGGGCAGATGTGATTCCCTTCACAAAAGTGGGAGCAAGGCAGAAGCAGGAAACTATAGACCTGTTAGTTTAACCTCAGTGATAGGAAAATGTGGAATCACTTCTAAAGGAAAGAATTGTCAAGTATCTGGAGGCCAGAGGGCTGAGGACCCTAGGCAGCATGGATTCACAAGCAGGAAGGTCATGCCAGATGAATCTGGTAGATTTCTTTGACTGGGTGACCAAAGTAGTAGATCAGGGAGGGGCTGTGGACATGGCCTACTAGACTTTAACAAGGCATTTGACACAGTCCCACAAAGATTAATATACAAGTTAGCCAGCCTGGGATTGGGTCCCAAGATGACAGCCTGGGTAAAGAATTGGCTGGAGAATAGGACACAGAGGTAATAGTAAATGGAGTCCACTCAGAAGAAAGGAGGGTTACTAGTTGGGTACGAGGGTTCAGTATTAGGACCGGTCCTCTTCAATGTCTTTATAAGTGACATTGCAGAGGACTGGAAGGAAAAGTATGTCTCTTTGCAGATGACACTAAGATCTGCAACAGAGTTGATGCACAGGGTGGGGTGGAAAGGATGAAAGCGACTTGGCAAGGTTAGAGGAATGGTCAAATGTACGGCAGCTTAGATTCAATGCTAAGAAGTGCAAGGTAATGCACCTGGAAACAAAACCCAGGGAAGAGTACACAATGGAGGTGAGATACTAACAACAAAAATGGAGAGGGACCTGGGGTAGTCATATCAGGTGACCTAAAAGATGGACAAGCAATGTGAGAGTGCAGCAAGGAGGGCTGGGGGATAGTGGGATGCATAGGGAGAGGCATCACCAGTAGAAAACAGGAAGTTATTATCCCTCTGTACAGACAGCTGGTGAGACCCCATCTGGAGTACTGTGTGCAGTTCTGGAGACCCAATCTCCGCAAAGACATAGACAGGATGGAAGCTGTCCAGAGGAGGGCAACTAAAATGGTGCAGGGTTTGCACCAGAAGACATATGAAGAGAAACTTAAGGAGCTTATATGTATAGCCTTGAGGAAAGTAGGGAGGGGGACATGATAGAAACTTTCAAGTACCTCAAGGAATCAACAAAGTCCAAGAGGGTAGCATCTTTCAAAAAGAGGTGTGCAAGAACAAGAGGCACAATTTGAAGATGGGGCAGCTCAGAGGTAATTTAAGAGTATTTTTTCACAGAGAGGTTGTGGATACATGGAATGGCCTTCGGGAGGTGTGGAGTCAAAATCAGTGGTGGAATTCAAGCATGCATGGGATAGTCATAAGGCAGTTCTGGGGGTGGGGTAGGAAGAAGTAGGATGCTGGTTAACTAGGATCTGCAGCTTATCCAGTAGGTAGGGAAATGGGCAGACTGGGTGGGCCAAGCTGTCCTTATCTGCCGTCAAATTCTATGTTTCTATGTTTCTATTGCAGAAGGACTAGAAAGGAAAAGTATGTCTCTTTACAGATGACACTAAGATCTGCAACAGAGTTGATGCAAGTGGTGTGGAAAGGATGAAAGGACTTGCAAGGATTAAAGGAATGGTCAAATGTATGGCAGCTTAGATTCAATGCTAAAGTGCAAGGTAATGCACCTGAAACAAAAACCCAGGGAAAGAGTACACAATGGGGGTGAGATACTAACAACAACAAAAATGGAAAGGGACCTGGGGTAGTCATATCAGATGACCTAAGATGGGCAAGCAATGTGAGAGGGGCAGCAAGGAGGGCTGGGGGATACTGGGATGCATAGGGAGGCATCACCAGTAGAAAACAGGAAGTTATTATCCCTCTGTACAGACAGCTGGTGAGACCCCATCTGGAGTACTAATGTGCAGTTCTGGAGACCAATCTCCGAAAGACATAGACAGGATGGAAGCTGTCCAGAGGAGGGCAACTAAAATGGTGCAGGGTCTGCACAGAAGACATATGAAAGAGAGACTTAAGGAGCTTAATATAATAGCCTCGAGGAAAGGAGGAGAGGAGGGGACATAATAGAAACTTTCAAGTACCTCAAGGGAATCAACAAAGTCCAAGAAGGGTAGCATCTTTCAAAAAGAGGTGTGCAAGAACAAGAGGGCACAATTTGAAGATGGGGGTAGCTCAGAGGTAATTTAAAGAAGTATTTTCACAGAGAGGGTTGTGTATGCATGGAGCGCCTTCCGGAGGAGGTTGTGGTTTCAGAATCAGTGGTGGAATTCAAGCATGCATGGGATAGTCATAAGGCAGTTCTGGGGGGTGGGGGTTGGAAGAAGTAGGCTGCTGGTTAACTAGGATCTGCAGCTTATCCAGTAGGTAGGGAAATGGGCAGACTGGGTGGGCCAAGCTGTCCTTATCTGCCGTCAAATTCTATGTTTCTATGTTTCTAATGCTTGTGGCATAAGATGTCACATGTACTTGAGCAGTTCAGGAAAGCTGTGTATGAGATTAAGATGAGGCTACAACGGTATCCTGTCTTGAACCAACACAATTTCTGTGATGTTTTCACAGGTCACTGGCTGCATACACAGCACTCAGAGGAGTATTTCTGAGAGGTCATATTATTCACAGAAAAATGAAAGCAACTACGCATTGATGAGTCCAGTAAATTGTGTAATGTGCTCAGTGTGTGTGATGCACTACAATGCAGTCAGATGATGAATGTAGGAGGCAACTGTTCAGCCTCGTAAGCGTCACTGTCTCTCATGGACGTGTGATGTGACTTTCAACCAAAGACAATAGTCATTTGACAAAGATGAGCATTTTATCAACCTGTTTGTCATTACTGATCATAAAGACAGACATAAACTGTTTGAGAGTGTAGACCTTGGTGAGGTCCGTTCACATACTGGACTTATGGGTCACTCACTTGCATGTCTAGATAGTGGTGTTTGTGACAGTGTATTTCACCACATGCGGATGCTGGGAGTGCATCAACCAGGCATGCAAACACTGTGCAAAGGGTCTATGAGGTGTGATGAGTTGTTTAGCAGTACACTCATCTGACTGAGTTGCTGCAGTCTGTTGACATGCATGGTGCCATGACATTTCTGAAACAGCTCAAGACGTGACTGTGAGTGGTCAGTCATCAATTGGTGATGGAAATTCTGTCTCTGTCTTAGAAACTGAGATTCTCAAGTAGTTTGGGAAATCGATTGCCAAGTCTGAGTTAGCAAAGACAGAGAATTTGACTCTGTATGTGTAATAGTGATCGCCTCTGTCATGAAAACGAACAGTTACAGTGAATCTGGAAACCTTGTCACCATACAATGACATGTGGTTCGACTGTCAGCATTTCTGCTGTTAAAGTGTGACTTTCAGTTAGACCCAATCATTGTGATATGTGCAAGTACTCGCTACCAAGCTGAAGGCTAACATTCTGCCACCAAGGTCACTCTTAAACAATATGGAGGCATAAGTTACACCAGCTGAGATTGCCACATTGAATATGTTTGAATGTATTCTTATTCAGACAATGAAACCATTTCAAACTATTCTACATCTGAATACAAAGACATGGAACATTCCAAAAAACTCATTAGATCTTTTAGCGGTTGCATTATGTGTATCTTCACTTCCTCTGCAGGAAAATGTAGAGGCAATCTACATTGAGAACACTTTGGTGATTCTTGTCAATGATGTTCAACAAAGTCAAAGATCATTTGGCAGGATGTTGTCAATGTACAGAAAGGTGAGCTTGCTCATTATTTGAAGAGTAACAACTTTTATGCAGACCTTGATATTGATCGCATGAGTAGTGTGTCTGTTGAGCATGATGTGTTGGAAACTACTAAACCAATGATTAAGAAGGTCAATGTGGAGACAAATGACAATGTGTATGAACAGTACACAATTCACCACTGCATTACAGTGATCAGTAAGGACAGCATTGATCTCTATCAAATGAAACAGGTGTAAGGTGAGCCTGTCAGCATTTGGGAGGCCACATTGGAAAGCGCTGTTTTCCAGATTTATTCCCAAAGGGTCAGGTGACACACATAGATGAAAGATAAAGTGCATGCACAAGGTGCTGGTATCGCACCTAACTGTGTGCTTAGTAGGGATGGCAAATTCAGATGCAATATACAGTACCTGTTTCATCTAAAAAGAGTAAACAGAGGGAGAGAAGGCACTGTGGGTACCTTGGAGACTGGAAAGGCACCACAATCCGCACAGGGTTGTGTACAGACCCCATGTCGGGGAAGGAATGGACAAGGATATGATGGAAGGCATTCTTAGAATGGCAGAAAGGGAGATACTGTTGATGGGAGACCTGAATATGCCAGATGTTAACTGGAGCACATTTGCTGCAGACATCAAGAGCAGGGCCATTCTTGATGCCCTACAGGTGGCAGGCATTAGACAGCTTGTTTCAATACCCACTCATTGTGAGGCAATCTTAGACCTCACGTACTGTCAAAAGGGGGGCGGTGAGAGGATCTCAGATCTAGAAGTGGGTTGCCATCTGGGGACAAGTGACCATCAAACAGTGTGGTTCACGTTAAACTCAGCTACAGAGTCAAGCTGACACAAAAGTGAGGGAATTGGACTTAGGAGGGCTGGACTTTGCAAGATGAGGAGAGAAATTCAGAAAAGCACTAGCAAACAGGCTAGAAGGAGGTGTGGAGCAACAATGGGGAATTATCAAAACTGCCATCACAGGGCAACAAGCCTTTGTGTGAAGCAAATAAACAAATCAAAATGAAAAAAAGCCACTATGGTTCTCAGAGAGAGGTGGCTGTGAAGTCAGGAAGAAAAGATAGCATTCCAGAAGTAAGAAACACAGAAGGAGCAGGACAGAGAGCTGTACCAGTTAAAGGCAGAAAGAAACGGGAAGAAGTCAGAATAGCAAAGGCCCAAACTGAGGAAAAGATAGCCAACTCAGTTAAGAAGGAGGAAAACCTTTTATAGGTACATCCAGTGAGCATAGAAAGACAAAGGGAGGGATAGTGGGACTGAATAGAATGAGCGGTGGGTGGGCAGAGGGGGGACAGATGAAAAAGCAGGAATACAGACAGATATTTCTAAGTATTCACAAAAGAGGAGGGGAAGTGACTAATCCAATTAACAGAAGCACTCTTGATAGGGGTTGATCCCAGTCCTTTCCACAGAAGAAAGGGTTCTGCAAGAACTCCTAAAACTGAAGGTTGGACAAAAGCAATGGTCACTGATAGATTCACCCAGAATTCTAAAAAGAATTAAGGAAGGAACTAGTGAAACCACTGGCTACTCTTTTAATAAATCATGGGAGGATGGTGTGGTACCCGAGGACTGGAGGAAGGCAGATGTGATTCCCTTCACAAAGTGGGACCAAGACAGAGGCAGAAAACACAGACCTGTCAGTCTGACCTCTGTGGTAGAGAAAGTGATGGAGTCACTTCTGAAGGAAAGAATAGTTGAGTACCTAGAGGTCAGTGGGCACAGGGATCCAAGCCAGCATGGGTTCCAGTGGGAAGGTCATGTTAGATGAATCTAATAGATTTCTTTGACTAAGTGACCAAAGTAGTAGACCAGGGAGGGATATGGACATGGCCTACTCAGACTTTAAGCAAGGCATTTGACACAGTCCCACACAAAGATGATTAGTCAAATTAACCAACTGGGGTGGGTCCCAGGGTGGTAGCCTCAAATAAAACATTGGCTGGACAACAGGACACAGAAGGTAATTGTAAATGGGTCCACTCTGAAGAAAGGGCAGGTCACTGGAGTACACATGAAGTTCAGTGTGGGTCCAGTCCTTTTTCATGTCTTCATCAGTGACATTGCAGAGGGACTGGAAGGAAAAGTATGCCTTTTGCAGATTACACAAAGATCTGCAACAGGATTGATACACAAGGAGGCGTGGAAAGGATGAAAAGGGACTTGGCGGGGTTGGAGGAATGGTCAGGCGTATAGCAGCTAAGATTCAATGCAAAAAGTGCAAAATAATGCACCTGGGAAACAAGAACCCAGGGAAGAACACACAATGGGTGGGAGGTAGTAACAACAACAAAACAGGAAAGGGACCTGGGGTAATCATATCAGATGACCTTAAGGTTAGCAAGCAATGTGAGAAGGCAGTAGGGAGGGCCGGGGTATACTGGGATGTATAGGAGAGGCATCAGCAGCAGAAAACAGGAAGTTGTTATCCTCTGTACAGACAGTTGATGAGACCCATCTGAATACTGTGTCCAGTTCTGGAGACCCCATCTCCGCAAGGACATAGACAGGATAGAGGCAGTCCAGAGGAGGGCAACTAAAATGGTGCAGGGTCTGCAAGAGAAGCCGATGAGGAGACACTAAAGGAGCTTAATATGTATACCCTTGAGGAAAGAAGAGAGGGGGACATGATAGAAACTTTCAAGCACCTCAAGGAATCAACAAAGTCCAAGAGGGTAGCATCTTTCAGAAAAAGAGACTTGCAAGAACAAGGGGACACAATTTAAAGATAGAAGGAGGGCAGTTCATGGGCAATGTGAGGAAGTATTATTTCACAGAGAGGGTAGTGGATGCATGGAACAGCCTTCCTGAGGAAGTTGTGGGGTCTAAAACTGTGGGAGAATTCAAGAATGCATGGGACAGACATAAGGCAATTCTTGGGGGGCAGGAAGATATAGGCTGTTGGTTAACTAGGATCTGCGGCCCATCCTGTAGGTAGGAAATGGGCAGACTAGATTGGCCTAGCGGTCCTTATCTGCCGTCAAAGTCTATGTTTCTATGTTATCCCGTGGGAGAGTGAGCTAGCATACTGTCTGCGCCTATTGCACATACTATTCAGCTCACAACTCCACTTGATGGAATCACTGCTGCACAGTTTCTGCAGAAATTAAAGCAGAAGGATGAAAATGTGCAAATGAATTTGTCTTCCATTCTGTCAAGTCTACGTGGCACCAAAGAATATTGGTATTGCAGACACTCTGAGGTGATGACTATGCTGCAAGAGTATGGTGCAGCCACATGGTTTGTCACACTCATTTGTGTCTAGTATGCCTAAGATGAGGTCATTGAACTCTTGAAGTGGGCAAATTGTGATGTAGAGGGCATTTCATCAATGACTCTCAGAGAAATGTGCTCGCTTGACCCAGTGTCTGTCATTAGGCATTTTCACAAGTGATTCAATGATATTCTGACTTTCATTTTGTCAAAGGACAATCCGCTTCTTGGTATTGTGGAGCATTACTTCTGGAGGATGGAATATCAGGCAAGAGGTGCTCCTCATATTCATATGTTACTGTGGATCAAGGATGCCTCATGCATAGGTTAACATGAAGCAGCGCAAGTGCTAACATTCATTAAGCAATACATCACTTGCCGCATTCTGGACAAGTACCAGTCCTACATCAGGAAGCAGCAGAAGTTTCGACACCACATTTGCGCGTAAATACCGCGGCTGGGTAGTGAAGAACAAATCTGATTGGTACACAAGATGTCATTTCGGATTTTCCAGGCGTCTGTCAGGATGGTTGCATGAACAACTGTTTTCAGCTAGCGACACCACTTGAAGGCAAAATCAACCAAGAGGGTATATGAGTTACGGGGATGAGAATGAGGTGACATCAATGACTATAACCCCACTCTTCTTCTAATGTGGCAAGCAAACATAGATGTTCAGTTTGTGGCTGGCAACTCATTGGCTCTGGTTCAGTATGTCACGTCATACATCACCAAACATGAACAGACTAACAGATATTGCCAGTTCAAGCAAGTCATTGACATCTCAGTTGTGGTCACTGGGATTGAAGACCTTATCACACAGAGAATGTGGTGCTTATGAGGCTGGTGATTGGTTGATCGGTACACATTTGTATGGCAAATCTGATGCTGTGCTCTTTCTTAGTGTAAACTACAAAGAGAAGCACAAACATGTACTTATTCCTCATGCTGAGATTGAGGAACTGGCTCTCAAGAGATCTTCTTCAAAACATATCTTGAAGAATGACCTCATTGACACATACTACCCCCGTAGACATGAAGACATGGATCAAATGTGTTTATTTGAGGTGGCTAAGTGGTATGACTACAAGAGGGATGTCTCACCTGATTGTACACGTGACATTTACAAGATCAAAGGAGTGGACGGCTGTCTCATTAAGAGACATAAGCCTTGGCTCATTGAACACTGTAAATTACATCTAGACACATCTGAGAGCAGAGAGCATTACTACTTTGCTCTCCTATTTTATTAAACCCTGGAGGAATGAAAGCCCCCTTGCACCCCCCAGCCTGCCCCCTCAAACCTGCATCAGGGTGTGTGTTGGGGTTGTCGGCCGTAACTCTCACCCCATCACATGTGTAAACAAGCTGAGGTATAGAAGAATGGGGTAAGAGTTAGGACCGACGACCCCAATGCACACCCTAATGCAGGTTGTGGGGCGGTTAGAAACAAGGGGGCTTAACCTCAACACTGAATTTCCTTACTTTTGTCACTGTGGAACAACCCTTACTGATGCATTAAATGGAGTTTTTGCCATGAATATCTATCTGTCTGTCTATCTATCTATCTATCTATCTATCTATCTATCTATTTCTCTCTGTCTTCATATATATATATATATATATATATTATGTATATATATATATATATATATATATATATATGTGTGTGTGTATATATATATATACATATATATATATATATATATATATATATATATATATATATATATATATACATTGCAAAAAAATCCATTTAATGCTTCAGTTAGGGTTGTTCCATAGCGACAAAAGTGAGGAAATTCGATGTTAGGGTTCCCAACCCCTTTGTACGCCACCCCCACACCGCCC
Organism: Neoceratodus forsteri; assembly: GCA_016271365.2. NCBI lineage: Eukaryota > Metazoa > Chordata > Ceratodontiformes > Ceratodontidae > Neoceratodus > Neoceratodus forsteri. Next base: position 1,723,748,058 of record CM057449.1, on the reverse strand, counting down.
CCACCAACAGGCATTGGGGTGTGCGTTGGGGTCATCAGTACTAACTCTCACCCCATCCCATTTGTAAACAAGCTGAGGTGGTGCAGGAGGCTAAGTATTTTTCCGATGAAAAGTCCGCATCTTGAAGTGATTCAGAGAAACAGGCCCTGAAAGGCATGGTGGATGCCTTAATGTTATCCTATGGGAAAAATCATCAACTTCAGAGTTTATTTTATTTAGTCAGTCATAGGAATTACAACCCTTTGAGTCATAGACTCATTTACAAAGACTCCGTGTCAGCACAGTCATACATTCAGAGATAGTACATTAGAGGACATCACATTTCAAGTATTTGCATACAATAGCCAAGGTGGCTGAAAATTTTGTAGTAGCTAGGGTATTGATACTATTACAGTGGAATAATTATAGAGCAAGTGCAGCCTCTGGCGCTTTGTCATAAAGTAGAAACAGTGATCAATACATTAGTGAGACAACACAGTTTAGGCAAAGTAATAGTCTGGGTGACTGTTGACCTATGCATTTAGTAGCTAGGGTATTGGAATTGGTACAGGAGATATAGTTACAGTGTAGGTGCAGCCTCTAGGGCATTGTCATATAGCAGAGACAGAGATCAGCAGCAAAGATGTCCTATACAGTTAATCCTACACAATTGGTAGCCATGTCAACGTGGAGTGGCCTAGTGCAGCTCTGTGCAGGTCAGTTAGTAGGATTAGCAGTTGCACTGGCATTAGCACAAGGAGAGAATGTGTTTTTTTAGGATGGTCTTGTAGTATCCTAGATTGGGAATGGTGGTTATGGCTGGGGGGAGCTCATTGTACCAGGTGGGTGCTCTATTGAGGAATGATCTCTGAGCTAAGGAGGTTCTGACCCTGGGCAGGGTCCACAGGTGTTTGTTGGCAGGATGAGTAGATGCCATGTGGGAAAATGAGAGCAGTGAAGCCAAAACCACCAGTGGGGTTAACCCTAGGTGGATTTTTTGGTGAGAAGACAGGATTGATAGTGTAGTCTTTCCTCCAGGGTGAGAATGTTTATTAGAGCATAGAGGGTGCAAGTATGGCGTTTATCTGCACCTAAGAGGTGTCAGCACATTTTTTTAAGGGCTATGTGAATTTTGTTTAGGGTGGTGTTGTCCACAGCAAGTAGATGGGGAGCCCATAGTCAACAAGAGAGAGGATAGAAGGGGTGACAGCCAGATTGAGAGCCTCTGGCATCAGGCAGTCTTTGTGCTGGTATAGGAGGCCGCATGCGGGTATTAATGGCTGAGGTCAGGATGTAATGTGGGCGTGGAAGGATAGGGAGGTATCAAAGGTAAGCTGAGGTATTTATAAGTGAGTACTTGTTCCAGGGGAGGTGAGCATGGGAGAGGATTTTTAGTTCAGTGTCCTTGGCCTTGCTCTGCCACTGGGCAAATAGCATGGTTTTTTTTTTATGTTGATCACAAGTCTCGACTGGTGAACCAATTTTAGTCTGATTGAATGAGTCTTGGAGGGAGGACTGTGGGTTGTCAGGGCAAGGGTGTGCAGCATAGAGAACCACATCATCAGCATATAGCAGTAAGTTACCGGAGCAGGATTTGGGTAGTGAATTTAAGTAGATACTGAAGAGTAGGGGGCCCAATATGGATCCCAGGGGGACCCCTGAGTGGACAGGCAGGGTGGAAGAAAGGGTATCATTTATCTTAACACATTGGGATCTGGAAGTAAGGTAGCTATTGAACCAAAAGAGTGGTCCGCATGATAGACCAGTGTGGTGGAGTGTGTCCAGGAGGAGGGGGTTGGAGACCATATCAAAGGCCTTAAAGAGGTCAACGAAGATGGCTCCAGCCAGATGATTATGGTCAAGGGCAGAGTGAATGAAACTGGAGAATTCGATGAGGGTGGTGGTTGTGCTATCGCCTGATCTGAAGCCATGTTGTTCACTACATAATAAACTGTGGGCTCTCAGATACTCAGTGAGTACCATAACTTTGCAGCCCAGTAATATTTTGTCACCAAACCACCTAAATGCACATCTGTGGGACCTTGGCTTCTTCCTCCAAATTTCAATGCAAAGACCAACCATTCTTTTGAAGCAGGGTGGCAAAGATTTCCTATTCTTTTGGGCATAGTGTTGCAAAGTAGTAGCAAATCACAACACTTTCACAAAAGAAATAATGAAAGTGTCACAATTGCGACACTACTTTGCAACACTACAGTTTACAAAAATTTTAAAACATATTTCTGGGGTGTTCAACCCCCAAAAAACATGGCTAGCATACACTAAAAACTGCATTTGCAACACTGTCGAATTGTTTGTTAACTTTTCCATTGACTATAATGGGAAACTTGTTTTGAATAACTTTAGAACCATTTAATATTTTTCATGACACCTTTGAACCTTTGAAAGGCACATCAGGGACCTCAGCTGCATGTTCCCTGAAGGTTTTGTACTGGTCGCACAAACCATGTGACCTGTAGGTGTGAACGAAGAATGAGCAAAAGCGTCATTACCACATTTGACGCGCTATGTGAGCTCCACAACCATATATCCGACCATTACAAAACTATGCAGATCCAGAGAGCTGTGATACCGCTCAATGCCTGCAAATTTCAGACAAATCCATTATACAGTAGCAAAGTTATTAACCTGCACAATTTCAGACTTTAACCTTAAATGGGGTACTCAACCCTAACTATAGTGGCACTACCGTGCCATTATTATATATATTACCTTTGATAAAGGATGAGTAGTCATCTGAAACGCGTCAGGTTGCTCTTTATTTTGCTAATGTAATAAAATAAATAATATTTTTTATTGCAAAACCGGTGCCCTCTATTATATTTGAGGTGTGAGTGTTCTGCTTGTTGTTTGTTAGTATATATATATATATATATATATATATATAGTTATGCAATGGGGATGAGAGCTATTCCAGTGGAATAAATGGAGCTATTCTGGCTGCAGTGAGATACAGCTCACTGCAGTGAGATAAATGCTGATGACATCAGTGGAATGAGAGATATTCCATTTATCCATACTCTGCTGATGTCACCACTCATTCACTCACTAACTAAAGCTAGCATTCTAAATGAAACTACTTCACAAATCAGTTTGTTTCTCACTGAAACATGCAATTCACTCAGTTAGCATTCCAAAACACACTTACCTGTGTACATAGTTTCTAACACTCCTAGCCCATTACTGTGCTAATCTCCACTTCAAAACAACATGAATTCTAAAGGAAACTCCTTTACAAAGCAGTTTCTCTTTCTTAGGGCAAGCTGCAAATAACTCAATTAGGACTGCAAAACACAATCACCTGTTTCCCATTGTGTTTCTAACAACCAAAGCCCATTCAGAAACACTCCCACACCCTCCAATCACACACAAGCAGTGCTGTCATTATAGCCTAGAAGTTAGAGTAATGAGCTCTGAACAAGCTTGGTACATTCAGCAGACCAGACCTGGGTTTGATTCTCACAAACTCCACTTCCATACTGTGTGACTGAACAAGTCCTTAACACCCAGTGTTCCGAGGTCACTCCTAAAAATTCACTTAGTTACAAAAATTAAAAAAAAGCACATAGACACAGCAAAATATAACAACACTTCTTAAACTCCTACCCCATTGTATAAATAGCACACATGATGTGCAGATTGTGTGCTATGGGAAATATTCTCACTCCTGCAGAGTGAGCTGTGCATTCTCACTCATGCCTTCAGCACTTATGAGAATACAGAGCTTACTCTGCAGGAGTGAGAATATTTCCCATATCACACTTATGCCGATCATGTATCATATATATATATATATATAGATATATATATACACACACACACACAGTATATCTGCAGGTCCACAACCTCAGTGAACATGAATAACTATTTTTCTGTAATACAGGTGACTCTATCCCCCCCAATGGGGGAAAGTCAAAACCCAGAAACCACAATGGGACAGCACTGCTAGTTAATGGTATGAAAATGCAATCAGTCCTGAATGAAATAAATGGGGAGAGTTCTGGAGACTAAACAAACTGAAAATCCTAACCAAAATAGCTGTATATCAATATTTAGGGGGGAGTGACTAAGCAGACAAGAAAAAAAACAGAAATGCAGCAGAAATTTAGACTTCTGCCAACACTGGTTACATTAACAACATTCTCAAAGTAACAAAGTAACTGTAACACTCTGGTTCCCCAGCCCCCTTGTTCCACAATGGCATCTAAGACACTATGAGACTTGTAAATTAAAGTCCACTAATGTATGCTTTGCATCATCACTAAACCTATATCAGATACCTCAAAACTCTACCATATAAATCTTTTTTTTCTCTCTCTCTCTTCTTTTCCTCATTTTTTTCTTTTGAACAAGAGAACGTGATACTAATAAACTAAATGGTGAATTGGCAGCAAGGATCAGACAGAAAAATAATTCCTTCAAAAACATAATATTATTAATATAAAAAATGTTTGTACCCTCCAGAGTAGTTGCAGTATATACATCTTAACAAGTAAATCAAACAAATAAAATTGTTACCTACAGTACCTTATTGAAGTTAAAGCAGGACTGATTCAAATACATATCTTCTCTAACCACCGGGCTAACACAAAGTTGGAAATGTCAAAATTGAATCTACCTGATATATGTAAATTGATATAACCTTTACATACACCTCATGAAAAAGCTATAAATACCCTATATCCAAATGATTACATCCTCTCTGGTTAAGTATGTTCCCAACAAGAACCATGTAAAGGTCATTCCATACAAAGTCCACTATTAGCACTAAAGGAACTAATTGGAGACTATAATTGCAAAATTTTTAAAACATACAGTTGAATTGAAAAGCAATTCCCTATATATTAAAAGAAGCTACCATTTAATAATGACAAAATCTCACAATGAAGGAAAAGCTGACTATACCATAGTACCTGTTCCCTGTCAAGCAGTATCTAACCAAATCCAGATAATGGGAAGGATGTTCCTTATGAACTTACTCTGAATGAATCAGTTCTACACATGACACCGCCATGGTAAAAAAAGAAACATTAATATCAGTTGCTTCATAGACACTAATGAAATAAAAAATGTGCAAATGGAACAAAACACATACATTTGTAAGAGGTGTGTAAAATTGTGTATTTCTTTCCATTGTAGTTAAAACCTCAAATACAAGATGTAAAGTGGATCAGACAAACTTGAAAGTGTAACATTTGAAATAGCATGTGCTGATGAAAAAAGCCTAAAATATGATATTAAAAAAATATAATGAATAGTGTGGTAGGATGCTGGGCTAAACATCCAAAGGTGGTGCCCTGCACACGCTGACAATACATTCATGTATCAAACATCCCAAATGTTCGAGACAGTCAAGCAAATCCAATATCTAAAATACTATACTTCAAAGCCCCCAACCACAAAAATATAATATCTAAACAGCACAGAGCAAGAGCTAATAACTATAAAGTCGTTAGGCATAAAACTGTAGTAACTACCCTCAGTCAAGTTCAATAACAAGCTAGTTAGAGACCGGTAATACAATGATGCCTTCTCATACTGCTTTAAATATATCTGGATATATAGAGGGTAGTTTCTTCCTTGCTTGTTCTGAAGAATCAAAAGTCTTGGTATCACCTTTGTGCAAAAGCTGCAGCTTAGCTGGATACAGCATTTTAAACCTAATATGTGCAACAATGAGCTTCATGGCAAGAGGATGATAATCTAGCCTTCATTCATGGATGGATTGAGGAAGATCTTGAAAAATACAGCTTTTGAATCCTTCCCATGTAACTTCTTGGAGTGTTCTGACTTTGGCTAGGAGGTACTGCTTACCTAGAAAATTAAGAAATTAAAAAAATAAAGGGATAAGGTTTCATATCATTGGAAGGCATCAGTCTCAGTGCTCTATGAGCCCTCTCAATAATATAAGTTGGACCATAGATAAAGGGGCAAGGCACTTTCTCACGGAGTTTTTGCACAAAAAGGACTGTGTTCATGCCCTTGACCCGTTCTGGTAACCCAGTGACCACAACATTATTCCTACAGCTACAACCCATGAGGTCTCCCAAACATGCCTTTAGTCAAGTAGTTTTCTGGCATAAAGACACCAATTAAGGATCCACTCAGTTCCTCCAATCTTCAACCAAACTCACCCTGGCCTCTGTATCTCTGACTTTCTGGATGAGCTCCTCATTAGCTAGCTGAATGGGTTTAATATCCCCAGTCTACATTAGTACGGCTTTGTTAAATGGATCAAATTTAGTGAAGGAAGTGATCAACTGTAAGGGCTTATAGCAAAGATGCACAGCTTGGGTTGGCTACGGTCTGCTTCATCCTCTTGAACCCTCAGTCATGATCTGGAGTTTGTGGCAGGGTTTGTTGGATTGGTGGATTTTCATATTGATAGAGATGTTGCGAAATTAAATTTCACTGGCAAAATCTGCAATTTCACCATGTGAATTGTTTCATGAAAATGCAGTGTAATTTCACAATTTCACCCGCATTTTCGCCCTCTGAGCAGTCCACCAACAATGGTGAAATTTCACCTGCGAGTGTTGAAATTCTGCCAAAAATTGCAAAATTTCTCCCACAGGAGGCAAAATTCCATCAACAATGGTGGAATTTCACGCACAGTGGCAAAATTTCACCCACAGGTGAAATTTTGTCTGCTTGGGGACAAGATTTCACTCACAAACGTGGGAAAAATGTTGCATTTAAGCCCGGTAGTATTTCACGAATGTGCTAATTCTACAAATATTTACCATGAAATATTGCAATTCCATAACACTATCTATCAGATATTCCAAAACTGAAACCCAGGCACACAGAAAGAAAAAGTCAGTGTTTATATTCCAAGGAAAACTGAAGTAAACATGATCACACTCAAATATGCCAGTAAAATAAAATCATAAATGTCAGAGCAGCTGAGCTTCGATCTCACCAACAGCAGGACATCATGTGACTCCCTGACTTTCTTCATCCATACAAAATGATACTGAATACAATCAACATACCCTCAAATCTGTTGTACTACTTCCTCATCAAGTAAATGCAGCTTTACAACATCAAAACTAAACACATACTGACAAGCCATCACCTTTTTACGTGCTTGTTTCTCCTGGCACTGTATAACCTAAGTAATCACTGTTAGCAATACCCCATGAATCACCTAAGGTCATTCCCCACCTCAGAATAGCAAAATGAGTGCAATAAATAAGAAACTAAACCACACTGCAACAGTATAAAAATCACCTCTCAATAATACCACATACTGTAAAATTGCCTTACAAACTGGCAGAGTGCTATGGCCTGGGCCCACGGCTGCCATGAACTCCCATAGACTCCCCTGTACTTTGCCGCACTTCCCAAACAGAACAGTCACCACTGTAGATACCACTGCAGCTAACAGCTGATTCCCTTTAAACACCTACCCCCTCCAAATTGGGCTGCTACCACCAATCGGGGGGGGGTGGCATGGCTTACATAAGGAATCAAAAAAGAGTGGCCAGCCACACCTATTAACTTTTTCAGCAAATGTTCTTTATTGTCTATATTTCTTAATATTCTTGACAATAGAGCCTAGTATCCTAATGTTTCACCTCAATAGGCTTCTTCAGGGGTTGGGTCTAATTATAATCAACACATAAATTGTTTTTAGTATACACTGTAGTCATTGAACATATCACACTTCTATATTAATAAAATATAATCAATTTTAGTACATGTCCAGAGAGTATGACCACCATAGTCTGCCACTCAACATGTATCTTCAAAGGTAGTATATACATGCTATAGTCACTCTTATTTATATTACAACAGCTTCAACAGTTGGTTACCACTTGGGCTAGGGGCCATGTCCATCAATCCCCTGAGGCACTCTGGTGTAAGACTCAAGCAATTTTTTTATGTGTCAAGCTTATCATTTATTTTAGTCACATTTTATACTCAATCAATCAATCAAGCCTTTATTTATTTATTTAACCAGGCGTTCATCGTTGAGCAGAAGCTCATTTGCAAGATGGACCTGGGTGGAGCATGAACAATTGTATATACAGGTCAACACAGGTATTTACAAGGCAATACAGATAATACTCTTTACAGAGAGGAAGAAAAAGAAGATCATATGTACATAGAATTATACAGATATTATACAGATTACGGTATTTACATACATAGAAGTGTCTATAGGAAGATAAAGCAGGTTATCTAAGGTTGCAGGAGGAAGTAACGGAAGAAAAAAATTAAAATAAAAATATACACCAGGTAGAGGTGAAGGTAGGGGGGAAGAGAGGGAGGGAAGTAGGGGGAGAAAGGCTAGGAGGGCAGGTGCACAGAAAGGAGTTGGTAAAGCTGGAAGTAGAGAAGGTGGATGGAGAAAAGGAGTATGTGTGAGCCCCGGGATTGAATGCTATAAAGTACGGGGCATGGTAGGATGTCACAACCCAGGGTAGTGAGCTCCTATCCGAGGTTGGGAAAGGAAGAATAAGGGGATGGATGGGCCTAGTGTTGATAAGACAGGGGATAAGAGAGAACAATTAGGCTGGTGAGGAGCAAGCTGGGGGTCAGTACTTAAATTGGGTCTAGCGTGGCTATATACCAGTACTGGGTCTGAGTGGGTGAAGAAGTTACATACTTCTCTGATTGTATGGAAATAAAGCATCTTGAAAGCATTTATACCAATTAGAGTGCTTAATTTGAGGGTTTTTTGTAGATCATTCCATAAGGTAGGTAGCACGAAGCTTATGGCTGCCCTGCCGAAGTGGGATTTTGCTTTGGGTACTTCAAGTGTAATAGCTGAGTAACTTCTTAATGCGTATTTCCCAATTATACTCAGGGGAAGACAGCAGGAGATATAGTAAGGCAGCTTATTAGAGATGGCTCTATAGGTCCAGAGAGCGGCGTCTCTGTGGCGCCTGAACTTTAGTGATGTCCATCCCACTGCCACAAATAGGGTGCAGTGATGTGTCAAGGGGAGTCCCATTATAAACCTCAGTGCTCGATGGTAGAGTGTGTCCAGTTTAGCCATGTAAGAGTTGGGGCATTGGCTGTAGAGGAAGTCATAATCAACCAATGATAGGAAAATGGATTGGACCAGTTGTTTCTTGGCATCTCTGGTGAGAAATTGGCTGATTCTAAAAAACAGTCCAAGCCTTTGCCGAAGTCGTTTTAGCAAGTCCTCGATATGTTCAATGAAGGAGAGTCTTTGGTCTATCCAAACTCCCAGATACTTGAATTTTGTAACAAATTCTAGTTTTCACCTAGAACTGTGGTAATTTGGGGAACTGTCCCACTGGACACAGGGTTAGCTGTACGGATAAAAGGAGAGAGGACCATCACTTTAGTTTTTGGGCATTAGGAGTAGCTTTTTGGAGGAGTTGGCTTTGCAAAAGGTTGAATTCTGACTGTAGGTCATTGCAGGCAACTTCAGGTGTTGGGCGACTCACGAGAACTGTATCATCTGCAAACAGATGGATGTTGGCTCTTTTATACAGTAGTCGATGTTATTAATGTAGATTGCAAAAGTAAGGGCCTAATATAGAACCTTGGGTACCCCTCTTTGCAGAGTTTTAAGGGGACAGGCCTCCTTGACTTTAACTGATGGCGCCCTGTAAGATAGTCAGTGAACCAACGCAGAGAGAGGGTCCACACCTATGGTTTGAAGGGCGGAGAGGAGCAGACTATGGTCGACGGTATCGAAGCCTTGCTTAGATCAAGGAAAATAGCACAAATAAAGTTTTTGCTCTCAAGATTACGCTGCCAGTCGTTAGTAACTTTGTAGGGCTGAGATAGTGCTATGTTTAGCTCTGAACCGGACTACATAGAATTTAGCAGTTCCCTAGACTCAAGATGAGTCCTCAGCTGTGCATTTACAATTTTCTAGGAGCTTGGACAGGACCGGAAGGAGGGAATTGGCCTGTAGTTATTGAGATCAACGGTCACCTGATTTGAACAGTGGTATGACATGTGCTGTCTTCCATATAGGTGGTAAGGTGCCCTGAGACAGGGATAAGTTAAAAAGGTGGGTGACGGGTATCGCTAGTACGTGGTAGGCAATTTTTAGGAAGTAAGGGTCAAGGGAGTCGGCCCCAGCACTTTTTCTAGTATCCAACTGAAGCAAGAGATCCTCTACCTCTTTCAGTGTGGCAGGTTGAAGTGAGAAAGGCGGCGAAGCTATCGGAGTTTCAGGCAGTTGGCTGGCAGTCTGGGAGCGAAGTATGTTTGCAGGGGAGTTATCAAATGCCATGCCTGCAGTAGCAAAGTGGTTATTGAATCGCTAGTATATCCATCTTTTCGGTTATAGTCAAGTTGCCAGAGGTAATCTTGGTGGGAGTGAATTTCCTGGGGAGTGGCCTAGCAGATCACTGATTGTGTTCCAGAGCTTGATTGGGCTCTTTGTGGCAGAGTCGAGTTCGGATTTGAAGAAGGTGGTCTTCGATTCTCTGATTGTTTTGGTACATAAATTTCGTAGTCTCCTGAACTGGTTCCAATCCTCTGCAGTGTTCAGTCTGCGTGCTTTTTTCCAGAGCTTATCTCTGAGCCTCATTTAGTAAAAACCTTCAAAAACCATAATTTTCTATCTAATCAAATGTTCCCAAGTGAGGAATTACCCACGTACCTCAATCCATCTGATATACATTAAAGGTACTATAGACTGTGTTGTGCAGGGCTGGAGGCCTCTGTTTTGCTATGGTATATGTCAGAAAAAATGGATAAAGTTAGCAGCAAATACCAGATTGTCCCTACGGTATTTTGCTTGGTAACATTTTTTTTTAACATTAAATGGCATGCTAACCTGCTTATCACAATTTATTTACATAATCCCACTGTACAGTTTAATTTGTTTCTATTCAACCTGTAACACAATATAACCATATTATACAATGGCAAGAAAAAATCCTGGACTCTGATTGGTCAGTCTGAGGCTGGACCCGTGATGTTAATCAGTACAACATCACGGGTATGATGTTAATCATTACAACATCACAGGTCTAGTCTCAGCCTCACTGTGAAACTGCAGATGAGCATTTTATGGATCCTTCCATTGCTTGTTTTATGGATCCTTCCATTGCTTGTTTTATGGATCCTTCCATTGATTGTTTTATGGAGCCTTCCATTGCTTGTTTTAAGGATCCTTCCATTGATTGTTTTATGGATCCTTCCATTGATTGTTTCATCTTTCTTAAAAAACCAAAATATTTTTCCACACAAAAACATCTTTAAAATGATTTGTTTTATTCTGTATAACAACGAGCCATTGTATAATAGCAATAATGCCCTCCAGGGTGTGTGTTGTTTGGGATAACGTCACGCCTCAGTTGCTGGACGCACTCGGCCTACGGCCTCGTGCCCAACCACCTGAGGCGTGATGTTATCCACCATTCCACACCCCGTCGGGCAATATTGCTTAATTTAACATAGAAACATAGACTTTTATGGCAGATAAGGACCGGCTAGCCTACTCTAGTCTGCCCAAGTCCCTACTCTACAGGATAGGCCGCAGATCCTAGTTAACCAACAGTCTATTTCGTCCTACCCCACAAGAATTGCCTTATGTTTGTCCCATGCATTCTTGAATTCTCCCACAGTTTTAGACCCCACAACCTCCTCAGGAAGGCTGTTCCATGCATCCACTACCCTCTGTGAAATAATACTTCCTCACATTGCCCTGAACTGCCCCTTCTATCTTTAAATTGTGTCCCTGTTCTTGCGTGTCTTTTCTGAAAGATGCTACCCTCTTGGACTTTGTTGATTCCACTGAGGTACTTAAAGGTTCTGTCATGTCCCCCTCCCTTGTTTCTTCAAGGATATACATATTAAGCTCCTTTAGTCTCTCCTCATATGGCTTCTCTTACAGACCCTGCACCATTTTAGTTGCCCTCCTCTGGACTGCCTCTATCCTGTCTATGTCCTGCAGAGATGGGGTCTCCAAAACTGGATGCAGTACTCAGATGGGGTCTCACCAACTGTCTGTAAAAGTGCACATCTCCTTAGTTTTACTTATCAAAAAGATTCTGCAGGCTTTAGTGGCACTTAAGGTTGAGTATATAATCTATCTTTGCAATAAAACACTTATGTTCCCTCAGGGTGACTCAAGCTGTTTTGAGCTGTTTATGATCCTTTGTAGCTGCATAAACAGAAATAATAAACCAATGCTTAAGGTTGTTTGAAACTTTTTAAACCTGTTCTTAACCAAATCTATTTTTTCAGCTTCATTCTGATTTAAAACTCACAGTTTACGTTTGCTGCATCACCCGGTTCCAGGTCTGTTTGCAGCTGCTAATTTATATTTTACCAAAAATATATCAAAAACACAGCAAAACCACCAGCCAGACCCATTGTTTTGGGTAACGATTCCATTTTAGAGGCACCATCTAACTTTGTCAATCACTTCACCAATTAAACAGTACCCATCATGCAGAGTCATCTACGAGATGCCAGTGACATTATAGGCACCACTGAGAGCCTAATTGAAACACTAGACCAACACAAACTAAGAAATGTGATACTCTGCCAATGGATGTCAAAGATTTATACACGTGTATACCAAATGAGGCAGGACTGCACACACTAGAGATAGGTATCAATAAAATCAGAGACCGTAACACTCCACCTAACAGCACACTCTTGGAATTGACAAGATTAGTTTTATATAAAAGCTATTTTAAATTCAGTGAGAGTTTTTCCCTCTGCCACAGCTCTGGGCTTCAACTCAGTAATTTACTTTATACTAAGATGTCTCAGATACCTTCCTCCCTGTGGAATACACCTATTGGGTGGTCTCTAAAAGTACATCGACAACTTGGACTGTGCTTGGGGATAACTGGGTTAAAGGGCTGACACAACCAATTTTAGGTAATCCCAATATTAAAATTGCTGGCCATCTTATACCTATATCCTTTAGTCCACATCTTAAGGACAAGCCTATTTCTAGCTTGTTAGAGGGTGATACGTTGTTGTTCTTTCATTCCATTCATGAGTGCCTTCAACTCACGGACTCCTTTATATTTAAATACTTGCAGGTAACCCATGCTGTCTTATCATATCTGGGCCCCTAACCGTGGGCTTTAATGGATCAATCCACTTCTGAGCTTTTTTTTCACTATAGTGGCACAACAACATTCTGTATCTGGATTATATAAGTTTGTTCAGTTGTTAGATAACAATACCACCATTGCAGTATATTATTACTGAACACAAGCTTTGGGTATCTAGGATAATCCCAAAGTCTGGCATTTGCTTTGGCAAAATCTATATCAATACATTAAGCAAGATAGACTGTGAATAATTCAATTTCAAATTCTCCATTATTTATACTACACCACATCTAAGCTTTATAAAATGGGTAAACTATTGCCTCCTTTATGCTCTCGATGTAACCTCACAGAAGGGCATCTCCTGCATGTCCTGTGGGACTGTGTAAAACTGGTTCCCCTGTGGAATAATATAAAGGCCTCGTTGGACCCTATGTTGGGTTTGGATGACTTTTTGCACTCCAAAATTGCTGTATCATAGGTCTCTTTTCACATAATTTGCCTGGTATACATGTTACAGTCATACTGTGACACCAGTCATTTTGCGAAATGACTAAAATTTTCAGTCATTTTGCAAAATGACTGTTTCACGCCATCATTTTGCGAAATGCCTAAAAGTTTGAGGCATTTCATGAAATGAGTGGTGTCATTGTTACAGCTGTATTGTGAAATGACTGACATTATGGGCATTCTATTACATTATTTGACTGTGCCTGTTTCACTCAGTCATTACATGTAATGCCTAAAAACTTTCAGGCATTTCATGAAATGACTGGCATTATTGTTACAGTCATGTTGTGAAACCTGGCATTATGGGCATTCTATTACACTATTTGACTGATCACTTTAACAATATTTCATAATATAAGATAATTGTCAGGAAATGCAGATAAGATATATATTTTTTGGTTTCTAAACAATACCAGTCAGATTTTGACTGACACAGACACATTATCTCATTATCAGAAGAATTTCACATTATCAGAAAGCAAACAATTAAGAGTTGATAACGTTACATAATGAGTTGTGATCTTACTTTGAGAGAGCTCTTGCAGTAGGTAACACCATAGTAGGACTAAGTCGCCAGGTGCTAGGACCACATGGAACTTTAGCTAGCAATGTACCATGGGGGGACTGTGCACCTGACATCACGTGACCAACTTCGGCATATAGTATGAAGTGGGCGTTCCCCCCATGCCTTCTCAGTTCTTTCTCACCATCGACCTGCACTCATCAAACCCAGCAGAACATTGCTGCAGTGGACCGCCATTTATAAGTATAACTTAGGTAACTCAGTAAGCCACACCCCCTGGGTCTGTGTGGTGACTGCTTGTGTTTGTCTGTGTCTGTAGCTTAGTTTTTGTGGATTTACATGTTTTTCTGCTTGTGGTAACTATACCATTCTTGCTCACTACATCCGTGAAAGTCTCCTGGACTGGATTTCTGCAAAAAAATCATCATCGGGTATCTTTATTTTCATTTTAAAATCAACTTTTTGGAAGCTATCCCAAGCAAAACACAAGTGAAGCAACTACATCTGACAAACTTGGTGACTCTGGGTCCTGCTGGAATCCACATTTTCCTGACCTGCTCCATGATCTGTATGTGGGCTTTTCAGCAACCTGTTTGAATGACAAAGAAGCATATCGGACAAAGGATTTCACATCCTGCATATGTGCAGGCAAAGTTAATCACCTTCAGGAATTTTAACATTTCAGTGACTCTGGACCTCAGCTGTTGATCATTCTTTTGGCTTTTGACTTAACCACCAGGTACCTATCTGCAAGCGACTGGGTGCAACTGACAAGCTACAACAAGGATAAATGGGCATATCATCTTCTATTACTAACAATCTCCTGCTCTGGGTCCCTAGCGCCTGCACTGGTCCAAGCCGCATAAGCCTCAAGTGTAATTCAATTGACTATAAAGTACAGCAACTGTCTCTTAAACTCCTACTCTTGATATAGGAAGTGTCCACTCAAATCCTGGCCCTGTCTCCTACAGTACAACAAAGCCTGCCAAAATGGAGGGGCTCAAAATTGCTACCTTAAACATCTGCAGTCTCCTCCCAAAACTGGCCTCCCTTCAAATCTTTGCCAGTCAACACAACCTGGATATCCTTGCCATCATCGAAACTTGGCTGACACGAATACTCCGGATCATGCCATCTCTATAAGGCTACAAGATATTCAGGCTGGATAGGACCTCAAAAGGGGTGGTGGATGTGCAATCTACATAAAGGACTACCTCACCTGTCTCCCTGGTTCTTATCCCACCACAGAAACCTCAGTGCAACTCCTCCCTATCAAGATACTACTTGATGCCCAAAACAAAGTCCTCATGATTGCTGCTGTCTATATCCCACCAAAAGATCCTGATTCCGCCACAGGCTGTCCTCGAGTTCGTAAGTACACAACCTTCTGACATCGAACTCCTTCTCCTTGGGGACTTTAATATAAATTGGCTTGCTCCTTAAGCAGGTTCAAACAAAGATGCCATCCTAGCAGCAAATTTAACACAAGTGGTAAACTCCCCTACCAGGAAAAACTACAAATCAGGGACCAGCACCCTCATTGACTGGATCCTTACCAGCCACCCTACCCGTATAACCAATGTAAGTGTTCTCCCTGACTCGCTCAGTGATCACTCTCCAATAATATGTACCTGGACAAATAAGTTTTGTAAACCGCCTCCAAAAACCATCTATAGCCGAGTCCTACCTTATGGCAACCTTACTCATCTCAAGACCTGTCTTAGGCAGATAGACTGGTCCTTGATTTACAAAACTCAAGATGTTGACCTAGCCCTTGATTACCTTATTACTACTTTCAACACTGCCTGTGACACCTATACACCAGTAAAAAAGCGCAAAATCAAAGCACTCACAAATCCCTGGCTCACGGCAAAGCTATTGGCACAACTCAAAAGTAGGGATCACCTCTGGGCCACTGCAAGAGCTACTGGCACACTGCCGGACATTCAAAAGTATAAACAGGCTCGCAACCACTGTACTAAACAGATCTGCTTGATGAAGAGCTCCTACTTCAAGAATGCCCTCTCCAACTCCTGGGGCGAAGGGAAATCCTTCTGGGACAACATAAAGAATATCGTGAGTCAGCAGTCCAAATCCTCTCCTACAATAATGAATGTGGATGGAACCACTACATTAGACACAGAGATCATAGCAAACACCCTAAATGATACCTTAACGGACCTTAGTGGTGTCCTCTCATCTGATTTCTTTACTGATGCTGACCCTCCAATTTCTACTTCTACTACTGCCTCTACAACCAAACCACCCTTCCATTTCAAACTAGTAAAGGCACATGAAGTCTATAAATATGTAAAAAGGCCATTTCTAAGTCCGAGCAAGCAGCGACACTGTTGACCTTAAACTTGTCCCTCACTCTGGAGGAAGTACTGCTCCCCTCACAAAATTTTCAATCTCTCCCTCTGCTACAGCCAATTCCTTAGGAAATGGAAGGCTGCAGTTGTCACTCCAGTGCACAAAAGTGGTGATAAGTCACTGCCTGGTAACTATCACCCGATATCAATACTACCACCTCTCTAAGGCCCTTGAGCGCTTGGTGGCGGACCAACTTTCAGACTACCTGGAAAAGCACAACATCCTATGCACTCAGCAGCATGGATTTAGGAAAGGGCACAACACATCGACTGCCCTACTTGAATTCTCAGGAGCAATCCACAATGCCATGGACAAAGGAAACCTAATTGGAGCAGTCTACATTGACTTAACCAAGACATTTGAAACAGTTCACCATGGCCTACTTATCAAACAACTTCTATCCCTGGGGCTCTCGCAGGGTCCTGGTGACTGGGTAAAAAATTACCTTGCTCAGCGCTTTCAATCTGTAAAAGTAGCTGGAGTTCTCTCAGACTCAAAACCGGTTCGCTCAGGAGTTCCCCAGGGATCCATCCTGGGCCCCATCCTTTTCAGCCTTTTCCTAAACTCCCTCCCCAAATCCTACCCTGAACAATTAATCCTCTATGCCGATGATGCCGTGATTCTTGCCACTCATAAAGATCCGAACCTCTTATGCCTCAACCGTCAGCATGCTTTTTCCAAAGTTGAGATGTGGTTCCTTGAACATAAGCTGGTTCTAAACCACTAAAAACTAAATCCATGCTCTTCTCTAACCCACAAAACAAGAAACGGCAAGTCCCACTCACCATTAATACATACCTGGGAAATACCCTTGAACAAGTGCCAATTTTCAAATATCTTGGAATCAACTTTGATCAAGGCCTAACCTTTGCAACTCACATTGATAGTACAGCAAAAACTATTAATCAGCGAATTGGGATTCTGTATCAGAACCGACAGCTTCTTACTCATTCTGCACTGAGGATTGCCATCCAATCTTCTATCATCTCAGTCGTTGACTATGGCTTAGTTATATACGGATCTGCCACTACTACAGCACTTAGTCACATTACAACATCCCTAAATAAGGCCTGTCGGCTACTCACTGGTGCACATCGACGTACCCACACATGTGAACTCTATGATGACTCAGGTTGGTTGCAACTCTCAAACCGGATAAAGTACCTTACCTGCCTGATGGTGAAAAAATCCACTCTGGGCCTCACTCCACCCTGTATCCAAGACCTGTTATGCCCAAGCGCTAATACCCGTTTTACCAGAAGATCAGAACACCAGCCTCTGCAAGTCTCCCGATGCCGGACTTCCCAGGGACAAAGATAATTTGCCTGTCGTGCCCCAGCTGGCTAAATGCCCTCAGCACTCATATTACTGCCTCCACCTCTAGGTATTTTCAAATCAAGGCTTTTCTCTCACCTTGCCACCTCCAGCTCCTGTGACTGCCCTGATTAAACCTCCTATTTTCTCACTACCCACCCTGTTCCGTTATTTGACAAAGACATGTTTGGGAACCTTTTCTCCTGCTATTGTCTGCTCCCCACACCTTTCCTTAACCTCTGTTCTGGACTTTTCCCTATTTGTTTCTCCTAATCTGGCATGACCTCTTTCTTGTAATAATAATGTGATTATTGATATCTCATGTCCTTTTGCACAAGTGATTTGATATGTATTTGTATATGTTTTCTTTTGCTCTTGACACAACACAAATTGTTGTGTTATCTATGTAACCTTTTGTACTGTACCTAATTGACGTGGAACCTTTGTAAAAGAGCCTCTGGCTCAAAGGTAGTAATTCCTAGAACAATAAACTAAACTAAACCTGAAACTTTTATTATTTTTTCAATTAGTACGATAGTTTTGATTAGTATGATAGTTTTTGTCATGTTTGATCATCAGTTGCATGTCTTCAGCAACTCCTTCAATGGAATCCTACAAATCTAAGTGTGCTTGCGGCAAACAGATTCCAGAAAAGATGGATATACTGCATCGTCCTTTGCTTAAGCCCAGACCACAACACTGAGGGCTGCCAGGCCTGCCAAAATTTAATCAGGCCAAGAGGGTTTCCATATAAAAGGAGGTTATTGGATAAGGTTTCTTCACTTGCTAACTAAGAACTGCTGAAGATGTCTCAGAAGTTTGAAACTAAGTTCAGAGAGGAACTTTATAAAAGTACTAAAAGTGCTCAAAGATGATACCAAAGAAGGCAGATATGCTGTTCCACACCCCTGACTGTAGAGGCCATTTTGGGTCACACCTAAGGCAGACTCCATTGACATTAATGCCACCCATGATAGAACCATAAAGCTTAAACACATGGGTGCCTTCACTCTCAGAAGGAGTCTAGAGCAGCTGGACCACTTCAGGTCATCTGCCTTCTTTGGCACGGGTACCAGTGCCAGTTGTTGTCATGTGGTGGACCATATACTGTCATGGGGTAGCACCAATGGCAGCACCACTAGTGGTGTAAGCTCAGGAGGCACTGGTGCTCCGGCTAGGGTGGTGTGGCTGGGGGTCCTGCTCCTCCATTTGCCAGCCTTGAACTGTTTGGATACACTGCAGCACTTCTAAGAAAGTAGAGTCTGTCAGCGGTGATTTGGGAGGTTCCTTGACCTGGGGCTCCTCTACTGAGGAACAGGACTGGGAGCCCGATGACTCTGATGAGTCAGATTTATCAACCTCTGATTGCTCAGGATCAGGCATCGGGTGCCTAATCCAGTGAGCACCGGAAGTGGTGTCATCCTTGCTACCTGCCCTGCTCTCTGAAGGAGGAGACATAAGGTCACATTGAACCTAGGCAAGCGTCAGACGTGGGTCCAGCATTGGTGCACCCGGGGCGGGCATCAGACACTGTTGCGTGAAAGACCACCAGGAGTTAAACAGGGCATTACAGTCCACCAGTGCCAGAAATGGGTATGCTGGTTGCCAGTGGACAAGGGTAGTCTGAAGTCTGATAGCCAGCATTGGGTAACCGGCATCGGGTGAGTCGATGTTGGGTAGCCTGGATAGGGGCCCAATGGCAGACCTGACAGGGCTGGCAACAGCCAGTAGGGCATTGTATAACTGGAGGTTGAACTTGCTGGTCCCAGTTGAAGGCCTGAAGGTTAACTCAGCATCAGACCCAAATGGTAACTGGGGGTCAAGTGCGAAGGTGGCTGGGGTCCATGTGTTTGCCCCAAGGGAACTGGCAAGTTCGGTGGTGAGTCTCAAGGATAGATATGGTTATTAATGGAAGGGGAATTTTCTTTATGATTTTTTCACCGCCTCTTTTTTTTATCTTCTCCTTCCTCTTATCATTTCCTTTTCCTACTATTCTTTCTATCTCTTTCTTCCTATTTTCGTCCCGTTAGTCCTCTACCTCCTTTTGCTATTTTCTTTATTCATTTTGCTATTTTCTTTATTCATTGTACTATTGTTCTCATTTTCTTTCTTCAGTACTTGGAAGCCCGAGGTAATCTGGATTTTTGTGTCTCTCCTCTCCCTTACTGTGTAGGTTGCTAGCTAATAGTGATATTACATTTCATTTTACGGCGAATATGCCATAGATTTGTAGTTTACACATATGGGATCGCTGCTAGGGGGGAGGTGGGTTAGGGGAATGGGGGTTTTTATTTTGTTTTGGTTTTTGTACTTTGGTTATGCATTTTGTATGTTGTACGTTTCATGCTATATTGTATATTTTACAATAAAATAAAGTTATTTGCAAAAAAAAAAAAAAGTTCGGTGGTGAGCCAAAAGGTGGTACCTGAAACTCTGGCCCCTGATCCAGAAATGGAAGGGCCAGGGTGGCCCCAGACGGACCCAGCTTAGGGTGGTCCAGCATTGGGTGCGAGAGAGGCCTGATGGACGCTGACCCTGCCGGTGCCAGATCAGAGGATCCTTGGGGAGGGCCCACCAGTGGTGGCTGGAGGATTGCAGGTGCCTGATGGGTGTACCCATTGGACATCAGCTATGGACCAGCTGTAGTGTGTGACAGTGGGCACAGGTCCAAAGGACTGGCACTAGATCCCAAAGAAGGTTCCAGCAAAGGCACTGGAGTTGGGCAGGCCTTGGTAGAATCAACGTCCAGCTTATCAGCTGATCCACCTGGCTGAGGACCTTGTGTGGGGAAGGGCCTGAGTGACAGGGGCAATGGAGCAGAGGAGGAGTCCCTAAAGCCTGCAGAAGCACTGCCTAACACTGTTACCAGAGCGGGCAGTGGGGCAGAGGCTGCCTGGAAGAGAAGGGGACTGGCATGGCCAAAGGGACTGATAAGACCCAACATCAGCCATGGCCCCCGGAGGTGACCGTGGCCTGAAAGTGGACTGTTCCCAGTCCCAATGCTTGTCCTACTTTTGCTTCTTCTTGGAGGAGTGGGAGGTCTCTGACAAAGCCCCCAGTGAGGAAGAGGCACTCTGGGCCCCCAGCTCTTTTTCCATGGCAGCCAGTTTCTGTTGAAGAAGATGGGCTTCCAGGACTTTCAGGCATTATTTCTGTGTGGCCTGATTAGGAATAAAAAGAGAGCTATCAATAGCTCAGTTAAGGCCATTTTGTGTTAGCAAGCCATGCAGTGATCAACCAGGCCCTGACTGAACTTAAGCACTGAGCACTTACTCCATTGTTATCAATGAGTATAGTGAAGTGATGTGTATTACTGTATGGTTTTAGAAATAAATATAAAAGAAAAATAGTTTTAAACATCTTTTTGAGTTAATAATCCCAAATGACCAGGGATTAAGCATTTCACATAATGCCTACCTACCATTTTCATGCATTTCATAAAATGCCTGAAACTTTAAAGCATTTCTTTCACAGTATTACTGTAACATACATAAAGCCCATATGGCACTGATCTCGGCCATAAGGGAAATTAATCATAATCCACCATTGGAAAGATGATTCATTTCCTTCATATAAGGAATGGCATCAGGAGATTTTAAATGTGCTCGTGGTCGAGAAACAGATTGCTTCCCTATGAAAAGCCCTAAACAATTTTGTAGAAGATGGGAATCACTATACATGCTTTTGTCTATCCCTTTTGTGAGGTTATCATCCTGTGCTTATCTGTTTCTTCCTCCCACCTATGTTACTATAACCACTAGCACTGCTCCTCAGACCACTGATATACAGTAACTCCTTGCGAGCCGCTGAACTTTTGTGAGGGGGGGTGATATTTGTTTTTTGTGGTTTGTTGTTATTGTTGTGTATTTTGTTGTGCTGCTTATATCCTTTATCTGAAAAAGCAATTAAGTATAGTAAATAAAAAAATCTTCAAACTTGGCTGTCGCCACCCTAAATAGCTGCATAGTAACCTAGGCAGTTATCCCTTCATGACACTAAAGAAAAAGATGGTTTCAGGGCAGCCCACAGACCCTCTACTGGAAAAACTCTTGAAAAATGCAGCCCACAGAGGAGACACATAGCTTGAGGCCTGCCGGCAGATGTCAGCTCAGGCAGATGCACTCCCTCTACCAACTGACCCACCAGACCCCCTGCCAGGTACCCCTCAGGAGGAGAACCAGTCTGGCATGGCACTTCTTCCTGCAGTGGTGCCCAAAGTGAGCCTCCAAATGCAGACCAAACCCTGTGCTGTGTCCATTATCCCCATTTTTACTTCAAGGTAACATGGTCTTTTAGCCCTACCCGGTATGGAAGCTATCTGCTGCCACCCTGTAGGTTTTATTGCCTAATGACTGCAAGTAATTCTAATTATTTTAATTTCTTGACATCTAAATGTGATGTTTTAATAATAATGGAAAAGCAGGAGCTTAAATTCACATTGTAACATAAAACACAGTACTGCAGGTATTATTGCTAGGGTATGATGTGTTCCTCAGTCAGGAGGCGTAAGCAAACCAGGAGAAGTTAAAAAATTGCAAGTAGCAATTTATTGTTACCAATCACAATAAAACAAATAATAAATAAAGTTGTACAGGTTAACTTTTCATATAAGCAGTTCAAATGGATTCCTACATCTGAGAGTCTCTTCAAAATCTCTATTTCTCTATCACTAAATAAAAACATTGCTCTTTTTTAAAAGTTGACGTTTCTGATGGTTTACATTCTGTATCCTGTTGCTGTAAATAAATCTCTTGTTTCTCTCAAAAGTTTCAGAACTTTGTCAATTTATTTACTGAGGCTATCCTGCAGTTGCAACAAAATAGAACATTCTTGGTTCAATTCTCAAAGCCCTGGGTTTGACACAAGGTGCCTGCACCTAACATAAATGGTGCAAGTGGCACCTTGCATCAAAAACTGCCCCAGACCTATTCACAAAGACAGCCTGTGTCAACCACAGGCTGCTGCCCCAACAGAGGCCTGGCCACCAGTGCACCCAAGAATGGCTGCAACATCGCACTGGGGCATGTAGCAGACACAGGCTGCCACATCCCTAGTTGTGGCATTCACAGAACTCTCAGAGGGAGAAATTCTAGTACTCTTAGACCAGCTAGTGCTGGTCTAAGGATACTAGATATCCCTCAGGGGGAGTTTTGCACGTTGTGGCAATGTACCTCCACCTCCCCAGCTCTGAACCCAGATATCTCCTGTGTAGAAAGACATGAATAAACCCATATTCCCTGGTAGTCTACTGGCCCTCTCCCTGATCACCTAAACTGCCATATATTGAAATAATGGACTGCCCCCTTCCCGATCCCAGATGCAGCCATATATTGAATGAATGAATTGCCCGCCTCCCAATCCCAGATGCTGCAGGTATTATTCAATAAATAACATGCCCTCCCCATGGTGGTAGAGTGACCCCGTCCCTGATCCCAATCCCTGTTGTATGAAAAATAATAATAATCCCCAATAGCCTAGTGCCCCCTCCCCCAAGCTCTGATTTCCCATGATAATTATTAAAGTGGTCCTGGTGGTCAGTGGATGGCTCCATCCAGATCCTCCATAAGCTGTGAAACACAACTGCCTGGTGGACTAGTGGACCCCCATCCCATCACAGAGCTGGTGACTGGCTCAGTCCACCACTCTCCTCCACGGTCAGCTGCTGACTGAGCTATGAATGAGTGTGTGCGGTATATAGTACACACTTAGTGAATGACAGCTGCTGTCATTCACTGAGCATGTACTATATACAGTATGCACTCATTCAGCACTCAGTTGGAGGCTGGTTGTGGAGAAGAGTGGTGGACTGAGCCAGTCACCAAATTGGTGATAGAATGAGGGGTCCACTAGTCCACCAGGTAGTTGCAATTCACAATTTACAGGGGATCAGGGATGGAGCCATCCACTAGACTACCAGGATTATTTAATAATTATTATGTGAGATCGGGCATGGGGAAGGGGGACACTAGAGTACCGAATATATACTGTATATATTTTTTTTTTAGTATGACAGGGATCAGGATTGGGAGGGGTAATCTATTATTCAATATACGGCATCGGGATCGGAGGGGCATGTTATTCAATATATGGTAGCATATAAAGATTCACATGCATTTTTAACCACAAAAAGCAAGGAGAGAAAGAAAGAACACAAACAGCTAGAAACAGCAAGTGAAGAAAGGGAGTTAATGGGGGGCGATTGTGGGACCATCAGAGTGTCCGGTTCCTAAGTGCCACAAGAAAATGTTGTTTTCAATCAGACATACATAAGACAGACAAGGGCAGAAATAGGAGAGGTGAAAATAAATCATTGCTTTCAACTCTCTGACCCAGATATTCAGACATGTGCCAAAGGTGAGCACAGGTCTGACTCAGTCAAGTCAGATGTGCCATGGGGAAGAAAGAGCCATATTCAGATGATGCACCACGGACACATGGTAGTGCAAGGTAGGCTGAATATGGCAAGGAAGCACCATAGCACAACCACTGTTGCATGGCACAACCATGAACGCACTGGAGCAGTACAAAACACACAACTCAGCTGGCTGAGCAAGGGCAACAGGCAACAGGGACACACAGGCAGGAAAGCTCTGGGGCAGAGCGGCACAGTGCACCACCAACATGGCCAACCATAGACAACAGGGACACACAGTCCCAGAGGCAGCACAAGGCACCAGTGGATGGCAAAAACAGGACCCTGGGCTGCCAACCATGGCACAAGCATCAGGGCACCACACTATCCCTGCTGGCATGCCAACAGCAAAGCCATGCAAGACACATCTAGCAGGCTGGGCTGCAGCGGGTCATGGCCATGTTGCCAGGACAACCCACAAACACAGAGGACCATGAGCCAGGGGCGATGGAGGCACAGGTCACCCAGGGCCACACAGCCAGCCACACCATGTGGAGAAGGGCATAGCACCATGGATCACACTGGCATCATGCAGCACAAGAGGTGGACAGAAGGGCAGAGCAGGCAGACAATGGCACAAGATGCAAGGGCAGGCACAGGCCACCATGGGATACACCACATGGGGACACACACAGGACAGGAACATGGCACACACGCCAGGTGCACACAAGTGCAGCACCCCAAGGGGTCACATGGTCAAGCACACCACAACAGACACCTGCAGCATGGCTCCACACGCCACTTGAAAAGGAACCACAGACACAGAGGAAGTAGCACACAAAAGTGTTTAATAGAACAAAAGCAGTGAGGGACAACATGACAACTATGTACAAGGAAAAGCAGGGGATTGGGGAGGGCACTGGAGGTGGTGATAGGCAGAGCCCCTGAGATTCTCTGGCCATGAGGGTGCATGGGCTGCAATCTACATAAGAACTTCTGCGGTGCCATAGAAATCACTCTTCTCGTTAAATTTTTATTAATATATCTGTTTTCCATAGAATCTGGTTCCTTCCTCTTTTTATATCCTAAACCCCTCTATGCTCAGAATGTGATGTTATCATTGCTACAACATCATACATTAGCTAACAAATGGCTGCATTCTGCAACAGAAATGAACAGTCTCTTATCTACCACAGCTCCCACTTCCAGAGATGGTGGCACCGCACATCAGGCATGGTGATATTTGCTCAACCTGCGCTACAGCCTAATACAATTTTCAGTCCTATATTATTGCACTAGGGCCAACTTAAACAAAACCTTGTCAATAGCACAGACCTGTTAAGTCCATTGTTATCACTTTGTACAAACCTATTTGTGCCTTTAAGGTATAGAGATGCCATCTGAAATGAATAACTGGTAAAATGAATTTAACTGCCATTTTTAAGAAAAATAAAGTAATTATGCCCAGAAAAGTGGAATATAATAATGTGTACACCTGTTGAAAGAAGAAACCTGTTAAATAAATAATTGCACTGTAGGCATTTTGCCAGGGTTATTGATTACATATTGTCATTGGTTGATAGAATCACCTAAAAGTTATGGAGAAATGTGTGCAGGGACAGCTGTTGGGCCAGGGGTAGCATGCTGCGTTCCGTGCCAGCAACTCAGGTTCAGATTAGCTCTGGGAGCTGGCTGTGCAGCACAAGGATTGGTGGAACACATCACTGCTCAGAGCCTGGGAAGGTATGGTGCAGTGTTCTATCACATGGTGGACACATTGTGCTGGTCTGGGCAACTCTATCTCACAATCAGTTCACATGCATGTCATGGCCTGATGGTCTTACGCAGTGTGTGAGGGAAAGCAGGTTGACATAAAAAATGAGTTTTGCAATATCTCCTCTATTCCATTTCTAATGGGACCTGTATGAATGAGGATGCAAGTTCATTGAAATAAAAAAAAATATATATATATATATATATATATTATACACACACACACACACACACACACACACACACACACAGTATCTGTCTCTCCACCACACACACACACTTGTATGTATGTTACAGACTGCATATAAATATATAAGTGATACAGTGGGAACCTCATGAGTGGTGTAGAAAGCATATTCAAATATATAAGTGATAGACTGTGGAAACCTCATTAGTGGGATAGACAGCATGCATATAGAAATACCTCATTTATCACATAAGATCCCCTCTGCATATGTAATTTATTTAACAGGCTAGGACCTTAAGGGAGAGACATTTGTTTTGCCTTTTTAGGCATAACATTATTTTTTATAATTCTGTTATTTTTTGAACTAGTGTTTCTGTGCTTTCCACCATCCTGATTGCTATAACACTGCCATGAAAATGAAGTCAGGATGACAAGCTGTCACTGTGATGTGGTAGTTTGTTAGTGCCACAGAACTTCTGCAGAAATCACAAACCCTGCTACAAGTTCTGCAGCAAATGGCATTCTTGCCACAGAACTTGGTCCCATTGTGCGAGAAAAGTAGGGTCCCTGGCGATAGGGTACAGGGCTGCACAAAGTGAAGTGGAGAGTGGTGGGGCAGCAGGGAAGGGCAGGGCAGGGTACAGAGGGACCATGGTTCAGAGGCATGCTGCAGCCCGCCTCCATGCACTGTGGCCTCCAGGCAGAGGATATCACCCTCAGGGCCACTGTTACACTCTGGTGGTGCACCATCACTGCCGTCATCCATCTGAGTTGGCATAGGATTGCACACACCTACACTGTCCTGGCCGTCCATATCAGTGGCATCCCACATGCCCAACCTAGGTGAAAAGACAGAACAGACAATAAGTGACATGCCAGACTAGCCCCATCCCACCATCTGTGGTGTGTGCATTGCCCAGTGGAGGCACACACCAGTGGTTAACCTCACAGGTCCGGTGCATGGAGGGCTGCACCAGCTGGACACCCAGTACACCACAGTAGTGTGGACAGGCACACAGGGCCATGCATTGGGCACAGTGGTGCAGATGCAAGGCATGCAGCAGAACCACAGGCACCCATGGCTGCACACACAGTGGATGCTGTGCACAACCCCCGGCAGTGGAGAAGGGCACAGTACATGCACACACTGTGCAACACTACCCATCCACGTGGTACCCACACATGGCCATGGTGACCATGTCCAGCACCCTGTTGCCAACAGTGACCACACATGCACAGTCCAGTGGTGGGAACATGCCTACCTGTCTGACGATGTCCGGCAGCCAAAGTGTCTGGTCCGTCATTGCATGGTGCCTGCATGTCCATGTCCACCCTGGCCTTCCTGTGGTCCTCTGGCCCTGTGCATGGAGGACAGAGGGAGAAAGAGAGAGAGAGAGAGAGAGAGATGGCCAGACAGTCATGCACAAACAACACCCTCCCTGGCACACAACTGGCATTGCACAGGGAGGGACAGCACCTTCCCCATGGCCCTGGTGCATGTACAACTGTGACATGGACAACATTATTGTGCATGCCACCCATGCAGGGCATGCAGCAATCACCAGGACCATGGCTGCAACCCAGCAGTAGCACATGCTGTGCATCCTCACACCAGAATAGGTACCCCAAGGCAATGCATGCATCATGGGAATAATGACCTGGCTGTGGCACAGCGCCACGCTGCACATGGGCATGGAATCAATGGAGATGGATCGGATCCCTCCACCCAAGGTCACCATAGCAGTGATGACATTGTTCTGGTGTGCACTGCACACCCGTGCAGTGCTCCAGTGCCATAGCCACACGGTCCCACACATGGGTCATGGGCTGCTGCAGGGGCACATGTCCAGAAAGCTGGGGTGCATATCGCTCCACAAGTGCAATGAGGGTGCACATCTCAACCTCACTCTAATTTACTGCCTGCACTGTGCACCATTGCCCAGCATCAGCTGCTGTAGTCCCAACCATCAGACGTGCAATGGCCTACACTGCAGGCACGTGGTGCAGCCAGAGGATGTTGTGCAATAGTGTATCACTGTACAGGACCATGCAGCATGTGGACACGCAATAGGCATGTACCATGGAGGAGTATTGCACAATATCATGCATGCACACTGTGGCATGACCTGGTGGGTGCACGGGGTCACGTCCATGACCGTATGCAATGGCACTCATGACCCTGGGCTGCGCTGTATGTGGCTTAGTGCGCCACCACTCTGTGATGTGCGTGTTGCAAGATTGGCTAGCTATACCGCATGGGCAATGTAGGCATGCCATGCACTGCGCGTGGGAGCATGACACACCACTGCACACAGTCGCACACATGCACACTGCAGGCATGCGCAGCACATGTGCAGACAATGCACCACACAGATCCTCAGCATAACTCAAATGAGCACAGCTCAAGAACATGATATTCCATTGCCATATGCAAATCACCTCATTAGCCAAAGCACAGTGCATTGGGGCATTAGCATATCATTACCATTGCATCTGGCCCATTTGCATGTGATGCCCTTTATAAGCACCACAGTACGGCTCAGGGCACAGACTGGTGTGCACCTGACAGGTAAGGGGATGCTAATGCTAGGATTGAGAGGTCTACAACAACACTGCCCCAGAGCACTGTACTGTGCCATGCTGACACTGATCCCCTGTGCTGTCACTGTCCAAAGGCAGAAGAATGTCCAAGCCAGAAGGGAGGAGGATCATGGGCCTGCCTGCAAGCACAGGCCCAATTTCTAAAAGATGAGCAGCAGGCCCTGTTGAGGCATACCTTGACAGGGAGGGCCTGCTGGCAGTGTCACTGGTACCCCAAAGGAGAGGTCAGCAGGGTGGGATGTGGTGGCCACATACATAAATGCACATGGAGACACCAGTGGAGTGCCCAGGAGTGCAGGAAGAAGGTGGGGGGCAGACAACCACCACATTAAAGAAAAGGTGGCAGCCATCAGGGCATCCCACAGCAAGACTGGTGGAGTACCATCCACCGCACCCACGCTGTCTGCAACTGAGGAGCTGGTGGTGGCCACCATCAGCCGCGCTGCCATTGAGGGTGTTCCTGGTGGTGGATTCCTGCATGGTGAGTATACACACAACTGACTTGGATGGCGGGTGTGGGATGTCTCATGCAGGTGTGCCTGCCACCATGATGCATGCCACAGAGAGGGTTGTGGATGCATGGAACAGCCTTGCTGAGGAGGTTGTGGAGTCAAGAACAGTGGGAGACTTCAAGAATGCATGGGACAGACTTAAGGCAATTCTAGTGGGGGGAACGAGGAAGTAAGCTGTTGATTAACTAGAATCTGCAGCTTATCCATCAGGTAGGGAAATGGGCAGACTGGGTGGGCCAAGCAGTCC
This sequence comes from Neoceratodus forsteri, assembly GCA_016271365.2. NCBI lineage: Eukaryota > Metazoa > Chordata > Ceratodontiformes > Ceratodontidae > Neoceratodus > Neoceratodus forsteri. The sequence goes on along the minus strand of CM057449.1, from coordinate 1,723,718,656 downwards.
TTATCTGCTGTCAGAATCTATGTTTCTATGTTTCTATACTTGGGTTGACTGCAGCCATGCATGGTGCACTGATGGATGGCAGCGATCGGGACATGCACACCTGGGAGGGGGAGCCACATGCAGGGGGGCGACAGCACTACTGACACTTTGTTCCTTCTTTGCAGTACCATCACATCTCTGTGGAGCAGTCCAGAAGGAGGCAGCTGCAGACATGGTCCCAGAGGAGGAGGAGGAGGAGGTGCCATCAACATTTACAGGCATCCATAGCAGGGACCAGCTGTGACATAGCAGTGTGGGGTTGGTGGACATCCTGTGGCTGGAGTTGGATTATGCACTGGCAGAGCTCCTGTTGGGTGACAGCCTGCCTGTGCTCTGCACAGACACCCAGCTGGGGGGGGGGCATCCAATTCTGATGATGACATTACTCTGATTCTGGACAGCACTTGGCATGTGGTGCCTGGGTTGATCAAGGGACTGTCGCAGGTGGCATCAGGACCCGAGTGCTGCACCTGTGACTACGCAGCCACCACCTGTCCCTGCCAGTACAGTGGTATGTGGTGCCACTTCTGTGCCTGCCAAGGATGAGGGTGCTGTGGCAGGCATGGCAGCACTGGGCACTGTCCAGCAGATGGTCAGGCAGTGGCGGCAGGATGTGGATACCACCGGGCAGTGCACCATGGAGTCTACCACCGGTGCCCCCATTGTGACACTGCCCCCTGTGTGGTACCCTGTGCAGCTTTCACCTGCGCGGGGTGCTGAACAGCATGCTGTGTCACCCCCAATAGGCTGGCATCCAGCACAGACACACAGGATGCCAAGCGGCTGGCAGAGTACACTCGGTTGCTGTGGGCATTCATGGAGAACCAGGCACTGCTTGCCCTCATAGATTCATGCACTGTGGACTGAGGTGCATCAGCTGGCGAGCATCAAGACAGAGGTCATGCGCGGCTTATTGATGAGCTCTGCCAGTTACTGAGCCGACGACAGCATCTCTGGAATGCATGACCGGTATCACTGCGGCTGGGTTTGCATCTCTGGAAGCCACTGGGCATGGCCGTGCACATAGGACCCCACACAGTGCTACATCTATTCCACAGTCCTGGTGTCTGCCAACCCCTGCACGGCAGACACTGGGCTCTGACATGGGAATTCCTGACACCTCCAGCATTGGCCTGTTTGGCTGCCTGTACACCCCAGTGAGAACCCTGTCACTTTCCCGGGCATCCACCCCTGTGTATGTGGTGGACACACCCCCTTGTTGGCCAATGCACAGCCTGCAGCTGATAACTGGCATCACGCAGCCACCCATGTGTCTGTGGTACCTCAAAGTTACCCTGATGAGTGTGCTACACCTCCCTGATGTTCACTGCTGCTGCCCAAGGCACACTTGGGTGGTGTGGTCCTCCATGAGTGTGGTGGTGTGTATGTGTGGTGTGGTGCATACCTCCTGTGTGTGCTGGCTGGGGAGCTGGGCCTAGTGGCATGGGTGTGATGAAGGCAGCTCCGCACCAGATGTGGCTGTGAACCAGTGTCATGCATCTGATCCATGCCATGTCCTGCAGCCCATGTGTGAGTGTCAGTGCCTGTGTGTGTGTGTGTGTGTGTGTGTGTGTGTGTGTGTGTGTGTGTGTGTCTGTATTACACTGCCTCCACTATGCCTGCTGTGTGTGCCTCAGTCCCTGCATGCATCCTGCTGTGCTCATCCAGACCTGTGGGTGGGGTGGTGATCTGTGTGGCTGCTGCAGTGTGTCAATGCACTTACCTGTGTTCTCCATAATGCTCCTATTGTGATGGTGGCTCTGTGCCTCCTGGCCTCTGCTGCCAGCCTGGAGTCCCACCACCCATGGGTGGCTGCACACCCAACCCATTCTCATCCATCGTCTCTGCTGCTGTCACCTCATCCACCTGGACAGCTATCTCATGGTCAATGGCCATATTGTGCAGCATTCAGCAGGCCAGGAATAGGCCACAGGCTTTCGATGGGCTTTATTGTAGGGCACCACCTGACCTTTCTAGGCAATGGAACTGCATCTTCAGCATGCCAAAGACACACTCAATGACATTGCGTGGCAGTGTATGCCTCACTGTATCTCTCTTCACAGAGGATGATGGTCACCAGTAGGGGTGAGCAGCCAGGTCCTCAGCGGTATGCACTGTCATCTGTGTGTGGGTGTAAGAAGAGGGCATGGTTAGCACTGCACTATGGTGGTGCTACCCAATTGCCCTGCTGCCCACTGCCCCCTCTGCCCCACCACCATGTGTCTCCACCATCCTCCCACAGCCTTGCTGCACTCACCCCCCCTGCACCTGCCCTACTCACCCACAAGGTGCCCCATGGGGGATATCCTCACACTCCATCTCTGGCACAGTATGTGAGCTGTGCCAGATGTGAAGCATCATGTGCACTCCTGGGGTGTGCGGCACAGACATTGATGATCGCCCGTGGCATGTACACCACCTGGCACTTGATTGATAGTTAGCCCTTCCTGTTGATGTACACTGGCCCCTCGGGGCCAGGTGGTGTGCGTATGCCCACATGGGTGCAGTCAATGGCCCCTATCACACCTGGCATGCATGCATGCATGCGTGTGACCCTGTGGAAGTCCTGTATGTTTGCTGTACGCTCTGCCTGTGTGCTTGAGAATCGTATGAACTCCATATTGTGTGGCAGCAGAGCATTGAGGAACTGTGTGAGGAAACAGGATGTGGCTGTCTGGGTAATACTGGTGATGTCACCCATTGTTCTCTGGAAGGTGCCCGTGGCAAGCAAGCACATCACTGCTGCGCCTTGGTCTCCAATGGACATGACATGACTCGGTCTGGTGGGTGTCTGCATCTCCTCACTGCACAGCTCACAGAGCTGCCTCAGAATTGTTCTGTTCAGGTGGTACCAGCCCACAATCTCCACATCACTGAAATGCTCAAATGTGGTGCAGGCACAGTACCACCTGTGTTGGGCATACCACTGATGGGCCCTTCATCGGCCATGTTGCTGTTCCTCCATCCTCCTCACACCCCTCATTAACTGCTCCATAATAAATGGTGCCCCATTCATCCTGATTTGCTGCTTGCTCAGGGTTGCACATCTGCTGTGTGTGTATTTGAGCCTGTTTTTATAGGCTCAAGTCCGACCAGCACATCTTGTGATTTGCTCCCAACTTGCGCCATGATTTTGGGTTGAATATACCATTGCACCACATATTCATGGGCATGCCCCCTTACACTGCATACATTACTTTTGTGCCGCAGTGCATTGTGACTTGTGCTGTGCAGTTGCAGTGGCTGGCTATCACCCTGCGACGCAAGTCCATTGCTGAGCCAGTGCAACTCACTTGCACCATGTGCAACTGTTCTGAATATCTGGGCCTCTGTATAACAAATGGAGCAGGGTGTTATTCAACACTATCACATATACCCTCTTTAAGAGGAAGCATTTTTTTTGTTTTTACTTTAAAAAATAGATTTCCAAAACCTTCATTTTATTTCTCTTTTAACATTACCTTACAACATTTTCAGTTCTTTGCATATGCAGTAATTCTTCTTCCCATAACCGCTTTGCAGCAAATGTTTCAGTTTAAGCACCCACATTTTTCCAACCTTCTGAATTCTCAATCCCTGAAAATTATCTTGACAGAAAATCAGCAGTGGCATTCTCTTTTCTGGATTTCTGCATCACTTTGAATTTAAATGGCTGTAGTGCCAGGTACCACCTTGTGATTCCAGACTTTTTATCCTTCATTCAGTTAGTCCAACAAAGAGGATTGGGACCTTTTAGAGTTACAAATTCAGCTTCTAGCAGATAAAACTTATGGGACTCCATTGCTCATTTTGCAAAGGCATTCTTTTCAGTAGTGGTGTAAAACAGGGATATTTACCAGTTTCAGTGTTATTTAATTTATATATCAGTGAAGTTTTCCTGGGCCTGAAAGCTAAGAGTTTCACTCTCCAAATATAATGAATGCCCTGTGCCCAAGACTGGCATATGCAGACAACATGATTCTTCTTTCACTCTCCCCTGTCAGACCTCAACATAAATGTATTATTTTTTTACCAGTTACGGTATGTCAGAAGCACAAGCTGTAAACTATGACAAAACAAAAATATTTACTATTGTAGTAAAAACAAACATACAGCACTGGATTCTCAAATGTTTTGGGGACAAAGTCTTACACGACAACTCCAGTTGTGGACTAAAATCTTCACATCTGTAGAGATTGCTATCTTCAGATGCAGCAGTTGTGGAAGATGCTATGGCTGTTCCCATCATCTGTAACATTTTGCATAACTGTGGAGTTCCATGACAACACCACCTGCAAGCCAACATAAATCATGTAGCCAGTCATAAACCAGCTCCACTTTTGAGAATACCGTTATCTGAGGGAGAAACTACAGTTCTGCAAGTGTCAACCCACTTGCACCAAGTTTTTCCCAGAGCTGCAGGATTTTCAAGCACTTTGAGAATTCAGCCCACAGTTTCTGAATCAATGGAACCAAAATTGAAGTGTTTAAAGAGTAATGATATCTACAGGGTTTGTTTACCTTGAATGGTAAATGGTTTAGACATGTGAAAAAAAACAGATACAGAAAGTCAAGCAGAATACAAGTGCTATATTGCACTTTAATTATCATTATGGAGGTGCCACAGTTGTCCCAACACTTAAAGCAGTTTAGTCTAAACTTGAACCAATAATGCTGTACAGTTCTAAAGTGGGAGGTTACTTTTATTGCATGAGGTGAAAATCAATTTTTTCTTATTTTATCTTTCACGTTTAAAATTAAGAAAACTTGGCCAGCATATTACGTGAGATCTGAATTTGGTAGAGTCCTTCTGAAAGCCATAATTGCTTTGAGGATAGTTTGTTATTGGATAAGATTAATCAATCATAAATCATACAGTTGGACTAATTAGTGCTTGCAAGAAACATTAAATTGTTCAACTATTTAAGCAGATCTCCTTGGCTTGATAATCTTCAAAATGTCCTGTAGCTAATAATTTAAAAGGTCTCTGGGAAGAGTCATTAAAAGGGATTATTATTTTACCATTCACCATCCTGTAATTTGCTTATTAAATCACACATGATCATGGCATACAAAGAAATTGATAATCATGATGTATCAGATTCAAAATTTCAAATGTTATGCTGACCATAAAAGCGACACGGATGCAAGCCCTATTTACAGTTATCTCTGACACCAAACAAGAGATGAGCAATGACTAAATGTTGTTTTGATTGTATTGGTCTCAAACCAACAGATGTTACATATACTAATATTAATGAAAATAAAAAAGAAATGTTACTGTAACCTACATCACAAGGACACTTAGTTTCACGTTATGTTTCAGTGTCCTTTGTACTTAAAATACAGACATTTATATCTCAGATGCAATATGCAGAGATATAGCATTCTCGGCAAGATTGTGTGGATATACCGTTAAATCCATTGTCAGCTAAGGATGTGTTGATTTTGACAAATTTCATTAATGCTGTTTTGAGACATCGAAAGAAAATACTGTAATAGTTACAGTATGAATGAAAAAGTCAGACCATGAGAAAATGTTCAATATTCCCTTTATTCATGTAAAGATGCTATGTATTTGTTATTTAAGTAGTACAATATAATAATAATAATAATAATAATAATAATAATAATAATAATAAACTTTATTTATAATGCGCCTTTCAAAATCAAGGTGCAGTACATAGTTAAAATAATTTCACAATACAACATTATAAAACAACCAAACTATTATAGTCAGTCCACAGCAACACCATCCCATATGCCCTATTCCATAAGTATGTTTTCTGTGCTTGTTTAAAGCCCCCACAGTCATGCACTCCTAATCCAACAGGGTAGAGAATTCCAGAGGGTCAGTGCCACGAACATAAAGCTCGGGCCCCAGAAGATTTTAAAAACACCCTTGGAATCTCCAGCAACGCCTCGTTGGCCAAGACGAGCGGTCGCTCTGGGAGGTAAGGAACCAGGAGCTCTTTCAGGTAGTCAGGGCCCAGTCTGTGTAGGGCTTTATAAGTCAGTAATCTGACTTTGAAGGTGATACACCACTGAACAGGGAGCCAGTGCAGCTCCTGCAGCACCAGGGTAATGAGGGAGGATCGAGGTCCCCATCAGCAAACAGGCTGCAGAATTCTGCACCAGCTGCAAGTGGTGGATATCAACCCCTGACAGCCCAAAGTAAAGGGAGTTGCAGTAATCTAAATCCGAGGTCACAAAGGCATGCATCAATGTAGGCAGGTCCCTGGATGGAATAAGGTGCTTGATCCTAGCGATGTTCCTCAGATAGTAAAAGGATAACTTAATGGCAGCTGACACCTGTAAGCGTAATGTCAGCCTATCATCAAGAATCACCCCTAGGTCATGCACCTGTTCAGAGATAGGAGCTCAATGTACCCAAGGTAAACCTATGGATTGATTTGTTCCCCACCCCCATATCCAGTGACCGGATCCACAGCCATCACCACTGTCTTCCCAGAATTCAACTTCACTGGACCTCATCCAGCCTTGGATCTTGCTAAGGCAGTTATTAAACCCGAGTGCTCCATCCTGGTCTGGTGCAAAGACAGGTAGAGCTGAGTATCATCGGTACAACAATGAAACTTCAGCCCATACCATCTTACAATGTCTCAGGAGGAAGCATATGAACCGCACACAACATGGGAGACAGCACTGAGCCTGAGGCACCCCACAAGACAGAGAGATGGGGTCAGAGGAAAAGATCCCCAACACCACCCTCTGAGTTCTACCAGTGAGGAAAGAGGTAAACCATCTGTGGACCAAACCAGAAAGCCCACAGATGCATCTCAGGTGCTCAAGCAGAACCCCATGGTCAACAGTGTCAAATGCTGATGACAGATCAAGCAAACCAAAATGGTCCATTTTTTCTGGTATCTCACCATCAGGAGATCATTGAGCACCCAAACCAGTGCAGTCTTGGTACTGTGCCTCTTTCGAAAACCAGATTTCAGAGGCTCGTAGATGCTATGGATGGTCAAATGGTTGTCCAACTGAGCAGCCACTACTTTCTCAATCACCTTCCCCACAAAGGGAAGGTTAGAGATTGGCCTGTAATTAGTGAGAGAGTCTGGGTCCAAAGAAGCCTTCTTCAACAATGGTGTCACCACTGCCTCTTTCAGGGAGCAGGGGTACTCACCAGAATCAAGGAAGCACCAGACTATTTGCACCAGAACCTGGGCAATAACATCCCAAGCCCATTATCAGGGCTTTAGGACCGGATCTAAACTACAGCATGTAGTGTGCATACCCTTGACAATCCTCATAACATCCACGATTTCCAGCCGTTCGAAGGAACTCCAGGAAAAAAAGGGGGATAGTGACCAAGTGCTGATTCACAGCAACTCCATAGAGAGTGCTACATGGGTCTCACCTGATGTCGGCCACCTTATCCGCAAAGAACCGAGCAAGCTCATCACACTGCGATTGTGAAAAGCTCTATGAACCTGTAGACAGGCTGGGTTGCACAGCCTGTCCATGAGTTCAAGAGCTGAGCTAGTTAGTTCTGAGTGGTGCTAATTTCCCAGACAGGAATACTGCCTTCTTACCTGAAATTGCTGACTGATAGAGTCAATAATGCTCTAGCAGTCTAAGATGGTCGGCTTCTAAGCTGGATTTCTGCCAGCACTGCTCTAACCTGCTTCCTAATCGCCCGCATCTCCCTCAAGTCCCCGTCAAACCATGGCGACTGAGGGTGAAGGGAGAGAGGACGCACATGGACTGGAGCAATGGAATCCAGTGCAGACATAATGGCCTTATTATATTACAGAACCAAAACCTCCAGATCCAAGCTCACCACTGGAAATTCTGATAGATCAAGCACAGCAGTTAGACCATTGGGAGTCACATCCAGTAAAAGGTGGTACTTGACCATCTCCACAGGGGCTGGCCTACGAAGAGGGGTGCAAAAATTGAATCGCACAGTGTAATGGTCCGACCATCAGACGGATTCCACCCCCCATGTCGGAGGCCTCCATCGCCAGGAGGAAAACCAGGTCAAGGGAATGGCCATATTTATGAGTGGCAGAGGTAACCACCTGTGACAGGCCCAATGAATTCATCAATTGGAGGAAGTGTTGTCCAAATTGTGAGAGTCCATCATCGATCCAGGCATTGAAGTCACCCAGGACCATCAGCCTGGGTGACTCAAACACCAGGTTGACAACAAAGTTCACCACTTCCTTAAGGAATAGCTTCACATCTCCTGGTGGACGATAGATGACAGCCAACCTATAGCCCCCACCTGCCACAATGACACATTGAATGATCTGGTCTCCTCAACTGGGACACTTGTGAGACCCAATTTGGTCTTGAAACAGACGCAACCCCCCCTCCCTGAGGCCCAATCTCGGTCGGTGTATCACCGAATACCCGGCCGGAACTGCTGCCTCAAGTACGGGGCCAGCATTACCATCCAACCAGGTTTGGTGATGCAAGCCAGATCCACTGTACCCACCAAGTCTGCAACAATAGCAGTCTTGTTCACAACAGATCAGGCATTGCATAACACCACCTGAGTTGGACAGAACTCAAGGTTGCCCCAGCCACCTGCCCACCGTTAATGGTGGTGCCTGTGGGTATAGAGACCAAACAAGGCCCATGTTCTAGACTCCATTTCAGCCCAGGGCATCTCCTGGAGCATACCACCCCTGATCACGTACCACCTCTTACACCTCCACAGGTTCACACCCCTGCCCACCCCACCCTCCAGCGGCAATACCCAGAGCCCAACAGCGTTGATAGATAGAAAAAAGCAAAGGTGGGGGAAAAAGAGGCAGAGGGCATGAAGAGCAGGGGGTGAATAATGCATGACTTGAGGGGTGGAACAGTGATGCATATCACATGGCTCAAGATTCTAGCTTGTAGTCACTGGTATATAAAAACCAAATCCCAAATAAATAATATAATAGCTAATGCAAAAACTAAACAAAAATGTTGTTAAATCAAATCAAATTAAGTCAAATTAAGTCATTATTAGAACTTGCTTTCAGGGAAAAGAAAAAAAAAACTACATCCATATAAATAAATAAATATCCGTCCTCTCACAAGGTATTCCTATTAATATAACATAAATAAAATAAAAATCACAATTTAAAATAAGAGATATAAAACAAATAAATAAACAATACAAAACATCCAACATAAACTAACCAAACAATATAAATTAGCTAGGCACAGGTCCTCACACTACCTGAATTCCCAACCCACCGAGCAATCTCACTGCTCGGAGAACAAAAAATAAAACTTCCAATGTATGGTAAATAAACAGTACAGACTGATGAGTAACCAGGTCCTCTCACTCCCAGGATGCCCTCAAAACCGGGCACTCTCACTGCTCGGAGTACAATAAAATGACAGTTTTGTTCCAGAAAACAGTTTCCAATGGTGAAAACTGTCAGAAATCTTCTTAAAAAGAGATGTAAGACTTGGTAGCAGTCTAAGTCTGAATGCTGGATTCCTTAAGGACCCCTTTGAGCAGCCCAACCACCAAAAGAGTCAGCTCCACCACGTCAACCCCTTACCTATGCCAGCCCTCCGGCTAGCCAGCAAGGGGCCTGAGGAAAAACTTGGGTCCCAACCGTCGACTCCCTGGCTCGGCTAGGCCCAGCCTCCCGGGTAGATGCTGACTCCCGTGGCTGGCCGCCCACACTTCAGTCCCAGTCTAACATGTTCTATGTAGTCACAGCAAACTTCCCAGCAAACAAAGTGAAGAATAATAAATAATAAAGTTCATACAGATTCCGGAACCTCTAAGTACTCCAAGCTTCACGCTCTTCACAGCGCTACAGATCCCCAGGACGAACACGCTGCCAACTCACAAATACTCCTGGCAAAACTCAAGCAGCACTCGAGCAGTCAACTCCACAGGACCAAGGGCATCAAAACCTCCCCCAAAAACTGCCATAAAAAGTGGCAGCCTGGTCACTCTCCAGGCAGACAAACCGTTATCCAGCAGTCCTTGCCCTCAGATCGGCTATCCATAAATCCAGAGAACCAAAGTCCTCAACCACGAGCCGACTGTCTACAATTCCATAGCATCAAAATCAGAAGTGGTACGAGACACTCCTGGGAGCTACTATGTAAAAACCAGTCAGATGCTCCCTCAACACACAAATTGCAGTTCCACACTCCTCAACCCACAGTCCAGGGGAATAGCTGGAGCCGGCAAAGCAGTGCAGGATCCACCGCTCCACACCCGATAGTCCAGACAAAAACAAACGACCATGCCTTGCAATATTAAAAACTTAAAATATGACAGATCAATAGATCCAAATACGTATAAATACAAATAAATACAAAATGCAAAATAAAACTAGAACGAACTTAAATAAAATAAAATAAAATTGAAGCACAAAACTATACTACAGCCAGAGGCAGTCATGGTGTAGCCATCTTGAAAAAGACCCTGGAATAGGAGGTTTCTATGTATATATATCTATATATATATATATATATATTATTTTCTGTATCTTGTAATGGCCTGTGATCAAACAAATGGAATCAATCAATAGTGGAGTACTTTTTCTCTGTTGTGCAATTTTCTACTGATACACAAACTGAGATGTTCATTCCATCTATATTATAACTCAGGACTGCACCTAGGCCTAACTCTGATACATCTGCCTGTAAAATAAATTGTTTCTTAGAATCTGGACTACTTAAAACAGGGGCGGAACATAATGCAGCCTTGATGGCCTGAAAAGCCTCATCACACTGTGGGGAATATTTCACATTATTCGGATACCGTTTTCTTATAAGTTCAGCGAGTGGAGTAGCTAAACGGGAAAATTTATGAACGAATCTCCAATAGTAAGCAGCCAGCCCTAAAGATTACCTGACATTTCTTTCATTTAGGGACAGGACTATTAGCTCAGCTTCTGTCTTGGAAATCTCTGGCTTTACTTCTCCATTTTCCCAAATAGAACCCAAATATCTGGTTTCCTGCATGCCTAATGCACACTTGGTAGGATTAATAGTCAGACCAGCATTTTAAATAGATTGGATGACTGCTCATAGGTGTTCTGGGAGGCTTTTCCAGTCTGGACTGTACACCATGCTATCATCCTGGTAAGCAGCACAATAAGCAATGTGAGGGCCAGAATTACAACAATGTTCCACTGGAATCTAATGGGTGCGCCATGTGACTCAAACAGCATGGTGGTGAACTGATGGAACCCTACTGAAATGAAATGAGCTGTTTTGTCTCTGGTTTCATTAGTTAGGGGAATTTGCCAGTAACCCTTGATGAAATCGATGGTATTAATGTACTTGGCACTTCCCAATCTGTCCACCAAATCATCTATCCTGGGCATAGGATAGCTGTCAGTTTCAGACACTTGATTCAGTTTCTTAAAATGCAAAATAGATTCTTACTACTTCCTTTTTTAGGGATGCAGTGGTCGTAGCCCTTCAGTCCTTTTATGATCACTGAGAAAAAGGATGCTGCATTCCTTCCGAATGAACAATATGTTGGATTGCATCACAGTCGCCTCCGCTGTGAAACAGTCCGCCCATGTTGTCCCCACCGACTGCAGCATTGCACTATTTCACAGTACCAGAGGTCACATAATTCTTGGAAAACAGTATCTAAAGAGGGGCTAACTCAATTTATGACATAGGACAGGGTTTCTTAAATGGTGAGGCTAGCCTCCTGGGAAGGCCCAACCTGTTACAGGGAGGCTCAAGCAAGTCTGAAAAAGTACTGCATTTAAATTTAAGTTTTAAATATTTAACTCCCTATTTCCTTCATATGTACTATTATAATCCTGAATGCAATTATGATTGTATGATGCTTGTATTACCTGTAACTGTGCAGATTGTATTTACACAGTTTGCTACATATCTATGCTGTATAATCGGTCGCTGAAAAAGGGACCTCTGGTGCCTAGTAACTTACCTGTCACCAAATTAATAAATAAATAAATATTCTGTGTGAAGAGATGAGGCAAACTGAAACAGGTTAATCATAACTGAATTTATGTATTTATTTACAAATCAGTGACCAGGAAAGGCACTTTGAGTCAAGGCTCATTTCAGGTGTACCTGTGGAAGGGTAGGGAGTGATTACAATTCATAAGATCATTGCAAAACAGTCAAGAAATACAAAATGAACAATACTGAAAAATAGGAACAGTGAACAAATAATCAGATGTAACAACTGACCAATTTAGACTGGTGGCAGATCAGCCCAAATACAAGACTTAAGCAGAGAGGTACTAGGATCGAGACTAGGAGGGAACAAAAGGATCCCTGAGAAGTTGCTTAAGAGCAGGGTAAGAGGGAGAGGAAGAGGTGGATAGGAAGATTATTCCAGACAGACCCATGAAGGTATTGCAACAAGGGTAATAAGGATTTGAGAGTAAAAATAGTGGAGCAAGTAGGCTGGGGGTTTACAATAAGCAGAATAAAATGAGAGCCAGCTACTCAATGGAGTTTCACTTTACCCCTGATGTACTGTGAGAAGTATGCTATTTTTCTAGGGGATGCCCAATATTATTTCAATATTTGTGGGAGGCTCAAGATCTTTTCCATGGCTTAGGGGGAGGTTGACTGCAACAAGTTCTGAGAACTAATGGCATAGGACAAAGTATCTAGAATGTTTTTAAAGTGTATGGCTCGCTCTTCCCCTTAACATCATCATGCCTCCGGACACTTATCCAGTCACCTAATCCATTCCACTGGGCTGAGCAACTGTTGCCCACATTAACCCGCATGGAAAATCTCTGCTCCCACTTGAGGCTTCCTGCACTATCTCTGTCTGTCTATTTACTGAATGTTTCCTGAGCCCCCCACCCCAGTGTGCAGTGCAGTATCAATATTTCTAATGTGAGAAACCTATGACCCCCAGACAGAAGCTGTATGCTGTTCCTCTGCATGGGCGAGAGAGTGAGAGAGACAGGGAGCAGTGCGGGTGCTTTCAGCACAAGGAGTGACATATTTTCTTTCTGTCTCTCTCCACATGTGGTGCAACAGTTCTGCATCATAGTGACTGACCCACTGTCACAGATGTCAGCATAATTCTGCACAACCTCTCACCGACATTTTCTCTGATTTCTACAGCAGCAGATGTAATTGGAGCCACGCTGCCATGGAGATCCCCCCACCTCCACTTCACAGTGCGAGCAGCCGGCCACTGCACTCACACTGATAGTCTCTGGTCCTCATTGCAGTACTAACCTGGAGCAGGACACATTGTAGAGAGAAATGGAGATAGACACCGGAGCAGCAGATGTAATTGGAGCCATGCAGCAGTACTGAATGTGTGTTTTTCTTTCTCTCTCTCTCTCTCTCTCTCTCTCTCTCTCTCTTGGTGTGTTCTCTCTTTATTAGAGCCATACAGCAGTCTGTGTGTTTTTCTCTCTCCCTCTTTTGTGTGTCTCTCTCAGTATTCACTTGCAAAGTGAGCAGCTGGGAGAGGTGTAAACCACAAAATTGACAGAGTGTGTGTCATTGACAGGGGAATGTGTCCTGCGGTCTTGCTTGTGCTGTGCTCGGTGGCCCCCCTCCACTTTCAGCAGCTGCACCAACCCTCTTCCCCCCAATGGCTGGGTGCTCACCACCCACATAAAACCATGCAGAAAGACAGACAGACAGTGAGCAAGACAAAGCACAGCAGCTATAATTGTGAAATGCTGCACTGCACTGTCCTTAGGCCATTGCGGGTTTGCAGGAGAGAGGAAGTATCAAGCATCCCATGACTGCTCTACTTCCTCAGGGGAGGGCTGTGGTACTGCAGCACACTGCAGCAACAGCTGGCTGGGGTCAGTGGGACAACAGCTAGCAGCAGAATGGGGAAGAGTGAGGCAGGTGTTGGTACGTTGTGCCTGGATGTCATTGCACATTTGCTCTTGGGGAAGAAAATGGCAGAAAATGGAGGGTGCAATCTTGGAAGCTAATGGTCACACCAGTACCCGGTACCCGAGAGGATCCTGCTACAGGGTGGAATGAGCAATTAAAGCTGGCCCTGTGGGGTGAAGACTGGGCCGGGGCTGCGGGTGATGTGGCCAAGAATCATGTGTGATCCGCTCTGTAGAAGGAAAAATAGAGCGATACAAAAAAATAAACTACTGGACATTAAACACGGCTTTCTTTTTTTTTTAATGATTGTGTAAATTGAACAAATAATATGTTTAATATGTTGTCTGTTTATGCTAAAATCAGAATCAGACCTTAATGAGAAGCAACTTGGCCAGTAATTCTAAACTATTGATACCCCCCAGTTGGCGCTAAACTGAGAGGGCTACTACCCCTGCCTGTATGGCTAGTGAACAGGTTGAGGGGCCTAGGTCCCATGACATGGTGCCTCCATTTTTATAAGTTGAAATTTGGGGAGAAAGGTGTCACTCGTCATGGTGATTAGGTTTGACTACCCTGCACAGAGGTACCCAGAGTAATCCAGAGACTAGAAGCAATAACATAATGTCCAATATGAGGAAATGGGATTCTAAAGTGTGGCTTTATTCAACAACACTGAATGAAAAGCATAGACAGACCCCCAAGGGGCTCCACTCCTTGTAATGCAGATAAGGTGATGACACAGACACGTATCCAAGCTTGGATCCTAAGGTTTCATATGTCATGGACTCTAACTAGTGGCACACTACCACCCTCTACTCCATCCCAACATCTGGGCACTTCTCTTCAGGCACTAGCCAATACCTGACAGAAAGGTGACTGGTGTCTCAAAGTGAATCCATAGAGGTGAACCCTGTTACGCCAGGTGGGGGTCTCCCACCTTTTGTTCCATAGACCCATACCCGGCCATTTCTTTGTTTACACACCCCCATCCTTGGCTACTGTACTGCAGACTGTACATGGCTTTGTAATGCAGTAACTGTCTTTCTCTGAAGACCTCCCCACATACATCTGTCATTACATCTCACTGTTCCTAAGCCTCTTCCTTGGATACTATAGTGCAGACTGTACATGGCTTTGTAATGCAGAAACTGTCTTTCTCCAGAAGACCCCCACATACAATAGTCCCAACATCTCACTTTTCCATAAGCCCTGGACTTGGCATCCTGACTGACCCACAGCTCCAGAGACTTATTTACTCAATGTTTTGGTGAATGACACTGGCCTTTGGTCAAAGTTTCATCTCCCTCCATGTAGCAGGTGTCCAAAACTCTGAATGAATCTCTATTCGACAAAACTGTAGTGCCCCAGCACTCTCTATCAGGCAACTTCTTTCTTTTCCCATGCCAGGGGATTGCCCCTGGGAACTGGTTCTTTGTACCTCTTTTATGGTGGAAGCACACACCCTAAGGTAGCTCTGTGTCAGAGCTGAGGGCAGGGGGGGCCTGCCCCTGCAGGGCACCCCCTCCCTCTCTTCACTATAGGATATACAACCTTCTCCCTCTTGAGTCTACGTCAGACTTCAACAGACTGACTCAGACTTCAGACTAGACTATTGACTTCAAGGATCAACTCTAGACTGACTTTGAAATTCCTAAATGTTCTACCTAACTCCCAACTACAACATTCCATTATGGCTTATGCTGATGCAGAATTCTAAGTGATGTCATAACCCCAGCTCACCAGAGACTAAAAACAGAGCAAGACATAGTGAAATCCATTTAACTGGAGTTTTACTAGCTGCTTGTCCCTGCCTGCCACTAGTTCTAACTAGGGTTCTAGTAACCCCAGGTAACAGTGGGGTTACACTCACCCTGAGCCAGGAAAATGACTTTCTCCAGTCATTAACACCTGGCCTGGGCCATCCTACACTCTATGCTACCTATGGAAAGGGGTGATCAGGCTCTCTCCTACCATGTGCCAGGCACAGGCAGGTAACACTAAGGGTCCAGAGGCCATTGGCTGATGCATCAGCCTCTACTCTGCCCATTGGCTGTGGGTACTTAGTTGCTCTGATAAAATTGTCCAGAGCATAGCCCTAATAGATCAGTACAGCAGCCCCTACTGCAGGTCAGGACCACAGCCTGTCTATCCCCCCCCAGCCCTCTAGGGAAATCCTATCTGCCTTTTTACCCAAAAACAAAACACTAAAGGAAGACCTCCCCAACCCTGGACACCTGCAACCACACACCTGTGGAGAAAACAAGTTAAAACATAGTTAACTTCTTACAACAGTACTTTAATTACTGTACTACAAACTAAAGCAAAACTGAACTCCAATGAGTTCCAATCCACTTCTTGTAATTGTAAATGGAGTCCACTCTGAAGAAAGAGGGGTTACTAGTGGGGTACCACAGGGTTCAGTACTGGGGCCAGTCCTTCTTAATGTCTTTATAAGTGACACTGCAGAGGGACTGGAAGGAAAAGTATGCCTCTTTGCAGATGACACAAAGATCTGCAACAGGATTGATACACAAGGAGGTGTGGAAAGGATGAGAAGGGACTTGGCAAGGTTGGAGGAATGGTCAGAAGTATGGTAGCTAGGATTCAGTGCAAAGAAGTGCAAAATAATACACCTGGGAAACAAGAACCCAGGGAAAGAATACACAATGGGGGGGTAGTAACAAGAACATAAAAGGAAACGGACCTGGGGGTAATCATATCAGATGACCTTAAGGTTAGCAAGCAATGTGAGAATGCAGTAGAGAGGGCTGGGGGTATACTGGGATCCATAGGGAGAGGCATCACCAGCAGAAAACAGGAAGTTGTTATCCCTCTGTACAGACAGTTGGTAAGACCCCATCTGGAGTACTGCGTCCAGTTCTGGAGACCCCATCTCTGCAAGAACATAGACGGAATAGAGGCAATCCAGAGGAGGGCAACTAAAATGGTGCAGGGTCTGTAAGAGAAGCCATATGATGAGAGACTAAAGGAGCTTAATATGTATATCCTTGTGAGGAACTATTTTTTCACAGAGAGGGTAGTGGATGCATGGAACAGCCTTCCTGAGGAGGTTGTGGGGTCTAAAACTGTGGGAGAATTCAAGAATGCATGGGACAAACATAATTCAATTCTTGTGGGGGGTAGGAAGAAATAGGCTGTTGGTTAACTAGGATCTGCGCGGCCTATCTTGTAGGTAGGGAAATGGGCAGACTAGATGGGTCAAGCGGTCCTTATCTGCTGTCAAAGTCTATGTTTCTGTGTTTCTTGTCTTGTCTTCTTTGCTTCTCAAGGAATACCTGCAAGACAAAAAGAAAAATATCCTCCCTAATCTGCAATTACAATCCTGTCTAACTAAGACATAAACAAACCAAAAAGCCCCATTCATCTGAAACTGGAGAATCCCAAAAAGCAATTTGTTTAGAAAAGATAGAACATAGAAACAGTATATGCAGAATATTTACAACACACATTGAGCAGTTCTTTGGGGATGGAAGGGCCTACAAAGTCCTAACTAGTGACTAAATGCAGGCCCGAAGGCATGTTCAATAAAGAGCCTCTCCTGGGCTGGAACTCGGTGAAGCAAAGTTCTGCAGGCAAATGTCCTTTAGGGGACAGTCTTTGAGGACAGTCAAAATGAATGTCTGCTGGTGCAGGATGTATACTGCAAATGTCAGAAAAAATTAAAAGACTAGACTCACCAGCCCCTTGAAGAATGGAAAGCATATGACACCTGTGTCCTCACGAAGACTCTTCCTAGCAGCATTCTTCTGATACAGCTGGGTGGACATCTAGAAACAGCTGGGCTGATGTCATCTAGGAGATGGTACTTTTGGGCAGGAAAAGAAAAGAAACACATAGCTGGACTGAAGTCATCCGATCCGGCAACAGCTGGGCTAGTGTCCTTTCTAGAGCTGACATCTTCTGGAATAGCCA
Source organism: Neoceratodus forsteri (assembly GCA_016271365.2). Lineage (NCBI taxonomy): Eukaryota > Metazoa > Chordata > Ceratodontiformes > Ceratodontidae > Neoceratodus > Neoceratodus forsteri. Next base: position 1,723,700,896 of record CM057449.1, on the reverse strand, counting down.
GTTCATAACCTTATGGACGTGGGAGTTTATTGCAATTACTGAAGAACCGGGGCACCTTGGTCCTGGATGTCCAGACTAAGGAACTACATCGGTATGGCAACTGCTGGAATGGCAGCAATGGCTACCACTGCTCTGCTCTCCATTTGGTAGGCATGGGAAAATTCACAGGAAGGTTTTGCATTGTGGGCAATAGCACAATGGGTCAGGTGCATAAAATATTACCCGTCTTGGCACTCATAATTCACATGAGAAAGGATTCTTGTCCCTTGCCATCCACAATCTGAACAGTGTCAATAAACAGAGTCCTGCCCACCTTCCATTGCTTGAACATTTCTTGCAACATCAATCAATCAAATCAATCAATCAAAATCTTTATTTATTCAGGCGAACATCATTGAGCGTAGCTCATTTACAAGATGGACCTGAGTGGTCATACAAATAAGGGTACAAGTTTTTTTACAAAGACATGAGAATAGCATAACATTAGTACAATCAAATAAATAGAGATATATACAAGATTTACAGATATACAAGGCACAGAAAAATAACTTAACCTGTAAAAATGAAGAGGATAATAGATGTAGCAGGGATAATAATCAAATAATAGGGCTTTTGTAGGCTTTTATATGAAATGTGATAACTGACTGGGTAGAAGAAGGGAAACTAAACATAGTGGATTACAGAAGGGAGGGGTCTCTGACAAATTTACTTGTCCCAGGATGCACGTTTCTTTTCCTCTTCCATAATCCAGGATTTCCTGCACTTCTCTATTTTTTCCCAGACTTTTCTAGGAAAGGTAGGAAACAAAATTTCAAAGAGCTCATTTGCTTTTCTACAAACCAGTTTTTCCTCTTTGCTAGATTTGGTCAATTTAAGACCTCTAGCCTGGCTTGGGGTGGCCAGTCCTGGTTCTGCCAACATCTCATACTTAGTGATACTCAAAATGGATCCCTGGCTCTTTCTTGCTCAGCCAGGGCTGTGAAACACCACTCTCTTCCATGTGTCCCTCTAAACCAGAAGCTTGGGGCTATGAACCCCACACTTCTTCTTCAGGCCAAATGGGTTCCCCCTCATCATCTTCACTGAGAATCTGTGCCCAGGTGTGTACAGTAGTCCCTCACTCCTGTGACTGTCCACTCCTCACTAGGCACAGATGTCAAGACCTCCACTCAAGGCCTCTCTCAGTTCGTCCTCTCCCACGAGACTTGGACTAGGCCCCTCTATCCATGGGTCAGCTGAAGCTCCCTCTCCACTGTCTCTTAGTGGCTGGGACGCAGAGTCATCAGTTGTCTGTGCTGCCTGTACATCTGCACCCTCTAGCTTTTTGCCACCTCCTCTGAACCTCCATTTCAGGCTCTCCCTGGTGCTGTATGCTGCCAACTGCAGGTTCTTGTAATTTTGTCCATGTAGGAGCCAAAAGAATCTTGGGGCTGCTATCAATCCATACTTTCCAGGCACCCAGAGCAATGAGGAGCCACAAAGATATCTCTTCCAGCCCTTAAGCACATTACACACTCTGACTGGATAACCAGGAATCGCCTCCAAGAGGAGGCAGTCTTCCCCATAGTGGTACTTCTCAATGTTTCTCAGTTTGTTTACTTTTTCAACTATCATAGCCTGGGCATGATCCGGGTAGCTAGCTGGTCCCGAGCCATGACTGCAGAAAACAAACAATACGCTTGGTTATTTCAAGTCCTGAACATTGATCAGAAACTTTCTATAAAATGGCTTCTTTGCTGCTGTGTTTACATGCCTGCCCCACCCTAGCATGGTGGTGGCAGCACTCTAGTCATCAACTCTCTGTAATTGGGTCAAGCCACTCGCATCCTATTTACACAAACTACTGATAACTTTGCTCAAACTGCACAAATTTGCTGCTCTCTTTCCTAGCACATTTATATGATTTACATTGGACCTTTCACTCGCTGAAGACATTGCTGTAAGCTACAGTCCCTTAAAGCCTCAGTATTTCAAGCACAGGATTACCTGCATTTACATTGCATCTCTCATACGACTAACAGTCTCTCACTTGGCTTTGAAAATTATACTGTTGCTGAACCTATCCTTATGCTCACAGTAGGTTGCTTAGAATTCTTGCTTTTAGCTGATTAAACTGGCACAGTACTTCTTTACAAAGCGAGTACACTGTTACATATAGATTCAGATGGCTTTTGTTGTAAATCACACCAGTTTGAGCAATATTTTGGTTGGTACTCACTGTTAGCAGTAGCTGTTTGCTGCGATGGAAAAAATGGCCTGCAGCCTGTCTTGGAGGCCTCAGGAAGGAAGTGGGTTGGCAGTCCTGCTGTTTGTCCCTCTGAACACCACACTCACAGTCCAGTCCATCGAGATGTGGGTTGAGTCCGAAATTTGAACAGAAAAGTCAGTTTTTAAAAGTTCAACAGTGTTTTCAATCACCGCAACGCTCCTCCTGGTAAGCCAGTTGGCACACTCCACTCACTCTCCCTCTTGAATGCCGTGCAGTCGCTCTAGATCTGGCTTAGGGGCGGGACTGATTGCAGTCTCACCAATCACTCGAGACCATGCTAATGAGCCTCTTTCCTCTTGTGCTCTTCTCCTCCAGGCGATCGTCGAGCAGGCAACATTTAAACTGCAAAACCACATTTTTTTTTTCTTCAATGACTCCTCGGCAGTAGCCCATTTTAACCATTTATCATGGCCTTTTACTTAGTGACTTCCCCAGTTCATAAAGCAAGCACTTCAAACTTCATGGGCACAAGTCTCCTTTTGTTACCCACAGCTTTCCACACTTCTTTTTCCACAATAAAATTCAAAAGCTGGCAAACACTGTACTTTTTTGATACAGGACAAGGGCATACACACTCAGACTTTACTGCGCCTTGGAAAACAGTTTGCATTTTAATAGCAGCACATGGATGACAGCACACAGTGGCACATTAGCTGAACTTTGCTTCACATTTTTTGGGCTACCCACTGCCAGATAGCCAAAATTATAGCCATCACCCGAGCAACCTTTCTTGCTTTTCTGCTCTCAAATTTCAACAGAATCCCAGCGGTAGCCTCCAAGATGTAACCCCCAGTCGGCATTAAACTGAGAGGGCTATTACCCCTGCCTGTATGGCTAGTGAACAGGTTGAGGGGCCTAGGTCCTATGACATGGTGTCTCCATTTTTATAAGCTGAAACTTGGGGGGAAAAGGTGTCACTTGGCATGGTGATTAGGTTTGACTACTCTGCACTGGGCACCCAAAGTAATCCAGAGACTAGAAGCAATAACATAATGTCCAATACGAGGAGATGGGATTCTAAAGTGTAGCTTTATTCAACAACACTGAATGAAAAGCATAGACAGACCCCCAAGGGGCTCCACTCCTTGTAATGCAGATAAGATGATGACACAGACACATATCCAAACTTGGATCCTAAGCTTCCATATGTCATAGAGTCTTTAACTAGAGGCACACTTCCACCCTGTACTCCATCCCAACATCTGGGCACCATCTTCAGGCACTGGCCAATACCTGACAGAAAGGTGGCTGGTGTCTCAATGCGAATCCGTAGAGGTGAGCCCTGTTATGCCAGGTGGGGGTTCTCCCACCTTTTGTTCCATAGACCCATACCTGGCCATTCCTTTTTTTACGGACCCACATCCTTGGCTACTGTAGTGCAGACTGTACATGGCTTTGTAATGCTGTAACTGTCTTTCTTTGAAGACCCCCCACATACATCAGTCATTACTTCTCACTGTTCCATAAGCCTCTTCCTTGGCTGCTATAGTGCAGACTGTACATGGCTTTGTAATGTAGAAACTGTCTTTCTCCTGAAGACCCCCCACATACAGCAGTCATTACATATCACTGTTCGATTAGCCCTGGACTTGGCATCCTGACTGACCCACAGCCCCAGAGACTTATTTACTCACTGTTTGGGTGAATGACACTGGCCTTTTGTCAAAGCTTCATCACCCTCCACATTGCAGGTGTCCGAAAACTCTGAATGAATCTCTTTTCGACAAAAACTGTAGTGCCCCAGCACTCTCTATCAGGCAGCTTATTCCTTTTCCCAGGCCAAGGGGTTGCCCCTGGGAGCTGGTTCTTTGTGCCTCTCTTATGGTGGAAGCACACACCCTAAGGTAACTCTGTGTCAGAGCTGAGGGCGGGGGGGGCCTGCCCCTGCAGAGCACCCCCTCACTCCCTTCACTATACGATATACATCCTTCTCTCTCTTGAGCCTACTTCTGACTTCAGCAGACTGACTCAGACTAGACTGTTGACTTCAAGGATCAACTCTAGACAGACTTTGAAATTCCCCAACATTCTACCTAACTCCCAACTGCAACATTCCATTGTGGCTTATGCTGCTGCAGAATTCTAAATGATGTCATAGCCCCAGCTCAGCAGAGACTGAAAACAGAGCAAGACATAGTGAAATCCATTTAACTGGAGTTTCACTAGCTGCCTGTTCCTGCCTGCCACCAGTTCTAACTAGGGTTCTAGTAACCCCGGGTAACGGGGGTGAGGGGTTACACTAATATCACCAAAGCTGTGTTTAATTTGACTGAAACAGTTTGTTACATTTCTTGATGCCATCCTATGGCCCTGTTAGTGTCTACACAATATTTTGATATGTTGTTGACCTTTTTTAAATAAAATTATCTAATTTGGTTGCCTTTGTTAACTATTGTGAACCTCTCTGTCCTGAGCAGTTGATGCTCTCTTTTTTATACTGCTTGAACATTCTAGGACATCAATAACACAGTTCTTAACCGTTCAGATAAATAACATGGAATGGTGCTATTGGTGTAATAAAATGTCTCTAGAAATATGAAAAAGTAACAGTCACTGGTGAGGAGAGTGGATTCCTGCGTAGATCTGAGGGCACTGCAGGGCTAGATTATTTATCAAGAATTCCCATTAAAAAAAAAAAGATTTTATTTGCTGATACTTAATATGCTTACCTGTTTCTCCCAGGATTGTAAGTGATAAGTTGCTAAATTCATCTAATGTGGTATCACATCATTTCATTTGAACATTTGTTAAGTGTTTGCTAGATTTAAAGGTGATGTTACTAGTGCAGTTTGATATTGTTTGTTTGAATTTGGTGATCATTATGGTAGACTGAATGGTTTCTATCAATAATTGTGTTAGCACTTAATTTGGCCTGTCAGCGTTGAAATTTGTCTGCCACCTAACTAACATTCAAGATTTGCATTGTGGATGTTCCACTTACCAAGATGCTTTTTTTCCTTTTAATGTAATTTTACTGTTTGTTTTTTTTTGTCTTTAGTGCCAAGACACCTTTTCTTTTGTTTGTAGTTTTCACACTCAAAGAATGCACAGGGTGATACTGGTAACCATGAGTGCTCTTCAGTGCATCTGTGTATAAACTGATAGTGCGTGTGTGTGTGTGTCCCTACCCCTATAGAGACATCAGTCGGCATAGTCACAGACAGAGAGCTAGATCGGGACAGAAACTACAAATTCCAACACTCTGTCTCTTTCTCTCTTTCTCTCTTCTGTGTGTGTCTACTAGAGAAATGTGGTGGTCACAGAAAGACAGAGAGAGACACAGAAAGAGAGAGAGAGCTAGATCAGGAGACAGAATGCATCATTCAACACTATGTCTTTCTCTGTTTTATTTCTCTCTCTCTCTCTGTGCGACTCATCCTGTAGGCAAGCCAGTTGTCCAATTCTGATAAAAGACACACACATACAGCATATGTGTGTGTGTGTGTGTATGTGTGTGTGTGAATATTCCTCCCATACAGCCTCACTGGCTCTAGCCAGACTTTGCTTATGTACAGCCACCACTGTTGATGACCAAGCACTTCTTGATTCAATACCCAACTCTTTCACTTTTTGTTTTACTTTAACCATGTTTGCTCGTAACAGCTCTGGTAATCTGTTTGTCTTTTGTCTGATAGGGTGAGCATTCCCTGTCACTGTTACATACTTGACCCCTTTTGTTCAGTTTGGCACTGTGATAATAGTACTTTTAAATGTTTTTACCAAGGTGAGAATTTCTGCAGTTTGTTGTGGGAACAAAGAAACATTTATCTTTACAACATCAGAAGTTACTGTTTGTTCCAGTCTGTCATAAACTATACCAATATCTTCTTTAGCAGATTCTTGTAATAACAAGGCAACCTTCGATGTTTTTTCAACCCATGTCTTCAGGAGGTTAACATGGTGTACAGGCTTGGTAGGATTTTTTCTGTCAGTGGTCTCACTCTTGTTGTTCACTGTACCAGTACATCTAATAACTTTATAATGCCCTTGACACTTCCTTAACAGTGTGTTTTCTGTAGAGAGTAACAGTAACAAGCCCTTTTCACATGGCTTAAAAACTTTTTCTTTTATCCCATGGTCACAATGCATCCTCTGCTGTTTTGGGACCTCTTCCTGGTTACTGTGGACAATTTCAAACTATTTTGTCTGCTTCTTTCTCAGTGCACACATATAAGATGTAATGGATTTATTTTCTGAGACAGATTATCTTTGCATGTTTCTTTAAATAGATATATTGGCCCACTGGATTGTCTACCTTACAACATTTTAGAGGTTGGCAAATCTGTTGATGCTTGTGGCACTTCTCTGTAAGCAAAAAGCAAGTGAGGTAAGTATGTGTCCCAGTCTTTCCCATCACCTTTCAAAACCTTTTTAACTTACATTTTAGGGTTTGATTAAAATGCTCAGCAAGACCATCCATCTGAGGGTGATATGGGGAGGTTCTCATGGCAGTGATATCTAATAGTCGGTACAGCGCCTTCAGCAATGCAGCACCAACATTATTGCCCTGTTGAACGGAAAGGACTGGAGTCTGCCTGGAGTCAGCTCGACATCAGCCATCAGCTGACCATTCTTCCATGCTGTATTTTGTAATGGATCTCCAGGGTGATATCTATAACTTTGGTGAGTGTCTTTAATTTGAATCTCATTTATCTGTATCTTGGTGCTAGTTTCTATCCTTCCTCACTACAAGCACCTTTGTAGTCATAATCTTAACCTTCTTAATTGTATTCTCGATATGACTTAAGTACAACCACATTGATTTCAGTACTCTGTGTAGCCATTAATCTATTTTTGCACTGCAAGCTGTAGGTAAAACTGCTTTACGTAATTACTCTGCCACTAATTTATCATGCCTGATTTAGATATCTGCTCCTTGTTGATAACCAAAAGCATTGTACAGTATCTCTCTACTCTGGGTATTGTTTAACTTCAAGACCTTACAAGTTGCTACTAATTTTCCTGCCCCATACCCCTGTAACTGTTTGCCTTTTCCTACCTTCAGCCATAATTAACCTCATGTCTACATAAAAGGGACATGAAATATGTGCTACTATAATTGGCAGCAGTTAGTAATGTTCTTAGTAACAGAAATTAAACATTTACATCCAACTGAGCCATATTTAACTGTACCTGGATAAACACTAATGTGAAAAAACTGTGTTTTCAATTGTTTGCCTTCTATATGTTTGCACTATAGTGCTCCATCTGTATGATGTGACATTTCTGAATACAATAATTAGCTTCTCTTTACTTCTTTCCAAGTACAATCTGGTTGTGAAGTAAATGCCATCTGCTAAATTATAACAAAAGATCACATGTTCTCAAAAGTCATATATTTCTATTAAATATATAATATTTTGGTGGCAGTAAGTGTTATTTCTCCATAAAAATCTGAGAACAGATTTGCAGTTTCCAATTGAAATACACTGGCAGCCTTACAAGTAAAGATTTTCAGACATCATCATACAGGGATTCCATTGGATTCTTTCTTCACTAGCAGTTGGCAAAATATAAATAAAATGATCAAGGCTATGGATAAACCTTTGTCTGTATACAAAGCCACTAGGCTAGCATCCCACTGGTCAAAATACTGTACCATTGGAAATGAATTAAAAAAAAACATTTACCTAAAGAAGAGCAAGTACTACAAGTCTCTCCTTGGCTCATCATTAAGTAACCTGAAACACTTTGGGAAGTGTATTAAATTGGCCATGGGTCTATCAACCAACCCTCTTCTCTATGACATGTGTAAAACAATATCAAATGTAACAATCCTAGGACTATAGCCAATGCCTTTTATAGTCTTCTCTCTGACCTCTCATCTTACTATGACAGCCTTCCTTCCTTTGCTATCAACAGACTCCCCCATCAAAGATCCATGTTCTGACTCCCTGAGTTACCCCCAATTCTACTTCCACCAGGTTAAAGTGACTGAAGTGCATACGCTGCTTTAGAGCATCCCCATGGCCAAGGCAACAGGCTGAGATGGCATTGATCCTAATTTTTTAAAGAATGCCGCCATTGAATTGTCACCCCCTTTTGCTCAAATTATCAACTTGTCCTTTCTGTCTGTGGTTATCTGTGGTTGTACTGGAGAAATGGAAAATCTCCCACATAGTTCCAATTTTTAGGAAAGGTATACTAAACTTATCAGGAACTAGTGACCCATTGCTATCCTTCCTGTGCTCAATAAAATATTGGAAAAGTTGGCAGCTACTCAGTTTACTGAATTCCTAACCAATTATAACCGGATGCCTCCAGCACAACATGGTTTTCATAAAAATCATAGAACGACCACTGCTCTCCTATCCTTCACTTCCCAGGCTGTAAATACAATGGATGGGGTGATTATACAGGAGCAGTATTCATAGACCTTACTAAGGCCTTTGATCTGGTTGACCATCATCTTCTGTGTACCAAACTAGGCAACCTAGGAGTCTCATCTTCTGCTCTACCATGGTTTAGGAACTATCTGAAAGGACAGAGTCAATGTGTGAAAGTTGGTACTAGACTCTCTGATCCTACCCCTATCACTCTGGGAGTGCGTCAAGGTTTCATATTTGGTTCCCTCCTATTCTCCATTCATATAAATGACATTTATCAGGCCCTGATTCATTGCACCCCCATCTCGTATGCTGACAACCTTGTGTTGCACATAAGCTCATGTAGCATCTCTGACATTAACACTAAATTATCTGCTGATCTCCAAGGTGTGCAGCATTGACTCCTGACCAACAAACTCCTCCTAAATATGGTGAAGATGCAAGCCATGCTATTTGGCTCTGCCAGGAAAATTAAGAACTGCACCACTCTACTAACTGTTGTGTGCAGCGATGGTACTCCCTGTGTGTTGGTGTCTTCATTTAACTATATCAGCATCACCCTTCATGCAACCCTTGACTTCTCTCTGCACAAAAGGGGCACCTGCAAGTCGGTAAACACTAAATTAGGTCTCTTACATAAGCTCAAACATAACCTTACCCCTGTAGCCTGCCTACCCATAGCCCATGGAGTACTGCTTGCAAAACTGACCTATGGGATACCTGTAATTCATTCATCTTCCAATATGAACTTGCAGAAATGGGATATTACATATAATATCTGTGATTTCACTTCATCGCTAAGATGCCATACTCATCATTGCACCCTGTACACTAAATTCAAACATTCAAACTTCTTAAGGGCATTAACAAGGTGAAAATGTCTAACATGTTTCAATATAAGAAAAATAGCAGGACAAGAGAACACAGCATGAGATTAGAGAGAGGCAAATTAAGGAGTAATGTGAGGAAGTTCTTTTTCATAGAAAGGTTGGTGGATGCATGGAATGGTCTACCTCAGGAAGTGGTGGATATGAATACATTGCAGGGCTTCAAACAGGCATGGCATAGGCATAAGGGAGTGATACAGATGAATATGAATAGCTAGGCCATTGAAAAAAAATGGGTAGACTGGATGGGCCTTGTGGTCATTATCTACCATCAACTTCAATGTTTCAATGTTTCTATGTAAATTAGGATGACGTTCTCCTATTGCTTTTTGTGATCTTGCACTCAGAGGGTTATAGTCAGTGTTTTACATAACCAGTTCCCTACTTCACTTTTTAGTGTTCTCAATCCTCCAGCTGGCACCTACCCCCTAAGGTCCTCTAGTGGAGAAGTATTACCTATTCCAAGAACCTAACCACATCTGGGAGACATTTGTTTCTCCATTGTTGCCCCTAGGTTATGGAATTCTATTCCATCTAGCATACACCTATGCCTATCTGTAGTAACATATAGGCATACACCTATGTCCATCTGTAGTAACATATAGGCATACACCTATGCCTATCTGTCACTACATTCAGAAAGAGTTATCACAGCCTCCTCTTTAAATCCCACATTTGTTCTTCAATCAGTTTTATTTGTATACTGGAAAAGTATGTGAGCAAAAATGCCTGTTTTCACAAACGTCCAGTGTAGAATACACAAAACAAAAATAAGGTACAACAGAGATACGAAATGATGAAAACTAGAGTACCTTGTTAGAGTTGTTGCTATACCTTCTGACTTATGTTATTTAGCACTCTGACATCATGGCTTGCCTTGATATGGCTTGCTTAGTTAATTTATGCTGTTGTTTATTATTTACAAGTAGATGTTCTGTCTTCTCTATGACTATTTAATTTTTATTTATTTTTATTGTTAAAATGGCAGTCTGTGGTGTGTAATAAAGTCATGCTTGCTTTCCCTTGGCCCAAATTGACACTTTGGTCCTTGGGGCATCCTGAATTGTGCCTGGGGGCCTCTTCTTTGGCCCACTGTGGGGAACCACAGGGGATTCAAGCCCCACGGATGGGGAGGTGGTAGCTGATCATGAGAAGCAGGACGATGCTGAGCAGCCATCCACCTGAGCTGAGAATAAAAACCTTCATGGGGAAAAAAGAAGAATATAAAATAGTTTTCCATAGTACCATACAGATAAGCTACAGGAAATAGCAGTCCCTAGGAAATCAGTGCACCAAGTTGATATCATTTTTAACGTGCAATATTCAGAATGATTTCCTGCAAGTGCTGTACATGTTCGTATAACTGACTATGGCAAGATAAGCCTACTAACAACAAATAAGCCTGGTACATAGGACGCTTACATTAAAGTCTCTAATTAAGACCCACTGAATGTTAGACACTTTTTGTGCAACAGACTTAAATATTTCAAGCCTACCTCACTTTTGTAAGACCAAGAACATATCTTAAACATGGACTTAACTGTTTTGTGCAACCAGACACAGATGCGTTTGGGGTATACAATACAAAATAATGCAGATGAAAATACATAATGAAAGGTGCAGAAGTAACTTGGGAATTTAGTGATAAAGATGAGCAACACAGAGTTCCTCACATTTAAAAGTATGTTTTATGTGTTTGCTATGAGTGATCACCAGTCCTAGGCTGAATTTCTAAAAGGTATCAAATCATCGCTTTTTTTTTTCCCAGGAGAGTCGTGAAATTCTCTCCTTGTCCAAATCTAGATTTAGTATTGGTCCTTAGAAGAACAGATCCAGATGCAAATGATTTGATACATTTTAATGGACCAACATAGATGTAACAACAAGAACAAAGTGCTCATGCTCTAGCTTTCGGACCAACCAGTCCTTCGACTCTGAAGGGCTGGTTGGTCCGAAAGCTGTGCACTTTTTGTTCTTGTTACATCTATGTTGGTCCATTAAAAGGTATCAAATCATTTGCTTCTGGATCTCTTTGTCCAGAATGTTTGCTTTGATCACAAGCAAATTGGTACCATATATGAATTTCATTGTAGGTGTAAGGCTCGGTTGGTAGCACATCTGCTCCTGGGCCAGATCTTGAATACTGGTCCCACACATGACTTGGCTAGGTGGTGTACTTCTGCTACAAACTCCTAGCATGGTGTGTAAGGGCACAGTGGTGCTGTTGAAGAGGATCACTCTATCTTCCATCACTTATTGCAATGTGTAAGAGATGCTGTACAGTTGTAGGTTAATGCTCCACCTACCAACACCCCAGCATGGTTGATGTTGGAGGAGGTTTAAGGCTCTGAGCTGCAAATCTGGAGACCTGAGTTTGAATCCCACAGCCCCACTTGTATACTGTGTGACCCTGAGCAAGTCACTTAACTTCCCTGTGCTCCCAGGTTGCACCTGCAAACAAGCTTTCAACTTAGTGTGCCACTCCTGGATAAAAAGTGGGGAGGGGGACACACATGAGCATGATGTTTAGAGGGCAATGTGTATCTGGCAGTGCCCAGAGAGAACTCTGGAAAGCGCCATCTACCTACAGCCCAGCACAAAGAATGATGACATTTTACTGCTGGAGATTTTTAGTGATAACCTTGAAATGCTCCATTTAGTGACCATAAAATATTCTAACATGCTTGGTGGGGAGTACTGGACTGGCCCCTCCAACTAAATGGGGGGGAAGGGAGCAGTGTGTCTCCCTAATCTTTAACAGGCAGCCCCCTAGTAAGTGAGTATTTTGCACTCATGAACACTTAGTACTGGTTATATAAGGCTGACAGATGGGATTTTGTTTTAAAAAATCAATTATCAGAGAATATTGGTTTTCCCTTCATTATACAAACAAATGCCACAATGTTGACTGTATTCCTATACAACAATAACATCAGTCAAACAAAACACTTGTCTAACTGAAAAATAAACAGCCTCACAGCTATCACCACCAAAAACTTGATTCCAGATATTGAAAAGGGTAACCTAGGAGGACTGGGAAGGTTAAGTAACTTGCTTAGAGTGGCAGTGTATGCAAGTAATCAGACCCAGATCAGCTGGATTTACCAAAACTCATTCACAGCTCCTTACATACTCTAGCCTCTAAGCAATATACTGCCACCCCAGAGTTAACATGAGGGTAAACTTGTTAACCCAGTAGGTAAAGCAGTAGGTAAGGCTAGGGGGATATTGGAGTGTATTAGTAGGGGTATTACAAGTCTTAAGAGGGAGGTAATAGACACTGGTTAGGCCCCATCTGGAGTACTGCATGCAGTACTGGAGGCCACACCTTCACAAGGACATTAACAAAATGGAGGCAGTCCAGAGAATGGTAACCAAATGGTGTAGGGACTGCTTCAGAAAACATATGAGGACAGATTAACGGAGATCAATATGTATACCCTAGAGCAAAGGAGGGGAGAGAGGTGATATGATTGAAACATTCAAACACCTTAAGGGCATTAACAAGGTGAAAGACTCTAATATGTTTCAGTATAAGAAAAATAGCAGGACAAGGGGACACAGCATAAGATTAGAGAGAGGCTGATTAAGGGTAATGTGGAAGTTCTTTTTCACAGAAAGGGTGGTGAATGCATGGAACAGGCATAAGGAGCAATACAGATGAGTATGAATAGATAGGCCATTGACAGAGTACAGCTCATGACACATTCATAAGGCAGAAAAATGGGCAGACTGGATGGCCTATGGTCCTTATCTGCGTCAACTTCTATGTTTCTAATAAATACCAGTTGATGTATGCAACTGCAAGTAATCAGACCCAGGTTAGCTGAATGTACCAAACTCATTCACAGCTCCATACTTACTCTAGCCTGTAAGCAATACTGCCACCCCAGAGTTAAAATGAGAGTAAACTTTTAAGATAAATACTAATTGAAAATAAACAGCACAACTATCACCAACACAAATTTCTTGCAGATATTAAATAGATATTTGGAGAATGTATAATATGCCAATTTGCTCACTGTTTTTTTTCTGTCCCATATGACTCTCCCAATACCTAGTCAACCATCAATGAGATTGCAGTCAACAAAAATGCGGTTCTGGGAGATGTATCAACACACTTTCACTGTACAGCACTTGACCCATGACAGTCAGCTCAGTAAACCATCACCAGGACTAGGGGCAGGGCTTCCTTCTTGAGCATTAGTCTAGTCTGGGAAGAAAGCCTTGATTGGGAGGGTTCTCGTTCCCCTCTCAGCTCCTGAGTTGACGAACATGGCCCCATCCCATAGGGAGAGCCACTAACCAACCCACCATTGTTAAGTATTCCATTTCACTACAGTACTACATTTACATTTACTGTTGCTCCACTAACTAGATATACTAAGCTCCCCCTTCATAATCAGACATTGTTTTAAAAAAAAAAAAAATAATAAATCTAAATGGAGCAATGGCATACCTGCAGTCTGTGTGAACGCTAGTGAAATGGGTCCAAATATTCTTGGCTGCAGTGATTATTCATCCTGTCCTGGCAGGGGACTGCTCTGGCCTCTGGCCACTGATCGACTGCCATCTGCTGCTCGGCTGCTGTTCCTGACCTGGTTATTGGCCTGCTGGGCCCCGATAATCAACCGACTACTGGGAAGCTCCACAATCAGCGCTCGCAATCAACCATCCATCCTGTTGTCCTGGCTCAGGCTGGCACTAATGTTCAGTGTAGCACTGCCACTAGCAGCAGCGATTAGTGAAGCTCAAAGCACTCAACCTGCTCAGACTCATATCGCCATCCCAGTCCCAGTCTTCAGACCATGGCCAGACTGGAGTCCTCAGAACTGAACAATCCAATTCCTGAGCGAACCTGGGAAAATAGAAAAATGCTCTGCTTGCTAGTCACTGCTCTGCTGCTCCTCTGGTCTGAGTCCCAACTCAGATGCGCTGCTGCTCCTTGCTTTCTCTTGTCTCCAACTCCACTCCAGCTTGTTCGAATCTTGCAGGGCCTAGTGTGGTGTTGTGTGTGTGTCCAGTGTCCTCCTTCAGACCTGCCAGATTTAAAGGGTTTAGGTGGACCTGAGGGGGGAACAAACATTCAAATAAGGCGCACAAAACTTTCAGTTGCCTCCTCTCTGCCTCTTGTGAGGACATCACCCGTGGCCATCCCCAGACTAGCAAAAATCACAAAGAGCTAAGCGGGAGGAGACTGTCAGCGATACCGACAAGCAGGGAATGCCCGGACCACCGACTTAACTGCGAAAGGATAGAACAAATAATCAAATTACAACAACAATAGACACATCTGGCTGTCGGGCCAGTGCAGTCACACCTCCTCACCCCTTGTGCTTCAGTTGCTTGGGGTTAGGGTACAGAGTCAGAAACTGCAAAAAAAAAATTTACAAAAAAACAAAAAACGGCTTCTCGGGTTGGCGAAGAGCAGGCCCCACAGAGCTCAGGGCCTGGTACAAAAGTCCCGATTGTCCCCCCATGACAGCGGCTCTGGGAAGGGGTGCCAGAAATCTTACACCTAGAGTGGCATGGCCAGCACTTTCAGTGACATACCGGTGCTTTCATCGGCATGCCGGTCAAGGTACCAGAAACCCAGCACCCGAAGTGGCATGCATTGAGACATGCAATGTCTATAAAATTATTTTTTAAACCATTTAATGTTAAACTAAGTAGTGATAGTTCAAGGATGGTCAGCCTGAACAGAATGTCAAACCTCCCCCTATAAACAAGGTTACACTTTGGACCAGCTGAGATCGATTGTGACCACCACATCATGTCAGATCTTTAAGGGGAGGTCCAGAACGACCCCCCAAGCCAAATAAAGCAACAATGGCATCAATTTTTCTCTATCAGTTTTAATCAGGAGTGCTGTTCTTGTGTGTTTCCATGTTCCAGAAGTATAGCACCTACAACGGCATATCATGCAGTTACAATGATTTGCCTATCTAGGTGTCATAAATACAGCACCTACAATGTCTGGCATGCACTTATAGTGACATGCCAATCCAGGTGCTAACCTGACACCTGGAGCAACAAGAGCATGTTTTTCGTTGTTGTTTTTTCTGTGCCAGTTTTCATCAGGAGTACTGTTCTTCAGTGCACATACATGTAAATGCAACCATGAAATGGCAATACACAGCATAATAAAATTCACTTGAAGTCAATGCAGGATTTACTGTCTCTCATTTCTGAGTATAACCACTTGGCGTAATAACATTCAATGTAGACATTACAACTCACATAGTGTAACCATATTACAGCCTGGTGCTCTTTTAGAAATATAGCAGAATATAGAAAAATACTCTATCGGAAAGCACTGGTCCACTGACTGTGAACAGATTCAATATTCTAAATAGATTGCATGGTAATATTTTGCAGTTTCCTAAACAACCCCGGCACTGAGACATAAGACCATCAGGAGAATATAAACAGCTAAACATGTTATAAATACAAGCATAAAGCTAACTTGAAATGCAATAGTATTCATACCTTAGGTTTCAACATGGTAACTGAAACAAATCCAGTGTTCACTAATGCTGCATCTCATTAGGGCAAATGGTGAACTATTATGGTCAGATGGCTCAATGTTTAAAAGAAAGGGTTCAGGGGTGTGGCTCCACATTTTTTGTTTGTTTGTTTTTTTTGTGAACCATTTTTCTGGCTCCAGTGAACCAGGGCATCTCTCGGGAGTACCCACTCAATTGACGCCTATACTCCCATCCTAAAACTACTGTCCCTGGGCACCCCACCCCAAACTCATGGACTCGCTCAGGCCCTGGATCACCCCCACCCCCACCTGCCTGGCATCCTTTCTGCAATTAGAGGAGCGGTCCTGGTTGGATCGAGGAGCCCTGGGAGGACCAGTGGAGGGTTGGTCTGGTGGTGGGCGCCGGTTCCTGGGGTCTCTGTCGCCATCCTGGTCCTCTGGGGGGTTTCTGCTTGTTGGTTTCCCCCTCAGTGCATGGATGTGCAATGACATCAGAGCACCTACATGCAGATGTCTGCTGTCGCTCCACCCCATAATCTTTTGGCATCGCTCCCCACAGGGTCTCTGATCTCCATCAGGGGCTACTGGGAAGCGAGGCATACCCTGATACCTATCCTGGAAGGGGAGAGCAGTTCTCCGGATGCTCGATCCCTCCCTCCCCTGCTGACCCCTGATGACCCGAGTCCACTTCCGAACCTGGGTTGCTGGCATGGCACAAGGTGTTGTGTCCAGCATCTCAACCCTGAGCACCACTGGGCCAGCCGGGTCCCTTGGTTGACCAGATTACCAGGCCTCCAGGTGGAGGGCAGTTTAAACTTCTCAATAACACCAGCATGGAAATCTAACATGGGTAGGAGCTTTTCATACTTATTCACTCTATTCCAGCCAACACTGAAGACAAGAGCCATAATAATATTCAAAAGCATTTATAGTGTAGAATAAAACTTTTATATTAGGACTGCACACGTAATCACCAGTACGTTAAAGGTCTCTGTTGTTTCATATCCATCTGCACTGTCAGTTCTTCCAAAACCTCATCTTGAAATAACCACAAGTGCATTTTAAATCAAAGGGAGTGGAGAACCTCAGTATAGAAACATAACTCAATCCCATTGTTCCATGTTTATGTGTGAACCCAGTTCACATACCTTCACCATAGAGTCAATTATGTACAGCTAGTAAGTCTTGCTTAATGCTGATATTCTCCCACTCAGTGGTCCAGTTCAGCTTCCACGTCTTGATTTACAGGTGGGAATTTATCTGCAAACTCACCAGCTGCCTTGGCATCTATGAAACTGTACATCTTATCTTGTAGGGTAAATTGTAGGCACACTGGGAATTAAATTTATAGACTATGTCAGCCACTTTCAGTTTTGATGCAATTCTTTCAAAAGTCTTACAATGTAGCCGGGTAGCATATAAACAGTCATAAAACAATAACATTTTGCTCTCCCCCAACATCACAGGAACTGCATCCCAAGCCTCCCACAAAACCTGGTCTCTTATAACAGAAGTTGTAGTCATTAACAGTATGGTGTGAGGCCCCCTTCCTGCGTTGTAGCTCTGTGAGGTATATAATCCTAAAAACCTTTACAACAGGAACTGCATGGCCAAGACCAATTGCCTCAGGGAGCCACCTCTCAGGAAAAGTATTCTGGTCCCCCTCTGGGACCCCAACAGTATTTTATTTGCTGACCCTGTCATATTTTCTAATTGTTCCAAATGGCTACAGACCAGCTCTTGCTCTTTCACCTGTGTAGCTGTCATGGTGAGTGCTCTCCCAGCAATTTTGCCATTTTTATGTTGCTTGCACGCATGTGCAAGAAACACAGTGCCATCATCCAAGTTTTCGGAGGTGTGGCAGCCCTCTTCCAATTCAGTCAGTGTGTTTGCAGGTGCGGCCGCAGTTCTCCAATCGCTGCTGGAGCTGTCTATGACAGCAGTCTCAATGCAGTGGCGCAGCAGTTGAAAGGGGAGCTACGGTCCAGTGAGCAGCGATAAGATATCTCCTGCTCTGCGCGCATTCCCCCCCACACACACACACACACACACACACACACACACACACACACATACTGCGTGCTCGGCCCCCCACACACTGTATAGCCGACGGTGCACAATCCCCGGCGGCTGTGCTACGCCCCCAAAAACTGAGTTGCACATGCCACACTGGGTGTCCACCCCAGCGTGGCAACACATGGTATAGCAGACAGGGGTGCCCAATCCCCCATCAGCTCCATGGCCCCCCCCAAACGGCATCCTTGTGCCACGCTGGGAGCCCACCCCAGCATGGCAAATGTCCCGCGTCGTCCTCCTGTTTTACAAACAAAAAAAAAAAACCTGCAACACAAAAACGGTCCCTTGCTGTCTGGGCCCCCATCCGTGCCTACCCACTGCACGCCCGCCACCTCTACCCCATACTTACTCTCCGACTCGGAAGCGACGTATCTTCGTGGACCAGGAACACATCTGCACTCTTCAAAGCCGACCACAAACTGTGGAAATGCTGGTAAGCTGTATAATGTAATAAATAGGGTTTTTTCAACTTTGCTGCGTATCTCAGGCATTTTTTGGAATTTTTTCACCAAATTTTTCAACATGGAGTTTTTAGAACCCCTTCTCATGAATGCTCTCACTGTCATGGCATTAATCGGGCCTGAAGTGTGATTTCGCAGTCACTGCGTGAAATCACCTTCGCCACTGATTAACAAAATGACACTGCCAGTGTTCATAAGGTGGGCTCTCAAAAAGCCTATGTTGAAAATTTGGTGGAAAAATTCCTTAAAATGACTGTTTCACGAGTGTGCGTTGCACAGATCCTACGCAAACTCGTAAGTTCGCGAATTTTCAATATTCTCACTCCAGATTTTCAACATTGTCATTTTACCACACTTCCTTATGAGCAGATAGCTGTCATTTTTCACATCTCGCCCAAAACGTGTTTCCACCCATGTAGCGCACAATGGTGCAGTCAGTGTGCGAAATCACTGTATGGGACACATTAAGAAAATCACAGTGACACTGTTCATGAGCAGAGGTCTTAAAATGGCTATGTTGAAAATTTGGTGAAAAAATTCCTAAAAATGACTGTTTCACGAGCCTGCGTTGCGCAGTTCCTACGCACGCCGTAAGTTTGCAAATTTTCAATATTTCACTTCACTGACTTCCAAATACCTTCATAGCACATACAAGCAAGCAACATTTGGCATTGACAAATGCTTGCTTTTATTGTCACTATTCACAAAATGTTCCACAAAATATTTCCCTGGCATCTGCCTGCCTGCACCCCCAAGAAAAACACTGTTGATCATGAGTGCGCAGGGCTTAGGAAGAGAGATCATTGCACTAATGATGCCTGCGGCAGAACTTTGAAAACCATAGTACTGAGATAAATGTCATGTTGTCACATTATTTACATATTATTTACATATTTCTCCTCCCTATTACTTATTACTGAGGTCATTTGCATGAAACAGCCTATTTGTGCCCTCAGATATGGTATATTCCTAGTGCTTATTCCTCACCTGAAGTCATAATTCTCTGCTTGTGACATTACAGTCATTTACTTGGCAGCTGATTGTGATGTCATAGCACAGGATTATGTCATCAAGTAGGCAGTAAGTTGTCAGAGCAGAGGAAGATCAAGTTTTATGCACATTTCTTCAGTAATTAATAATGTGGAGCAGATATCTACTGTATATACAATAAATGAAACACAAGTAGAATTTTATTAGTTGACCGGTGCCCTTGATTCATCACCAAATGACCATTACAATATAGAAAAATGATTTAAAAACTGACCCCTATAGACTATAATGGAGCACGTCCCATGCTCTCCCTAGGATTGTGTCATAACTTGGCTGAGCGTAGGGATAGGGCGTGGGTGGCTCTTAACACCGGGAAGTAGGAGTGATCCGATAAAAGTAGATTTACGGGCGTTACAGCATTTTACCTAATGGAATATTTTGGGCCATCTATACAGTAACAGTATTTTCCTGAGATAAGGCACTGATATATTACAATAGGTGCACATGGCACATGCTGAGACTGGTAAGTCTCTTTAATTGTGCAATGTTTGCATGCGGTTCACATACACAAAGTGAACCAAGCGAACCAGGTCGAAAAAGCAAGTCAGGTTAATGCTGCAACTTGACGCATGTGTGCAGCAGGTAAACTGGTATAAACATAAAAATCATTTCAGGTTGTGTGTTGCACACTTGACATGAGTGCAGCAGTTAAGCTGGTGTGAACATCTTTTAAAAAACACATCAGGTTCACATGTTGCATGCTTGCCATGTTTGCAGCAACTAAGCTAGTGCAAATCTCATCTAAAAAACACATCAGTTTCTAGCTCTCATACTACTGCTAGCAATTAGAGCCATTAAAATTCATTTTTCATTGATTTCCTATTAAAATTAGGTAAACTCATTAATTCTGGTCCTTTTGCAAGTTGTTTAATGGCTTCTGATTTTTGTCATTAAATTGCCATTAATTTGTAAAGTATTGTTTGCTTACTGCATTAGATGCTTAGGATAATATAGTCAGCCAACATCCCCCATTCCAGATGAGCAAAGAGGGGCCCTTGGTGTTGTGAAGCCTGACCTTTTTGTTTTGGGGCATACAAATCCCCTTATGCATATTTAGTGCTAAACGTGAATTTCTCCATGACTGTTGTGGCTCACTTACTTTGCTTTTGTCATTCTAAATGGAGTGTATACACTATGGCCATGCTCAGCACTCTTTGTGCTGAGTAGTGTCTTGGAAGTACGTACCAGACCTCACATTATAACACTGAAATGTGGGACATGGACACTCAAAATGAGGGGCAATTAAGGAAACTAACCCTCACAATGACTAGGACACATCCTGCAACATGGAGATACAGTAGCTCAGAACACAGTGGAAAACATTCTATTTACTTGCACAGATAGCACCTGAGAATAAAACAGGGGTGCCATTTAGTTAGGGCAGAGGGGGGCAGTTGCCCTCCCCCAAACATTCATGCCTAGGTTGTTCTTATGGTGTGGCAATAATGGCATTAAATTTGGATTTCATCTTTTCCTCAATAAGTGTCCCCCAGGCCAGTGTGCGCTCATGCTGCAGGTGCACTCCTGACTCGACTGTGTCTGTATAGTGTTGTCCACTCTCTTCACCTATTAGCAGTATCACCACCACACATGATGTGGAGGAGTTCCAGCCAAGCAAAAGAACATGAGTCATGTGAGTAGGAAACTCTTTCCCGCCACAGAGTAGACAGGCTGCACACTACAGCTTGGAGGTGTTGGTGAGCATTGAATTCTCAATAGCAGTGATTGGTGGCATATTTTTGTTGGTCTACTCTAGTGAGTCTTCATCTCCCTGGTGACTTTAGAGGCAGAGGGTGAGCTACAAGCTAACTCAAGACCAGGCTACCTACTTACTCTACTAGGCTTGCATCACAAGAAAACAGCACAAGCCCCCCCCCCCCCGGCAGCAAGCTAGGCCTAGCAGTAGTGGTGATAGTGGTGTGGGTGGCCTTCTCAGGCTTTGATCAGTGTAGTGCAGCAGCAGCCATGGCAGCAGCCAGCAAGAAGCAAGAAACACAGGTTGGGTGGGTTGTTGGTGAGGTGATTTAGTCGCGGATCATGTTGGGGACCTGAGATGGTCAGTTCTAGCATCCAGCTTCGTGCAGAAGGGATGGAGGAGGAGCAGACTGAAAACTGGGCTGGTGGCACAATTGGCCAGGCTGCAGGGTCTGGTACAGATGGCCAGGTAAGTAAATGAATAATTTTTTTTACAGAGGGATGGGGAAGGAGGAACTGAAACTGATGTGTTTTTCACGTTCCTGCGCCTTTGGGTGGCTTCACAACCTATATGGGGTGGGTATTGAATGAAATGGCATTGGGGAGACAAATTGGGAAAACATTTTTTTTGGGGGGGTTAAGAACTTTGCCATAGAGAAAATTGGTTAGTAACTGGGTGGGTTTAAGCCCAAAACTGATGTTCTGCTCCAGGGTAAAGACAGATGAATCTTATACATTTGAATTTTTCCTGATTTGCATATCACTTTTCAGTTACAACAAATAAGTTTTACCTTTTGGAGACATTCTAGAGCTTGCCACCTGGGGCTAACTAGCACCTAGAGATGGGCGAAATCTGCAAATTTTGTTACACTGAATATTTCGTGAAAATTTGCACATTTTGTGAAATATTTTGCAAGTGCAAAATGTGAAATTCCGCAGGCAAAATGCAGAATTTTGTCCGCAAATAGGAAGAATTTCACCACTTGTGAGTGGAATTCTGCCATTCGTGGGCAAAATTCCACATACCATGGGTGAAATTCCGGATTTCACACCCGCAAAATATTTCGCAGCATGCACAAATTTCACAAAATATTTAGTGCAGTGAAATTCGAGATTTTGCCAGTGAAATTAAATTTTGCTGCATCTCTACTAGCACTTGGCCTCCAAAGGTTGTTGGCCCCCCCCCGCTGAAATTTGAAATGGCGCCCTGCCATAATGTCTAAATTTACAGGACATCCACTGTGTGAGCAGTATGTTTTTCATGAGGGATGGATGAGGAGCAGAGCAGTTTTCAGGGGTAAAATGAGGGCTGTCCCTTGCATTCAGGGACTGTTGAACAGTATGGTATGCACGGACTATTGGAGCCCCACTATAGTCAGGCATTTGAATAGGAGCAAATGGCACATATCCGGCAGGAAGCAAGGGGCATGCGGGAAGACATGTCCAAGAAGAAGGCAATAGAGAATCATAGGCATCTGGAGTAGCAATGAGAAAGGAGATTGCAGCATGGAGCTGCAGGACTGAAGATCCAATGAGGTACAGCCAGAAGGCAAGCCATCACAATGATGTGCAGGAGCACAGGAAGAGGTGGAAGACAAGCAGCAAGGAAGTCCAGGAGTCTGTCGGACTGAGCAGAGGTGAAGACTGAACAAGCTGGCAGGGTCCAAATCCAGAACGTGAGGAGGCCAAGGCAGGAACAAGTACATCATATCCAAGGAAGTGCAGGATCTAGTCGGGTGAGGTAGGATATTGAAGGCAAATGGGGTATAGTGGTCCCATTCCTGAAGGGAATGCGGCAGCCAGGTGTCAGGTATACAATGCAGTTGGTTGAAATAGTAGATTGAAGGCAAATGGGGAATACTGGTCTTGCTGCCCAAGGGAATGTGGCAACCAGGTAGCAGGTAAAGAATGCAGTTGGTTGAAACAGTAGATTGAAGACCCAGGCTCCCATCTCCGGTAGTCAGGGCGAGCTAACCTTCACTCAATGCCACACCAGGCAGATTATAGAGTTGGAGACTGTGGAAAGGTGACAAGGAGTATAACTGGTTGAGAACATGCTCTCATCCCCTAGACAGGGGAAGCTTACCTGCACTGCTATGCCTCAGTAGGGCAGAGTTAGGGAAGAGACAGTTGGACTGCTGATATGGGCTGAGCGAGGAAAGAGGAACTGACAGCTGAGTAGTAGGAGGCAGGTAAAACAGAAGAATGAAGGAGATGGTAGTAAGCAAGAAGTTAGAGGACAGGTGGAAAAGGAGTGCTGTATATGCCATTAAGATAGATATAGGAGGATGCAGTGAAGGGCATGCAGCACAGTAAAGGAATGCAAGGAACATTCTAAGGCTGGGGAAGCTACGAGGTTAAAGAGGAATGAAGGGATGACTGAAAGCCAGGGAGGAAGAAAGCAGGGTAAAATCATATAACTACACAAAGCATGCTCCAGCTAATTTGAGCCATGATGCCCCAGTGTGACACCACAGTCCCCGATCGTGGAAATAACAGGGAAGCCAGCTGAGCAACCTGGACCAAACAGCACAGCAATGGGGAAGGGCAGGAATCACCAAAGAGGCTCCAGTACTGGCAAGGTCCCAGTAAAGGCCAAGCTGTAGGTATAATGGGGAACTTGGGAAGGTGAAACAGATTACTGTAGGGACAAGTAAGGGGAACACCAAACAAAATGAACGGAGGAGAAGGAGCACCAATAGCAGCAGTACTGTGGGAAATACTATGAGGGACACAGGAGAGGGAGCCAGCCTGAGTGTTATAGTGATTTGGGGAGCCAGATTTCATGAAGTACAAGGGGAGAACAAGGCAACTTAGGAATGACAGACTGGGCAGGGTATATGAATACTGGGACTAAAAATGGTAAGGTAGAAGTAGCATGGGGACGGGCATAGACTGATAAGGAAGGTGCATGCAACAGGTAGCAGAATGGGGAAATACGAGGAATTGCAGGCTCCATGAGAGGGTCAGAAGTAGAGCCAGACCGATGCGGGAGAAGGGCGTGGAGACAGAGTGCTGGTGCGAGTGAGAAATCCCAAAAGAAAACATAGAGGAGTAAGGGACAGGGCCATGAATGAGGGACGGGGAGAGGGAGCAAACTAGAAAAGGAGAATGAAGACTTTTTTTGTTTTTGTTTTTGTTTTGTTCATTTGGTAGGCAAGGGAGGTTGAGGAAGGAAGGGAACCAGGAGGACTAGGGAGGGTGCAAAGGAGGGGGTTATGGCCATAGGCTGCAATGGGAAACAAAACAGAGAAGAAGGAACAGGTGCAGTAGAGTGGATAATGATGAGAGAATGAATAACAGAAAGAAAAAGGGGTTAGAAAGCCAGAACAGGGGTCTGGACTGCAGTGATTGCTGGTGTTTCTTAGTTTTATTTGGAAGAGCTGAGGCCAAATGATAGTTTCATATCTGAAAGAAGATTTCTCTTTAAGGGGACCTGTGATTCAGAGATGCTGCACATGCAGTGACTGTAGGGAAGGGTCAGTTCTAATCTATTACCAAAAGGCCGAGGAGAGAGGCCTGGATGAACTGTCCACTTGATGACTTGGCCAGGAAACCAAAATGAAAGCACCAGGACAGGCAGCACCATCCTCAAGGCCAGATAGAGTCTGAAAGCCGAAAGGCATCCGGGTAACAGTGTACTGCAGGGAGCCCCGTGGAGCTGAAGCAGAGTGGTAGGAACTTGGGACTGTGCCGCGGAAGGAACATGATCCCCAGGAGCTGCCATGGGCAACAAAAATGCGGGACCAGAATCACTGGCAGATGAGGAGAATGCCGGCTGCAGTGTAGGAGCAGCACAGGGTGGAACAAGATCCTGCTGGCGAACGACATGGCGGAGAGGGACAGGACTGAGCAGCTGAAAGTCAGGAACAGTAGCACACCATGAGGCAGAAGGAACAAGCCCAAGGAAGGAACAGCCAGGCGAGTGATGGGATGGGAGTGAGTGATGGGCAAATAGCTGGAACCTGGGGCCAAGGGAAGTGGGGTGGGGAAAAGCCTGGGAGGGCAAAGGGAAGAAGCAGCAGCACAAGGAATTGGGGGGGGGGGAGAGAGAGAGAGAAATGTAAACCATAGAGAAATGAGAACGAGAGGGGGGTGCGGGCAACACAAAACAAGCGCAGGTGAAAAGCAGAAGGAATGAGCACTGGAGAGGCAGAGGGGGTGAAGTGGTAGAAAAGGCACACAGGAAGGGAAGGAGGCTTAGCCCATGAGCCACACAGGAGCCTAGCACCTGCAGAGGGGGTGCAGTTCACAACGTGCTGCCGGGAACTGCCATGGAGGATGGCCTTTATTGGGATGTGGGAGAGCTATTCTCACATTGAACCTCGGCCTTAGCCCCCAATATGAGTTAGGAAATCTTGCCCCCATGCCATCTTATGACCTGCTTAACAAAGCATCAGGCTAGATCCTGTGACTCTTGAATTCTTAGCCTTTCTCAAACTCAGTTTATCATGTATCAGCTTTAACTTTTCATTTAGTTATTGACAGGTCCAACAAATTACATCAACTACAATTGCCACTCCTACACTTCCTGGTGGCAGGTCTTCCTGAACTACTCCCACTGGCATCATATTCCAGCTCACCACTCCCAGCAGTAGCAGCACAACTCCATCTCCCGATGACACCTACAACAACTTTCATATTATCAGTCATTGCCAACAAGCTCAATATGGTCAGTTGTGCCAGTTTTAACTTATAGCATACAAAGTCGGTATAAGGTAAAGAAGACTGATCCCAGTAAATATGATACCTGACATTTAATGTCTGTTCTTTCTTTTTATTTTTTATGATTTTTTTAAGCAAAATTAGATTCTTTGTCTTGGTGGGGTATAACCATAGAATTTGAAAATCAATGGGTAAAGACTTCAGAAGGAATACAGTAGTGGGCTGCAGGTAAAGCAGAGATGCTTCGGCTCACAGTAAACAGCTCAATATTCTCTATTACAGACTATGACTTGGTCGTGTATAGTGCTGTATCTGACACTACTCTTAAAAGGATCAACACAGCACTAAAGAAAACCTGTAGGCTAATAATGGATGCCCACCGACTCACCCATACATGCGACTTATATGCTCAGACCAATGGGCTACATCTATAGGGCAGGATGAAATACTGAGCCTGTCTTCTAGCTAAGAAAACCTGCTAAGGATTAACCCCCCTCCAGCCATTCAGAACCTCCTTAATCTAATGACCAACCCTCACTGGATTCATGGCAAGTCTAGTCAGTCCTATTAAGTCCCTTTCTGCCTCACTTCACAAGTGCAACGGTCCTTTGCATACCACGTGCCCAGTTGGTTAAATGCCCTTCCCTGCGACATTTTGGTGAACCAAAGCTTGGCTCATTCAAGAGCAAACCTCACCAACATCTCACCACACTTAGCAGCTGTGACTGCCTTCCCTAAGTAGCATTACTCCCCAGTCTTAAGAGTAACCTCCACCAACACCTCACCACAATTAGCAGCTGTGACTGCCTTCCCTAAGTAGCATTACTCCCTAGCCTCAAGGTAAACTCCACAAACACCTCACTGTGCTTAGCAGCTGTGACTGCTTCCCAAATAGCGCATTCTCAGACTCCTCTACATCTTCACCATGCCCTCCCTCCTACCCTTCTTCCGCTCTGTACCACCTCTTTTCCTCTCCCCGGCCTACCTACTCTCCTTTCAGCTACCCTACAACCTGACAAGATCAACTCTGGCTGATTCATCATTGTCTGCAATAATGTACATATCTACGCTGTTTTATTAGGTTTTCTGAATTGTATGTCTGATCGTGTATCGTTGATGTGGGATCTTTGTAAACTAGCTTCTAGCTCAAAGGTATTGTAATCCAAGGATTAAATAAATAAATCAATAAGGTGGGAGGGATATACGCCTTCAGGTCACCAATTACTAGTGACTTACTGTGGCTCATTCTGGACTGTGGTGATCTTAGTGTGTTTTGTAGACTGTTACACCACAAACAGTAATCCACAGCAGATACCTGCCTGCTAAGGCATATTCCTGTCTCCTCTGCACCTGTGACTCCAGCTTTGAACCATCCAACCTTTTCTCACTTTCTCCTGTTCCCCACCCCACTTGCCTTTGATTCCATAATTCTGGGCTAACTATGCTTCTGGCCTTCAGTCTCCTGTATTTAGTGTGGTGCATAATATATGCACTATAGTACGTATTGTTCAGTGTATCTATGTACGAATCCACATACTATTCATTTTATTAGTGTGGATTCCATACTGCTGTTAATTCATATGGAACTCTCAATTAATCTCCTTAGTTGGACTACCTATGTGTTTTGTATAATTGCACTTTGGATGTTTGTAATGTTTCTATGTTTGTACTCCCATCCTCCCCAACCCCCCGCCCCTGGGTCACACCTGTAAACGAGCCTTGGCTCAGTGTGCCTTTCCCAGTTACCAAAGTGTTAAATAAACAGTACCTGCCACAAAGTAAACTATAGTAATTATTCATTGCTGACCTCAACGTGTTTTACACCCCATTTAAGATCTGCTTTACCCCATGATAATTACTGAAATGGGAGCTAATGTGGTTTGGCCAAATTCTACAAGCAAAACTGAGTTATGGGCTCCAACTTGAAGCTGAATCAAAGATGAAATGGCCCACTGCTCTCACCCTTAGATCCCAGAATGCTTACTGTGATAACCAAGCATTTGTCAATGCCGAATGCTCACTTGCAGGTATTTGCAGTGGTGTTTGGTACTGGTACTGGCATCAGAGGAGAAAGGAGGCAACAGGGAGAGCAGCAGGTGCTGCATGATGGAAGCTGTACCATAAATGGTCCCAGGACTGATCCCAGAGGTACCCCGCTGGTCACCCCCCCTTCCCCGGATTGGATCCCATTACCACCCCCTCTGCCTCCTATCCGTCAGCCAGTTTCTGACCGAGTTTATCAGCTTGTGCCCCATGGCCAAACTACCCATCTTGTTAATCAATCTTCTATATTGGACATTGTTGAGGGCTTTGCTGAAATCAAGATAGGTGACGTCAACCGTCCCTCCTTGATATACTTCCTTAATGAGGCATTATGGTTTCCAGCCCTAATGCCCCACCCCCATCCTGCAGAGACTGACAGGTGTTGGGGGTGTGCCTTTGGGTCATCAGCCATAACACTCATGCCATTCCACCTCACCTCACCTCGTAGACACCCGACAGGCATCGCGGTGTGTGCCTTAGGGTCTTCAGCCCTAATGCTCAACCCAATCCATTAGGAAATAAGCTGAGATGGGGTGAACGTTAGGTCCAAAGACCCCAGGCACACCCTGATGCCTGTCAGTGGCTGCAGGATGGGGGTTGGGTGAAATGGGGTGAGTATTATGGCCGATGACCCCAAACACACCCCTGATGCCTGGCAGTCTCTACAGGGTGGGGAGGTGGGGTCTTACAGTTGGAAACCCTAGTGCCATGGGTATTTGTTGGTATTTTTACTCCAAATTTTCAGACTAGGTTTTTTGGGACTCATCTCTTGAACAGTGGCACTATCATTTTATTACTCAGTCCCAAAAGGTGATTTAACGCAGTGACTGTGCCATACGTGCCACAGGTGCGAAAACACATATTTGACAGGGACATAAAAATGACAGCTGTACTGTTCTATGAGGTGGTGGAAAAACTGGCAATACTGAATATTCGGAGGAAAATATAAATTTGCCAAAGTTACATGCATGCATAGTGAAATTTCAACGACCGATGTAACTCAAGGTGTTATGGGGTATTTTTATCAAACTTTCAACATGGTATTTTTGAGATTCACCTCATGAACAGTGACACTATGATTTTGTTAATCCATCCCAAAAGTTGATTTTGCACAGCAACTGTGGCATTCTGAACCACAGGTGCATAACACGTTCGGCAGCATGTGAAAATGACAGCTGTACTGTTCATGAGGAGGTGGAGAAAATCGCAATGTGGAAAATATAGAGGATAATATTAAAATTGGTGAAGTTACAGCGTGCATAGAAACTGCACAATGCACACTCGTAATGAGGTCATTTTGGGATTTATTTCACCAGATGGGCTTTTTGGGACCTCCCTTCATGAACAGTGATACTGTCATTTCATTAATTGGTCATAAAAGGTGATTGCGCGCAATGACCGCAAAATCACCTTTCGGGACAGAGTAACAAAATGACAGTGCCAGTGTTCATGAGGTGGGGTACCAAAAAGGCTATATTGAAATTTTGGGGCAAAAATTCCCAAAAATGGCTGGGATATCAGCATAGGTTGAAACCCCCATTGACAGACATTATACGGCACTTACCTTGATTCTTCAGTTCGTGGTTTGTCTTTGAAAAGTGCAGACATGTCCCGGTCCAGAGAGGATCACAGCTGCTGACCTCCAGAGGTAAGTATGGAGTAAGGGGGGGTTTGTGGAGGGAAATGCACAGCTGGAGGGCCAGGATGAGGAAGGGGGATGAGGGAAATGACAAGGGACCATTTTCTTTTTTTCAGGTATTAAATGAAAAATGTTGGGGAACTGTTTTCATTTTTACAGGGAAACATAAACATAGACATTGACAACAGATAAGGACCGCTTGGCCCACCCAGTCTGGCCATTTCTAAAGGGGGGTATAGATATGGGGATACTGGGAGTGGGCTTCCCAGTGTCCCCCAGTGACAGTGCTGGTTTTTATTTATTGCCAGCATGGGGATTGGGCACCCCAATGTCGGCTTTAACAGAAAGCCGCACCATGGCCAATGTTGAGGTGGGGGGCAGAGAAGCGAGCAGCGGAAGAGGGAAGAGAAAGCTGCAACACAGCTAATGTTGAAGTGGGGGGCCGAGAAGCGAGCACTGGAAGAGAAAGCCATACTGCAGCTAATGTTGAAGTCTTTGGGGAGAGGTCAGAGAAGCAAAGATGGGGAGAAAGAATACAGCAGCTGTAACTCCAGCCATGCACATTAGTGTGCCATCTAATGTGCATGGCTGGATTCAAACAACATGAAGTCTTGCTGTATTCTGACTATTGCAGTTAGCCCCAGCACTCAAACTGCCGTGGAGAGTCGAGGGTTAATTTCTATACAGATCATAGAACATTGAGCTCGAGCTCGGTTCAGACCTCTGCCTGCTCCACTTTGAAGCACAACAGTCAGATTCTTTACTTCACCTAACTGAATGGTCGCCTCTGAGATTTCTCCTTGCTTGCGGTTCGAAAGTCAATTAAACTCCCTGATTTTACTGATTATTTTTGCAAGTTTCCATTCAGATCTCTGTGTGTGGTACAGTAAGTACTAGGTAGTGAACTAGACATAGTAAACACGTGGAAATTGTAAAAATTTATTTTTTGACCGGTTCGACTGAACCTGCCGCTTAGTGAATTATATATTCTGTCTTTGTTTATAAACTTGGATTGTAGTTACTGGTCCTTATCGGTTTAAAACAAAAGCATTTTCTTTGTGTTTTTCCAATACCTGTGACACGGTTAGAAACCAATAAGGGTGTCTTGCCTGGTTGTTTGCCATAAAAGGGTAAGTTTGTGGTTAGGATGGCTACGCCTGAGAAACCCAAAAGAAAAACTGGCCCACTGGATTTCAACACTGCAGTGTGTGGGAGGTCTTTGCTAAGGCTGATCCCCACACCACTTGTGTTTATTGTCTGGGGTTTGACCACCTCGATTCAGACTGCCAAATCTGAAAAATTTCCTAAGTCTACCCTGAAAAAAGATTAGGTAGGCTTAGGGATAAGGAGGCCGAGAAGTCCGCTGACTCGGATGGCCTAGCTCCGGTTCGGTTCTGACCAAACCTGAGGGAGTACGTTCTGACCAGAGCAATACTTCTTTGGGCAAGAGGAAAGCCGATCCTGAGGGATCCGTTCCTACAAAAAGAAAAAGAAAAGAAAAATCGGCCGGTTCAGATCCAGAGACTCATTTTCCGACCGCCGAAGAAAATGCCAAAGCGATAAGGGTTGTAGAATCGCTTTGCCCAGTTCCGTCTGATCTGGCACCTTCTGACAAGCACGCAGTTCAGTCAGTTCCTCTGGTTCAAGATTATGCCCCTGAAGATTTCTATGAACCGGATTTGGAGGGGAATGAAGATTATTATGATGATGATGACGATGACGATGGTGTGGAAGTTCTGGATGAGCCCATTGAACCGGACATCTCCCCAGACAGGCCTTCTGGTGTTTCCCCTCCTAGGTTTTCTGAGTCCCCTTCCAACTACATGTTTTACAGGAAAGTGGAAGAAACCTCCAGCTCCCTGAGGAAGAAGTGTAGAGGAACAAGAGGAACTTGATTATGTGGAGATGATGGACATCCCAGAGTCTAAGAGACTGTCTGTTCCCCTTCATAAGTCTTTTGGGAAACAGACACAAAAGATTTTAAAAACTCCAAATTCTGTACCTCCTGTCAACAGAAGGATGGACAAAAGGTACACCTTATCAGGTTCAGGTACAGAGTACTTGTATCAACAATGCAGCCATGTTGGGGTTGTGAAGGCTGCAGCCTGTGATAAGGCTAATTTACCCTTGGCTTCACACCCCCCAGATAAAGACTCTAGGAAGCTGGATGCCATGACAAAGAAAAAGTACATAGCATCTGCCTTGGGACTCAGGCAGGCTAATTATATGGCCTATGCAACCAGGTACCAGAAGTCCAGGTGGGACACTGTACTGACACTGGCTAGGCAGGCCTCCCCCCTAGCTAGCCTCGGAGCTGGAGGGGGTGACTGCTGATGGGATTGAGGCATCTAAGGTACAGTTCCATGCTGCTGTGGACTCCAATGATGTGTCATCTACAGTCTTGGCTACATCTTTGGCTCTTTGGAGAATGGCTTGACTCAGATGTACTAGCCTCTCACAGGAAGCCCAAGCTAAGGCCATGGATTTCCCTGTGGTGAGTAATTCTTTGATTGGGGAGCAGACAGAGAATTACATGAAAAAGATGGATGAGTATAGGACCACCTATAGGAGTGCACAGGCCAAGGAAAGGCAGGCAACTCCTCAAAGGCAGCAAGCTAGGGGCCGGGCAGGTCTTTTCATAGGCCTGTCTACCAAGCACAGGCCTCTTCTCCCTTTCCTCAGAGGGGGTTCTTCAGAGGGAGAGGCAGAAGGGGGTTAATCAGGGCTGCATCCACCCCTCAACCTAAGGATCCTGCCAAGCTGACACCCTGATGTCAGCCGGGTTGACTCTCCATTCCTGTAGGAGGCAGGCTGGCTTACTTCATTCAGCACTGGATGTCTGTTACCTCAGACAAGTGGGTCCTGGAGGTGGTAAGCCAGGGGCTGGTTCTCAGCTTCAAGAAATTTCCAAAGCTGAGGGCCAGATCTTTTCCACCTGCAAGCATCTCTAAAACCATTGCCCTAGAGGCAGAGATTTCATCTCTACTGGTTCTAAGGGCTGTAGAGAGAGTTCCTACATTGCACAAGGGCAAAGGTCTGTACTCCAGGTACTTCCTTACCCCAAAAAAGACAAGGGAGTGGCAACCCATCCTAGACTTAAGATACCTGAACAAACATCTTTTAAAACCAAAATTCAAAATGGTGACTCTGGGAATAATCCTTCCCTCTCTAAGGCCAGGGGACTGGCTAGCCTCCCTGGACTTAAAAGATGCCTACTTTCACATTCCCATCAGGTTCCCGTATAGAAAGTATCTCTAGGTCAAAATTGCTCGGGCCATTATCAGTTCAAAGCTATGTCCCTTGGCCTGACATCAGCTCCAAGGGTATTCACAAATGCCCAGCAGTAGTAGTGGCCTTTTAAGAAGGAAAATATTTCCATATTTCCATACCTGGACGACTGGCTTATTGTGGGTCATTCCCCAGACCAAGTCAAGTCAGACCTGCAAGTGACTCAGCAAGTGCTCACTTCCCTAGGATTCCTTCTCAATCTTCCCAAGTCAGTTCTGGAGCCTGTACAGCTACTCACCCTCACAGGGGCAGAGTTGGATACAGTCAAAGTAAGAACTTTTCTTCCTCTGGAAAGGGCAAGGGCTATTGTAGAGCTGGCTTCTTCATTCCACCTTCTGGTCTCTTGGCTAGCAAGTCACTTCCTTCAGCTTCTGGGCCACATAGCAGCTTCTACAGCAGTGGTCCAAGGGGCCAGATTTCAGATGAGGGACATTCAGTTTCACCTGAGGGCCTTTTGGTCTCAGAAGAAAGATTCTCTAACCAAATTACTTCCAGTTACTCAGACTCTAATCCAGGCTCTCCAATGGTGGCAGGATCAGGGCAACTTCAGGCAAGGAGTCCCATTCATCACTCAGTCTCACTCTGTGGTCCTAACCATGGTTGCTTCTCTATCGGGGTTGGGAGCCCATCTGGGGGCTCTCACAGCCCAGGGTATGTGGTCCCCTCAGGAATCCCTTCTTCATATCAATCTCTTGG
This sequence comes from Neoceratodus forsteri, assembly GCA_016271365.2. Taxonomy (NCBI): domain Eukaryota; kingdom Metazoa; phylum Chordata; order Ceratodontiformes; family Ceratodontidae; genus Neoceratodus; species Neoceratodus forsteri. The sequence goes on along the minus strand of CM057449.1, from coordinate 1,723,667,314 downwards.
AACTCAGGGTGGTCTTTCTGGCCCTACAAGCTTTCTCTCAGTCAGTGCAGAACAAGGTGGTTCAGGTCAGGACAGACAACACCACCACCATGTGGTACATCAATAAGCAGAGAGGCACTCAGTCCATGGCCTTGTGCACAGAAGCCATGAAATTGTGGTCCCTAGCTTATACTCTGCAGACCTCTCTGATAGCAGTCCACCTTCCAGGGAAGGACACTGTGCTAGCAGATGCATTGAGCAGGATCTCCCAGGGCCATCATGAATGGTCCCTGGACCCTCTGGTGTTGAAAGTGATTTTTTCAAGGTGGGGCACTCCAGAGATAGATCTCTTTGCAGCCCTAGACAATCACCAACTTCCTATGTTTTGTTGCAGACCCCCAGTCTTGGGCTCAGTCCCTCTGGATGCTCTGATTTTGAACTGGGAAGAGAAATTCCTATATGCCTTCCCGACCTTTCCTCTACAGTTCAAGGTTCTAGTCAAGATAAGGTCACAACCCTGCAAAGTGATTCTGATTGCTCCAGACTGGGCCAGGCAGCCTTGGTACCCCTGTTGCTGTCCCTAGCAGTCCATCTTCCCTGTCTCTTCCCAGGAATTACAACCTGTTAACCTCCTCTCAGAGGAGGATTTGGTACCCCAATCTTCAGTCTCTCAATCTCAAGGCAAGACTCTTGAAGAGTTAGAGTATGCAGATTTGCATCTGTCCCAAGGGGTTCTGGATATTCTCAAAGCCTCTCAAAAGCCTGCCACCAGAAAACTTATAACTCCAAATGGAAAAGATTCAGCATTTAGTGTTCCAAAGATATATCCCCAGACACTGCTGAATTGTCAACAGTTCTGGATTATATGGTTCATCTTAATGGCCTTGGCCTCAGACCAGCTACTCTCAAAGTACATTTGTCACCTGTTCCTGCTTTTCTGTCAGTGGAAAGCCTTCCTCACTGTACTCTCACCCTGTATTCTTTTAAATTTTCAAGGGATTGCTTCCATACCAATCCCCCTTTAGGAATCCTACCCCTGCTTGGGATCTTAATGTTTGCATTGCTCAGCTTATGCAACCCCTTTTGAGCCTTTGTCTTCTGCAGAGCTTAAGTACTTGAGTTGGACAAATGTGTTCCTGGTAGCTATTACATCTGCCTGGTGTATCAGTGAATTGCAAGCTCTGTGAGTTGATCCTGATCTTATCTCATTCCATAGAGATAAGGTGGTCCTTAGAATTAATAGGAGGTTTTTACCTAAAGTGGTTTCAAATTTTCATCTGAACCATTCTATCTCTCCCTGTGTTCTTCACTGATCATTCTTCTTCAGAAGAAAGAAGTTTACACAGTTTAAATGTTAAAATAGCCCTTAGTTACTACATTGAGAGTACTAAGGCTTCACAGGTTTGACTCCTCCAGTTGTTTCTCACTTATGGGGAAGTGGGAATGGCAAACCTGCCACTAAGAGAACTATTGCCAGCTGGATTGTCTCTTGTATTCTATTTTGCTATGAGAAGCTAGGCAAAATACTTCCCTCAGGCCTGAGGGCTCATTCGACTAGAAGTACAGCTGCTTCCTTTGCTAGAGATATGTAAAGCAGCCACCTGGAAAACAGTCCATACATTTACCAAGCATTACTCCCTGGACATCCAGGCTAAGAGTGATGCTCGGTTTGGTACAGCAGTACTGCACAGCCTATTCCCAAGTTAGATTTGATTCCCTCCTCCATGGAGGCACTGCTTGGTAGTCTGCAATAGTTAGAATACAGCAAGACTTCATGTTGTTTGAAGAAAAAATTTCTCACCTTAGTAAATATGTTACTTCTAATGGAATCTTGCTGTATTCTGACCTCCCTCCTTGCCTCCCCTTCCAGAACCTGTTTTTGGGAAGTGGGCTGGCAGGTGCAGTGTTGCACACCAGGGGTGCATTTGGGCACTCCCTCCTTTTAGAGAGGGGGAGTGGGTTATATTCTTAATGTAACAGTCGTAAGTTGTTCACTAACTGGTTTTTGATTTGGGATTTCTTGACTTGAGTCTTTTGGGGATCCAAAATATTTGGTTGCCATTTGGCTAGTAAAAATTTTACAGTTTCCACATAGTAGTTAGTTAGTATTAGCTCGTAAGAATCTGACGGTTGCGTTTCAAAGTGGAGCAGACAGAGGTTTGAACCGAGCTCGAGCTCAATGTTCTATGCTCTGCATACAAATGAAACCTCTACTGTCCGGGCAGTTTGAGTGCTGGGGCTAACTGCAATAGAATACAGCAAGACTCATTAGAAGAAATATAATTACTAAGGTGAGTAATTTTTCATTTGGGCTACAGAAAGAAATGAATCGCTCCCATTGCAGTGGTTCATTCCTTGCAAGTCAAGCACATGCCACATCAGCAAAGCTGAACTGCTGTCATGACCAGAGTTCCTGGTCATTAGTGTACACTACCAAACCCATTGCAGTTTCAGCTGTAATTGGCTTGGCAGTGACACACCTCTCATTTGCCATATAGTCCCAAGATGTTCCTTGTGCAAGTGCAAGTGAGCGCAACAAGCAGGCTGTGTCTAAGAATTAGAGATGTGTTGGAGATAGTGCTTTTTTTTTATCTTGCTCTCATCAACAATAATCTAGGGCTTCGGTTAACCCCATTTGCTGTCATCCCCATCATTGCCAAGGTCTGTTGTCACAAAGACTGTACAGTATAACAACAAACAGGCTGTCTGAAGGAGCAGGACTGTGACATTTGACTGTTCTGGTGATGTTGTATGCAGGGCATCATTTGTTATGTGTCTCACAGTGCTGCGTCTCATGCCACTGAGAGAGCACAGATGGGTCAACAGCAACTTAGACTGTGGCACAGGAGGGAACATCAGTGGTGAACAGAGGCCTGATTTTGTAAGTGATGAAAAGATTTTAATAAGCAGTTGGGATGAGATGGTTTTAATTTTTATGTCATGAGGTTTGACAGATTGTGCTAATTTATTACTTTTAAATGTAACAGCAGATTGGGTGGTATGTCACTTTTCACTATAGGAAGATGACTTCCAGAAATGTTTTTCAAACTGTTTCTGGAAGGCACTGATACCTGCATGTTCTGTGCCCTGGTTGTCAGAAGTCTGAAGCCATCTGTGTGTTTTACTAAGACATATTGTTTCTGGAGCTTCTCAACCAGTCAGGATGCAGGAAATGATCTCTCCATTATCTCTAAAGCACAGGAACTTGGCATTTACTGTATCATCCCAGGCCTGTAATTCATAGTGCTGAGGCTCTGTGTACGCTCCTTAGCTCAATGTTGCTGTTTTTTGTATTATCTCAGCCTACTAAGTCTACAAATATTTTTGGGGAAAATCCATCTGGATCCAGTCCTTATCTCTTTAACATAAAACCTATTATTTTTAAATGATGTCACTGAGATCTGTTCTCTGGGTCACTTGTCTCCATCTTTTTCACTTTGATGTCTTGTTTATTTGGTTGATGCCTCCAGTGTTTTGAAATGATCCTCCAAGAGGATTATACGTTTTCATTTTCTTTGTCTTTTTCCTAAATTCTCCTTTTTCCATCTGCATCACAAAGAGCTTTAATTCATCACTGCAGTAACCTTCATTTCTGAACATGCTGGGCTTTTTTCTCAAATGTGTAGGAATAGTGCAAGACCCAGGTACACCCAACAGATGGCACATGTGGCTTGCACCATTCCCTGGTCGGCAATCACGATTCTTGATGCTGTGTGCCACATGCCGTGAGTTAGACCAGTTTGTTTCTGGTCCAACGTTGCAGCAATCATGGGAACTTTTACGGGGTTTGCACCATAGAGGAGGTAAAGTGTTGCAAATGCATGCAACCTTTGTGAATTGGGTGCAAGATGCAGCAATGTGTTCGGCACAGTGCTCGGTTTGATGCAGTGCTTGTGCAAACCCTGCATCAACCTTAGGGAATTGAGCCCTCAGTCTTAATCTGTTGCATCATTTCTCTATCCGTTGCTTTCCAGGTTTGAGCGAATGCACTTCTTGTTGTAGTTTTAACTTAAAGGGCTAGATTCTCACAGGCTGGCAAAGGGCTTGCACAATCCCTGCATCAAACCCAGCACTGCACTAAGCACATTTCCACACCTTGCACCCGATTCACAAAGGGTGGGCGTATTTGCAACACTTTACAGGGCAGTTGACAGCTGGGGTTCGTCAGGTTCTAAAGAACCCCCCTTCCTTGAACCCCTTTTTTTTTTGTTTTCATCTGTGTTTTAGACTATCCTTTCATGTCCCTTTAAATCCCCTCCCAGCTGCTAGCAGACTCACAGTGGTCAGCGCAAGTTACTGTTGCCCTGCTCTTCCCCCCTCATGCACCCCCACAACTGAGCCACAGCCCAAGAGCACACCATCTCTACGTCAACGAGTAAGAGACCCTATAATGAAGTAGACTAGAGTTGAGGAGAGGATATGCAGATTGAGACAGGGACTGACACCGACTGATAAATCTTTCCAGATCATCTTAAAAGAGAAAATGACTCTGGCATAGATTCACAAAAGAAAATGGGACTAAGTCTCACACCAAAACTCTAGTTGCGAATTGAAATCACCACATCTACTTAGAATGTTATTTACAGCCGCGGCAGTTGCAGAAGATGTTAGGACTGGTCCAACCGGCCATAACAGCTTTCTACAGCTGCGGGGATTTCCCTGGCAACACCACTCACAATCTGCCAGAAATCATGGAGCAAGAAGCAATTGGGCTCCACCTTTGTGAATACCTGCAGCTGCAGGAAAACTGCATATCTGCAAAGTGGCAACCCACTTGCGTTGAGTTTTTCCCGCACCTGCATGACGTTTGACAGCTTTGTGAATCCAGCCCTCTATCCTCTGGTGGCCAGTGATGGAGAGACACAGCAGCTACTTTCCCTCAATTATGAGGAGAGCTCTGCCTGAACTGGGACACATCTCTCAGGCATTCGTGACTGGCCGTTGGGCCACTAAGGCATTTCCGATTAGGACAAGGGCAGTAGTAGTAGTAGTAGTAGTAAAATGTTTTTATTCAAAAATGAATAAAGGATAATCTCGATTGAGCATAGCTCATTTTCAATGAGGTCCCAACATTAATGTACATTAAAAAAGGAAAATGTTACATCACGTACAATACAAATTTTCCATACAACTCACAAATACATACATGCATCTTCAAGTTACACAACATAGATAATACATAATATCCTCCTGGGACATAAAAATCCTTTATAAATCACAACATTGCCTTTTTTGTCGAGAACTGGTACGATACCAATGTTGAATCAGAGACCAATAATTATTCTTATGCAACATAAACACAGATTTAGGAATTTCATTCCAACTCATGGCTCCTCTATAATACAAGGATTGTTGTCCTATCTCTAAATTACAATTAGGCAATTCCAAACTAGGTACTTTACAGTTCCTCAAGGAAGCCAGTTTATCCCTATTTTCAAGTTTTCTACCACATACTGTGGATATTTCCCCTGCAGTCCTTTATAAGTAAAGGCTAACACATGTTCACTACTACGTTCGTAAAGTGTCAACCAATTCAATTGGTCATAAAGCACACGGCTGTGTGTTAATCTAGGAACCCCCAAAATAAATCTGGCCAAATTATTATAACTTACTTCCAACTTCCTCAAATCCTGCTTTCTCCCACAAGAATAAAATATATCCCCATAATCAATCATGGGATAACCATCATTTACTACTTTTCCCTTACTTCCTTACTCATTAATGATCGAACCCTATAAAGAGCCCTATTCTTTTATTTAGTTCTCAACTAGTTTCTCAATATGTATATTCCACACAAAGAGTCCTCTATCCAAAGACCCAAATATTTATACATATTTGTCTGCTGGATCGGGCCCCCAAGGACAACCAATCCCAAGGCCATATCTCCCAGTTGTTCGCTTTTCCGATGTATCAACATGGACTGTGTCTTCCTCACATTCAGAGTTAACCTGCTGTCTTTCAAAAAAGTTTGCAAATCATCAAAGGCAAGCTGAAGCCTATTTTGAATCACCTTAGTGGATTCATGTGAGGTGTAAATAATAGTATCATCGGCATACAAGTGGTACTTTATTTCTGGATCCGAGAAAGACAGTCCATTTATATACATATTAAACAACAAAGGCCCTAGGATGGAACCCTGGGGGACCCCCGACCCAACAGGCAAAAAACTAGAGTCCTGGCCCCCCAATGACACCCTTTGACTCCTATTCAACAAATATGATTCCAACCATTTTCCACTCAAACCCACCACCCCCATGGATGCAGCCCTGGACAGGAGGACACCGTGGTCCAAAGAATCAAAAGCTTTAGACAAGTCCACAAAAATGACCCCCACGAGTGTCCTTCTGTCCAGGGCTACCTGCACATCCCCCACCACTTTAGCAAGTGCTGAGGTTGTACTATATGATTTCCAGAAACCAGACTGCATGTCATTCATTAACCTGGAGAAATCCAAATGTCTCTTCAGTTGTACTACCACTAACCTTTCAAATACCTTGGATACATGAGACAAAAGAGAGATGGGTCTGTAGTTATTCATATCTGTTCTACTTCCACATGAGTGTCATGAGCTCAGGGACAGCCACCCTTACCTAAGTTAAACGGGCACCACAGTCACTAAGCTTAGTCTGTGATGGCATTACAGGGGCAGAGCATACTTGTTGAGGCCCTCGACCATGCATGCAGCCCATATTGCTCTCAATTGTCCCTGATTAAGAGAGACATTACCCATTATACCCCTTAAAATTGCTGTGTCCCTCCACCGTCCCTCATAGAAAAGGTGCTGCCCAAACAGAATGTGCTGTAAATTCACACTAAAGCAAAAAAATCATAATATTCTACGATGCTAAATTGAATACAAGTAACCACAATGGTTTTCACACTGTTCCGAGTTTGTTTCTTCATGTTTGAGGATTTGTCCCTCATTAAGTTTAGTGTCCCTCATTTTAAGCATCTGTGTCCCTCATGTCAGTGACAAAAGGTTGAGAGGTATGACATGGCTATGGATTTTAGACAGAGACAATCTCTGGTGCTGAATAACTGTGAAAGTTACCAATGTGCCAGTTACCTGTTTTGTGTGTAGATCATTTTGCAAAAGTTCATTTTGTGTGTGCAGATGCAGTCTTATTTATTTTAGATGATGCAATAACAAAACCATGACATTGGTGTGTTTGCATGAAAGAGGTTTATATATTAGCAACAAATGGCCAGAGAAGCAAATACATTTACTCATGTGTTATGCAGCAGTTTCCCAACCCTCCCCCACCTCTGGCAATGTTGGGCAAATGGGGATTACCTAGGAATTTCAGCATCTCATCTGTCTCGGGGAGTGTGGAGCCTGGGATTTCATGGTGTTTCATATCACCATTCCTCAGGCATTTTATTTTTTAATACCACACTATTCCTCGAGTTGGGGGGGGGTGGACTTTGACTGCTGAATTAGGGAATTATGTTTCAGGTGACATGATTTGCACCAGCTGCTTAAAAGGAGAACAGTTGTCTGCCCAGTGGCGCTAAAGATTGAGGCATTGAACTCCACACCTCGCGCCATGCCGGCTACCTGGGTTCAGGAATGAGCCTGAGCCGCTGGGGGTCAGCAGGCAGGAGAGAGGATTGATTGCTCTCCTTTCTCCCTGCTCGCCTCTCTCTGGGGAAGAGGACTAGTCATCCCACCTGCTGACTGCCCTCTAGCAGTGGCTGGAGAGCAGTACAGTTCAGGAGGCTGAGAAGCCCGATGTGCTTAAATCGGAGGGAGGGACGGAGAAAATGGAAAAGGCCTGGGCTCCATGGACCTGTGATGGCCCAACTGCTCTGGTGAAGTCTGGCTCCCCGCCACCAGATTTGCCGTGGCAGGGGACTGCCGGTGCCCCTCCACCTAGCCCTGTTGCAGAGGGGGAATCCTTGGGAGAACCTCAGAGGGCAGACCAACTGGGGGTCGGGCCGGAGGATGTACCCCCTCCATCATAGCCCCATGGAGTCCAAGAGAAGGAGATACAAAAAAAAAAGGATGGGGGGAACAGTCAGCACTAACAGCCAGATCCCACACCCAAGTGTAGTGCTTGTGGTCTAAGTTTGCACTTTGTATGCAAAAAAATGTTTTAGGCACCAACTGAAGTTTGGAACATATTGTCATGTATGTGATTATTTTGTGTTTCTGATGTCTTCTGGTATGGTGTGTGTAGGGAACTATTCCCTATTGACACCCCAGCAGAAAATTGGTCATGTGATTTGCCTTTGTTTTAGCCTTTGACTTGCATTGGCAGAGTAGTATCTAAAGTATTTGCTGTGCATCTTGCTAGCCTCAGATACTGAATACATGTTTGTATTCACTCCTCTCTCTAAGGAAAATTATTATTATTATCTAACTGGCTGCAGGCTGAATACTAATATGTATTCAGCAGCTAAGACTAGCGAGATACTGTTACTATACTGTACCTGAGACTAGCGAGATACTGATACTATACTGTACCCAAGGCATAGAGTCGACAGACAGAATCAGCTGGACATTGTGCTATCTTGCTGCTCTGCCTGCTGGCTTCTATGCCAGGGGACTGAGGGACACTGGACCCCCAGAAACCCTGCTATACTAGAGGCTTTGTGATGCATTTTGTGTGTGTGTGTTTAAGCTAATAAACTCATTTCTGAGCTCTCCTCCACCCACTGCTCTAAGGAAAATTATTACTATTTGACTGGTTGCAGGCTGGAAAAAAAAAAATATATATATATATATTATAGTGGCACAGTAGTGCCACTATAGTTAGGGTTGAGTACCCCACTTAAGGTTAAAATGTGAAATTTTGCAGCTTAATAACTTTGCAACCGTATGACAGATTTGCCTGAAATTTGATAGACATGGAGAGGTACCATAGATCTCTGGATCTGCCAAGTTTCGTAATGGTCAAATATACGATTGCGGCGCAATAAAGCACAATAAAAGTCACATTTATGCTTTTTTGTGCATTCTTTGCTCTCACCTACAGGTCGCACAGTTTGGCGGCTGGTCTGAAACCTTCAGGAAAATGTGGCCATGGTCCCCATGTGCCTTTCAAAGATTTCTTGAAAAATATTAAACGGTTCAAAAGTTATTCAAAATACAAGTTTCCCATTATAGTCAATGGGAAAAGTTAACAAAATATTCAACAGTGTCACAAATGCAGTTTTTAGTGTCGCAAATGACCCCTGTAGTATCGTGAGTCAGCCATTTTTTTTTCAGTTACTGGTCACAGAAATGCTTGGCATTTAAATTTGGGACCCTGAAGGGACACAATTCTTTTTGTGTTCACCTAGTCGAGCCCTGAGGATGCTAGTCATGTTTTTTTGGGGGGGTTAAACACCCCAGAAATATGTTTTTGAAATTTTTGTAAACTGTAATGTCACAAAGTAGTGTCGCACCTGCGACACTTTCGTGACTTTTTTTGCAAAGTGTCGTGATTTGTGACACTACTTTGTGACACTATGCCCAAATAACAGGAATTCTTTGCCACTGCTGCAAAAGTCAGTGTCAGTGGCTCAGTAGGTAGCACACTCGCCTCTGAGGCCGGGAGATCAGAGGGCTGTGGGTTCAGTTTCCACATCCGCACTTGGGTTAATATCCCAGTACTGACACTGTAGTGCAGCATGAGAGGGTGCTGCACTTCTGAGGTGCCTCTTCAGATGAGTTGTTAAACCAAGGTCCCATCTGCCTGGATTGGTGGTAGTTCAGGTGGATGTTAAAGATCCCATGGCACTTATCAAAAGAGTAGGAATTTGCCGGTGTCTGGCCAATTTCCCTCATTCACTAAAAATACCATCAACAGCTTAATCTGCTTCAAGGTCAATTGGCATTCATCTGTATCCCACTGCCCCAGGCCGTGCCTGAAAATAGGCAGGATTTGTCTAGTGCACTTACCCGGTCAACAAAAACTAAATAAATAAATAAAAAAGAACAGTTTGGTCTTTTGGGCTGAAATTTGGAAGGAAGAAAGCCAACATCCCACAGATGTGTCTTTTGGTAGTTTGGTGACAAAATATTACAGGGCTGCAAAGTTACAGTACTCCAAAGTTGATCATTTTTCCCATAGACTAACATTATGGCGTTCGCCGTGCCTTTTGGGGCCCGTAGTCTCAGAAATGCTTCGAGATGCAGACTTTTCATCAGAAAAATGCTTAGCCCCCCCATTAGAGGCTAAGTGAAAAACTAGTCAGGAAAGTCATAAATTATATGAAATTTTCATTTTGTTTCTACGTCATATGGTTCCTGAGACATAAGCAATTTAGTATTCCAAGTGCTCATTTTCTGCTCCGAGGCCCATTATTACGCATACATTCTTTGTATTCACTGTGTTTCTCTATGCAGCTGTTGGGGGAAAAAAGGGTGTGTGCTTTCATTACTGTTACAGTTAGCATTACTACTTGCGTTTCTGTAACCGTTTGCATTAGCGTTCCTGTCTACGTCACAGTGTGCGTTACCCTTTCTGTTTTCATTTATGCTTGCGTTTGCATTACTGTTACCATTTGCATTTCCATTACTGTTTCTGTTTGCATTTCATTTTGCGTCACCATGTGCATTACCATTTGCATATGTGCTTCTGTTTACATTTGTGTTTCCTTTGGCGTCATTGTTGCTGTTACCGTTAGCATTTGCATTTCCAATTGTGGTACTGTGACCGTGAGCATTACCATTTGCTTTTCTATACATGCTTGCATTTGCATTTCTGTTTGTGTTACTATTTGCTTTGGGTTCACCATTGCCGTTACTGTAACTGTTTGCATTCCCAACTGCGTTACCATTACAGTTTGCATCTTCATCACCAGTTGCATTTCTGTTGCCCTTAACATTTGCATTTACGGTTGCGTTTCCATTGCCAATTGCGTTACTGTTTCCTTCTGCGGCGCTGTTGCCTTACCAGTTTGCATTTCTGTTTACGTTTGTGTTACCATTTGCATTTTTCTTACTATTTGCATTTCCATTGGTGTTACTGGTTACGTTACTGTTTTTTCGTTAACATTTGCACGTCTGTTGCCGTTAGCATTTGCGTTACCGTTTCTGTTTTCATTAATGTTTCCGCTTGCATTTCTCTTATCATTTGCGTTACCATTAATGGGGTGTGTGTTGGGATTGTTGGTCCTAACTCTCACCCCATTCTCCTGTACTGCACCACCTCAGCTTGTTTACACATGAGATGGGGTGAGAGTTAGGACCGACGACCCCAACGCACACCCTGATGCCTGTTGGTGGGGATGGGGTGGGCTTGAGGTGCAAGGGGTGGCAACCCTAACACTGAATTTCCTCACTTTTGTCGCTGTGGAACAACCTTAACTGATGTATCCAATGGAGCTTTTTGCCATGAATATATATATATATATATATATATATGTGCGGTGTGTGTGTCCAGTACCCGAGGGTAGCAAGATACTGATAATATACTGTACCTGAGGCACAGTCTGCAGCTGAGGTTGGCTGGGTATTGTAAAGTACTAACTTGCTGCTGTGCCTGCTTGCTACATGGTAGGGGTCTGGGAGTTGCTAGGCTCCCAGATACACCCAAGGGCACTAGAAGTTATGTGGTACATCTTCTGTGTTATTGTGAAAGAGCTACTGACGCTGCAAAGAAAGCTTTAAAAAACATGATAATTAGGTACAATTATGCCTACATTCCATTTATATTTCATATATTTCTCCTCTTCATTATCTGTTACTTAGGAAATTTGCATGAATATATGAGCTTTATCACTTATAGTTCTCTTAGTGTCCATCTGCCTCTGTAGCTTACTTCCTAGTTCAAGTCATAGTCTTCTGTTGTGACATCACAATCGGTTGCTATGGGAGTAACTGTGATTTCACAAGCAGTGCGCTATGGCTTCAGGTAGGGAGAAAGCAGCAGGAATGGACAAACTCTTCAGGAGCCAAGATCCTGTTTCAACACAATCGACCTCAGTAATAAATAATGGGGAGGAGGAATACAGCACTAATGGGAAATACAAGCTGGACAGTGTCTAAATATTAGGTTTTGTTGAAGTTCTCCTGAATGTGTCACTAGCTTGAGCTAACATTAGTCTGAGTTTCCTCCACCTCTTCCTCTAAGGAAAATTATTATTATTATCTGGCTGGCTGCACAGAGGAGGAGAGCTCAGACTGAATTATTATTTAGTTCAAAATAACACACAAAATGTACCACAAAGCATCTAGTATCCCAAGGCCTCTGGGGGCATGGTGGCCCCCAAACCCCTGCCAAGAAGCAGGCAGGCACAACAGCAAGTTAGTACTGTGCAATACACAGCCAAACACAACTGTAGACTCTGCCTCAGGTACAGTGCATTCTCAGTATCTTGCTAACCTCAGATACTGGATATACATTGTATGTATTCATCCTGCAGCCAGACAGATAGTAACAATTTTCCTTAGAGTAAGGGGTGGAGGAGAGCTCAGAAATTAGTTATTTAGCTTAAAAACACACAAACTGCACAACAGAGCATTTAGCACACCAGGGCTTCTGGAGTCTAGTGGTCCCTAGATCTTTGGCATAGAAGCCAGCAGACGGAACAGCAAGATAGTACAATACCCAGCCAATTATGTCTGCAAACTCTATGCCTCAGGTACAGCACATTATAAGCATCTTGCTAACCTCAGGTACTGAATACATATATCTATTCACCCTGCAGCCAGCCAGATAATAATAATACTTTTCTTTAGAGCAATGGGTAGAGAAGACCTCAGATAGGGGGTTATTTAGCTTCAAAATAAGCCACAAAATAAGCCACAGAGCATCTAGGACCCCAGGGCTTTTTGGGGCCTAGTGGCCCCCAGACTCCTGGCTTTTTTTTTTTTACATTGAATATACTTTATTTGCATATCTCTCAATATAATTTACATACATTCTCAAGTGTTAACAGTAGAACAGAAGAGGATGTTTCCAATTCCATCTTCATATCTAATCTTACATTTCAATAGAAAATAAAAGGGATGACTAAAAGAAGAGAAAGGGTGACACAAAACACACCCACGCAACCCTTCCCACCCTGCCCTTCCCCCCGTTCACCCTTCTATCCCCCTGCCAAGTGCAGTATCCAACATATTAAGCTGAGCACATTCTCCATCTCATCACTGTGTAGGAGACAAAGGTGCATGTATACAGTAGAGAAGAGGGTAGCAGTTCTTCACGGCTTCCAAGTTATCAGTGCAGCATCAAGAGGGCCCCACATGTCTAAATAAGCATTCTCCCTATGTCTCATATAAGCAATGTGCTTTTCTAGTTGTAGTGCCAATAGTGTTTCTCTATACCACTCTGTAACCGAGGGTATTTGACCATCTTTCCAGTGTCGTACTATTATCAATTTAACATTTGCTGCTACTAGAGCAGTGTGGGACCTTCGTTGTTTTGGGGTTCCTAAGGGAAATAGGTGTAGTAGGCAGGCTTCTGGGGTAAGCAACGACTGTAATCCAAGGAAAGGGTCCATCGCTTTCATCACCACTTGCCAGAGGGGCCGGATTTTTGAGCAGGTCCAGAACATATGGAACAATGTGCCCTCCTCCTCCTGGCATCTTGTGCAGAGAGGTGAAGGGATTAACCCACATTTGTACAGCTTTGATGGTGTGTAATATAAGTTGTGCATTATATTAAACTGGACCATTCGGAGTCTGTCCTGTTTAATAATTTTATACCAATCCTGCCAGATTCTCCTCCACACATCTAGGTCCTGTGTCAATTCTAGCTCTTGCACCCAATGATAGCATATACCGTTGGGTAAATATGGTCTAATGTTTGCAGTTTCTTATACACCCTGGATACAGAGGGTTCGATGCAGCCTGAATTAATGTCTGTACTTCAGGGCTTTCTACTATTTGGCCTGTTGTAGGTCCAGTGAAAGCAAGGATTGCTTGCCTAACTTGAATGTACTTAAACTTATACTGAATCCGCACAATGTAACGAGACTGAAAATGAGAAAATGGGATTAACTCCCTTGCTGAGAGAAGTCTATTAATCTAAGTTCTTAAGGGGCCAAAAGGAGGTTGGAATAGGTTTCTCCTATTTTAAAGTGAGGATTACTTGTGATCGGGTTGCTCAAGGACTGGTGCCAATTTAAGGAAAAATGGCATTGCATTTGGTGGATTGCTCTAAGTGACCATCCTATAGGAGTATTGTGAAGTTGTTTGGGATATGAGAGGGTACCGTAAACATGAAGACGGGTAAGGTATATTGGTATTTAGCTACCAGGTACTTTTCTATCTCCACCAGACTCCTGGCTTTTTGAAAAGTCACAGGCTGCAAAAAAAAAAAAAAGAATACCATAGGCAAAAATCCTGTCGATGGCCCTGCTTTACCCCCTTTATGACAGCTTGTACCAAATATTTGGCATAAGTCCATTAAAAGGTCCAATGATCGCCATGAAGTTAAACCAGGAAAAAGCTGGTCTAACTTGCAGAATGTGGCACATGGGATCAAGAATCCCGATTGCTGGCCAGGGAATGCCGCAAGGCCCATGCACCATATGTTGAGGATTCTGGGGCTTACAACATTCCTACACATTTGAAAATCGAGCCCAGTGTTTTCAATTTTATTTTCTTCCACTGTAGTGTAGGACATATTACATGCAACTACAGCTGTGTGGAATTTGTTCCCATGTGGACATTTCTCAAAGTTTTCATCTTCTTTCCTCATAAAAATCTGACAAATCTTGCATAATTCAAACTTCTTGTATTGATAAAATGCCTTGTTGTGGTATTTTTAAAATGCCCAAGGGAACTTCACGTTTTTCATAAAAACACCATTTCATATTAGAATGGAAAATAACTCGTACTGTGAAATTTCTTTGTTTTCCTTTGAAGTTTTCCCATGATTTATAGACCACAAACGCTCAAATTTCCCATGAAATCAGTAATTTCACATGAGTACCATAGTTTTGCAGGACATTTTTTACATCATCCACACTTTGCCTGAGACAGAGCAGTAAGGAATAACACATGACAGGGTGTATGTTTGTAAGGCAAAAATGTATGCCTTGGGTGGTAGTTAGGCGTGAGGCATAGCTGAGTGCTGCAATTATTTAAAACATGCATTATTTCCTTATGACCACACACTCTGGAGAGTGCTATCCCACCTATACAAATGGGCTTTTATTTTTTAGAAAAAATGTAGCTCAGATGGGGTGGGCCATTGCCAGACAATAATCAACTGTCATGTGACATGTTTCAATCAATGAGGTAACAGGATTTTCATGGCAGATTTTATAAATGTAAATTTTGCATGACTCTACCACATCACAGTGACACCGAAGTCATCAGCATCCTCACATTGACAGACACAATGCCGATTGTTGGCATTGTGCTCATCGGCTTCGTATTGTGTTTTCTTTGGGGGCTGTGCTCCTACAGCCCCCAGTATTTAATTAACCAATTCTTATTTGGAGTTGTTTCAGTGAAGGGGCTAAACACTGGGAGATGCAGTGCCGGTGTTCAGCGGGGACCATTACAGCGGCCTGTTTATTTCTGACGCTGTAATGGTCTTTGCTGCTGTGGTTTCATTGTTTAGTTGGTACACCATTTTTCACAACTACGTGCAATGATGGGGCCCAGAAGACCCTCACTAATAGCTCCCTCATGAGCTCTACTCTTTTCACCCCTGTCCAGGACCTTGTGACTTATCATACTTTCTTCTTCCACAAGCAAGACACTTCAGGGCAGCAGGGCATCTCTTACAAGGATTAGCGCAAAGCATTGAACATGTACTTGCTGGAGACCTGATGAGAGAGGGTGATATGATGGAGACCTTCAGGTTCCTGAAAGTAATAAACAAGGTGAAATGTGAGGAACAATTCAGCATGATTATCAATTCAAGGGCAATAAGGCATGAATGGAAACTGATGGGAGGGGGACTCGAGAGGGTTGTGAGAAAGTTTTATTTTACAGAAGGGGTGGTGGAGCTGTGGAACAGTCTGCTAGTTGAGGTAATGTGCACTAAAACCATAAGCAGTTTCAAGTGCGGCTCTGACAGCGTAAAGGGTATAGTAGTTACTCAGGGTGCTAGTGGTAGGGAAGAGAGCTGGGGAGCATAGTGAAGGCTAATACCCTGCATGTGCATTAGGTCTTGAGGCCTGATAGGGAACTATAGGCAGAATGGATAGGTCACGGGTCTTTTTCTGCCATCATTGTCTATATTTCTATGTTTCTTTATTTCTGTCTCAGATTGCTTTCAGTGTTATCCTTAGTTGACTCTCGTTGATCCTCAGATCCTTTTCAGACAGGGAGGATATCCTAAAACCAGTATTTTTTTGCAATATCAGGAAATGATAAGTTATGTTTAGGGCCCTGAGTAAATTAAGAAAATCTATACTATTTATTATAAGAAAGGTAAAACACTCCCTAAAATCATTTGATGTGTCTTTTCTAATGTGTTTAAATGCAATATTGGCAACTAGTGAAATCTTCTAATGTTACTGTGACTGATCCACAAAATATTTTTGTTGTGACTGTGAATTACAATGTGCACTAGATATGACATAATGCTTTCTGCTATGACAACCAATGTTTCACCTGCCCTCAATACTGTACCTCTAGACCTTTGAGATAACCTTTGACATCTGTCATTTCCAAATATATTTTCCCCATCTTGTCTACCTGCTCTGGTGCCTTACCCATTCTGGAATTTAATTTTAACCTCCATTTTATTCATCCACCCTGTTCCACCCTTGCCTGCTCAGATTTGATTGAGGGCTTCATCAGTATTAGTGGAAAAAGAGATTTTTGACTAGACAGTGTTATATATTATAGATTACATAGCAGTGTGGACTAATCAAGGGGCAGGAGTGGGATCCTTTCAGGATGACTTTGGGTGGATGAACTTTATATACATGGAGCATTCAATGATCCCTGAGTGCAACATGGAGGATACCTGCTCCCAAAATGCATTGGGGTAAGAGGAAAGGACCCAGACAGTAAGAGATCAGTTTGATGAGGAAGTCAAATGTTCTGAATGCATTTGATCAATGCTTTTGAGGAAGAAGACCAGTTGATGTTAAAATAGCCCAGTGCTAGAAGTTTACAAGATGATATAAGGGAAGAGACAGAGGAGGAAAGTTCAAGAATGACTTTGATCCCCATGTAGCAGTAGGTTTCAATGAGGAAACTATTGTGAGAGAAAGGGATGGAGACTTTGAACAACAGGAGCTCGTGGAAGTTGTGGATGGACGAGCATTGAAAATGAGGCAAAGGGAAACATACATGGCTATCCCTCGATCTCAGTTACCACAGTCTTGTCTATACACAGAGTTACTTGGAAGGGAAATGTCTGCATCATGCATCTTAGGCATGAACAGAGTGGCTGGTTTAATTTGAGGTGTCCGCATTCTGAGACTGTCTATTTTGGGAAGGAAATGTTGGTCCTTAAGGTAGATGACCTTCAGACCTTTGGAGAGGGAAGAGGAACTGAGGTGGGGAGCACTTACCAAAGCTCAACAGAATCAGACAACAACAGAAGTAAGGAGATGGTAAGTCTGAGGCTGATGCAAAAAGTTTCCAGTACACACTAACCTCATAAGAGGGACGAATGAAAACTGCAGTCAGTTGCAAATAAAACTTTTATTGAGCTTCCAAGAACCACGCCCCACCTGACATGTTTCGGATACACCCTTTATCAAAGGCTCAGGCTAAGTCTGAGGAGCTAGTCTGGTTCCACTGAGGGAGAGCTGGAAGAGGTAGTAGTAAGGAGATGAGAGGAAGATCCTCTCAAAGACATTTGACCTGGATCCAGGAGTCTAGGAGCAGGCTGCTGCCAATGGACGAGCTATGCAGTAAAGAGGGAGTAGTCTGATGTCTATGGGCCAGAGGTTTTAAGGAGCGGGGAGAGGAACAGAACAATAGGGAGGAAATGAAACATGGGGAGGGAATGGGCAGGGGAGGGAAGTGAGGACAAAACAGGGAGACTGGTGTGATGGGGAGGGAAGGGAACAGAATATTGAAACAGGAGAAACAACATAATGGGGATGATACTGAGTAAGTGACTAGATAGAGTCTGGGAGAGGGTGAATTGAGGGTAAGGTTAACAAGAGAGGTAAGGAGATGCATAAGGGAGGAGGCACATAGAGATCTACTAATGTATGTGGAAGAATATATTCTCCACTGAACTGTTTCTCTTGTACTGTAGGCTGGCACTGTAACATTCATTTAAGTCCTACTTGCAAAAATGTTACATTACATCTTGGTGGCACTTTCCCAGTGACATCAGTGTGTAAACTTAGAGCTTGCATATGTAAGCAAAAATGCATTACCACTGGCCAAAGGATTAAAGCAAGCATAATGTCATTTCCTCTGTTTGTTTCCTTTCTTGTTGCCAGTAATACATCATTCTAAAACTTTTTTCCTTATAAGTTGTAAAGCAGATATGCTCCTTAGGTAACATGCAATGATTTTCATTTAAAACAGAGATGGTGGAGGTTAAAGGAATTGACAAAGGGCTAGCAATGGTTCAGCTGGGCAGAGGCATAGTCATACTTTATACAAGCAGACCCCCCCCATGTGTATACACACATATATACACCCACACATGCACACACGCACACACACATGAACACTGTACATGGCAATTTTCACTGTAATGTGTACTTTAACAACGGTATTTACATGCCTGTGGTTATTAAGCAACCAAGCATCATCAGCCACTGTATGAATGGAGTAGCTAGAAAACATTCATCAGCATCCCACCCAGTCCTGGGCAATTACATCAGAATCTGTTATATTTAGAAGATGAATGCTGGACATGACCCCAGGACAATTTTCCTACAGTTTTTTGCCAAGGGATGCTTATATGCAGTACAGCCATTTTAGTTTATTATAAGCCCAAGTCCCCAGTATGAAACAGTTTTCCACTATCCAGGAAAGTCCAGGTACAGCTCAGCTCATATTTCCTTTGGAGGCAGTATAGCATGGTGGTTAAGGGTACTGAACCACAAACCTGAAAACCTGGGTTTGAATCCCACCAGCCCTCACTTGCATACTTTGTGACTCTGAGCAAGCCACTTAACATCCACGTGCTCCCAGGTTACACTCGGAAACAAGCTCCAGCTTAGTGTACCTTTCCTGGTTAAACAATTTCCCCTTTCCTTTAACAGTCTGTATTTAAGTACTGCCTACCTTTAAACGTTATTACAGAAGCATGAAAACAGGGTCTTAATGTCTCAAACTTCAGTACATCCTCCTGCTTTTGAAAGAGGTGGCAAGAAATCCAAGAACTGAATACAGAATGGAGGGTGTTGCACTAAAGAGAATGACAGTAAAAGGACCTGAGCTGATAATACTAGATAATGTAAAGACAAACATACTGTGCAGATGAGCAGTGGTATGGTGAATAGGATGCTGGGATGTACAGGAAGAGGATTGGCAGCCAGAGGAGCAAAGTGACTCTGCCACTGCACGGGTCCCTGGTTCATCCTCACCTAGAGTACTGTGTCTAATTCTGTAACCTGCACTGGAAGAAAAGATAGGAACAGAGTGGAAGAAGTGTAAGGGAAGGTAACCAGAATTACCCAGGGCTAGCAGGATAAGACTTACATGGAGAGGTTATTAAATCTCAACATTTACACTGGAGACCAGAAGAGAGAGGAGGACATGACAGAAGTATAGAAATAACTCTACGGGATTAACAATGTAGACAATGGAGAAAATGTCTGCAGTGAGTGGGAACTCCTGCAGCTGGTGGCACTCAATGAAGCAGGCAGGAGGGAGGTTTAAGAGGAATGTAAGAAAACATTTCTTCACAGAGAGGGTGATGGATGTATTGACTTTGCTACCAAGGGAGGTAGTCTGTGCAGAATTGTTGGAGGGATTTGAGTATGGGTGGGATAGGCATATGGGCTGATGAAGACAGTGACCAAAGGGGGAGGGAGGAATGGGGAGTGATGGGCCATGAGGGTCCTCACAAAATCAACATTCTGTAGGTAGTTGTGGGCAGATTTAATGGTTCACAGGGCCTTTTCGCCGAAAGTATGTATGTTTCATGATTTGCCCTCAATTAATGTCATAAGTCTATGATGGATTTAAACTCTTTAAACACAGAACCTTGCCTGAGTTAAGAGGGCAGACACTGATCCACACTGATAAACACCACCCCATTCTGGAGATGAGAGATGATGAAGAAGACTTTGTAGGAAGCAACAGAGTAAAGGGCAGACTGCCACAGTGGATTTGTGCCATAAAAAACCAAAAACAAATCTGAAAATAGTCTGTATTGCTAAAAAAGGATTGAATGAATACCTGTGTAGCAGACAGTGTGGTGGGATTTTATGGTCTACACACACATACACACACATTGACATCTGCTTGAGGTTCACTCATGTGCTGTGACCACATTTATACTATTTTGAAAATGTTAAAGGTTACTAGCTGAGGCAGAGACTCTGGCTTGCAGGTGCTCATGGTTCCAGATGTATTTTGCATGAGTCAATAGTTTTACATAGATACATAGATACATAGACAGTGTCAACAGATAAGGGCCTATGGCCCACCCAGTCTGCCCATTTGAGCTTGTAAGTTCAGTTTGTTTTCCTAGAAGTCTGTTTCCCCTTACCCCTGACCTCTAGAATTCCTTTATGTCTATCCCATGCATTCTTAAATCCTGTGATTGTTTCAGCCCCCACCACTTCCTCTGGCAGGGTGTTCCACTTGTCCACCACCCGTTCTGTGAAGAAATGCTTCTCATGTTTCCTCTGAATCGTCCTCCCTCCAACTTCATCCCATGCCCTCTAGTCCTGGAACATCTTTTTCACTTAAAAATAGTGTTTTCCTGCACTCTGTTTCTCCCTGTAAGATACTTGTATGTCTCTACCATATCCCCTCTCTCCCTCCTCTCCTCCAGGGAGTACATGTTCAGTTCCTTCAACCCGTCTTCATAGGACTTGTGATGCAATCCATGCACCATCTTTGTTGCCCTCCTCTGAACCTTCTCTACCCTGTCTATGTCCTCCACGTAGGTATGGTCTCCAGAACTGTACACTGTACTCCAGGTGGAGCCTCACTAGTGTTTTGTATAGTGGAATTATGACCTCCTTTTCCTGCTGGTGATGCCCCTGCCTATACATCCCAGCATCCTATTTGCTTTACCTGATGCCTTGTCACACTGTTTCCCTACCTTGAGGTCATCAGAGATGACAACCCCAAGATCCCTTTCCTGCTTGGTGCATGCTATATCCTCACCCCCCAACTGATATATTGTGCCATGGTTTTTGTGCCCCATATGCATAATCTTGCACTTCTTTGCATTAAATTTCAACTGCCAAACCCTTGACCATTCTTCAAGTTTCTGCAGGTCCCTTCTCATTCTGTCTACACCCTCTGGTGTGTCTACTCTGTTACAGAGCTTTGTGTCATCAGCGAACAGTGAAATACTGCCTTCTAGATCCTGAGCAATGTCACTGATGAAGATGTTGAATAGAACCAGTCCCAGCACTGATCCCTGTGGTACCCCACTGGTCACTCTTCCCTCTGTGGAGTGACAGCCATTTACCACCACCTTCTGTGTCCTGCCACCCAGCCAGTTACCTACCCACCACACTACTGTCCTGCCCACACCCATATTCCCAGTTTGTGTAATAGTCTTCTATGTGGCACAGTGTCAAAGGCCTTGCTGGAAGTCCAGATAGGCCATGTCCACTGCCCTCCCTGATCCACTCCCTAGTCACCCAGTCAAAAATTCAATGAGATTGGTCTGACATGACCTCCCCTGGTGAAACCGTATGCCTTGGGTCCTGTAGTCCATTGACAACCAGATGTTCCACCAATCTCTCCTTCAGAAGTGCTTCCATGATCTTTCCACTACCGAGGTGAGGCTGACTGGTCTGTAGTTCCCTGCTTCCTTTGTTCCCACTTTTGTATAAGGGGACTACATCTGCTGTCCTCCAGTCTTTGGGTACCTTCCCTGTTTCCAGTGATTGGCTAAACAGGATAGCCAGAGGTTCAGCCACCACCTCTCTTAGTTCTTTAAGGACCCTGGGGTGCACCCCATCTGGCTCCATTGCTTTGTCAACTCTTATTACTTCCAGTTCCTTCAGGACCCTTTCTCATGTAAAGGGACTTGTGTCCATTTCTGCACCATTCTCACCCCTTGTACTCCCTTCAGACCCATTACCCCCCTCTTCCTCAGTAAAGACTGAGCAGAAATACCTGTTCAATATGTCAGCTTTACTGTTGTCATCCTCCATGCGACTCCCATCCTCCCCCTTCAGTCTCACTATCCCTCCCTTTGTCTTTCTTTTTTCACTTATGTACCTGTAAAAGGTTTTGTCCCCTTTAACCACTGATTTTGCAATGTGTTCTTCTGTCTGAGCTTTGGCTTCCCTTACTGACTTCCCTGCCTCCCTTTGTTTCTCCTGGTACTTCTCCCTATCCCTTCTGCCTGTGTCTTTTGTATTGCCTGAATGCTATCTTTTGGCTTTCACTTCTTTTGCTACCTCTTTGGAAAACCATAATGGTCTCCTCTTCCTTTTCCTCTTGCTAACCTGCTTAATGCATAATTCTGTTGTTCTTATAATCCCCATTTTAAATACCACCCACTGTTCCTCAGCCCCGGATTCCTGTCCCATTCCCCTTAATGCCTCTTTCAAGTATTTCCCCATTTTCCCAAAGTCTGCCCCCCTAAAATCCAGGATACGTGTTTTTGTGTGGTTTGGTTCTGCTCTTTCTGTGATTTCAAACCACAATGACTGGTGGTCACTGTTACCCAGGTGCTCCCCCACTGTTACCCCCATCACACTGTCCCTGTTTGTGAGCAGAAGGTCCAGTATTGCCTTCTGCCGAGTTGGTTCCATGACCAGTTGCTTGAGGAAGGCACCCTGAAGGGAGTCCAGGATAAATCTGTTCCTAGTTGATGCTGCTGCTGGGATGCTCCAGTCCACGCCTGAATATTGAAGTCTCCAACCAGTACTACTCATCCTTTGTCTGCCATCCTTTGGATGGCTAGCATCAGCCCCTATCTGTTTCTTCCTCCTGGGCTGGTGGTCTATAGACCACACCGAGCGGATGGCTGGCCCCATTTTCCTTTCTAGCTTAACCCACAGTATCTCTCCCCATTTTGTTCCTCCTGGATCTCTGTGGCCCTTATGTCATTTTTCACATACAGTGCCACCTCCTCCCTTCTGCCAGCTCTGTCTCTTCTGAATATGTTGTAGCCAGGTATGGCCATCTCCCAGTCATGGTTATCATTACACCAGGTTTCAGTGATGGCCACAATGTCCAGGTCTGACTGTACCATGACAGCCTCCAGATCTTCCATCTTGTTGCTAAGGCTCCTGGCATTTGCACACATGGCTTTCCATGATTTGACCTCCCTAGTCTGCTCCACTGTTCTACTCCAGCCCCTTCCTTGGTTGTCATTTATCCCTGGTTCTCCTTGCTGTCTGCCCTTCTGCTGAGTTTGCCCCTTTCTGCTTATCCACCTTTTGGACACTAATCTCCATCTTTGCACACCGCTTTGCAGAGATAGCCACCTCTGGTTCACTGGTTCCACTGCTAGCTGTGGGGTGAGCAAGTAGGTACCCTTCTTGCTGGCCTGCCACACTTTGCTAGTTTAAATGCTTGTCAATGTAGCATTTAAACTTATCATTGAGTACTTGATTTCCTCCAGGATGGATGCAGGTCAGGGCTTGAACAAACCTCCATCCTCCAGGTGGGTCCCCAGTCACCAATGAGTCCAAACCCTTCTCACAGCACCAGTTCTTCAACCATGAGTTAAAGTTCCTGGTGCATGCACTCCTATGCTCTCCTTGCCTCTCACAGGTAGTACTTTGAGAAAGTGACAGGAGTAGCTACTTGCTTGAGACCCCTTCCCAGTTTTCTAAACTCTTCCTGAACTTTCTTTGGCTCCCCATTTGCCAAGTCATTAGTACCTAGGTGGATAATGACATCCAGCTCACCCTCCCGTCTTGCCTTCCCAGTGATACCCAGTATCTTCCTTCCATCCCTCCATGCCGTGGCACCTGGTAGGCACCTCACCTCCCTGTCCTCTCCCTCCTGTGTTCCTAGCTGGATCCCTCTTACGATGGAGTCCCCCACCAGGATTCGCTTCCTCCTCCTCTGGGGTCCACTGCTTTCCCCACTGAGGTCACCTCCTTGGCTAACCTCCACATCCTTTCCTTCCACTTCTCTGGGTACTTATTTGGTTGTCCTCATTTGCCAGTGTGGCATATGAGTTCTTGAGAGGAATAGGATCTGGGATGTGCCTCTGTCTGACTGCTCTAACCTCCTGAGCCCACTGTCATCCAAGTGCTCCTCGCTCGCATCCTTTGAGGCAGCTGCATTGGACTGGGTGGTCCCTGGATAGTGATGGTACTCCTGACCCAGTTTACTTCCGCCTGAGTCTGGTTACCTCATCCCGCAGTCCAGAGAGATGCATGCAGATAGGGCAGCACCTCAGTGTCCAGAAGGTCTGCCTGAATATGGCTGCACCACAGCCACTGCATTGCACCACTCCCCACATTATACTGCAATTCCACTACTTGTCTGCTACTGAAACTCTCTTAGTTCTCTTTTTATTAATTTACAGTACTAAAAATCCTGTAACTGATCCTCAGATATTTTTTTTAAGGAAAAAGAAACCAATAAATAAATAAATGAGTCGAAACACTTGTCGTGCTGAGGGTGGGCTTCTTCCTCTTAGGCTCCTCCTACTTCACACCTCTTACTATACCCTGTGTTTAGCTCCTGTCAATCAGATTTATCAGGGCATATAATTAAGAGTTGGGGAAGGAGGGGGGGCGAAAATTTGCAGCAATTAAAGACAGCACAGAATTACACCACCACTATGTTTTAAATTTTCAACAGCCCAAAAACAATTATAAGTAAAGACAACAAAGAAAGAAAGTATAGTGTCACTACACGCCCACAATCTAAGTTTAAAAGAAAAATACCAATTACCAGTTACTCTAAAGCACTGAATTGAATATGTTTCCTTCCTTCTCCTTCTGGCTTCTTCTGAGAAAATCAACCTCTGTTTGCTACTTTAACTCTGACTAAGCCCCACCTCCAGTTATCACGTAGCTGAGGTCAGAGGCCAGACAATTAACACCCTACACCCAGCTACAGGACAGTCAGACAAGCCAAGATAAAATCTGCAGCAATTAAAGACAGCACAGAATTACACCACCACTATGTTTTAAATTTTCAACAGCCCAAAAACAATTATAAGTAAAGACAACAAAGAAAGAAAGTATAGTGTCACTACAAGCCCACAATCTAAGTTTAAAAGAAAAATACCAATTACCAGTTACTCTAAAGCACTGAATTGAATATGTTTCCTTCCTTCTCCTTCTGGCTTCTTCTTCAATGTGAATGCGTGACCTATAACAGTGGGGCTCAACAGGATCAAGTATTGTACTGTGACACACAGTATGGTGATGTACAGAATTCCAAACAAAGGTTCCGTATCTGAAATACAGTTCTCTGGTATATAGTAACAAACTGAGACTGATAACTTATCAGGCATATAGTAACCATATACAGCATGGCAACAAAATGTATTTTGAACATACCAAAATTGGGCCTTTTTTTGCATATTTAAAAATATATGAAACATTAGGAAATGAATGACATACATTATACACTTCATGACACATATAAAAAACAATATGCCGATAACACACACTCAGTATTAAATGCACATTCCTAATTCATAGTGTATCTCATCCAGTCTAAGTAATATACACTACAAGATGGATTTCCCCTGTTTTCATAGCTCATACATTTAAATATACCAGAAAGGACAGGCCTAGTGGTGCTGAGGGTTGAGGCGCTGGATGCCACACCTCACGCCATGCCAGCTAAACTGGGTTCAGGAACGAGCCTGGGTCATTGGGGGTTGGCAGGACCAGGATTGAGCATCACAGACTGCTCTCTTAGTCCTGGGGTGGGTTAGGGACATCCACCATGCTGTAGCAACCTCTGGGGATGCCCGGAAGTACTACTAGTGGCAGTGCAAACATGGGGGGAGGATGTGGCGGACGTCGGCATGCTGTGCCTAGATGTCACTGCACATCCACATTCCAGGGGCTAACTGAGAAGGAAAATCGGCTGGGCACGACCATGCAGCCTGATGGCTACACTCTGTGCTGCCCAGAGGACTTGCGAGGAGTCCTATCAGGGAGCGTCCCAGGGCTGTCCTGGCTGAGAGAGGCATGCGGGGAACCTCCAGCTGGATGGCAAGAAGGCCATCCCGGACTGTGCAGTTAGAGCCACTCAGATCTCTGGGTGGGCAGAGCTGGTGGCTGGATGCCCCACACTGGGAGCACCACAGCAGGGCGGAATAAATACAGTGGTGATAAAAAAAATATATATACCAGAAAGGGATCAGTAAGATGTATTTAAAATAAATGTTATGCCACATATGGGAAATGTACTGGAGTTATTTTCTATATGGGTCATCAGCCATTTCATATCTTATCATGGTAACATCACTGTGAGTAAATGAACACATGTTAAACACTGACAAAGTACTGTATAAAGCCATATGTGTAATTAGGAATGGGAAAATATCTGTCAATTCCCCTTTCAGTTGAAAATCTGATTCTTGGGGGGAGAAAGTTTGGTTTGGACTGGCTAACAAAAAAAAAATGTTTGCACTTAGACCAATATTCAAATGTTATCCTGCCTCTCATAGTTTATATTTGTGGTGAGACAACTGTGCCATATTAAAACTGCTTGCACTAGTTAGGACAAAAAATTCCCCATCACTTGTGTGAGTCCGCAAATGAGGCCCATACAGTTATGTGCACAACAGGCTTATTTCAACACACACCCCAACTTGTTAGTCTCCTAGTTTCATCAAGGAATGTATGCTGCTTCTCCCTCTTGCCTTGTGGGTGATTTGCTACTGTCAGATGACAGTCTGATATAACTACAGAGTGTATGCTGTGGGTTAGGAAGGGGTCTGGCTGTGTTAGCCTGGAATTACATTACAGTTTGGCCCCAAATAATGGATCAGGGTTCAGGGGGCCTACTTGTGATAAATTGCTCATTGGGACCAGAAGGTGAATGACCTAGGGAGGGGCCATGAATTATAAGGTGGTGCCAGGCTGAGTGGTGTTGGTGCAGTGTTCCTCACTCCTATGAGGGTGATCTAGGTTTGCCCCATGAGCTATACCTTGTCCTGGGCTGGTGGAGTCCCAAAGCACTGGAGTCATAACAGTTTTAACTCCATCACACAGTCATGGGGCCTCCTGTGGGGAATTGAGGTGGCTTTGGAGCCCATGGGTAACCACGTGGCATCTGGATTCCCTAGCTCAGGTATGGCACAGGATGATAAGTCAGCATCATGTGGTTGAGCCTGGGAAATGTGGATGCTTGAGGCTCACTGTGGGGGTGGGTATGAACTGTGCAGCTCTGAGTTAGTGACAGTGAGTGAACACCCTTTGAAGCTGGTGGGCAGATATGGCTGGAGGACCAAAAGTATAAGGATTAGAGGCAGTCTGACGTGATGTTGTCAGTGGGGAGTTATAACAAAAAGTTAAAAAAAAGATGTAATCAACACCTGGCACAAAGCCAGAGACCAGCATCCCTTTTTTTTTGTAAAGAATCTCAACAAGAGATGATGTGAGGCAGATTAATGGTGAAAATGACTGGTGGTGGTGGTGGAAGTGGTGGCCAGAAGGCTAGCCCTAGCCACCTGGGGAGGACAGAGTGTTTTTTTTTTTGCATCCAGTGATAGCTTAAACTTCTATTGTTATATATAGAAGTTCAAAGATTTAGTAAGATCAAGGTATTGTGCATAAGTCAGCTGTGATAAGGCGTGAGTAGCAATATGGTCTGCTGAATGTAGTACCAGTTGAGAATTTCCTACATGACTTAACCCCCTCTCACCAAAGATTTGCATTCCCATGATGCTTCATACTGATTTTAGGAGTGAGATTGCATTCATGTGGCTTGGAAAGATTTACAAATTCCAACAATGTGGCATTTATTAGTCTTCTCATATGATTTATTTATATAACATATTGCTCTTCTTTCTATCTCTGGTATGGTACAAGGTATGCTGCAATAAGAAGGAACTTCCTTTGCAGCCAGGACTGTAACACTGACTGTAATAGTTACCTCATGCTATGGTCTATAGTGGACTGGTTTCTTTTTCGAAGAATTGACAGCATTATGTGCACTACTGCCTTTTTCTAGTTTTTGTCTGGCATTGCTAAAATGAGTTAATTGCAGTATATGACTCTATGAGGGCTATTGCTAAGCAAAGAAGTTAATGCTATCTGGGCAAAGGTACAGCTTTGGGCTTTTTTTGGAAAATAAGAAGGCAAAAATGAAAAAAAAAATAAAGATTATCTCTGCAAAAGGTACAACAGTGAATCAAATATTTCCTAGACGGCTTACCACTCCCTCGGACCTCCATACCCATAATGCTCTGAACTAGAATGAATCTGTATGGCTACAAAGATTTATCAGAAAACAAATATCTGGAAATTTATGTCTTCTCATATCATTTACAAAGTGCTGCAATAAAAAGGAAATTTTTATGGCCAGTGCAATATATCTCAGACTGTAGTAGGTGCCTCATGGAGTGGTCTGTCATAAACTGGGTGTTTTGCTGTAGCAATGAATGCACTCAGTGTGCATTGGCTTGGTTCCTTTGGTGGTGGATAGTGATTAAAAAAGTTATAAAATGGGTAGGAAATAATCCTGTTTTCTGATTGGTGAAGAAAATTCTCAAGCCTTGTAGTTTAGGAATACAGTAATAACTACACTGCTAAATGTATTGTAATATGTATTTTTTAAAGCAGACCCATTTCGTAAGTGCAATAACACACTTCAGGGTGTGAATTACTGTTCCTGAATTGTACTTCCAGGTGGTTGAAGGCATTCGGCACAAGTGCTTTGTGCCTTACAATACACCGGAGTGTGCAGTTCAGGAATACTAACTCACATCTCGTTGTGTCTTGCTCCTTACTATACACAGTATTTGGATTTTTGTTGGGTCTTTTTTGAGCAAAGAAATTGGTGCTTTCCTGTGGTTCTACAATCCAGGAGATGGTGTGACAAAATAAAGATTGAAAAATAGGAATTGAAAGTAATAAGCATGTGTTTGGTACCTTTCTACACAAATAGCATTTTGATTAAATACTGGTAGTGCATGGACAGTAAAACTGTATAATTTTCATTTATATGTAGTGTTTCATACACTATATCACAAAGTGATTTGTAAGAAATTAATTTAGACAGGATGGTCGTGGATTCCAGCCTATGCTTGAACAGCTTGCCACCACTTTTTACCACATGTACTTAGAAGAAAAACCTTTAGTCTATCTAGTAGTCAGTCAATCAATCAATCACTTTATTTGACCAGGCATAAACACCATTGAGCAAGCTCATTTTCAAGGTGGTCCTGGGCATTAATACAATACAGTACACTTCATAAGATTACAATAACGGTGCAAAAAAAAACACTGTGAAGGTGCCAGTCAATATGGGCCTATACATACATAATTAACATGCAAAGGTACATAATGATGAGCTTTACTGAAATGAGAAGAGACAACAATCCCATATAGTCTCCACTAAGTAAGAGCTCATACCTAAATGATAAAAAATAAGGAGGTATTACGGAATAAGGTAGAAATTGGGGTGAAAGAGTAGGCAGCCAAAAGGGAGGCCAGAATAGATAAGGTAGTGAATAGGCAGGGCCATCTCGGATTAAGGGAACTAGGCTTGTAGGTCCTAGGTTTCTGTTGTTAGGAATGTGGGGTGGACGAGATACTTAGGCGTGGGATTTGAGAGTGGCACCCAGGGCTTAGGATAGTCACAGGATAGGCTGAAAGCAATACCTCGTTAGGTGGCAAGCAATAGGTTGAGTGTCATTACTATCATGTGTGCTTTTTATGTAGTGAGTCAAGAATATTGTTACTTTTACTGTGCAAGAGTCAGCTGTGCTGAGATCTGCAAAGTGCCATGGTCAGCAGAATGTTGTACCAAAAAAAAAAAAAACAATGCACAGACTATTTGTGTAAGAAGGTTATATCAAATAGAAAATTAAATCAGACTTTTCAAGAGTCTGCTGAGTGTTGTAGAAATGACAGTTGAATGTTTTAAAATATTTTGTATATTTCACTGGTTACTTTGTTCACCCCACCCCCTTGCCCCTTTAAATTCTGGCCTATAAAAGGATGGTGAAAGGGGCACACTGACACTCTTGACAAAGCACCTGATAGGCAAAACATTGATTGTACTTGAAGTGATGAACCTTTTTATGTTTGCTTGCAAAACATGCAAACATAATATTTGTATCAGTCTGCTATGAAAGGGCATTTTGCTGTGTGTCCATCCTCTACCTATCACAGCTTCAGAACACCAAATCTGTTCCCTAATTCTGCCCACTTTCTGCCTTTCTCCTCCTTTTCTCTTTTTCTATCCTTGTCCAGTCACAAGGCTGTAAAATGCAAGCTGCAAAGTTTTCTTATATAAATTCTTATTCTAGTGCATATAACTTTCTAGTTACCCATAAAAAATGAAAATACGCCAGTAGGGAAACACTTTTCTAGACCAGATCACTCCACCAGTGATTTTACTGTCAGAGTGTTACAAGGGAACTTCAAAAACAGCCAGGATCTGCAAACATTTTAAATAAAAATGATACAATATTTTGACACTGAAGAAAAAGGACTTAATAAATATGTTGGTTTTTTAATACACTATCAGTAATTATGCTTAAAGCAGTGCTTCTGAATTTCTTTTTAAACCCTCACTTCAGCACCCTCTGGCTGTTTTAACAGGTACTTTCTTAAGACAATGGTATGTATTTTCTTTATGCCTTGCCTTTTTTAGAAATGGTAATTAATGGTCCAGAGTCAGAGTAAAATTAGGCAGCCTTTTGATCTTACAAGTTGATCTCTCCAACAGACACACTCCAGTAACAAGCGTTTGTCAATGCCGAATGTTTGCTTGCTGGCATTGGCAAGTGGAGTGTAGAAGTTACAGAGCTGCGTAATAGGAATGGCAGTGAAGTATTGAACTGAAGCCAACCCCACCACCAACCTGCAGAGAGTGACAGGCATTGGGGTGTGCCTTTGGGTCATCAGGCATAACGGCCACGCCATTTTGGTACACCCCACCCTGCAGACACTGGCAAATGTCACGGTGTTTCTTGGGGGTCTTTGGTCCTTATGTGCACCCCATTCCATTAGGAAATACAGTGAGATGGGTGTGATATAGGAGAATGGGGTGAACTTTGGGGCCGAAGAGTCCAAGGCATACCTCGATGCCTCTCACTGGCTGCAGGGTGTGGAATGGTATGAGCATTACAGGCAAAAATCCCAAGTCACTCCCCTGATGCCTGTCATTCTCTACAGGGTTGGGCATTATGGTTGGAAACCCTAATACCTCAGGCATTCATTGGTATTTTCACCCAAATGTTCAACATGGTTTTTTTGTGACCCCACCATGAAACAGGGGAATATCAGTTTCTACATAAAGCTGCTTATGCACAGTGACTACGGCATTTAGCACCACAGGTGCAAAACATTCCGAACAGGATGTAAAAATGACAGCTGTACTGTTCATGGGAGGTGTAAAATGGCAATGTTGCAAATCTGCAGTAAAAATATTTAAAAATGGTGAAGTCACGAAGCACATAGAAACTGTGCAATGCACACGTAATATAATTAGGTTGGGGATTTTTACAGCAGATTTTCAACTCAGGCATTTTGTGCCTCCGATCATGAACAGTGTCACTGTGATTTTCTTTATCTGTCCCGAACAATGATTTCCCACAGCGACTATGCATCTCTGCGCTGAAAGTGTGAAAACACACTTTGGCCATGTTGCGAAAAATGACAGCTGTACTGTAAATAAGGCAGTGTGGAAAAATGCCACTGGTGAAAATCTGGACTTAAAATATTACAAAGTCATGAACTTACGCGGGTGCATGGAGACTGCACAATGCTCACTCGTAACACAGTCATTTTATGGACTTTTGTCACCAAATTTTTGACATAGCCATTTTAAGACCTCTGCTCATGAACAGTGTAACTGTGATTTTCTTAATCTGTCCCAAACATTGCTTTCACACATCAACACACCAACAACACCATTGTGTGCTACATGTGCGAAAACACATTTTGGGTGGCATATGAAAAATGGTAGCTGTACTGTTCATAAGGAAGTGTAATAAAATGGCAATGTTGACAATCTGGAGTGAAAATATAACATTTGCAAACTTATGAGCATGCATAGTAACTGTGCAACGCACGCTCGAAAAACAGTCATTTTTAGGAAAGTTTTCACCAAATTTTCAACATAGCCATTTTAAGACCTCTGCTCATGAACAGTGTCACTGTGATTTTCTTAATGTGTCCCATACATTGATTTCGCACATCGACCGCCATTGTGCGCTACATGGGCGTAAACACATTTTGGGCAAGATATGAAAAATGACAGCTGAACTGCTCATAAGGGGGTGTGGTAAAATGGCAATGTTGAAAATCTGGAGTGTAAATATTGAAAATTCGTGAACTTATGAGCGTGCGTAGGAACTGCACAACGAAGGCTCGTGAAACAGTCATTTTTAGGAATTTTGTCACCAAATTTTCAACATAGCCATTTTAAGACCTCTGCTCATGAACAGTCTCACACTGGTTTTCTTAATTTGTCCCGTACATTGGTTTCGTACACCAACTGCGCCATTGTGCGCTACATGGGCAGAAACACATTTTGGGTGAGATGTGAAAAATGACAGCTGTACTGCTCATAAGAAGGTGTGGTAAAATGGCAATGTTGAAAATCTGGAGTGAAAATATTAAAAATTCGCGAACTTACGAGCGTGTGTAGGAACTGTGCAACGCACGCTCGTAAAACAGTCGTCTTTTGAAATTTTCCACCAAATTTTCAAAATAGGCTTCTTGAGATCCCACCTTATGAACACTGGCAGTGTCATTTCATTAATCGGTCCCAAAAGGTGATTTCACGTAGTGAATGCTAAATCACCCTTCGGGCCTGAGTAACGCCATGACAGTGACATCATTCATGAGAAGGGGTCCCAAAAACCCCAGGTTGAAAATTTGGTGCAAAAATTCCAAAAAATGCCTGAGATATGCAACAAAGTTGAAAACCCCCTACCTAGCCCATTATACAGCTTACCGGCATTTCCTCAGTTCGCTGTCATAGAAACATAGAAGTTGATGGCAGATAAGGACCGCAAGGTCCATCCAGTCTGCCCATTTCTTTTTCTACCTTATAAATGTGCCATCGGTCTTTGCTCTGTCAGTGGCCTATCTGTTCATAGTCATTTGTAGTGCTCCCTTATGCCTATTCCATGCCTGTTTGAAGCCTTGCACTGTATTCACAGCCACCACTTCTTGTGGTAAGCCATTCCATGCATCCACCACCTTTTCTGTGAAAAAGAATTTCCTCACATTACCCCGTAATCTTCCCCCCTCTAATCTCATGCTGTGTCTTCTTGTCCTGCTATTTTTCTTATATTTAAACATGTTAGACTCTTTCACCTTGTTAATGCCCTTAAGGTGTTTGAATGCCTCGATCATATCACCTCTCTCCCTCCTTTGCTCAAGGGTATACATATTGAGCTCTGTTAATCTGTCCTCACATGTCTTCTGATGCAGTCCCTGCACCATTTTGGTTGCCCTTCTCTGGACTGCCTCAATTTGGTTAATGTCCTTGTGAAGGTGTGGCCTCCAATACTGCATGCAGTACTCCAGGTGGGGCCTAACCAGTGTCTTGTAAAGAGGGATTATTACCTCCGTCTTACGACTTGTGATACCCCTACTAATACACCCTAACACCCCCTAGCCTTACTCTACTGCTTTAGAGGTCTGCTTTGATGATTTCAGGTCATCAGTGATGATGATGCCCAAGTCTCTTTCTTCCTTTGTGACGCTAGCAACTCCTCCCAGCCTATAGGTGGCTTCAGGGTTTCTCTTCCCTATGTCATGATTTTGCACTTCTTTGCATTAAATCCCAGTTGCCACTTTTCTGACCATTTTGCTAGTTTATCCAGATCTCTTCTCATTCTGCCCCACATCTGGATCATCTACTCTGTTGCAGATCTTGGTATCATCTGCAAACAGACAAGCCTTACCCTCTAGTCCATCTGCAAGGTCACTAATGAAGATGTTGAAGAGGACTGGCCCCTGGACTGATCCCTGAGGTACCCCACTTGTGACTTGCATCTCTTCTGACTGCATACCATTTACCACCACTCTCTGTTTTTTGCCGTCAACTTGTTTGCCACCCAGTTGACCAACTTCTGACCCACCCCGAGCCTACCCAGCTTATTTATCAATCTTCTATGTGGAACAGTGTCAAAAGCTTTGCTGAAGTCAAGGTAGGCAACATCAACTGCTCCCCCTTGGTCTACCACTCTGGTTACCCAGTCAAAGAAATCTATGAGATTAGTTTGACAGGATCTTCCTTTTGTAAACCCATGCTGTCTTGGATCCTGTGCCCCTATGGATTCCAGGTGTTGCACTATCCTTTTCTAAGGAGTGCTCCATAATCTTGCCCACTACAGAGGTAAGACTGACTGGTCTATAGTTCCCTGCCTCCTCCCTGCTACCACTCTTGTGGAGGGATCACATGAGCCCTTCTCCAGTCTTCTGGGACCTCTCCTGTACTCAGAGACTCACTAAACAGTTCTGCTAATGGCTCTGCTAGTTCCACCTTTAGCTCCTTGGTACCCTGGGATGTAAGCCATCAGGTCCCATTGCCTTATCCACCCTGAGCTTAGCAAGCTCTTGTAGGACCCTTACTTTTGTGAAGGGAGTAGTGCTCACCTCCCTCCCCTGTGTCCATGATGCTGAGCTATGGGCCCTGCCCACCTTCTCTTCAGTAAATACTGAGCAAAGTATCTATTTAGGATAGGTGCCTTTACAGGCCTCCTCCTCACATGCTCCCTTTTCTCCATTGCTTAGCAACCCCCTCTGGACTTTCTCCTTTCACTAATGTATCTATAGAAAGTCTTGTCACCTTCTTTACTGTTCGTGCTAGTGTTTCTCAGTTTGGGACTTTGCCTGCCTTACTGCCTTCCCTGCTTCCCTTAGGGCAGTTTGATATGCCTCCCTATCTTCATCCCGCTGTGTTCCTTACATTTCCTGAAGGCCAGCCTTTTGCTCGGACCTTTTCTGCTACTGTATTTGAGAACCAAAGTGGTTTCCTTCTTCTTTGCACTTCCTTTTCTGTCTAGCACAATGGGATGTTGCTTCAAGTATTGCATCCTTAATACTTGCCCACTTTGCCTGTACCCCCTCACCTGTGTTTCTTTTTGCCAGGGCTAGCTTAACTTTGTTGGCCATCTTACCAAAGTCAGCTCCTCTGAAGTCCCATATTTTTGCCTTGGAATGGGATGATTTAGATGTAGTAGCCAAATTGAACCATACCATGTGATGGTCACTGGCCCCCAGGTGACCTTCTACCTGGAGATCTGTGATCCCTTCCTTGTTGGTCAGTACTAGATCTAGGATAGCCCTGTCTCTTGTGGGTTGCTGTACCAGTTGTTTGAGGCCCTCCCCCTGCAGGGAATCCACTATGTGTCTAGTTCTGGCAGATGTTCCTGCTGGTATTGACCAATCTGTATCCGGCATGTTGAAGTCTCCCATTATCAGAACCTCCCCTTTAGCCTTCATGCTTGGTACATCTTCTAACAGTAATGTGTCTATGTCCTCCCCCTGGTCTGGGGGCCTGTAGACAACCCCAGTTCTTATGGCTGTCCCATTTCCTGTTTCCAGGGTGACCCACAGTTCTTCTGGCTCCTTATGTGTATTCTGAATTTCTGTAGCTTTGATATTTTCATTGACATACAGGGTCACTCCTCCCCTTTTGCACCTCGGTCTCTTCTGAACAATACATAGCCAGGTACTGAAGTCTCCTAAGTGTGGTTACTGGTAAACCACGTCTCACTAATTGCTACTATGTCCAGTTTAGCCTCTGACATCATTGCCTGCAGGTCTGGGATCTTATTTCCTGGCTGTGAGCATTTGTGTACATGATTTTCCATTGGCCAGATTTTGGTGTGTTAGTTGTTGGGTGAGGTTTGGCATTACCCCTGTGCGCTTGTATGGGAGACAAACCTTTTTCTTACCTGGTGATGCAAATGAACTGCAAAACATGCTGAATCCCTGTTTGACTGACTCAGCTGAGGGAGGAGGTGTTCTTCCCATTCGACGATGGGGTGCTGCACCTCTCCCCATTTGCTAGTTTAAATATTCTGCAAAGACGTCAAACTTCTGCTCCAATGCACTGACTCCCTCCTTAGTCAGATGCAGTCCATCACATTTAAAGAACTTCCTCTCCCAGAACTGTTGCCAGTTCCCTACAAATCTGTGTCCTTTTTCCTTGCACCAGCCCTTGAGCCACATGTTTAACTCCCCTATCTCCCCTTCTCTGACCTTCCGTCCATCTGCTCCCCTCTCCCAGACTGGCAGGATCTCAGAGAAGGAGATGCTGGACGAAATAGATGATAGTTTGTCACCCAGCCTGGTCAGGTGTTCCTTGGTCTCCACAACTGACTGGCTGGTGAGATCATTAGTCCCTATGTGTACTAGGACATCAATGTTTTCTCCTGCTCTGTGAACAATTTTAGCAATGCGGTCAGTGTCTCTCCATGCTGATGTACCTGGGAGACATCTGACCATTACCCCTGGCTGCAGATGGGTATCAACTCCCCGAATCATGGAGTCTCCTATGATCAGAAGTTTTTTGGATTTCCTTTTTACTTTTTTTGTTTTGGTTCCTGATTTGGGTGAGTTTTGTTGTGCTAGCTCCTGTGCTACTGCAGTGTCTTCTGCCTCTTTGTTTGATTTCAGAGATAGAGGCAGATACCGGTTTGTAGTGTTTATATGGTTTTTGGAGGTAATATGTTGGAGAGCAGAGATTTATGGAGCACCCGATTTGCCCCTCCTAACCACCTGCCAACCTCCTGGACCAACTACCCTCTGCGGTCGAGGTTTTTCTGTTGGATGCTGGGGAAATGGCTGGTGGTTCTTATAATGTATTTCCCTTGAATATGAAATTTGAGGTGTGCAATCTCTGCCCATGCTGCCCGGAGCTGAGCCCTAAGATCTCCAAAGGCCCAGCATGTAGGACAGTGTCCTAAATCCTGTAAGACTGTCCTTCTGAAAAGTGTTCCATAGTACCTGCAGTTAATGATATCCATTCCAGATAAGTTGCTGGGTTTATAACCTAGTCAGAGTAATTAGAGGAAAAAAAAATGAAAAAAAAATGCAAGTAATGGTTTGATTGTGTTTTGTTTAACTTGTTATAACAAGTTAAATTACTAGTGCCCCTGTAAATGAGCTCAACCTGTGGAGGCCCCACTGATCCACCCCTTCCTGCTCTGCCACAGGAAATGTCATAACTGTGGTACCCTATAAAAGGAGTGTAGTGTGGGGTGGTTGGGGATGGGGGTGGGTGGCTGGGCCCTTCCCCTGCCAAAAAAGAACAACCACGGACGAAAGAACAAGGAGGTAAGAGCAGAAACAATCAGTCTTCAACAAATGCAGTAATCCTGAAAGCTTATCCTAATGTTAGATAAAATTGTAAAACCTGTAAAGCACCCCCTGTAATAATTTCAGAGAAGATATATGCTGTAAAAAACACTTTGCTACAGAGAAAAATAAAGCAATGAAATGTTAGCAACAAACAGTAGCAATCCCTGTGAGTACAAAATAAAAACAACACCACACAGTAAATCTGCTTAGCCAAAAGAAGTCTTAATCCTTTTCCCTTGCTCTGGTAAGTTTCTCTACTCTGCCTTTCAAGCAGTCTTAGCAGGAAAGAGCTCAGTTGAAGCTAGGTGCCTTGGCCAGCAAACCAAGTCTTCTACCTCGTTGGCTCTGAAGAGTGCAGACGTGTTCCCGGTCCACCGAAGATCGTCGCGCCGAGGTCCAGGGGTAAGTCTGGGGTGAGGGGTGTGGGAGGCAGGGTGCACAGTGGGTGGGGCAGGTTGTGGGACGGGGCCAGGAGACTCACGTGGGACCATTTTTTCTTTACAGGTGTTCTTTTTGTTTCCATTGACGCAGGGGCGTTTGCCATGCTGGGGTGGGCTCCCAGCATGGCACAAGAATGGTTGGGGGCATTCAGCCGACGGGGATTGGGCACCCTGCTGGGGCCAAAGCATCGGTGCCACACTGGGGTGGCCCTCGCATGGTACCCAGTACCGGGGTGAGGACAGTGGAGCCGACGAGGATTGGGCACCCCCGTCAGCTATTCATGAGTTGCCACGCTAGTGGGCACCCAGCGTGGCACTGGAAGGCTTTTGGGGGCGGGGAGCGAGCACAACCGATGTAGGGGATTGGGCACCTGCTGACTATATATGTGTGCGCATGCATGGGGCTGCACGTGCAGTGTGTGGGGGGGAGCTGTGCATGAGCAAGCGATATCTATAGCTGCTCACCGAAGCGTAGCTCCTTTGAACTGTATGCCACTGCATTTTGGAGCTTGTCATAGATAGCTCCAGCATGCATTGGCTTACAGGGCCATGCCTACAACACACTGACTGAATTGGAAGAGGGGTGACACACCTCAAATCTCGGATGATGGCATCTATGTTTCTTGCACATGCGAAGCAAACATAACAAACATAATAAATGTATCTTAATTTTTGAAGACCGGTTTTTTTAGTGCATGCATATGTGACGATGAATGAGGGATCCACTCACTGTAGATCAAGGGAGGATGTGAAATGGTGCAGGTACATGGTGGGGTGAACAAAGTGGTAGACAGTAAGCCCTACCAGAGCTTCAGGCTGATGTAGCACAGCGATACATGGGGAGGGTGAACAAAGTGGTAGATAGTAAGCCCTACCAGAGCTTCAGGCTGATGTAGCACAGCTGGACTAAGGCAAGGGAGGATTTGAAATGATACAGGTACATGGGGGGTGAACAAAGTGGTAGACAGTAATCCTTACCTGAGCTTCAGGCTGATGTTGCACAGCTGGACTAAGGCACAAGCACCCACGGCATGTTCTTATAGTCCCCGGTTATATGTCCTTTTATGGTCTTACAGCATTGATTGCCTAACTGAGCCAAGATGTGAAACATACTAAAATGTCAGGTTTATTTCAGGTGACCATGTTCTTATAGTCCCCGTTTATATGTCCATTTATGTTCTTACAGCGTTGATTGCCTAACTGAGCCAAGATGTAAACAGATACTCAAATGTCAGGTTTATTTCAGGTGACCAGGATCGTAGTGGGAGGGGGCAAGTGAAACAATGTCCTGAGAATGTGCTTAAACTTATTAACCGTTGCTGTGCAGCGGGTGATACACCGTCCAGAATCCCTATACATTCAAATTCTGTTTGCAGCCTAAAGGTGCTTAGGTGGATTGGCATTTACATTACTCAGCGGCAAATCTTTTTCATACTTTTTGTGATCATCGGTTAAGATATAACCACTGACTGATGACAGACACTTGGGGGCATGAAACTGTGCTACCAGCAAAGTTGCATTTGCAAAGCCCTGAATATTTATCTGTTGGTGATGAAATGAAAACTGTCAGCTGATAACATTCAGCCACTGTCCATTGCACAGAATAGATATCTCACTGATATATCTGGAGCAAAGGGACATGCACTTGCCAATAACACCACTACAGCTCCAGACACTGAAGAAAGAAGTTCATGCATTTTCATGGCTGTTAACTTTTTCAGTATTTTAAAACAGTTACTTAGCATCTGCACTAAGATGTTACACGTCACTGAACTGAATTGTGACACCAGAATCCCTGCGATCAACGTTTGTCAGCAAAAGTGAATTGAAAAAATCAATAGCTGTATAAAATGGTAAGTGACATGAGTCAATAACAACATATCTGCACGTAATACGTGGCTTAAAATTTGAGCACCACCATATTCCGCACTACAGTGTCAAACAGGGATGCCATTTATAATTCAGCTAATGTCAAGCAGTTTTCGAGCCATAACAAGAATTACTGTATCAGTATGGTGGCAGAAATGGGAACAGGAAATTATGAAATAAAATGCAACAGCACCCCCGTCGGCCATATGTTGTGTGGATGGAGGGAGTGCATGAGCACCCAGGGGTGGGCTGTTAGGCGACTTCAGTTTCGCCGGAGGAAAGGGTGGATTCGATTGTGAGCTATGGTTGAATTTGTGTTTTCTTTTTCTATACCTAGTTTTCGCTATTTTGTTAGGGCACATATCCAACCCTAAGATGTTTAGGGTCACAAGGTGATGTGACTTCATTGAGCATCTGATTTGAGAAAGAGCTGTGTGATTCTATCTAAATGCCAGCTCACGGCAATTCAGAGAAAAAAAAATATTTTGAAGCTGCATTACCAGACTAAGTGTGCAGTTTAGTGAATTACCACACAGGGGTGTGTATATGACAGCACTAAAAGGAGCATTAAAGTGCTTCAGTCATGAAAACCTCCCCCACTGACTGCTGCTGAAATGCATAGCAGTATGTTCTCCTTTGTGCATTCTGGCTGTTCTTTGCTTCAGCTGCAGGTAGTTCAGTACGCTCAAGTTCGTTTGCATAGGTTTTAGCAGCGGGGAGTTCACATTGACAGAGTCTAGTAAGAGAAAACGCTTGGAATTACACATACAACAAAGTCTGAGTTTTCACATAAAATGCTGAGGTATTTTTTTCTGGAGGATTAGAACCCATGGAGTCCATGAAGGTGTGCTTTGGAGAGCTGGCGTATGTAAAGACTGTTAGGCACCCACACATTTTGGTGGTCCTGCTGTGGCAGGGAACAGTTTATTAAAGTAATGATGTGTGGCTTGTCTCTCTATGCTAGACAAGACTACACCATCCTATCAGGTAACCAACACAGTTGATCTATGTGTGTGTGTGGGGAGGAGGAGCTGCTCATTGAAGCGTAGCTCCCTCTTTCAACTGTATGCCACTGCATTTTCAACTGCTGTCATAGACAGCTCCAGCAGTGATTGGAGAACTGTGACCATGCCTGCAAACACACAGACTGAATTGGAAGATGCTGACACACCTCTGAAAAACTCAGATGATGGCACTATGTTTCTTGCACATGCGCGCAAGCAAACATAAAAATTAGTCTTCCTGTTTGTAAGAGGTGCAAATTGACTGCAATGCTTTGATCTGTAACCTGCTAGTCTAGGCTTCAAATCCATATCCAACCTTTATATCTGTCACACTGCTCAGCTGTTTTCACTTTTGACCTGAGGAAGAGAGTTTCACTTCTCAAAAGCTAGTCTTAAAAATAATTTTGTTAGTCCAATAAAAGGTATCACCTGCAACATATTTGTTGTATTTTTTCTCTACATTGTTGACTGGACTAACACTGGTACCACATCTCTCTTTTTCTTAGCTTATATAATTTATATATCCATGATGCAGTGCTTGCAACTCATGGACTTATTGGCCCAGATATTCAAAAGGGTTGTATTATGCGCAATAGGGTTGCGCCAGCACAAGTCCGAAAATGCGCCATTCTGCGATATTCAGCGGGAGGCAGTTGCGCCACTGAAAACATGCTGAGCAACAGCGTAATGCAAATGAAGGCATGCGCAACCGAAGGGGGTGGATCCATGCATAAAGAGTGCAATGCGATATTCAAAGGCTTGCACAATGCGCAACAGTGGATCAGCCGGAAGGTGCGCCACGGCGGAAATGAGCCAAAATAAAAAGGCTCAAGGAAGAGGCGCAAGAACGCTACAGGGAAGCCACATCAGGCAGGGAGACAGAGAAGGCCAGAGTGACAAACAGTGCAGGCCAGGGAGTGCACAGGACAGAAGAGCAGCAAGGAAGGTGTGGGGCCACAGAGCGAGAGGCCAGTAGGTGTACCCGTGCAGTGGAGGTTAGCAGTCAGGACAGCGGGGTAACAGAGCAACAACAGCCAGGGGGACACAAGCCAGGGACATGGACAGTGACAGCTTCCATGGAAGCTGTAATGAGGGGTGAGAAGGCATGCTGCAGGGGGACGTGGCCGTGGAAGGGCCCGTCGGCAGTACGCCCCAACAGGCAGTACCATGCCCGCATCAGCTTTGAGCTGTATTCGGATGTTGAGATTGAGGGCCAGTACCGCCTGACAAGGCAATACTGAGGTGGCTCTGTGAGCTGTGCAGTGATGTGATGCAGACACCCTTATGATGGAGTCACGCTCTGTCAGTGGAGACAAAGGTAACAGCCTGCATGTGCCTGCTCACCACGGGTACCTTCCAGAGGCCAACAGGGGACACCACAGGCATAACACAGTCGGCCACATCACGCATCCTCACCCAATTCCTTAGCACACTGCTGCCACATGCTGCGGAGTACATCCAAATCCCCAGCACCGCGGCAGAGCGTACAGCAAACATGCAGGAGTTCCACAGGGTAGCATGTATGCCTGGCATGCTAGGGGTGATAGACTGCACCCATGTGGCTATTCACACGCCACCTGGCACCGATGGGGCCACATATCGCAACCAGAAGGGGTTCTCAAGTGTCAACTGCCAGGTGGTGTGTGATGCCAGTGGGCGCATCATCAATATCTGTGCCACACACCCTGGTGGAGCACATGATTCATTAATATGGTACCAATCTGCACTGTGCCATCGATTCAAGAGTGGGGACATCCCCACAGGACATCTAGTGGGTGAGTATGCATGTAGGAGTGGCAAAGTTGGGGCAAGGGTGGGAAAGCCACAGGTGCCATGGTAGTGGCACACAGGGCTAGGGGCAATATGGACCTGAACATGACACTAATCTGCACTATCTCCACACAGGTGACAGTGGATACCCACTCCGTCCCTGGCTGCTCACACCCTACCGGCGCCCCACAACCCCATCGCAGCAATGCTTCAATGAGGCACATGCTGCCACATGTAACATCATCGAGCAGGTGTTTGGGATGCTGAAGGCATGCTTCTGATGCCTAGATGCCTCCAGCGGTGCCCTACAGTACAGCCCCTCAAAGGCCTGTGGGATATTCCTGGCCTGTTGTATCCTGCATAACATGGCCAAAGACTGTGGGATAGCCGTACAGGTCGAGGAGGGGGACAGCGATTGGGACGCCGGTGACGCCGGTGATGATGGGGATGAGCAGCCCCCCTTGGACGGCGTGACCCCCGACTGATCCGGCAGACCCAGCTGCACCGGGACACCATCACAGAGGAGCATTTCGCACAACACAGGTAAGTCATGGGGCCATGTGCAACCAACATTGTCTAGGCACAACCCACATACACACAGAGTAACACACCAGGGGTGCATGACAGCAAGGGGAGTGAAAGGGTACAGGCGCACAAACACACCATCAGGGAGGGGTGAATAGTTACACGCTACATGGACACACACACACACACCAGGCACACAGTGCACAGGGGCAGTTGCACAGCAGAGCAGGAACAGACATGTTAAACACACAGATCCACAGACCACCCCCACCACCTGTACTGTCCATGTACGTGTGTTAGATGCTGGGCACCCTTGCACCGTGGTGTACAGTACAATGCAGGCATCATCATGCACATGCACCTGTGGACAGCAGTCGGGTGGGTGTGCAGGTGGTCTGTGTGTCGGCATGTTGGCAGGGCACCCATCGGTGCAGTGCCCAGCAAGACACAAATTGCACACAGGGCAGCACCAGACAGGGCACACACTGGGAGACAGGTCAGTCAGGTGACAGTGAGCCACGGCCACCATGGAGGCATGGGTGGCCCTGCCATGACCCAGCTGCACCGGCAGGCTGAGCATGGGCCACATGGGGTGGCACGGATGGACCACCAGGCGTCCCACTGCATGAGCGCGACCTTGTCCACACAGGGGTCTGCAGCATGCCGAACATACCTGCACCAGGGATGCTCGGGATGCCCACAGCAGAACCCGGCATCGACAGGCTGGGTGTCGCACAACACTGGTAATGTGGAGTGGAGAGCGTACTGCATGGGGTGCGCGGTACAGGGGCACCTGACTGGGTGCCCAATGTGGCCACGACTGCGACCAATGCCTGGGTCATCCTGTCAATGGCTGCGGTCACATCCAGCTGCATTTGGACCATCTCTGCCAGGATCATTGCATTGTCCCTGCTGTGCCTCTCCACAGCCACACACAGTGCCTCCACGGACGTTGCAACCCGCATCTGCTGCTGTACTGATGCCCGCAGCAGGCGGGTGTGCTCATCAAATGGGTTGTCTGCCAAATTGGCAACCTGTCCCCCAGGGGATGGAAGGGCCTGATGCTCAACACCCCTTGAGGGTGGGCACTGTTCACTAGGACCAGGTATGGGCATGTCATCAGGCAGTGTACATACGCCACCACTGAACCCTGTACCCCCAGACCCGGTGGGTGACTGCCGCTGCTGCCCTTCCGCCTGCTGTGCCCAAGGGACCAGTCCTTCCAATGCTGTGTCCGCAACAGTGCCAGGGACCTGCACAGCCACCGGTGCTGCCCCACCAATGCTGACAGGCACAGCCTGGGACTGTGCTGACATGCTGGCACACATGTTGGAACCCACTAGGTCCATGGGCACGGGCTGTCCTGCTGTGTGTCCATTCTGTGACACACGAGTGTCACTGCCCATAGCGGCCGTTGCATCATCAGTGGTGCAGGTTCATGCCACAGCTTCAGCCACAGCATGCTGGCATGCTTGCATGCCAGAATGCTGGGACACAGGAAGGGCACCCCCCACACCTGCCAGCACCGACATCGGAGCTGGCAGCCAGGAGTGCACACTGGTGCAATGCACGCCGGCTACCAGCAGAGGTGGATGGACCCTCCTCCAACTCTGGCTGCACGTCCACAGTGCACAGGCCCACCACCACTGTCCCCTGCAGGCGCACAGGATCTGTAACAGAAAGTGAGAACATGTTAGTGCATGGGATCAACCTTCCCCCCAACCCCCACCATGTCATACTGTGCAGTGATGGGCTTCCACCTGTCTGGAAGCCACCACCTGGAACGCCCTCGATGGCACTGCGCTGCATGGATGCAGCAAGACTGTCCTCCACTGGGGTCAGCTGCGCCACCTCTGGCTGGCCCCCGCCTGTGGCAGCGCATGCCACC
This sequence comes from Neoceratodus forsteri, assembly GCA_016271365.2. Lineage (NCBI taxonomy): Eukaryota > Metazoa > Chordata > Ceratodontiformes > Ceratodontidae > Neoceratodus > Neoceratodus forsteri. The sequence continues at coordinate 1,723,622,396 of CM057449.1, read as the reverse complement.
CTGAGTGCTGCCACCTTCTCCTTAACCCGTCTTCTGTCTGTCCCCACCTTCTTCTTACATTCCTGCACGGAGCGTTGGTGGCTTCCGTGCAGGTTCACAGTGTGAGCTACCCCCTCCCATGCAGCAGCATGGGCCTGAGGGGTGCCCCGCCGTCCATTGAGTAGTGGCTCCTCATCCAGGTAGGCCTCATAGAGTGCCTCTGTTTCGGCCTTTGTGAAGTTGGGCCTTCTCTTCCACCCACCATCTTCCTCCTCACCCAGTCCTTGCTCGGCCATGTCAGGGTCTGTATGGGTGGAAGAGGACACCTGTGACTGCGCAGTTCACAGCATTTTCCCATGACCATGGTCCATAACATCACACAGCATGCAACCCACCTATCACCTGCAGTAACCGAATATGGCCACTGCAGATCACTGTCGCACATTTATAGCGCAATGCATGCAAATTAGAGGAGCAACTTTACGGGATGCAAATCACGCCGCGTGCCTTTGAATGGCTGATCAGCTGATTTGCATATGATGGCCTGAATATCGCGCTGTTGTGCCTTGCGCCAATCCGGTTGGGCGGTTGAGCCTATGGCACAGTTCTGTGACTGCGTAGTACACAGCACCGCACATGCCCAGGTACCTTACGCAGGCGTCTGCGGCACTGATTACATGCTGTGCACGGTCAGCTATTCATGACACGGCCACCATTGTGCCAGTGGTGCTACAGCGCTGGTCACCACATGGCAATGTGGCACAACTGCGCAATAGTCCACTGTGGCACTGGCACGCAGGTGACCACTCGCACTGGACGTGTAGATATCCGATGGCACTGTGCATGGTCTTGCGCCACAGACATGACCTTGTGCCTGACCTTTGCCCCCTTGGCTCTGTACGTCTGGCATGTGTGCAGTTCTATTGCGCTGTTCGGTAACAGCGCGATAGGGACCGACGGCGCCGCCTGAACAGCACGATAGGGACAGACGGGGTTGTATTGCGAAACATTTCCACGTGGGTCTGCCATGCTATGGAGCACCATATTGCCTACTAGCAAGTTGCTAACATGGCACGCAGGAGGGCTCCCCAGTGGAGTAGCTTGGAGGTGGCCAACCTAGTGGCCGTGGTTGAGCCTCACTATGGGCCACTGTTTGGGGGGGAACCCCTAGACTTGGCCTGCACCCAAGTGTGGCAGCAGGTGGCCACTGTGCGGGAGCAGGTCACAGGGCAGCGCAGGACAGCAGAGCAGTGCAGGCACCACTACCGTGACCTGCGCAGGAGGGAGCAGGCACTGCTGGCATGCCTCAGGTCCCATGCCAGGAGGGGCATTGTGCCTAGGCCAGGTGGGTGACCCATCTCTGCACCTGTATTGTCTTCAGGGGTATGACTGTGTATTGGGGCCAGAGCATGGGGGAGGGTTGTTCCATGGTTGGCTGTGTCAGTGTTTGCAGGTGTGTGATGCATGGGTCTGGCTGTGTGGGCAGGCACACTCAATGGGGCAGGGGGCTGTCTGCTTTGGGATCTCACTGATGTGTTTCTCAACATTTGTCTCCCACAGGCGTGGAGGAGTGGAGATGGGCCCGGGATGAGGCTCGGAGAGGCGGTGCGGAAGTGGCTGGCTGAGGTGGCGGCAGTGTTGGGCCACAGCAGCAGCAGCAGGCACAGCAGCAGCAGCCGCAGCAGCCACTGCAGCAGCGGCTTGATGAGGGTGAGTGTCATTACATCATGGATGCTATTGCATGCTGTGGGAGGGGGGTGAGCACGGCCACCATCCATGGACAACACTGCCATGCACGCGATGTGTGACAGTCAGCACTGTCCAGTGGCACTGCATGTCTGTGAGTGCATCACTGGTGGTCCATGCATGCACTGGGCACATGGCTGTGGCACTAACTTCCCACCACGTAGCCACGTCACTGGACAGCCTTGGTTGAGCTGTGCTGGTTATGGGTTGGGTGTGTGTGCAGTGGCACACATGGCTGTTGCTGCCTGGTCGGGCGTGTCTTGTGCACGGTCACTGTGGGTGGGTACAGTCCATCACAGGGGCAGGTAACTTGGCTGTATGCCATGCATGTTGGGTGGACTTCAGGGTTATGGACAGTCACGGCCATTGATTCTGTTCCCTTGCCCTAGGTGTCCGGGTCCTGCAGTGGATTGAGCAGGCTGTCCACCATCTGCTGGAGGTGTCGTTGGAGTCCCTCTCCATTCTGCGGGTGATGCACCAGAGGGGTGTGAGATGACGGGGGAGGCCACGGGACCAGAGGCAGCCTGATGCTGTGCAGCATGGAGGGCAGTAGCTGCCCCACACCTACCCCCTTTACCCTTCCCTCACACCCTGCCTTCCCTCACCCAGTTCTTCACCCCTGCCCCTTACCCACCCCTACCTTGTACCCATACCCCAACCCTTTTCTTGTATATAGTTGTACATAGTTCTGTCTGTTCCTGTTGTTCTTTTGATATTTTCGTTAGATAAATCTATTTTGTTATGAATACTGTGGTGGTCTCTGATTTGCAGCTGGCTGTAGGTGCTCAGTTGCAGCGGTGTACATGGCATCTGGGGTGGTATTGTCCTGGGATTGTGTGTGTGTGTGTGGGGGGGGTGTCCCTGATCTGGTGGTGGCTTTCAGCCGGTCTGGCCGTGTGCTGCCACACACCGCTGGGTGCTCCTGGTGGGTCTGGCTTGTTGGTTCTGTGGTACACACGGTTGCGCTAGCGCCGGGGGCATGGTGATTCCAGCAGTGCCAGTCACAGTCACTGCTCATGGGTGGTGTCTTAGGGTTCCAGTGCAGGTGTGCTGTGCACGGGGGCTGTTGTACACTTGGGTTGTCCGGCCCCTTTGTGTGGCAGTCTCAGCTTGCCAGTGGATGTACTGGGGCACCATGGCCCAGCTATGCTTTGTTGGCTTGTCCCCATGGGCCGGTGGATATTCCGTCCCTCCACCAGTGATGCTGTGCTTCGGGTGTGGGGGTGTATTGTTGGTTCTGCAGTGTGTTTCTGTGCCCATCTGTGGCATGGGTGGTGGGCCTCTGCCTACCTCCCTGGTTGTGCAGTTCCATTGCTCTGCTGCTGGGGGGTGCTCTCTGCTTGCACTATGGCGCCTCTGTACTGCTCAGCTGGGCTGGCCTTGTTGTGCTATGGCGCATCATATGTGCTCAGCTTCCCCTTCCTGGTTGCGCTATGGTGCAGGTTGTGCGATATTCAGATGTTGGCTGGTTGCGCAATTTGACTTGCTCCATGTTTGAATATCGCGTCTGTTGCGCATGTGCACATTTGACTTTTTGCTTGCTCCTGCTATTGCGCATGTTTTGGGCGCAGTTTGAATATCTGGCCCATTGTATTCTCATACATGGTAAAAAGCAAGTAAAGCCTGTTTTGCCATATTTCTATGCTCATTGATCCCTTTAGGTAAGGAGCTGTGTTATTTTGCTTATGTTTTTAACAATAAAATTAAAGTGCTTAACCTGGTCTGTCTAAGTTCATGCTTGTGTACAGGTGTGTATTATGCACACACTGTATATTGTTTAAATTGCTTTGATCTTGAATCTATTGTTACCTTACTTATATGCTATTGTTTTTTCACTGCTAAAATTTGCCCTACCTGTATATCTTTGTAACCTCCCAGATCATACCTGAAAATAGGCATATAGTTGTGTAGTGTGCTTACCTGGTCAATAAAGGCTAAATAAATAAAAGTATTTTGGCCATTACAATATAAATAAGCAAGTCTCAATACATGTACTCAAGGCAGCATGGTGTCTCTGTTTGTAAAGCAGATAAATAAAATGGTATCAGGAGCGTGTCACTATTGCACTTAGTACAGCTCCATCCTGAATACTGAATCTCTTTCCTAATTCTACCAGTTATCTGCCTTTTTATGTTTGCTTGCACACATGTGCAAGAAACATATTGCCATCATCCAAGTTTTTGGAGGTGTGGCAGCCCTCTTCCAATTCAGTCAGTGTGTTTGCAGGCATGGCCGCAGTTCTCCAATGCCTGCTGGAGCTGTCTATGACAGCAGTCGAAAATGCAGTGGAGTACAGTTGAAAGGGGGAGCTACGCTTCAGTGAGCCGCAATAAGATATCGCCTGCTCATGCGCTCTCTCCCTACACACAGACGCATGCATACTGCATGCTCGCCCCCCCACGCACACACTGTATAGCCGACGGGGTGCCTAATCTCGTCAGATGTGCTGCGCCCCCAAACAGAGTTCCACATGCCATGCTATGCCTACCCCAGCGTGGCTTCACATGTATAGTTTGGCTGAGGGGTGCCCAATCCCCGCCAGCTCCACTGTCTCCCCGAGAGCAGGGTGCCACGCTGGGAGCCCACCCCAGCATGGCAGCAGATGCTGTCGCGATGGGGTGCCCAACCCCCATCAGCCCACGCCCAAACAGTTGTCCTGTGCCATGCTGGGAGCCCACCCAGCGTGGCAATGTCTCGATCGCCTCATCCTTTGTTTAAAAAACCTGAAATAGAAAACGGTCCTCACTGTCTCTGGCTCCACCCGCGCCCACCCACTGTGCACCCTGCCTTCCCACACACCCCTCACCCCATACTTCATCTCCAGATCATGACGACTCTTCGGTGGACCAGGAACACGTTTGCACTCTTCAAAGCCGACTGCGAACTGAGGAAATGCCGGTAAGCTGTATAATGGGATAGATACGGTTTTTTCAACTTTGCTGCATATCTCAGGCATTTTTTGAAATTTTTGCACCAAATTTTCAACATGGGGTTTTTAGGACCTCTTCTCATGAATGCTCTCACCGTCATGGCGTTAATTGGGACCAAGTAACAAAATGACACTGTCACTGTTCATAAGGTGGGCTCTCAAATAGCCTATGTTGAAAATTAGGTGGAAAAATTCCTTAAAATGACTGTTTTTCCAGTGTGCGTTGCGCAGTTCCTACGCATGCTCCTAAGTTCACGAATTTTCAATATTTTCACTCCAGATTTTCAGCATTGCCATTTTACCACACCTCCTCATGAGCAGTACAGCTGTCATTTTTCACATCTTGCCCAAAACGTGTTTCCACACATGTAGCGCACAATGGTGCAGTCGATGTGCGAGAGCAATGTTTGGGACACATTAAGAAAATCACAGTTATACTGTTCATGAGCAGAGATCTTAAAATGGCTATGTTGAAAATTTGGTGACAAAAGTCCATAAAATGACTGTGTTACGAGTGCGCATTGTGCAGTTTCCGCGCACCCTCGTAAGTTCATGACTTTGTAACATTTTCAGTCCAGATTTTCACCAGTGGCATTTTTCCACACTTCCTTATGAACAATACAGCTGTCATTTTTCACAACATGGCTGAAATGTGTTTTCACATTTTCAGCGCAGAGATGCGTGGTCGCTGTGGGAAATCATTGTTCGGGACAGATAAAGAAAATCACAGTGACTCTGTTCATGATCGGAGGTCCCAAAATGCCTGTGTTGACAATCTGCTGTAAAAAATCCCTAAACTAATTACATTACAGGTGTGTGTTGCACAGTTTCTATGCACGCTCGTGACCTCACCAGTTTTTTTAATATTTTTACTGCAGATTTGCAACATTGCCATTTTTTACACCTCCCCATGAACAGTACGGCTGTCATTTTTCACATCCTGTTCGGAATGTGTTTTTGCACCTGTGGTGCTAAATGCCTGACAACACAAAGGCACACCCCAATGCCTTTCACTATCTGCAGGGTGGTGGTGGGGTTGGCTTCAGTTCAATACTTCCTATTATGCAGCTCTGTAACTTCTACACTACCAATGCCAATGCCAGCAAGCAAACATTCAGCATTGACAAATGCTTGTTCTTTTAAAGTCCGTGCTTAATCACAAGGCTGGAAAATGCAAAAACATAGAGTTTTGTGTGCATTTCTTAAGTTCTATATGAAATTTTGTCTCTAATTCTAGTTCTGCTTCTGTGCTGCTGTGCAGTACTTCAATATACTTTACTTCATAGCGAACACACCAATGGAGTTCTTTGCTACTTTACATTTGCTGCTCAGTTGCATTTCCTCCATACACCCGTCCTCGATCTCTGCTATCCCCCCCCGAAACATATGATCTGTTCTTGTTTACTTGCTCTATATCCCTCCCTGATCTCTGAACACCCCCCCCAACACACACACACACACACACACACGCACAATATGCTGCCATGGTCTGTATATACTCTTTCTCCAACTCCATAATCTTTGCCCCAACCCCACAATGCTGCCATTCCCCATAATTTGCTTTACCTGCTGTTCACCACTTGCTCTTTTCCCTTCCAGTGTATGACCGTTGCCCTCCACAATGTCCCCCCATTCCTGCTAAGCCTCATTATTCTCTGTTTGCCACTTGATTTATATCCCGCCCATCACGACTCTCTGCTCTCCCCCCCAAATTGCTACCATTCTCTACATTAGCAGATCTGTGACACTTGCTTTCCCCATCCCTAATCTCTGTTCCCCCAAATGCAGCTATTCACTGTCATTCACATTAGCTGCTCTGAAGAACTCACCTTCTCTTCCTCCCCTCCCTTCCTGTCCCATATGCCGGTATCTGCCACCCCCAAAAAAGCCACCATTGTACCTACACTTTAATCACTCTGGGGCACTTAGTATTTCCCACTCACTCTCAAAAGTATTGCTTCTCCCGGTACTTCATATTACCAATGGTGTGCTATTTGGGCTCTATTCCTTCCCTCCCTGATCTGTCCCACCCCCCCCCAATATACTGCCATTCTCCATATACTGTATGTGACATGCTTTCCTGCTCTATCCATGTTGTACCTCATCTCCGACACCCTAACATACTGCCATTCTCTGTATACATTTATTGCTCTGTGGCACTTGCTCTCTCCCCATATCTGCTCCCCAACATGCCCCAGTTCCCCATCATTCGCATTAGCTGCTGTGTAATACTTGCTCTCTCCCCTCTTTTCAATATCTGCCCCCAAATGGACATCATTCACCATAAATCCCATTAGCTGCTCTGCACCACTTGTTCTATAGCTATCTCCTTCCTGATCGCTGCTTCTCCACAATATGCCAATATTTTTCCAATACATTAGCTACACTGCAGCAGTTGCTCTGACCCCATCTCTGCTCCCCTTAAATGCTGCAACTCAATGTCACTCACCTTAGCTGCTCTGTGGTAATTGCTCTATTTCTCTACTTTCCAATATCTACCCCCTCAAAATGCCAGCATTGTTCCTACACATAAGCCACTCTGTGGCACATGCTCTCTCTCTCCTCTTCCAAGATCTCTGCCCCCCCCCAATATGCCCATATTCTAGCTATACATTAGGGGCTCCGTGCCACTTCCTTCCCCCAGTTTCTGTCTCTATCACATCTGCTGCTATTCATTATAATTCACATTAGCCACTCTGTGACACTTGCTTTTTATAACTCCTCTCCCTGATCTTTGCCCCCACACTGCCATAGTCACATACATTACCTAATTCTTTCCACTGCTTACTACTATTGTTACAATGTTTATAACACATTCCTACTGCTTGCATTCCTTTTCCCCATATCCTTCCAAATACAGCCCTGTCACATACTTGTTGCCTTTAGAAACATCTGTTTTCATTATCTACAGTTCTCATGTTGCCCCAATTAATTTGTTCTCATTTTTTTCATCTCCAAAGTACTGCTTGAAATCCTACCTCTGCTTTTTATTCCACATATACTACTGTTTAGTACTTTCATATGTATTTCTGTTCTGAACTTTGTTTTGCAGGGAATGGCAAAGATGTTGCACAACTCATGTAATATTTTGCAAGGTTTCCTGACTTCACAAAGTCCTTCTTCATGTAGTTCTTGACATAGCAAAGTGCCTACTTCACTTAATAAAAACTGCCCTTAGTGGCACTACTCCAGCAAATTGTTTTAATTTCATTTTTTTAATTTGCAAATTGGTTAACCAGGTAGGGACAGTTGGACCAAAGGTCCTTTTCAGGTTTGATCAGTGCAAAAGACTGGCAACAATCAATAGTCGCCTAGTTGCTGGCAACTTGCTACTATGGGCAGCTTTAGCTGAGCAAAGTAACAAATTGCTCATTGAGAAATATGTAAAGTAGGTAATACTGTTCTTCTTTATATTCTAAAAAAAAAGGAAACCACCCCCACCTTCTGAGTCTTAGTTGTTCACATCCTCTCACTACACTACATGTTTTAAAGTAATATCTCCCACCGGTCCCCTACCACCCTCCTGCCTCTCCTGTTTATACAGCAGAGGTTTGTGGCAAAAAAAAAAAACATAAACTGCACCATGGTCTGAAGCCCTTCCTCACCCTCAAAAGCAAGTTCCCCAACTTCCCCCTCCCTGTCCCTTTTAACCATGACAGAAACCTCTACCCTTCACTGCCTTCTTGCCAATAAACCCCCTCCTCCCCAAAGCACTCAAATCCCAGTTTCTATTGTATGATAGTATCTGTGAAAAAGGAAACCACCCCCCATCAGAATGAGTGGGCCCTCACTGTTCCATGCTGTGAGCCAAATGAATGGTGAGAGACATGTATCCTAGTAATATTACATGCCTGGCTGGTTATCAGCCAATCAGCTATTACTATTATGATTGTTTTGCAGGTATTTCCCTTCAGCATAAACTACTGTAGGGTCTGAGTGCTTTTGGGAGGAAAATGGAAGAGTCAAGAGGCATTCACTCTGACAGTGGGAGGTTTTCTTTATCACAGGTATATTCATACACTAAAACTGGGGCTTGAAGCTGGCCCTGTGGTGTAGAGGACTGAGGCACTTCAGAACCTTGCCTCTCATCCACCCATGACCTGAGTTTGAGAGTGAGCTTGGCTTGCTAGGGGTCAGCTGAGGAGAGGGCTTGAGAGGATCAAGCGGCTGCCTTGCAGCTCTTGGCGGCTGCTGTCTCCTGGATTGGGGCGGTAGGTTTCCTTGGCTCTTGATTGCCACTGGGTGGAGGTCTTATGGTAGTGAGTCAAGCCATGCGGGCTGGTATTAGACCAGGTGGGTGGAGTGGGGTCGCTGGTTCCAGAGCACTTGCAGCTCCATGTGCATGTGCTACCATGTCTGCCATGGCTCTGGGGAACTTAAGCTGGGAGAAACATAAGATAAAATACCATGTCTCTCTGTCACCATACTTGACAGCCCACAGCACTCTCATGTCTTGCACTATGTAGATCTTCTGTGGTTGGACAATCGAGGGAGTGGCAGATGAAACTGAGGGTGACTTACACAAGGACAGATGAAAGGAGTTAGAGATGGTGGAGGAGCAAACAGCCATATATAAAAAAATGTGGGCTTGGGGGCATTGGAGGTGGCTAAGTGGTGTTTATTGGCAATAGTTGCTGAAGAGTGGGGGGGTTCTCTCATGGTTAAGAGAAATGCGAATAGTGAGGTGGGGGGTGGGTTCTGGATCTCGGTGCAGTTTAGAGTTTTTCCCCAAAACTTCACTGAGTATAATGAGAAGGAGGCCTAGCCTGGGGGATAGGTGGGGGATAATATTTTAAAATATGTGACATGGAGGGAGAGGGGGATGACTATGTCCCAGAGGGTGGAGGTGATTTTCTTTGTTTTGTTTTTTAAAGAAAATTTGACAAAATTCTTTGATATTGCATCAACTTTGGACATGAATTTAAAATGTGTTGCATCTGTTGTTGGCTGCAACCAGATCTTGGTTTACAGTCAGTTCATCTATAGTCATTTTAGTTCTGGTACTGCTCAGCACCATTAATAGAAATACAGTACTGATAGTGCATTTTCATACGCTGCATTGCAAATTGCTTTACAGCATTTACAGTATTTACAAAAAAAATCCTAGCTGAAATGCCACATCTCATTTGCACTGGGGTCCTGCTGCTGCTGTGTAGGGCAGCTTTATGCCTTGCAGTACCATTGGTACTTTTATTAGCATTTTAAATGTTTTTACTGTCTTAGTCCTTAGCATATACACTTAGTGTCCTCCCTTAATAACTAAATCTCTCCCACCTTTACCTCCTCTCACCTTTCTTCCCAGTTTTATTCTCAGAACTCTCTGAACTCTTCAGTCTATGTGTAGTGTGCCAGACTATGTTCAAGTCCCTGGCAAGCTCCAGTACTTAGCCAGTAGAGATTTGCAGAATGTAAAAGTCCAAAATGGAATTATGGTAGAACAACCATTCCGATCGGAGGAAATTTTGTAGAATTTCCTATACAAATTCCATGGAATTTTACCTAAATTTGGATTTCAGTTATTTCGGTCAAATTTTATGAGAACATATTCCAAATGTTATTAATCTTGGTAGATATAAAGATCCTTATTACATGTAGAAATGTTCCAAGTTTCAGATTCCTAGTTTTAAACAGTGGGGAGTTATAGGTAGCAACCCCTTCATCAGAATTTAATTTTCATTTTATTTCCATATAATTTTGAAGTTTCTTATCCGAATTTGTCCACAGTTTCAGGATTTCCATAAAACATAGATATGTATACCAAGTTTTAGGCCTCAAGCTTTAAATGGGACTGAATTGTAGGCAGTCAACCATTAGCCAACATTTACATTTCAGTTATTTTCATCTAATTGTAAAACACTGTATCCAAATTTCACCAAATACAACAACTTTAAACATATATACCACTTGGTTATGCTGCCATATTTCACATTTCTAGCTTAAAATGAGATGACATTACACATAGCCAAACTTTCATATCTTTTTAATTAAATAAACTGCAAAATTATAAAACCTGCAACTTTAAAACTAGAGAACATAATGACATTACGTTCAACAGGTGCATCGACCTTAAAAGGAAACTGTTCCAATTTCATTAATCTCATGCCAAAAGTATGTCCATGTTATAAGGTGCCAACAATTGCAAAATAACTTTAGTATTTAAAGTTCAATTCAATCAGTCAATCAATCAAAATCTTTATTTAACCAGGCAGGCACCGTTGAGCAAGTTCATTTTAGAGGTGGACCTGGGAGAACAATACAGAGGCACAGAAGGAAACAACTGGATTGAAATTGCTGCCAAACACAGCAGTATACATAATATCACATATAAACCAGCTAGTGCAGAGCCAACACACACAAGGAATACAAAATAAAGTACAGCAATAGATACGTACAGGTTAAAAGCATGGTATAGTGAAATACACAGAACTGGAATAAACTAGTTACGGTCTTCACCGGGGAGACATCAGGTTTTATTTTTTTTTTTAGTAAAGGGGCAGAAGGGCAAAAGAATGCTTAGAAGAGGGGGGTCAAGACATGGGCAGGGAGTTGCGCCAAGGGGTGACAGAGAAGGAGCAGGGTAAGCACAGCGGCCGCAGTCCAAGGGATTAAGGAAAGCAGTCACAGGATTCCTTGAGTTGGCAGATGATTAAAGCTTTAAATGCAGCAAGCCTAAAGGGGAGGTTTATTTTCAGGTTTTTTTGCAGCTTGTTCCACAGCAAGGGAAGTACATGGCGAATAGATGCTCTGCCAAAGCGGGCTCTAACCTTAGGTGTTTTCAGCATTACGTAAGAAGCATTTCTCTGAGCATAATTAGTCTGGCGGCATAATGGCAGGCAAGCTGTAATATAGCTGGGCAGATTATTTGTAATGGCTCTGTAGGTCCAAAGTGCTGCATTTCTCTGATGCCTAAGAGTAAGGGAAGGCCAGCCCACAGCAGTATATAGGAGACATGATGGGTGGAGTAGGGAAGCTCCATTATGAACCTTAAGGCTCTGTGGTAGAGTGTATCAAGTTTGGCAAGAGTACCAGCAGGGCCTTGGCTATATAGGAAGTCAGCATAGTCTAACAAGGGAAGGAATGTTGTTTGGACTAGCTGCTTTTTGGCCTCCCTAGGTAAAAGGTTTTTTATCCTAAAAAATTATCCTAGTCTCTGTCAGAGTTTCTTTATTAGCTCTTCAGTATGTCTCTGGAAGGGAAGAGGGCTGTCGATCCATGCCCCCAGGTATTTGAAGGAAGAAACATATTCAAACTGATCCCCCAGGATGGTGGAGATGGGGATAGTGAACCGTGGGAGAGCGGGATAGGAGAGTTGGACATGGGAGAGAAGAGCATAGATTTAGTTTTCTTTGCATTCAGGAACAACATCTGTTTTAGGAGCTGGAGTTGCAGCAGATCTAATTCACTCTGGAGCGTTGAGAGTACTGCATCGAGAGATGGCCCACTAGTGTGGAGCACTGTGTCATCTGTGAAGAGATGTATTTTGGCCTTATTAATGGTGGCATTAATTCTATTAATATAGATTGTGAAAAGCAGGGGTCCCAAGATGGAACCTTGTGGAACACCCCGAGTAAGAGGTTTGAGGGGCGAGACCTCACCATCAGCCTTAACTTGCTGGGAGCAGTCAGATAGGTAATTATGGAACCACTTAAGAGAGGGAACATCCAGGCCAATATTCCAGAGGGATGAAAGGAGCAAAGAGTGGTCAACAATGTTGAAAGCCTTGCTGAGGTCCAGGAAGACTGCACGGATAAAATTCTTGTTGTCCAGCTCACCCAGCCAGTCATTACTAACTATGGCAAGGGCAGAAATAGTGCTATGTTGAGCCCTGAACCTTGACTGGAGTGGGTTCAGGAGGTTCACTGATTCCAGGTAGATTCTGAGTTGGGAGTTAAAGATTTTCTCCAGCATTTTAGACAGTACAGGGAGGAGAAAGATGGGCCTGTAATTATTCAGGTCGCTAGGATCCCCATTCTTGAATACAGGAACAATATGGGTGGTTTTCCAATGGTAGGAAGGACACCTTGGGAGATGGATAAATTGAACAAATGTGTAATAGGCACAGCTAGAGCAAGGCAGCCTGCCTTTAGAAAGAAGGGATCAATGAGGTCAGCACTGGGGCTTTTCCTGTTATCCAGCTGGAGCAGGAGATCCTCCACTTCCTTCAAGGATGCGGATTGGAGAGAGGAGGATGTGTTAACTGCAGGGGAGTCAGAGGTATCATGATCAAGTTGTGCCCGAAGAGTACTAGCTGAGGAGGAACTGAAAGTTAGGCAACCAGTGGCAAAATGGTCTTTGAACGAGCCCAGGATAGTAGGTTTATCAGTGACTGGGGAAGTACCAACCCAGATTTTTGCAGGCAAGGAGCTACCAGAGGAATGGCATTCAATATCTCTAATGGTCCTCCAGAATTTGGATGAATATGAGGAGGAAACTTCAAGTTGTAAGTGATTATAATTAGCCTTAGTTTCTCTGACCAATTTAGTACAGAGATTTCTTGCTCTCCTAAAAAGATTCCAATCATTAGGTAACTTTGTTCTTCGAGCAGTTTTCCATAGTCTGTCCATATTCTGTAGTGCACTCTTTAGTTCAGGAGAGAACCAACGGCAAGATTTGCTTCTAACTCAGGATGTAACTAGGGGGGCATGCTTGTTCAAAGCATTTACCACAATATCTTGGAAAATGTCAAAGGCAAGAGCCACAGATTCTGCTAGGTAGAAGTCCTGCCACCAAGGAGAGCAACTTAGCTCAGCAGTGAATGACCAAGGATCAAAGTTGCATCCGCTTCTTTTTTTTTTCTCAAGTATTTTTTGCTCCGGTCGCGGTCCTAGGAGCCTCTCTCATGCATCCAACTTAGGTCCTGCCCTATCTGAAGTACACCCGTCCGTATCTTCCTCACCCCAGCCCCGCCTCACAGCTGGCACCACCAGCTTAACCCCTCCGGGGTTGGGCCGCCCCTCCTATCTTGGATGCACTTCAAACCATAGACTCCAGCTGCAGATGTGGGCCCTGGGCAGAGGATCTATAAAGACTGGTTGCGTTGGACCCAGCGGTGGGCATGGGAGTTGGTGCCATCACCTACCTCCAGGACTGGGTTTTTCCGTGTCTGTCCCTCCCCCGTGCTTGGGCACATCCCGACGCTTCTGGTGCATAGCAACCCTGCCTGCATTGGCCACACTATTATGTACCTGCTCATCTTGCTACAGTACCCCTAGTCTCCACCGGGGGTCTCTGGCTCGCCGGGCCATCCCATCCCCTCAATCTGGGGAGGAGAGCACCATGTGGGTGCTCAGTCCTCAACCCTTCCCCTGCCAACCCTGGCACCCGTGTCCATTCCTGAACCTGGGGCACCAGTGTGGTGTGGTGTGTGGTGTCCAGCACCTCAACCCTCAGTGCCACCGGGCCAGCTACATCTGCTTCTTTTTATAGTGAATTTAGGTGGGAGGTACGGGAATGGCAAGACCTAACACAAGCAATAAAGCAGTGATCACTGATGTCTGAGAAGAAGACTCCAGTGTGGGAATACAGATGTGGCTTATTAACTATGATAAGGTCCAACAGGGTGCTTTTGGCAAGGTCACTCTTGTTTGAACATTCCATGAGTCTTTGTGAAAATTGTGGAATTTCATGATAATTATCTGGCAGCCATATTCATGACTATTTCTTAACCATATATCAACCTGGCCTGCCTTGCAGAAGAAAGAAAATGGCTAATGTGAGAGAGAGCAGTAATGAGGTTGTATTAATGGGGGATTCAATTGTAAAAGCTGGATGCTTGGAAGGGCATTGCAGGCTCTTTATGTTACTTCATGTGAGGCGATTTGCCTTTATGTGAAGATGGTTGACTGATTATGATCCATAGCTAAGCAATGCATGTAGTGAGAGAAACTGACTATTGAGCGCATTGTGGTAGGGTGTACAGGTCCTAAGGGTGTGAGGATGTCTGTTATTGAATCAGTGATGTTCTAAGAAAAAGTATGTCAGAGATATTTTCTCCAAGGCCCTCATGGTTCTGGAGCCTGTGAGGAATGACAGAGCATTAATTAAATAAGCTTTTTTATGAACGAGGAAGGGTCTTCTTTTCTTGGCAAGTTAGAGGGTATTAAGGGGCAAGGAATACCTGAATGCTCAGGATATCCTATAGTTGTGCCAAGGGAGGGGTACAGGCTTTTTCAAGGGGTAGGAAGTCTGGGTGATTCAAATAAAAGGATAGGGGTCAGGAAGGCAACAAGTACAACTAGTGCAGGGGATCATCAGTTGCAAGAGTCAGCTGCATGGTTTGACAAAGAAATGTACAGTTGTGCTGAGTAGCCTAAAAACCACAGATCCCCCAGTCATAGCAAGGATGCCCAGAGTGTTAACATTTCTGGCTTGAATGCAGGTTATATAAGAATCACAGCCAATAAAACTGGTTATCCTGAGACCCTGATGAACTTGCAAGTCTACGATTTGGACGTATTAAGAATGCTGTAGTGGGGGAAGAAAATGTCTGGGTACAAGAAGGAGGAATTCAATCTATTCCAATGGAATCGGGCTGATAAAGAAAGGAGTAGGTGACCATTTGTGGAAGTATGTCACTCTAAAGAACACAGAGAACATCAGTGTGGCCAGTCTGTAAGTTAAGCTAAGAGAGAAGGGAGGGGGTTGGGGACAGAATAGTCACCCATGGAGGAATCATAGCACTGCAAAAAGCTCAGCTCAGTTTATCAGATAAAATAGTGATTAGAAATGTGTGAAGTTGGAAAACCTCACTTGGTGAATTTAATCTGTAAAATTTGACAACTTCATGAAGCATGAAATGTGGATAGTCAACTTTGTGACAGTGTCAGCAGACAGAGTGGCCCTCTTTCAAGCAAACTCATGCCAGTTTACCTGCAAAGTTACTATTTTGTGATGACTTTGCCTGAAAAAATACTACTTCACCAGTAAAACTCATTATGAAGTCCAGATTTTGGGCAAAGTGGGAACTTTGCAAAGTGCTTCGCAAAGGTAAATTTTGCCACTTCACTTAAAGATCGCCAGTGAAGTAAAACTGTAACATCTGTAGTAGTGATATGTGCTTTGTGAATGTTACATGCTACAAGAGGAATTCAGGATGCAGTACCTATTATGTTACCATAAATATCTGAGAAAATGTTACCAATAATAATTTTTGGTATTTCTACTGTAAATTTAAAACTGCTAAACAGGTTTTCCTGGTTTTGTTAGATACCATGATACAGTCACATTGGATATGCTGGAAAAATGTCAGATCTCTACCTGCAAGAACAAAGAAGTCCTAACTATTCCTATTTTTAGAAAGTTTTTACAAAAATTCACAGCTACATAATCAAGAAAAAAGATGATTTGATACCTTTTACTGGACCATCTTTTTTGCTTACTCTTTTGTTACAAGGACCAATACAGCAACAAAAATATTTTAGTTACATAGTGAAATTTTGGATCCCTGTAACTTAAAAACTTCCAAACAAATCTCTCTATATTTAGTCCATCTTCTCATATCTCGCTCTAAAGGTGGCTTACGTATATGCAGATAAAACATTTTATCAAAATCTCCTCCAAAAATAAATGCCAGGGTTGAACACCTACTCTGTAATGTTGAAATTATGCATCTCAATACCATGATATTTAACATGCAGTAGGGACATGTTTCAGTAAGTATGCATGCCAAATTTCAGGTCTCTAGCACAATAGGCAGCTGGGTTATGGTTAACAATGGGATTTCATCACATCTCCACAAATCCAATGAAATTACACAAATTCAGAATTTTCTAATTCCACACAGCTCTATTAGTCAATCTACCTCAGCTGTGGAAGGGACTGGTGTTTATAAAATGGCATCTGAAAATCCACAAACATAATTGGCTGAAGCATGTTACATGACCATGCATTAAGTAAGTGATAATACCTGACAGGGTGGGCATTATTGGGATATAACAGACTGCCCAGGGGTGTAATAAGGCCCGACGCCTCAGGTGGAGGGCCTTATAGCCCCTGGAAGATCCGTTATATCCCATAACGCCCACCCTGTCGGGTATTATTACACTTAGAAAATGGACCATTTGTGCCATATTTTGAAAACAATATATGGGAACTAAAATGTGTATATATATATATATAAAAAAAAAAACAGACAAAAATAATCTTTGTATGAAAATAGTCCCTGTAATGTGAAGTGCTACAATTACCATTGGAGGGTGCTGCTGTGTTTTAGGTATTTATTTCTGATTAGATTGTCCTCCTGCTTGGTTACACATATACACACAATGTGCCGCATTTGTTTCTTTTTTTTGTTTTTTTTTACTTACAGTGGATTTCCGATTAGGTTGTGCTCCTGCTTCGTCGCAGACATACAAAGCCATTGATGAATGCACTATGAGAATTGGAGAATATAGCCTGTGAGAATGAGGTACTTTTGTTTTATTTCAGATGGAGTTAGAACTGTGGTGCAAATGTGTCAATAATTGTAAAAGTGAGTGATGACTTCAGAGAGTGCGATTATGTTACATGAAAAGAAAAAAAGTTTATTGTCGTTTTTACGTTTTTTTTTTTGGTTTTTTTATTGCAAGGAGACAGTATTAACAGATGGAGAGGACCTCAAGCCTCAGGAGCATACAACTGTGACAAACTGCCAGTAGTATCTTCACATTTCTGAAAAAAGATACCAGACAGGATTTTGGGTTTGTGGTTGGATTTCATAAAGAAAAGAACTGGAGGTTACTGTTGATGTTTTGTTGTATGACGCGGTATACGGAGGTGCGTCTTTAGTAAGTGAGGACAGGGAAAATGGCGGCAAGTGTGTTTTTAAATTCAGGGTGGCCCAAGGATCATGTAAGTAATGGGGCACTAGAAAGTGGCACTCGTTATTTTGCAGGCGTTGTTGAGAAATAACAGCCCGGGTGCCAGGGTATTTTAGCCAATCAGGATACAAGTTTTAGTTTACCCATTTTCTAAATCTCTATATTATACACCCTGCTATGGCTTATTAATTACTTATTCTGTTATTTATGTTCCCCCACCCAACATTGTAGTCATTTGAAAAACAAAGATTCCTGCAGCCTACAGCAACATGCTGGGTTGAAGGTAGGGTCCTCAGTACATGAACAAATACAGCCCTATTTTCAAAGACTCTGCCTGGTCTCCTGGTTGCAACAGTCATTAGAAGAATGTTCAGCAGGAGCATTATGAGAAAGACGGCAGTGCAAGGCAGTGAGGGATATGCCATCTGGGAAAAACAGGATGGACTCACCTGTGCCTGTGGGTTCCCTTGTGTACACTAACTCTTCAGGGAAGTAATCTGTGTAAGCACAAACAGTCCCCCCACCAGAATGGAGCTGACAGTTCCAGTTGATGAGGTAGCAAGAGGAAGCCGAGGTGAGATGTCCCTTCTGGACCCCTGAGAGGCCTGGTAAAGCAGTGAATTTACCAGCAGTGACATCACAGGCTCCAGAGCCAGCTATTGGACTTTTTTTTAAATTTTATTGAAAAACCTTCACCACATGGTGGTGATGGAAAGAGTGGGTTCAGCCTGTGGTGGGGGGAGTGGTCCAACCCAATTAGGGTAGGTTAAAGTAGAGCCACTTCAGTTCACAATAACTCCATCAAGTGGCAGCTGCCACTACTGCTTCCCTTAAAGAAGAGGAGATGATGATTGGAAAATACCACAGATGTGGAACAGAGTTTACTGGCATTAATGATTAGGATCAGCAAGGGGTAAATAAGACTCCGGGGGCGGGGGTGAGCTAAAGGTGGCAGTAGCTGCAACTGGCCCTTTCCTGTGGTGATGAGGGACTAAAGATATATATGTCCATTAGGGCAGCAAACAGGGAGACCAGCTGCCCAGAGAGGCTGATATTAATTTATTTAAGTAAACCCCAATGACTAGGGAGGAAACCCCAAGTCAATGCTTCAGTATGCCTTGTGTGCGACAGGAGCGCCAGGTAAAGAGGATGTTAGAAAACACAATAAACTGTAGTGAGTTGTAAAAGAAGCATTCATTTATTTAGAAACAGAATTTGACAGCAGATAAGGACCGCTTGGCCCACCTAGTCTGCCCATTTTCCTACCTAACAGATAATCTGCAGATCCTAGTTAACCAACAGCTTACTTCCTCTTACCTCCCCACTAGGACTGATTTACGTCTGTCCCATGCATTCTTGAATTCCCCCACTATTCTTTTAAACTGACAGCCCTGGGTAGTTGGTAACAAAGTGATTATTATTATCCTCCAATGCTTTTGCAGATTGAAGCCTGTGAAAGCAAGGAAGATTTGATACTTCTGGGGAAGACTGAAATGTTTGCAGCATGATTAAGGTCATACAATGAATGAAGATTAAGTTGAAAACCACACAGTTACTAATTAAAAAATGTTCTAATATCAAAAGAGAGAGGAAGTTGAAAAAGATTTTTTTTTATTTAATAGACTTTATTCAGTTTTCATTACAATACACCCGTGGGTATCCAGAAAACAATTGAGCAGCAGATAAAGAACAAATGAACAATTCTGTGGAGGAAATCTCCTCTATCTGGTTTTATAAAATAAAATAACCACTTTTTAACACCCCTTATATCCTTCCCTACCCATTTCCCATCCATCATCAACCCCCGTGCCAAAATCTGGTGTTAAGTACGTAATTAGTAGTGCGGAGATACCGCTTGGACCTATAGTAACCTAGGGCTTTCAGGCTGTGAGTAAAGCTTCGAGTGGTCCCCATTTATCAAGATAGGCCCAATTCCTGTTGGCCATCATGGCAATGTGCTTTTCTAGTTGTAGAGCCAGTAACATTTCTCTATGCCATTCTAATATGGATGGAAGTGAATCGGCATTCCAATGCCTCATAATAACTAGCTTGACCACTACTGAGATGAGAGTCATGTGGGCTTTTCTACTTTTAATAGCCCTCAAGGGGAAGCTATTAAACAGACAAGTCTTAGAGGTAAATAAGGATTCTAACCCCGCAGTGGGTCCAAAGAGTTTTTAACACTAAGCCAGAAGTTCGAGACCTTGGGGCAAGACCATAGCATGTGACAGAGGTCGCCAGGAGACCCTTGGCAACGTCGACACTGTAGGGATGGAAGTCTTCCCATTTTGAATAATCTTTCCAGGGTAAAATACAAGTTATGCATAATATTATATTGTACTAAGCAAAGTCTATCTTGCTTATTGTATCTATACAGTTTGCATCATATGTGACGCCAAGTATAGGCGTCTGTTTGGAGAGAAAGTTTGTTGGCCCAGTAATAACAAATGCCTTTACGTAAACTAGAATCAAGGGATTGGAGTTCTTTATATACCTTGGATATTGAGTGTGGTTGATTTGCCACCAGTAGAAGGGGGTGCAATTCCATGGCAGGGGAAGTAATGTTTGATGCCGTGCCCAAAAATGAGATAACAACTTGTCGTAGCTGCCAGTGTTTAAAAGGATTTCTGTCCTGAATGTTAAGAGATTGACAAAGTTGTGGAAAGGGAAGAACTTTACCCTCCAAGACAATATCTCAGAGTTTAACACCTGCTAAACGAGCTCAAAATAAAGGAGAAATAGAGCCTTTGTCAATACGGAAGTGCAGATTGCCTGTTAGTGGTTGTTCCAAAGATTTGTGCCAGTTCAAATTCAAATGTTTTTGCAGCTGGTGCAAAGCCTTCATGGACCTTCCAATAGGAGTGTTCCTCAGGGTTCTGGGTACATATTGAGGTAAGGAGTACATTAAGGTGGGCAGCGTACAGAAGGTTTTTTCTGTCATGGCTGTCTCTATGTCAAGCCAAAGAGGTTTGAGGGTTCTCAGATCTCTCAGGTCGGATGTCAGCATCCAGTGAACTAATTTACTAATATGGATTGCACTGTACTATGTGAAAAAAGAGGGGAGCAAAAGGCAGCCTTGCAATTTTGGGGCAGTGAGCTTAAAGTACAGTACAAGTCACATTAAACTCTTTCACCAATGACTTGGTTTAGCATTGTTTTTTACAGATGGCAATGCATCGGCAACTCATATTGCCCTGTTTATCAATGCTTAACCAGTTCAACAGCAATGTTTACAAAATGTTTTTGCAACTTATTTGGAATGTATCTGAAGCCCAGTCACAAAGCAATGCAAAACTGAGCTTTAACTTTCAGGAAACAGTTTTTGCAGGGTTTTGCACTGGATTAAGAAACACTGATGCAACTCAGTCAGCAATGCTAAAGCAACTCATTGGTGGAGCAGTTTAATATGAATTGTACTGTATGCTCATCAGACCCCCTTTCCCATCCATAGATATTTATTGATCAAAGTTTGCAATTCTGCAAACCACCACTTAGGGAGGAAAATACCCAACATTCCCAGAGGATAGAGAATACGGGGCAACACATTCATTTTAATTGTGGCAATTCATCCCCATAGTGAAATTTGTAGTGCTCCCCATCTAATTAAATCTGCTCTGAGAGTAGCAAATAAGGTGGAGAAATTTCATCTCACTATGGTTGGGGTCTCTCTGAAGATCTTGATACCTAAGTATGTCAAGGACTTTGGTTCCCATACCAAATACCCCTCACTGTCTAATGGTAGGGTTTTCCCATTCAGTGGGAAGACTTTTATTTTGGAAGGGTTGAGATTATAGTGAGAAACTTTAGAGAAGAGGTAGATTTCTCTGATCAGGGCTGGAACACCATGGGTAGGACTTTTCAGGTGCAACAATAAATCATCCATGTATGTTGATACCAGGTGCTGGCTAGTGCCCACAGTTATACTCAGAAGGTCTGGTGAGGACATCAGTTCCAAATGAAAGGCTGTAGATATAGATTGAAAAGGAGGGGGGATAAGGGACAACCTTGTCTAGTACCACGTTGTAGTGGAAATGGGTCTGAGAGAGTACCATTACACCAGACATGGGCAGTAGGTGAATAATAAAGGAGTCATGACCATTTAATGAAATCTTTAGGAAATCCCATCCTAGCTAATACCGTAAGCAAGAAGTCTCAGGAAACACGATCAACTGCCTTCTCGGCATCTAATGAAATCAAAACTGCAGGCATGTCTGAGCAACTGGTCAGGGAGAGTAGGTGTAATAGGCAGTGCATATGGTCACTAGAGGACCTACTGGTCATAAAGCCCACTTGTTCAGGGCCAATTAAGTTACCCATAAGGGGTCCCAATCTATTTGCCAGAACCTTTGCCAGAATTTTGACATCAGTGTTCAAGAGTGATATGGGACGGTAATTTTCTGGGCATAGGGGATCTTTATTAGGTTTAGGGATAAGGGCAATAATTGCTTCAAGGAATCTATGTTCAAAAAGTCCATTGGAAAACCAATGATTAAAAATCTCAGTCAATAGGGAAGCAAGGTCTGGGGAACAGGATTTGAACAAATTGCTTGTAAGGCTGTCTGGTCCAAGTGATTTATCCAGAGGAAGTTGTTGTATTGCTTGCTCAACTTCCTGGAAATTAATGGGGGATGTCAAGGGAAACTATCATATCTGGAGACAGGCAGGGAGGTCAACTAGATCAAGGTAATTATTTATTGCTTCCTGTGTAGAGATCTCATTGCTGGGAGTAGTATATAAATCTTGGAAGTAACATCTAAATACAGCAGCAATTTGTGTGGGATCTGTAATAGTTGGGCCATTTCCCACTGACCTTAACCCAGGTATGTAGCGGGTTGTGTCTGTTTGTTTAATTCAGATGGCAAGTAGTTTCTCTGGCCAATCACCAGACTCCAGATATTTAAAATTGGTCCTCTTTAATGCTAGTTTGGCCTTTTGAGACATAAGGTCGAAGAATTGCATATGCAATGTATGTAGTTTGACCCAATCCATCTTTGGAGAGTGGAAGCTAATGCTCTTCTTGAGAGATTTAGTGGAGAGTAGTAGATCATCTACTTTAATTTTAAATTGCTGGGTTCTGGGACGCTTAGCAGATACATTCATGTAGGCACTTCAGGGCCCACCCATACCTATGTCTATTTTGTGATGGAATCCCTGTTGGTTTCTAGAAAATGGGAAATGAAATTCTTAACATGTAAGAGGGTAGTCGGGATTTTAAGCAATTGGCTATTTAATAACCATAGGGTGTCTCTTTTTATACCAGAGCCTGAAAGGTAAGCGAGGGTGACCGGAGAGTGATCCGAGATAACTCTTGCATGTATTTTATTATTCAGAACCCTGGGCAGGAGGAAGGAGCTGACAAGAAAGTAGTCAATTCTGGAGCAGGTATGGTGGGGGAATGAAAAGAAGGTGTAAAACCTCGAAGGGGTTTAGCACTCTCCATACGTCCACCAGTCCCGCTCCAGGCATGAGATGTTTTAAGGCTCTTTCAGCTGGGGAAGGGCCAGCTCTTTTGTTATCCGATCTGTCTAGTTGTATCTGCAGTGTCAGATTCTAATCCCCCACAAGAGGTATCATCTTTTGGTCTGGCAAAACTACTAGATTCAGGAGGTGAGAGAAAAAATGAGGCGAATCCACATTAGGACCATATATGGACCTCAAAAGGATTTGCTTGGACTGGAGCACTCCATGTAGCAACAAATAGCGACCATTCACATCCCAAACCTCCTGTATCAGTTTAAAAAGGACTGTTCTGGCAATTAATATGGCAACCCCCCGCTCGACTTGTGGAGATTCCTGCTCGAGGCTTGGCCGACCCAATTCTTGCATAAAGGAGAGGTATCTTCTCTGCTGAGGTGGGTCTCCTGTAAGCAGGCAATTTCTATATTAAGGTGATGCAAATGTTTTAGGATAATTTGACACTTACACCTGTCTCTGGCACCACTAACGTTCCATGTTACAATGTTATATATTCCACTCATTACTTAAAGCCCGGTTGTTGGTTAGCCTAAGGGAAGATTGCTCCATTAGAGCCTGTCCTTTCTAAATGGTGTTTTGCAGGCCATTTCTTAAACAGAGGTATTTTGGCACTCTCCCCCCCCCCCACGCAACACATAACAAAATTGTCCCATCATATAATTATAACCCTAAATATTCCTACGATTAACAACAAACTAGGGAGTCACGTGATGCTGTGCAGGGGATAGGACGCAATTATCAGAGCTCTGCTCTTTCACCGACCCTACTGCTATTAACCTCCGTTTACTCCAACTATTTTTTTCGTTATTGTAAGTATTTGGAAGTTCGAGAGCCAAAAGTGGTGTTTGTAGCAGCTGAGTATTCCTGCAACACGTCTTTGCAGCAAGTACAGGAGGAGGCCATGCAGGAGTCTGAAGCCAAGCGTCCTCACCGCAGCTCCTCTCCTCAGAGTCTTTCAGAGGAGCTCTCGGCCTCGCATGTTTATTCGGAGCAATCAACAATTAAAGAAGCTCTGATGAAGTTAGTCGAAGAGGTGGCAGATTTCAAGCCTGCACTTACCCAGCTAGCCCGCAGGGCAACTGATACAGAAGCCAGAATAGCCTCGGTGGAAAGAAAAAAGGATAAAATGGAACCTGAAGTGGTGGAAGTTAAAAGGTCTTAATCCAAAGTGGAAGATCATCTCAAGGATCTAGAGGGAAGAAATAGGAGGAACAATCTGGTGTTGATAGGGTTGCCTGAAAGGGAAGAGGGTCCAAATGCAATCCAGTTTTTACAGCACTTTTTGAAGAAAACTGTGGGTCTCCCCCCGAATGGTCCAGAGTTTATCATTGAAAGAGCGCATAGATCCTTGAGGGCAAAACCTGCTCTGTCTGACCCGCCTAGACCTATAATCTTTAAACTACTGAATTATTTGGACCAGGAATTTATTTACAGAGAAGCCAGGAAACTATCAGCCATTCTCTGGGAGGGCAAAAACTGAGGCTGGTTCCTGATTTAACCCTGAAAACCCATCAGCTCAGAGCTTCATTTTGTCCTGTCACTTCTAAGCTGTGGGTAGCTGGTATAAAGCATCGTATGTTATACCCAGCTCATCTGGAAGTGTCCTTAAAGGAAGGAACAAGGCGTTTGACACCGTAGAGGAGGCTGTTGAGACTTTGAAAAAGAGCTACCCTGATTTATTTCCTAAATGAGAAGGTTCCAGTTTAGCTATATGAAAGCCTAAGGACCAGCTTCGAGAACATTCTAGAAGGACTGTGCATCCCTGAACTGTTTCAATGTTTTTGGGCTGATCTGCCTCATCAATGTTGGGTCAAAGGAGGCACACGTACTGTTTTTCTCAGCCGAATGGAAAGAGTTTGCTTTTGGGAACACTAGTGGATCTCTTCTGGCCGTTTCAAACTAGTTGTCCTTTTTTTTTCTTTCTGGTGGTTTTATCAAGAGAGTGCAAGAGTTGCCATATTTTGTTTTGTCCGCTAGATGGCGCCAGACACTACTGGTTAAATGATAAGTGTTGCCTGTCCGAGTGCTTGATTTAAATTTCTTGATCTCTCGGTTTTATAGCTATTTCAGGTCTCCCTCTTTCAACTTGGTTCTTGATAAGATTTTTTCTCTCATTGAGTTTCTCACCTCAGGGGAAAGACAGAGCAGATTACTTTTCCTTGGTTATGGGACAAGCAAAGTTACCGATCAGCACTCCCAGCAGAGAGCTGTGAGGATTTAGTCCCGCAATAATTTTTTTCCTGCTTGTTCCTCATTCTTTCTTGTGTTATCATATCATTATTTATTTTGGCACGACTTTACTAGAGATACTCTTCCGGAGAAACTGCTTCATAGCCTGAAGGGTGGTTGGGTTACAGGTTAAGTGGACGTGCAGTAGGCTGTCATCAGTTTTGGAAGCTATTTTAACATTGAGATCAGTTTTGGTTCCCTAAGGGATTATGCTTCCCGGGATTCTAAACCTGATTTACTTATTACTTAAGACTTTGGAATTGCTATTGTCACACACAAATGATAGAGTCCTAGCTGGAGTAAGCTAGGATAAACAACGGATTGTGAGTTGTACAGAAATAGGGTTTTTCTTCTTTTTTTACTTTAGGAAACTCAGTCTCTTTAATAAGTTGGAGTCATAAACAATTCCCTTTAGCTACACCATCTTTTCTAGGGGGGAGAACGTTTAGAGATGGGAGGATGGTGGTTATCCCATAAGTTTTTCTCATTTTGTTTCTCGCTCGGGGGTTGGGGAGGTGGTGGAGCATCACTCGCTCCTTTGTGAGTATCATGGGCCATGTGGTTAGGTGGAGGCTTAGGGCCTGGGTATGCAGACTTGTATATAGTTCAAGGGATAGTTGAGGGATAGTTTAAACTTAGAGTGCTAGAAGGTAACCTTTGTGATATTTTACTTTTTTTCTTTAGGGGAAGGGGGATGGCAGCAGATTAGCCCTTCAACTATCCTTTATTATATGGCACAGTCAAGGATTAATCTATGCTCAATGGTTTGAATACTCCTTCGTGGAATATAAAAGGGGGAAGATAACAAGAAGAAATACATTATTTTAAACCACCTTGCTAAATATGACCCTTCAATAGTGCTTCTTCAAGAAACACATATGTTTTCAGAACAGTTACGGTTCTTTAGAAAGAGCTGGGTAGGCCAAGTCTTCGGAGTGGGTTTCAGCTCCAGTAAACGTGGGGTGGCCTTGTTACTAGCCAAAAAAATACCTTTTACTCTGGTGGAGTCTATTTCTGATACTGAGGGGAGATTCATTTTTGTTGTTGGCAAATTGGGCAGCTCCGATATAGTATTGGGATCAGTTTATGGCCCTAATGTGGAAAACCCTTCTTTTTTTACTCATCTAGCCATGGTATTGGCCCCCTTTTTGCAACATCCTATTATATTTGGAGGAGATTGGAATTTGGTTCAAGCAAATGATTTGGACTGTACCTATCAAAGGGGAGTGGGTTTATCTTTAGCGCAAAAAGCCCTAAGTGAATTTATTTCCTCCTTGGGCCTTCTAGACCCTTGGAGAGTACTTAATCCTTCAGGAAAGGAGTTTATTTTTTTCTCTCCAGTACACAAAAGCTATTTTCGTATTGACTACTTTTTATTCGGTCACCAGCTAATTTCATGTATGGTTGATTCCAAAAAATTAGCTCGAGTGATTTCTGACCACTCTCCAATACTAACTCAGCTGGAATTACCTAATATTTCTATTAGGTCGCACACATGGTCTTTAAACAATAGGTTATTAAAAGACAAGTTAATCACCTCTAAGTTTCAATATTTTTTGCAAAATTCTATTGAGATTAACTATAATTCAATCCCTGCTGTGGACCAGGTTTGGGCAGCTTTAAAAGCAACTTGGAGGGGAGAATTAATACATATTGCTACAATACAAAAGAGGAAAAAAATCAGTCAAATGAACAATTGTTTGCAGAGAATTAAAAGTTTGGAAAGTAAAGGGGTGGATAAGCTTTCATCTTTAGAAGACCAGGAACTAACTAGGCTAAAAGCTCATTATGCTAGTATTCTACTTGAGAGGGTGGAGAGGTCTGCTTCATTATTAAAAGCATCTTATATTGGCCAAGGGAGTAACATGGGCAAATTACTTGCTTGGCAACTAAAGCAGCAGTCTGCATCTAAGTGGATTGCAGCTATTAGACATCCCCAATCAGAAGCTTTGGTGGTTAGTCCTCCAGAGACTTTAACCCTATTTCGGGATTACTATAAGGCATTGTATTCTCCAGACCCATTGCTGGGGCATTATAGTGGTAAAATGTTAGCATTTTTGGAGAAAGCAGATTTACCCTCTTTGCCCATTGACAGCCAAACCCTTTTAGGAGCCCCAATTACTGTAGAGGAAATTTCGGCAGTTATTGATTCTTTAAAACCGGATAAGGCCGGGTTCACAGGCCTATTATATAAAACTTTTAAAAAATATCTAACCCCTCTGTTACTCCAGCTTTATAGTCACTTGAGCTCTCTCCCAGCCTTAGATCAGTCATTATTCGAGGTGAGAATAATCCTTTTACCTAAGCCGGGGAAATACCCATCAGTGATTAGCAATTACAGACCTATTTCACTGCTGAACGTCAATGTCAAAATATACGCAAAAATTTTGGCTAATAGGTTGGGGGGTGTATGGGAATGTCTATTAAATCCCGAACAGGCAGGGTTTGTGGTGGGGCGCACCTCAGCGGATCATTTTAGAAAATTGTTTCACCTGATTTCTGCATCCAGGGCCCCCAAGCTGGAAGCGGCGTTGGTGGCCCTGGAAGCAGAAAAAGCATTTGATAGAGTAGAGTGGAAATATATGTTCGAGGTTCTTCAAAAATTTGGAATACTGCAACCTTTATTAACCAAATTCGGGTTTTGTATTCCTGTCCATCAGCAAGACTCCAATGTAATAATCTTATTTCTGAAGTTTTCCCTCTGCGTCGAGGCACTCCTTATTTATTTAATCTTTACATAGAACCTTTAGCCAGAGTTCTTAACTCGGATAAAGGAATAAAGGGTATTCAACTGGAACACCTTGAATTTAAGTTATCCCTCTTTGCCGATGATTTACTTTTTCATATTTCGAACAGTAGACACTCCCTTCCCCGAGCTTTCCAAATTATTTCTCAATTCAGTGACTTTTCAGATTATAAACTTAATAAAAATAAAACTATGGTTTACTCCTTATCTCCTCTCTTTACGAGAGACTTAATTGTAAATATGGGCCTACAATGGGAAAACGAATATTTAACTTATCTGGGAATTAAAATATCTAAGGACTTGGTTAACCTTAAGGACCTCAACTTAGCCCCACTGATAAAATCTACTAAAGAAGATCTGGCGAGGTGGGACAAGCTACCGCTATCCTTCTGGGGATGGGCTAATGTTCTTAAAATGTCAATTTTGCCCAGATTTTTTTAACCCTTGAGTAACCTTAATATTTATCTCCCCAAGTCCTTCTTTTTACCCCTTCATAGGCTTTGTTCAGACTTTCTTTGGAAAGGCAAAGCTCCTCGTAGGGCTTATGCAAAACTTACTTACCCTAGAGTGTTGGGAGGGCTTCAATTACCTGATTTTTATGTTTATTATCTAGCAATTCATGCTAGCAGATTTTTACACTGGTTTTCACCTATGGCCTCTGTATTGGATAGCCCCCCTTGGCTGCGCTTAGATATACAACAGGCAAGTTCCTGTAAGATGGACCTGGAGGCTTTCCTATATAATCCATGGTCAAATATTCCAGGGAAACTGAGGAATTTTCCCCTCGGATGGGATGTGAGAGCCTTACAGCAACTATGCTCTTTGCTCCAAATTTCCATTATAAAAGATCTAAAGCAACCCCTGCTAAATAATCCAAATTTAAAAATAGATAAGAAATCTATGAAAACTTTTTTCAGAGGATCCCATAATAAGTTATACTTAGCTGATTTTGTTTCGGGTAACTCAGTCCTATCTATCTCTACATTGCAAATAAAATTTGGAGTGCCTCAAAAAATCAGCTTCACCTATGCCAAATATGGCAGTGTATTAATCACTTTCTGGGTAAACCTCCATGGTCAGATAAAGCGGGGGTTCTATTACAAAACCATTGGTCAACATCCAAGGGGCGGAAAGCAACAGCTAAACTGTACAAGAAAATCTTGAATCATATTATGTCAAAGTTCTCTCTCATAGCCTACTATTGGAAAAACAATCACAACAAGGACTTTTCAGTTAAAATTTGGGAAAAGAGTTGAATGGATAATTATCTTTTAATTAAACAGGATCAGCTAAGGAACACCCAGTTTGACATTCTTCATAACTTATACGCCTGCTAGATTATTCCAGATTAAGAGGCTACCCTCAGCAGAATGTGGGGATAATGGTTCTGAGCTTGCTAATTTACATCATAAATTATGGGCGTGCCCAAAAATTGTTAAATTATGGAACTCAGTTAAACAATGGGTGGCACCATATCTTAATATTGCTGCATATTTCAATGAAGGCACATGCTTGCTAGGTATGTATTCAACGATCCCTACATATTCACAAAAAATGCAAGTAGCTTTGGTCTCTACGGTCACTAAGCTAGTAATACTTAGACACTGGAAAGAGGAATAGGAACCCTCATTCAGGGAATGGTGGGTGGAATTTCTTACCGCCTAAATGCAGAAAGATGTGTAGCCTGGTTCTCCCACTCTGGTGAGCAGTTTCAAGAATATTGGGGTGAACCTTTTTCAATCCTTAAAGATAAGTTTGGTTATTAATTTAACCCCTTCTGCTTTCTTTTCCTTCTCCCTCACCTAGGTCTAATATTCTCCGTCTATAAATTTTTATAGAGGTTTCTTGTGTTAGATTCCTTCTAGTTGAGAGAGGTCTATATTTCTAAGCTTCTTCAGGGGGAAACGGTAATTTCCAATATATCATTTCCTTTTCCTCTTTCTTCTTCTATATGTTAGTTTCTCTAGTGCAGTACCCCTTTTCGCTGCTTCCTCCCTTTCACTACAGATTATATTCTCTGAACTGGATGGTGAAGGGTAGTGCCATGATCTCATATGTATATTTACTTAGGGACTCAGGTATGGACCTCCATGGTCCGTACACTATCAGTTGTATAAGCATTTTGTGTTGGTTAAAAGGGCTGCTACGGGTTGGGTGGGAGTGAGGGATTTTGTTTTTCTTTTTGGATATATTCTTTTTTTTTGTGTGTGTGATTTTTATGTTGTTTTATTTTGTGGTATATGTACAACCCTGTGATTGTTCAATCATGATAGAAGATTGGTTTGAGACCTCTGTTATTATGAGTTTCTGTAATTTCCTTTTTTTAAAAATAAAGTTACTTGCAAAAAAAAAAAACCCAACAAACTAAACTACCCCCAGTTCCACAAACTGCACTGGCCCAAGAATACTGCCAGGTGATGTCTCAATGCAAGCCCATGAACCATCTCTCCCCCATCCTCCCTGTTGTGCACTATGTGGAAATCACAAGCACTATAGAATCAGGTATACAAGAAATAATGTTAATTATCTTGCAATTAGCCCTAATTACTAATTTATCTATGCAAATCATTGCCCATACTAGGGATACAGCAGGTTTCAAAATGTACTTAGGTTTCCAAAATCAATAGGAACACTGTCCCAAATCATGAATGAGTCCAAAGGAGTGAACTGCATATGAAAAAAGGCCATAATGTGTAGCAGTCCATTAGCACTTCGGGTTACTTATTTGGAACAGTTTGTAACTTAAGCAATGGGCTTCTGTTAGGTTCACAGAAGCATATCCATAGTTCTCCTGATTCCTGAATGTGTGTAGAATACTTGAAGAAAGGAAAAAAAAAAGAAAAAAAAATGCTGAACAAATCGTAGAAGCCAAAACCAAACTAGACGAGAATAGCCCAAAAAGCTATCGGGTTCCCGTATTATGTCCGATCACCAGTCGGAGTGAAAGAGACAGTATGAGTTTGAGCAGGCAGGTCATCCATAAAGACCCACTCAGCACAGTCCAGTGCAAAGCATGCAGCGAGGGACCAAACTGAATCAGCCACTCCAGCAGTGCTCCAGCAAAAGATCTTCCAACACGCGGGAGGTACCAGTGCAACAAGGCCACATCATCCGAGCAGGACCGAGAGCCCCATCATGGACACAGCTATTAGGATTAGAGTCACTTAAACAGATCAGGTAGGAGTTTCTTGAGCTCAAGAAGTGCTTGATCCTGTGTTTCAAATGAGTGCCACTGATCTCTGATTTTCATTTGAAGTACAGCTGGGTATCGTACTCAAAACTGCTTTTCTGCCACAATTAATTTAGAAACAAGTGGGTACAGCTCCTGCCTCTTTACTTGTACCGACTGTGGTTGATCTTCAGCAATGCATATTTTGCGGCCTTCCCATTGCACTTCTTGGAGTGATTTCACTTGAGCTAAAATGTGCTGCTTGTCGAGGAAGTTAAGCAGTTTAAAAATGAGTGGTCTGGGTGGTGCGCCAGGAGGTGGTAGTGGACGCACTGCCCTATGTGTTCTCTCAATGATGTATGTAGTACCATTCGGAGATGGGCCTGCAATCTTTTCACATAATTTATGAAGAAACACAATAGGGGAGCTGCCTTCCTCTTTTTCTGGGTTTCCGATAATTAGCAAGTTATTTCGTCAGCTTCTGCTCTTGAGATCCTTTAATTTCTCCTCCATTTTTTTAAGCCTCTTCACAACATTACTTCACTCTAGTTCTGCCTTATCTTACTTTTTCTCCAGGGAAACTAGTCGAACTTCAGAATCAGAAACTCGCATTGTAAGAGAATCCATCGAGGAGCGCATTTGATGGAGTTCTTCCAATATAGCAGCAATAGAGCTTTGTATTGGCTGCATAATTTCTAGGAATCTTTCCTCAGTGAGGGCCGATGACCCTGCTGGAGTTTTACCACTACTGGCTGGTTCTTGTTTAGGCCACTTTGTGGTCTTCTCTTTTTCAGACGTTGTAGGAGGCGAATGCAGTGGAGGGGCTTTGCGCATATACACTTCCATTTTTCAGGGTTCCTCTGGTTTCTAGATCTTGTTATAGTTTTGCTGTCCAGTTCAGAAGTATAATTCAGCATCTGCTTGCTAATTTAGTAGTAGATATAAGCAGGAGGGATGCAGAGCAGCGGGAGCTAGCTGCAGGTCGTTAGGCTACCATCACGTGACCCGACCATTGAAAAATATTTTTTATTAAAAGTTTTTTTTTTATTAAACTGCCATATCATTTTATGTATGGATAATAAAAAAAAACAAGTATGGATACAGTCTATTTAAAAAGAAATGGATAATAAAAAAAAGTATAGATACAGGGCCGGATATTCAGACTGCACCAGGCTGTGGCACAAGCCTGGGCGCAGCACAACTTAGCTGCTCAGGGGCGGTAACAGGATGATATTCAATGGAGCTGCGCCATGGCACAGCAGCATTGAATATCGCACCCTGGCCACCCGCAGTGCGCATAGCGCAGTGGCACTGTGTCAGCGCAAGTGGCCAGACTGGAGCAGGGGGATGCACTAGCATAAGTTCTGTTGCGCTAGGTGCAACAACTGCGATATTCAAAAGTGCACATGCAAATGGGACCATAATGCATGCAAGGCACAAATGGGGCCATTTGCATGCCATTACTGTATGGCCCTATTTGCATGCAGGTGCGCTGATCCCCCAGTGACTTGCGCCTGGCGCCCTGCCAGACTGCAGCCGTCAGGGACCGACTCCCCCTGCACATCACGGCAAAGTGCCCTACTGCCCGATCACGGGCATCTGTTGAATATTAAAATCATCCTATATCCCTGGTGGTCCAGAGGACTGATCGCAGCCCGATCATGGGCATAAGTCAGTTTCCAACTGTTAACACTATCCCTGGTGGTCCAGTGGACCGCTCACAGCCTGATCGTGGGCATATGCTGTAAAAATGTAAGTCCTATATCCCTGGTGGTCCAGTGGGCCACTTGCAGCCTGATTGTGGGGCATATGTAGGATATTAAAATCGTCCTATATCCCTGGTGATCCAGTGGACCACTTGCAGCCTGATCGCGGGCATAAGTCGGTTTCCAACTGTTAACACTATCCCTGGTGGTCCAGTGGACCGTTCGCAGCCCGATCACAGGCATAAGTTGGTTTCCAACTGTTAACACTATCTCTGGTGGTCCAGTGGACTGCTCGCAGCCCGATCGTGGGCATATGTAGTAATGGAAATGTCCTATATCCCTGGTGGTCCAGTGGACCGCCTGCAGCCCGATCATGACATCAGTAAAGAATAATACAACACCAATACAACCCTGGTGGTCTAGCGGTACCCCTCCCCACCCACCCACTGAGCCCCACCACCCCGCCTCCTCCAGTCAGCGGCGGTGGCAGCTCCCCACCCACTTGCTGCCCCGCCACCTGCCGACTGACACCGTATGGTAGTGCTGCATGCCCATTGGCAGGCAAGTACAGTTCCGGAATGTGGAATGTGGCTCTGACGCGTGACTGCAGAATGTGGAGGTGACACCAACTTCAGAATGTTGTGACGCACAACTTCGGGAAATAACAGTGCCAGGTGACTTCAGAATGTGGCAGTGATGTGCAATTTTGTAATGCAGCAGTGATGTGCAATGTTGGAATGCTGCAATGATGCACTATGTTGGAATGCAGTAGTGATGCGTGACTTCAGAATCTGGCTGTGACAAACTTTTATGTGATGTTGGACTGTGGTGGTGACAAACATTCATACAACGTCGGACTGTGGTGGTGACAAACACTTGCATGATGTTGGAATGTGGCAGTGGCAAACACTCACATGAAGTCAGAATGTGGCAGTGCCACACGACATCGAAATGTGGTGGTGCCATGTGGCATCAGAATGTGCCGGTGACACATGATGTCAGAATGTGGCAGTGATGTGCGATTTCGGAATGTGGCAGTAACGCATGACATTATAATGTGGCGGTGATGCACAGTGTCAGAATGTGCCAGTGACAAGCGAACATCACGCAACTTCAGAATGTGGTGGTGACTCATGACTTTGGAATGTGGTGGTGCCAAGCAACTTTGGAATGTGGCAGTGATGTGCAACTTTGGAATGTGGTGGTGATGTGTGAATTCAGAATGTGGCAGTGACGAGCAATGTCAGAATGTGGTGGTGATGCATGACGTCGGAATGCAGTGGTAACTCATGACCTTGGAATGTGGCAGTGATGCGTGACATCAGAATGCACTAGTGATGCATGACTTCAGAATGCGTAGGTGACGTGTGACTTCAGAATATAGCGGTGATCCATGACTTCAAAATGTGGCAGTGACGCATGACTTCGGAATGTGGAGGTGCCATACGACTTCAGAATGTGGAGGTGCCATGCAACTTCTGAATGTGGTGGCGACACATGACTTTGGAATGTGGCAGTGACACATGACTTCAGAATGTTGCTGTGGCGAACGACTTCGTAATGTAGCGGTGATGCACAACTTCAGAATGTGGTGGTGGTGCACAATTTCAGAATGCAGTGGCGATGCACAGTTTTGGAATGCAGCAGTGACACTCAGTTTCAGAATTTGGTGGTGACACTCATTTTCAGAATGTGGCAGTGACACACAATTTTGGAATGTGGCGGTGATGCACAGTTTTGGAATGGGTGGTAATGCACAGTTTCAGAATGTGGCAATGACACAGTTTTAGAATGTGATAGTGACAGTTTCAGAATGTGACACTGAAACACAACTTTGGAATGTGGTGTGGATGTGCAATTTTGGAATGTGGCTAGGATGCGTTATTTTGGAATATGGCTGTTACACACAATGTTGGAATGTGGGAGATGGGATGCACAATTTTAAAATGTGGTAGAAGCATATAATTCCAGAAAGTGGCAAGGACAAGCAGTTTCAAAATAAAATGATGTGTCCTGCCATATTCCAACAGTGTACATCCTTACTTATATTCCAGAATTGCCAGTCCCCATTAAAATTCTTCAATGTGTTTTCCCTGTCGCATTTTGACATTGAGTGTCCCACCTCACTGTGAGATGGACATCCCTGCCACATGCTGAGATTACACATCCCCCCAACATTCTAAAATTGTGCACCGCTTTGACAGTCTACACCTTTGTTCAATGCTGCATTCCAAAACCACCTCCTGATGTGTTCTAAAGTACAGTACCATGCATCTGAACATTCTGGAAATGCAAGCACTGCAAGCAATCCTGTGTCAGTTTTTGTTTTTTAAATAAATACTACAGCTACAGTTTTGATAACTTTAAAGAAATAGGTCCTATAAGGCTGCTGATAGGGAGGACTAGTCTGTGAGTTCTGGTTGTGACATCATCAGTGGCATTTCACTGAAACTGGCTTTTTTGTACAGGGAGTGAAATCAGTGTTACAAAACAGCTCATAACTTTAAAGCAAAGTAACGTAGAAATCTAATTTTTTGTATGAGATTTATTGGGGGTAGGCTGATTCTAATTCTGCAATATAATACTTTTGACTGGAGTCCTTCTTTAATGTTGGGGTGGTGGAATCAGGTGCCCAAAATATCATGAAGGTTTTCTGATATTGTTGCTAATGAAGGCACTTTTGGAATGTCTTGTTTAGAGGATGTTGCATGCTCTCCACTTACAATCATTGAGATTTCTTTCTGCTTGTTTTCATTAAGTCGTGGGTAGTCGTTGATGCTACCTAGTTGTTTGTGGCCTTTTACTTGTATAATATCAGTGGGTGCAATGTCTGAATCAGTTAGTTTTTGGATAAGATGCTTCCTAGCTGAATGGTTGGCAAGCCTTTTTCACTTTGTTTGCCAGCCTTCTGCACCATGCTTTTGACAATTGTTAATAATGTGTTTACTCCCACAGGCTGTTTTTTGAATGAGGCTGTGGGGTAGTAATCCTTTAAGTTATTGACTACTAGGAAAAAAGGGGCATCTGGTGTCAGTGTTTTTGGTGGCCTTTTCTCCAGCTCCTTATTAAAACTGTTATTTGCCTCATTTACTGACATTTCCCTTTAGATGAGACGAGATGCTTTTTATTTTTATTCTATCCGATTTTGACTATTCTGTAGTTGAACTGCTGGTTCTGTGAGGCGTTGTGGCTACCATTGCTGTTTAACGCTATTACGGAGTGAAGGTTGCATGAGTGAGTTTGACAGTTTCTCACTATTTATGTCATGCGGCTGTCATGGAACTTGGCGATGGAATGACACTCCTTTTTTTTTTTATTGGTGTGGAAGTAGTCCAGTTCAGATTAGAACACATGGCTGTTAACTAGGTTCCTATGACACGTCTACTATGCATATAAATCTGTGATGACTTGTCTACTATGTGTATAAATGTGAAATTTCACATTCATACAAATAGTAGCTTAGATACTCAAATTTATCACACACTATCACCACGCCTATTGCTTAAACATATATATATATATATATATATATATATATATATATATACAAGCCACTTTTAGGATGCTTAATATACATTTTTTGTCATTTATATGGATATTGTTATGTGTGATTCTTCAGTATGGGATTTTGGCCCACAGTATCATAAAATGTGAAGATGCCAATATGGAATGCCACAACATGTCCTTTTTGTTTTTATATTTTCTGCATTTCACCCTTTTTTCTACATAGAAACATAGAAACATAGACTTTGACGGCAGATAAGGACCGCTAGGCCCATCTAGTCTGCCCATTTCCCTACCTACAGGATAGGCCGCAGATCCTAGTTAACCAACAGCCTATTTCTTCCTACCGCCCACAAGAATTGCCTTATGTCTGTCCCATGCATTCTTGAATTCTCCCACAGTTTTAGCTCCCACAACCTCCTCAGGAAAGCTGTTCCATGCATCCACTACCCTCTCTGTGAAAAACACTTCCTCACATTGCCCCAACCGCCTCCTTCTATCTTTAAATTGTGTCCCTTGTTCTTGCAAGTCTCTTTTTCTGAAAATGCTACCCTCTTGGACTTTGTTGATTCCACTGAGGTACTTAAAAGTTTCTCTCATGTCCCCCTCTCCCTTCTTTCCTCAAGGGTATACATATTAAGCTCTTTAGTCTCTCCTCATACGGCTTCTCTTGCAGACCCTGCACCATTTTAGTTGCCCTCCTCTGACTGCCTCTATCCTGTCTATGTCCTTGCTGAGATGGGGTCTCCAGAACTGGACACAGTACTCAGATGGGGTCTCACCAACTGTCTGTACAGAGGGATAACAACTTCCTGTTTTCTGCTGCTGATGCCTCTCCCTATACATCCCAGTATACCCCCAGCCTCCCTACTGCCTTCTCACATTGCTTGCTAACCTTAAGGTCATCTGATATGATTACCACCAGGTCCCTTTCCTTTTTTGTTGTTGTTACTACCTCCCCCCCATTGTGTATTCTTCCCCTGGTTCTTGTTTCCCAGGTGCATTATTTTGCACGCTTTGCATTGAATCCTAGCTGCCATACTTTGACCATTCCTCCAACCTTGCCAAGTCCCTTTTCATCCTTTCTACGCCTCCTTGTGTATCAACCCTGTTGCAGATCTT
The DNA here is from genome assembly GCA_016271365.2 of Neoceratodus forsteri. NCBI lineage: Eukaryota > Metazoa > Chordata > Ceratodontiformes > Ceratodontidae > Neoceratodus > Neoceratodus forsteri. Next base: position 1,723,584,994 of record CM057449.1, on the reverse strand, counting down.
TGTGTCATCTGCAAAAAGGCATACTTTTCCTTCCAGTCCCTCTGCAATGTCACTGATGAAGACATTAAAAAGGACTGGACCCAATACTGAACCCTGTGGTACCCCACTAGTAACCCCCTTTCTTCAGAGTGGACTCCATTTACAATTACCTTCTGTGTCCTGTTGTCCAGCCAATGTTTTACCCAGGCTACCACCCTGGGTCCCACTCCCAGGCTGGTTAATTTGACTATTAATCTTTGTGTGGGACTGTGTCAAATGCCTTGCAAAGTCTAGATAGCCATGTCCACAGCCCCTCCCTGGTCTACTACTTTGGTCACCCAGTCAAAGAAATCTATTAGATTTGTCTGACATGACCTTCCTGCTGTGAACTCATGCTGCCTTGGGTCCTGTGCTCCACTAGCCTCTAGGTACTCAACTATTCTTTCCTTCAGAAGTGACTCCATCACTTTCCCTACCACAGAGGTCAGACTGACAGGTCTGTAGTTTCCTGCCTCTGTCTTGGTCCCACTTTTGTGAAGAGGAATCACATCCGCCTTCCTCCCGTCCTCGGGTACCACACCATCCTCCCATGATTTATTAAAATGATTCTCCCTTTTTAGGGCTGCAGGTAGGCGGAGCCTGCAGCCCTCTTGCATTAGCTCTAAAAATGAGCTACCGGATTCAGACCATGGAACACTTCCTTTGGAGTTTTTGACTGATCCCTCCATGTCTTTGCAGCCCTTCAATTTAACCCTTGCAGTGCTGCAGACTGAACATCTGTCCAGAACTCAATCAAATAGATTCATTCTAGTTCTTTTGGCAGCCTAGGGATTAAGAAACATATGTTCTGGAGAATCAGCTCTCCTCCCCAACCTTGTAGTGCTTCAGTGAGTACAAGAAACACATGTTTTCCTTTGAATCCAACTTGGTAAACAGCATTTTTAGAGCTAATGCAAGAGGACTGCATACAGCCAACTTGCTGTCTGGAGCTGGAAAAATGGAGTACCATGGCACACATTTCTAGAGTTTTCAGTGTATCCTTCCCCAACTTGCCAGTTAAATAACATACTCTCTTGTCTCTGTCAAGTAGACCAATTCCAACACTATTTTTTTAAGTTTGTTTATTATTGCAATGTGACTTACTATCTTTGGAGACTAATAATTTACTGACATGACTTCCAACAGATAACAGCAGAGCAGTTTCAAATTACATTCTTGGCCACCTCTCCCAGTGTGTGTGTGTGTATGTGTAGCAATGATTTACAGTATTTCCTCTGAAGAGTTGATTTATGGTAACCCTTTCAGGACCTTATTTGTGGCATTGGAACTCTCATGGTTTTATACTTGTAGGAAGGCTAAATAAATGCTAGGCAGCTAATGTTTTAGGGGTTTTCAGAGGTTGTAAGGGGCACACTAGGGAATTACAAAGAATGATAGCAGTGTCAACTGCAGTGTTCCCAAATTGAACAAAGCCTTTCTCTGTAGGGCACCCTCCTTTTCCCTGTATTTTCTATGTAAAATTGGAACAACACTCATGTACATTTCCCTGTATGCTTAAATCAATACATGTACACAACTGACTTCATTATGCTTGTCAGTAAAATCACTACAACAAATGTTAAGGCTGTTTTTATTTATTTAAAATGGTAAAACTCGCCTGTAACATGTCACAGAGGCTCTGGAAAAATGTTGGAATCTCTCAAGCTTTGCTCTCAATGTTCACATGTCTCCAGAACCTCTTGATGGTATTATAGCATTGTTACAATGTATTGACACAGCTGGAAAGCCTGGCTGAGATGCAGTATGTCATAGTCAGTAGGGTCATACTTTTATCCATTTGGCCATGTACTTGCAAAGGACAGCTCTGATGAGATGGAGGATCTCATTTTCAGAGGGGTCCTAATTTTACCCATTTTTACAATGTACTGGTACAGGTTAGCCTGGCTAAGATGCAGTATCTCATTTTCAGTGGGGTCTTTTACCCATGTTTGAGTTTCAACAGAGGATATAGCATCTAACTGAAGAGCAGTTCCAAATTACATTCTTAGTCATCTCTCCCAATGTGTTTATGTGTGTAGCAATGATTTACAGTATTTCCTTTGAAGAGTTGATTTATGTTAACCCTTTCAGGGACCTATCTAATTAGTGGCATTGCAACTCTCATTGTTTTATATTTGTAGGAAGGATAAATGCTAGGCAGCTAATGTTTTAGGAGTTTTCGGAGATTGCAAGGGCATCATGAGGGATTACAAAGAAATCATAGGGGTGTCAACTGCAGTGTTTCCATATTGAACAAAGCATTTCGCTGTAGGGCATCCTCATTTTCCCTGTGTTTTCCATGTAAAACTGGGACACAACTCCTGTACATTTTCCTGTATGCTCAAATCAGTACATGTACGCAAGTGACTTCATTATGCCTGTCAGTAAAATCACTACAGCAAATATTAAGGCTGTTTTATGTACTCATTAGCCCTGTTACAGTGTACTGACACAGGATAGCCTGGCTGAGATGCAGTATGTCATATTCAGTGGGCCCATACTTTTATCCATTTTGGCAATGTACTGACACAGGATAGGTTTGCTGAGATGCAGTATCTCATTTTCAGGGGGCCCTAATTTTACCCATTTTTACAATGTACTGATATAGCTTAGCCTGGCTGAGATATAGCATCTTATTTTCAGTGGGGTCTTACTTTTATCCATGTTTACATCTGCATGCAATGTGCTGACATGGGATAGCTTGCTGAGATACTAATGGGCACTGTGTGCAATATGGCGGTGCTGACATAAACTATGCATACATGAGTATTGCACATATGTAGTCATGTTAGTGCTGCTACGTTACAGCTGACTCCAGGGCAAACTGTGCATGCATGAGTATCATGCATGTGCAGTTCTATAATTGCAGCAGTGTCAGTTACATCCGACTCTGGTGCGGCTACAGCACCGCATATTCTTTTCAACCCATCTTACCACTCCTAAAAGCTCTCCACAGCTGTATTGGCTCAGTGCTGGCAAAAGCTAAGGGATGGGCAACACTGGGGACCACTCTACTGTCTTCATGTCCACAGTCTCTATTGGCAGGTCATTTTAGAAGGCCACCACCTTCTGGGACAAAATATGCTTCCTAATGTTACTGCTAAACTTGCCATCTGTGACTTTCAGAGCATGTCCCTGTGTCCTGCTGGAAAACATAGCCATATGTTCAATCCTGTCAATACGCCTGAGAATGAGAAGACTGAGCTCATGTCCCATCTCAGCCTGCTGTTCCATGAGGGACAAGCAAAGGATGAGGAGCACCACATGTGAGAAAGAGTAGGATCATAAAAATATTATTCAAAGTCCTTATTGTGTGATAGTGCACTCCACACATAGTGAGAATAAAAAAATGGTGCCTGAGCCTTTCTGCAACTGTCATTTCTCCTGACTCCTGCCAGCTGTCATCAGAGTGATTTACTTGGATGATGCCTGGCAGGGGGCGGGAGAAGCATTACTTTCAGAGTGGCTCAGCCTTCACTTTTTTATGCTCACTTTGTGTGGGTGCACTATGCACTTTGGTTAAATAAAGAACTCTGAATAATATTTTTGTGGTCCTGGTGCTTTCTGCATATGTAGGTGCTCCTCATCCTTTTGCTTGTTTCAGCTTTTTCATTGCTGAGCACCATATTACTTATCCCACCACTCCAAATCCATTTTGCTTTGTTCCACAGGGAGAAGACAGTAATAACTACTAGTAAACATAAATGTGGATACTATCTGTTAGATCCTTCCAGTAGTCCTGTTTTGAAAATGCAGCTTCCCCTTAACAGTGGTATCTAAACAGAAAGCCCACCAGCAAATGTATTTTTATTTTGAGTACTGTACACATTCTCTTTACAGCTGCAGTAAATGGAAACCCTGGAGGAAATATGAAGAAACTGATACAGGGAAGCTTGCAAAGGATGTCAGTAGGCATTTTATGAGACTGTATAAATATGCAGAACTAAAAAATGCTACATAAATTCACTGCCACTAAGCAAGTGGTAGATGGGGGGAGGTGTAAACACAAAAAGGGGGCTTGGTTTGCACTCAAAGAGGAGTGAAAAGATCAGTTTTCCTATGTGGTACAGTGAACAACAGGGTGTAAAAAGTTGGGGTTATTGAAAATATGATGGATCATAATGGTCTACATAGCCCATTTTCTTGAAGCAGCAGTTTTGTCATCAAAGAAGAAAAATGGTGGGTCGGAATTGGCAACCATCTGACATTTTTCACAATCCCCCCACTCAAAAATGAATAGCGACACAATTTAACTTGCTGCACTATAAGACTTCACCAAAGAATTCAGCATATGTGCCAAGCTGGTGTTTCTCTGCTTGACATATGTGTTGTATTCTTTTGGCAAGGTCTTTATAGAGTACTGTACCACAATCAGTTTTCTTTACCTTATCCTCACTTCAGTCTGAATGTACCCTGACCCCCTTTCTGCCCTGATATCATGATATTTAGGGCTTGATTAAGTAAAGCTGTATCCAAATTTCCTCCCTGTGGACCAAGTTAAACTTTTTCAATGCCCCCAAAAAAAAAAAAGACTAGCAATGCATTTCTTAGCTTTGAATAAATGTAATAATAGGGTGGTATTATACTTTGTACATTCTTGTGTTAAGTGATTCTCATATGTTCATCTATTAAGTTATAAAGTAAGTAAAGTAAAAAATGTATTTATATAAAGCGCCCTCCCAAAGCTCAGGGCGCTTTTACAATATCACACTTTTACAATATTCTATACAACAACATAAATACAACACAATTTAAAAGCAATAAAACCATAACAACAGTCAATACAATCATTCACTAAATCTCTGAGAATGCCTGGTTAAATAGGAAGGCTTTCAATGACTTTTTGTAGCCTTCTACGGTCAGACTATCTCGTATCTGGGGAGGTTTGAGAATTCCACAGGGTAGGTGCCATAAAAGCAAATGATCTTCCTCCAGATGTTTTTAAGGATACCTGGGGAATCTCTAGCAACCCCTCATCAGAGGTTTGGAGTGAGTGAGAGGGACAGTAAGACACCAAGAGTTCTTTCAGGTAGTGAGGTACCAAATTGTGTAGGGCCTTATAGGTCTGCAATGTGACCTTGAAGGTGATCCACCACTGTATGGGCAGTTCACACAGCACAGGTGTTATATGACTGGATCTAGAGATTCCAGTCAACAACCTGGCTGTCATGTTCTGCACTAGCTGCAAGTGGTGGATATCCACCCCCCCGCAGCCCTAGATAGATGGCATTGCAGTAGTCAAAATGACTGGTAACAAAGACGTGGACCAGGATAGGAAGATCTTCAGATGGGAGCAGGTGTTTCACCTAGGCTATATTCCTTAGATGAAAAAAGGAAGACTTGACTATGGCTGACACCTGCGCCTTCAGGATCAAACCCTCATCAAATACCATGTCCAGGTTACACACCTGGCCAGAGGCCATAAGCAGGGCCCCCCAAGGTGTAAACCTGAGGGTTTGCCCTCCCATATCCCAGTTGTCCTAAAACCAGGGTCCACCACCAATACCTCTGCTTTACCTGAGTTCAACTGAAGCCAACTGGTACTCATCCAATCCTGTATCTCTAGGAGGCAGTTATTAAACACTGTGATGGAATCAGACTCCTGTTCAGGCACAAAAGACAGGCAGAGCTGAGAGTCATCTGCATAACAGTAAAAACCCAGCCCATACCGTCTAATAATGTCCCCTAATGAAAGCATATACACCGTGAATAACATGGGGGACAGCACCGAGCCCTATGGAACCCCACAGGGCAGCCAGTGAGAGCCAAGGAATAAATCCTGACACCAATCTCTGTGATCTTCCCTCAAGGAAAGATCGAAACCAACTGTGGACTGCTCCCCTCAGTCCACAGATGAACCACAGGCACTCGAGCAACACCCCATGATCCACGGTGTCAAATTCTGCTGAAAAATCAAGGAGAACCAAGATGGAATGAGCTCTCTGATCTCTTACCATCAGGAGATCATTTAGTACCCAAACAAGTGCCATCTCAGTGCTATGCCGTTTCCTGAAGTCAGACTTGAGAGGGTCATAGATATTGTGGCTGGTCAAATGATCCTCCAGCTGCAGAGCGAACACCTTCTCAATAACTTTCTCTACAAAGGGCAAGTTAGAAAGTGGTCTGTAGTTAGCTGGGCAGTCGGTATCCAGAGAAGGGTTTTTCAAAATGGGGCATACTACCGCCTCCTTTAAGGGATCCAGAAAGACCCCTTTCTCTAGTGAACCTGCCACTATCTCAGCCAGGACTGGGCAGATGAACTCTACACACCCCACCAGTAGGTGAGTAGGGCCTGGATCCAAACTACAGTAGGTAGATCACAGAGTCTGGACAATCCTCACTATATCCATGACTGCCAGTTGGCTAAAGGTGAACTAGGTCAACTGGGCATCAGTACCACCCAATTGATCTGTGCAAGGCCCAATGGAAAGGCACTGGCTGATCTCATCCCTGATGGTGGACACCTTGTCAGCGAAGAATTTCGCAAACTCCTCACACTGCATTTGTGACAATGCTCGACCGGCATGCAGATAGGCTGGGTTGCACAGTCTGTCCACAGTCTGGAAGAGCTGGGCAGGTCTATTCTTCACTGTAGCAGTTTCCCTGGAGAGGAACTCTGCCTTCTTAAGGGAAATTTCTGATTGGTAGATTCTTTGAGGCAATGTTGAATTTTGCAAATGCAGGCTCATAACTTTGGTAATATTCAATATTTTTACCACAACATTTCAACATAGCCATTTTGGTACAGAGACTCATAAATGTGGCAGCTGTCATTTTTCAACTCCTGCCCAAAATGTGTGTTTGCAGCCCAAAAGTTGATTTAGCAGTCCCTGCATGACATCACCTTTAGGCCAGGAGTTGAACATTTTCTCTGCCCTTCTTTATGAGGCAGGTTCATAACAAGGCTGTGTTGAAAATGTGGTGCAAAAATATTAAAAAAAATAATTTTCAGTATTTTTAACCCAGATTCCTCTCCCGCACCCATATCAGCTCTGGCCAGCTCTTGTTCTTTTGACTGCTGCCTGAACAATCCAGGCAGCTATTATAAACTCTTTTTTTTTAGCTAGTATTTTCTCCCTCTGTGGCTTCGATCGGCTGGGACATCCCAACTGATCTCTCGGCCCAGACACCTGACATCAGGCCACTTCCTCAATTCCCCCATGGATTACCCCCCATGGCAGGGTGGTGAGGAGCTCCCCTGTAGCTCAACTCACCAAGATGGATCCAGATGAAGAGGTGCCATTAAAGTCAGGCCACAGAGGTCAGAAGCTCATGCTGCCCCACCGGAGCCACTTTTTCTGCTTTTTGGTCCCCTGGAGTGAGGTGTGCAATGACACCAACGGAGGGAATGCACACACATCTGCACACTTTCCCTCCAGGCATCAGCCCCAGCTCCACCCATTTCCTACAGCATTGGTGCACTACCCCCCAGCTGCTTCCAATGGCCAGACAAGAACTGACCACTGTCTTCCCCCTTCCCAGAGAAGGAGAGCAGTCCCTTGGATGCTCGATCCTTCTCCTCCCGCCAACCCCTGGTGGCTCGTACTCATTCCAGAACACAGGTTGTCGGCGTGGTGCAAGGTAAGGTGACCAGCCCCTCAGCCCTCAGTGCTACTGGGCTGGCAGACAGCTGTTACAATTTACTACAGAATACATGTTTTCATTTTCAGTGATCCTTTCCAAGATTTACAGCACATCTTGCTAATCCATCTAAAATGTCTGTACAGAAAATATTTGAAAACATTTGACTTTGCCCTGTTAACCTCTCAGTGCCTTTGTTTATGAACTCATAGTGCTCACAACTGACTGTGATGTCACACACAGCAATTGTGTAGTTGGCAGGGGAGAGTCTGATACTTTTTGAAATATTTGCTTCATTATCTACAATATTCAGTGGACCAGGAGCAGGGGAAGTTTAAAACAAATAAAACATAAATAAAGTTAAAAACATAACTGTTGCAAATCTAGTGTTTTTAAGCTTTTTCTTGTAATAGAGAGTTGCTTTCTAAAGCTAAACATCAGCTGATTCCACTGGACTCAACCAGTTTAAACTTTGATTCTTGGACTATCATGTTATTACTCTATTGGTAATATGACTGTCTATGCACTAACTGTATGCACTGTAAGGTGCTCTAAGCCTCTGGGAAACCGTGCCATACTAAATAAAATGTATTACTACTACTACTACTTCTACTCCCCATCCAGAAGGTTCCATTCAAAATAATGATGCCCTGAAGCTTGAGGCTGTTTCCAGACCATTCATTTCCACCAAGGTTTTTATTCCATTAATGGTTTTATAGTACTCTTCCTTTCCATTTTAGACCAAACAGCACATTTACAATGCCAACTGTTTTTGAGACAGATTTTCTGAAACCCTGAGACCCTCAGTAACTAAATTCATATTGCAGCTGCACACTCACTAATTAATGTGAGCTGTCCCTTTCACCTCACTGTGTACTTTTTCTTCCTCTGTTAGTATTACTTCATCAGCAGTGATGTCTACCACCTAGAAGAAGGCTGGCCAGCAGATGAGATCACCGTATTAGTAATTCCCTAAACTTAGCCCACACATCTGGCATATCTACCATCCTTTCACTAGTGTTTATATTTCAGGCTCTTGCGGCTAGACAGCCGAATTACTAAACTAGACAAGTTATTCACTTTTACCATTGAGTTCCCTAATCCCTACAGGCAATGATGTAATGCTGTCAAAGTAGGCATGTCATTTATATTCTGACTGAACTAAGGCAGCTGTAAAAGAAAATTAAATGGCTAAAGCCTAAACTACGTTATCACTTTTATATTGAATTTATTTATTTTTTTATGGAAACTATGCATAAATTAGCAATCTGCTTACTCTTGTAGGAATTCCTTTCCTACCCTCGTACAGCAAATTGCAGACATACTACTTTTCAACCACCACTACCTCTTACAGTTTCTCCAACTCAAAAACCAGGCTTCTCCCCAAATAAAAGTCATTTACATGTTCTCCACTATTCCTCACCGATGACACCTTGTCAGTCCTGGAGCTATGGAAGTGCCATTCACAGCACAGTCCCTCTCCCCACACATGCACACTTTCAATGATAGCACACTCCCAACTGAATCATGTCAAGCTAAGCCAGAATTATACTCTACCTAGATAATTAAACAAACCATCCTCAGCCAACTCCCATCACCACCACCACAGTTTCTTGACTAGTTGTGGTCCTACATACAAAATGCTTTCATTTATTTGTGCAGATATTGATAAAAGCTTTTGAAAACATTAACAAAGGAGCTATTTTCTAACAATGGGGGAACCTCTTCAGCTTTGATTTCATTTTGCAAACTAAGGTGTCTAGGAGAAAAAGGCGGTAAACCCATGAGAGCTTGTGTCAATTCAACTGTAATGAGAGAGTGTGTTTCCTTGTAAGATGTAGGATTCCAACTTGTTTTTGAAGTCTTGCTTATCCTTCCTAATTATTATTTCTAATGGAAGTTTATTCCACACGGATTAACTATTCCCTGTGAATAATATACCTTTCTTCTACTCATATTAAATTTCTTGGGCCTTACTTGTAGTAGGTGGCCTCTAGTGCCCTGCAAATAATTTTTAAATGCAAGTACAAACTCTCTGAGAAATATTCATCATGCATAATGTCATAAGACAACAACAAATCTCCTCACAGTCTTCTTGTCTCGAGGGACATGAGATTAAGTCCATTAAGCCATTCACTGTAAATTCCAGTTATAATGTCATAGATCCACTTTGCAGCCTGCCTTTGAACATTCTCAATTTTCTATATGTCACCCTTATTAATTGGACCCCATACAGGGCTCACATAGTCCAGGACTGGTTTGACATGGGTTCTGTACAAGGATATTATAACCTGGTCGCACCTGCTCTTGAAATTTCTTTTTATCGTCCATATTAATCTTTTGGCCATTGCAGCCTGAGTTGCACAATGGGTTGAGCAAGTGAGATTGTGATTTATTATTACTCCTAAGTTGAATGTGATTTATTATTACTCCTAAGTCTCTTTCTTTGATTGATTTCCATAATGCTGATCCTCCTAACAGATTTATGTTTTTTTGGAATTGGTTTCTAAGGTGCATAAGCCAACATTTATCATTATTGAAACTCATCCCCCACTTATTGGCCCATGATAAAATATAATCCAAATCATTCTGTAACATGGCTCTATCTTCAGCTGTGCAAGCCACTCCAGCAACCTTTATGTTAGCTGTATACTTGCTAATCCAGTTGGTTTCCTGACTGCATATGTCTGATATAAATATCTGGAAAAGTACAGGACCTAAGATGGAACCCTGCAGCATGCCACTAGTTATGTCCTTAGGGGTTGAATAGAAACCATTGATGCAAACCTTCTGTGTTCTTTTGTTCAACCATGTTTAAATCCATGTTATTATCCTGTAATCTAAATCACATTTAGTCATTACAGGATGATAGCCCCATGGGGATAGTATCAAATGCTTTTGAGAAGTCGAGGTAAATGCAGTCTACTGGCAAACCTTTATCAAGTATTGATGATATTTTTTTCTAAAAACACAGGTTCGTTACACATGATCTCTTTGAGGTGAATCTGTGTTGCTCTGTGCCAGCTAGATGGTGTTTCTTTAGGTGATCACAAATCATGTATTTTATTATAGATTTTAGAACCTTTCCTAGAACAGATTTAAGACTTATAGGCCTCTAGTTGTTACAATTAGCCTTGCAGTCTTCTTATGAACTGGTATTACTGATGCACTTAGCTAGTCAGGTGGAGCTTCATTATTTGACAGAGGTAATAAAAATAGTTTTTTAGAGGTTTTGATATGTGTGATGCTAACAGTTTCAGCAGTCTCATGGAAATATTATCTGGACCTGCAAAATGGTTACTTTTTTAGTTGTAAAATGATATTTGTAATGTAGTGTTTGGTTATAGCTATTATACATGTATTATTTATTTGTATACAGTGGCCCAGATATTCAGAAATGTGCCAAAGGCTGGTGCAAGTCTGATGCACCATGGTGCAACAGGAGCCATATTCAGAGGTTGCGCTGGCCGCACTGTGCCAGCACAACACGGCTGAATATGGCACAGTTGCGCCATGGCGCAACCAGGAATGTGCCATGGCACAATCAGAGATGTGCCATGGCGCAAACATAGTTGCACCATGGTGCAGACAGAGAAGCCCCATGCAACTGTGGGAGCAGAGCAGCATAGCAATAGAGGGGGGCATGGCATGCAGAAGAGACCCAGGGACAGAGCTAGGGAAGCACAGTGACAAGCCACAGGAGGCCACCACCAGCAGGGCACAGCAGGGAGCACACATGCACCCTGACCCCCCAAACACAACAAGGGCACAGAGAGTAGGCAACAGGAGGTGTCAATGGAGGGCCAGCAAGGGAGCCCCCAAGGCAGCAGACCATGACCCCCAATCACAGCAGTCCACACCCAGGACAGGTTAGCCAAGCAAACGCACATGCCACACAGGCACACAGACAGCCTACACAGCAGGCACAGAATGTGCCAGGAGGCATGTAGCATGGCAGACAACATGGGACAGGCAGCACAATGCCAAGCAGGGCCCCCGATACAGTGTGTGCCCAGTACCCGACCAAAGATCATGGCTGTGTGACAGCACCATGCACACACCTGCCACACACCCCTGGCAGGTGCCCAATGGGCACCCCAAGGCACAGTCACCGACCGAGGGGAGGGACACCACCACAGTGAGACACACCACAGCACACAGCAGTGAACCACAGAAGCACAACATGCACCCCAACACATGGACACCACATGGACAGACACTGGGCCACTGCAGCATGGCTCCTCATGCCTCCTGCAAAGCAGACACTGACACAGGCAGGTAAGTCAAAAAATATATATTGTAGGAAAACTATGTACAGCAACAAGGGGGTGGGAAAGGGTAGGAAAGCAGAGAAAGGGGACAGGAAACGGACTGAACAGTGGGTTGGGGGACTGTAGGGGTAGGTACAGCTGGGGTAACAGGGGACTGCTGGAGCCCGACTACCTGTGGCCACGTCCTGCCACCCCTTGCTGTGGTCGGTGCCTTTGGCCACCCAGCATCATCCTTTTCATCTGCAGGACTGCCTCCATTGTTGTAGACGTAATGAGAATGATTTGGAGGAGCAGCTGGCAATACTGTGGCATCCTATGCCTCCTCCAGACACCTATGACAAGAGACAGGACAGGTGATCAGTGCAATGTCCTAAGGAACCATGCCCACCCACAGTGCACAATGGGCAGTGGGAACACACACCCCTGGAGGGCTTGTACCACCACCTGCAGGGGGGTGGACCAACACCTGCCAGCAATGCGGCACACCACGGCAGTGCACAGAGGTGGTCCCTGCTGCACAATGGCTACCCAACTGTGCAATGACAGTTACATGGCACAGTGCACTGACAGCACCACAGCAACGTCAGTGGCAGCCAGGTGCACTCCCACCCCACAAACAGCTGCCACACATGTGCAATGGATGCGGTACAGTGGTGAGCACCACACACAGTGTGACACACACAGCTGCCATGGCACACGGCACAGGTGGCCATGCCCAAGCCCATGCCTCTGCCACCACCCATGTACAGTGCAAAGGACCATGACAGTGCCTACCTGCCCTCTGTGGCCCCATTGGTGCCGGATCCACTCCTGCACCACCTCCCATGCCTGCTATCCTGCCGCTGCCACCCTCCTGTGATTTTCAGGCCCTGGGAATGGAACATAGACAGGTACACAGCAGTAAACATAAACAGCAGCTGCCCACTGCCCCCACTCCTGTGCACAAGGTGAGCCCCTGCCTGACAGATCCCACATAGCTGCATCACAATACAAGTGGTGGCTGGAAATGCCACCCTGCAATTTGCATGATGGCAGTGCACCACTCTGCAGGGCATGACAGGCAGCCTAGACAACTCCACAGTACAGCACCAGGGCACACATGCAATATGGGCCTACTCACCTGGCTGTAGCACAGCCCCATGCCTAACTCATGCCTCCAGCTTTCTCAGGCACCCTGGGTACCTCCTGACAAGGTCACCATATCTGTGGATGCACTGCTCTGCTGCCCTGGCCACCCCAGTATGCCACTGCAGTGTGGCAGCAATCCCCTGCCACACCGCCACCTGGGGCTGCTGCAGGGACACCTGGCCAAAAAGTTGGGGTGCGTGGGTCTGGACACTGGTGACCAGGTTCACCGACTACACCTGTGTCCAGTTCTGTGCATGGGGTGCTCTCCACTATGCCATGCTATGCTATGAAGCCGGTGAGCAAAATGATGGTAGTAGGCCATGACATGTGCCAGATGTGCAATGCGAGGGAACATGTGCTGTGTCCAGCCATTGCACAGTCTCGGAGATGCATGGCATGGGTGTGGCTAGTTGGGGTCATGGATGTGGGGGTGACTGAGGGACAGGGGTCACAGCAGGGGTTAGGGCTTGCCTGCCTCCGTGCAGTGCACACGTCTGCAACAGCAGGCCTGGAACACCATGCGCCATGGCCCCCATCATGCAGTCAGTGCACAGTGCGTGATTGACAATATGATACCATTCTGCACATGCACACTGCGGGTCTGTGCACTGCGCATGTGTGCGCATTGCTCCATGACTTGCTCCAGAGCAATCTCATTGCACACAGCTCAAAATCGCGATATTCAGATGCCACATGCAAATGAGCTCATCTGCCAATGTGTGGCACACTGGGGGAATTAGCATGTCATTACGGTTGTGCCAAAGCTCATTTGCATGCAATGCAATATATATAAGTACCACGGAACAGCACAAGCCATGGACTGGTATTGCATCCTTTTGGGGTAATTTGTGTATGCTGCTGCAGCTCACTAGGAGCAGCCAGCACAGCAGGGGGGATGGAACAGGGTGATGCTGCCACTGACACACTGTGCTGTCCATGTCCACAGGAAGTGACATGTCGGAACATGAGAAGGGTGAGGAGCGTGGGCCTGCTTGCAAGCGCAGGCCCAATTTCACAAAGGTGGAGACAGAGGCCCTGTTTGAAGCCTACCTTGACAGGGAGCCCCTGTTGAGAGGTGCCATGGGCACACCACAGGCCAGGGCTGGGGCCTGGGTGGAGGTGGTGGCATGCGTCAACCAGCAGGGCAGCCACCAGCGCTCAGCGCAAGAGTGCAGGAAGAAGTTGGGCACAGACAAAAGGCACATCAAGGAGAAGGTGGCATCCATCTGTGCCTCCCAGAATGCCATCAGAGGTGGGTCTGCAGCTGCACCACTGCTCACGTCTCAGGAGGAGTTGGTGGCAGCCACCATGCACCACAGCATGGTGTATGGTGTGCCTGGCAGTGGATTCCAGATGGGTGGCAGCCCATCACTGCATGGTAAGTATGTCAGTCACACGCAGCTAGTGGGATGTGGAGGGTGCATACATGGCCATGCTAGCATGCATGCAGCAGGCATGCCTGTCATGTGCAAGTGTGTGTACCCATGTGCATGCCATGCTGCAGGACACAGGCAGTGGCAGTGTGGTGGTGGCACATGTGGGCAATGCATCACTAACATACCTCTCTTTCTCTTGCAGCACCAGCATGCCTCCATGCAGATGATGGGGCATTGGCTGCGGCAGCCACCGTGGCCACTGGACTGGCCCTGGAGGACCAGTCTTCAACCTCCATGGGCATGTGGGGGTCTGACAGGCTGCAGCTGACCACCACTGTGCTGGTGGATGTCCTGGACCTGGGGTCGGACAAGGCCCTGGATGTGTCCCTGCAGGATGCCAGTCCTGGGGTCCTGTCCGCAGAGTCACAGATCAGGGTGGGGTCCAACACTGATGACAACATAACCCTCATCCTGGACAGCATGGCCACCATTGTGGGGGAGATGCCCCTGCTGGCCACTGACACAGGCAGCATGCCCAGTGTTCTGCCTGCGGTGGAACAGCTGCCCACCACCACTGCAAGTGCAGCGGTGTGCACTGCCCAGGCTGTGCCCTGCGGTCAAGGTGGTGTAGACGTGCAGGCGCTGGGTGGTGTGCAGTGGCTGGCCAGGCAACAGCAGCAGGCTACAGGTGCCACTGGGCAGCCAGACACAGGGTCCACTGTCAGTGCACCTGCCATACTCAATCCCCTGCAGACCTCACTGTGCAGCGTCCACCAGAGAGGGGGGCTGTGCAGCATTGCCGGTCACCACAGGGGGATCGGCATCTGGCCCAGGAGCCTCAGGACACCGACCCGCTGGCTGAGCACACACATTTGCTATGGGATTTCATTCAGCAACAGGTGTTTCTCACCAATGGGGTGCACGTACTGTGTGCGGAGGTGTGCCAGTTAGCTTAGCAGCAGGAGAGAGGCACTGTTCAGATCCTGGCATGGATGCAGCACATGCAGTAGGCTGTGGCTCCATCTCTGGATCGCATTGCCACTAAGATCTCAGATGACTTTGCACTGCTGGCTGCCACAGAGCATGGCTGGGCACAGATGACCCCCTGCAATGTGCTGTTCACCCTGTGTACTTGGCGTTGGGTGACTCCTGTGCAGGTGATGCCAGACTCATATGTCGGCATCCCAGGTACCCAAGAGCTGGGTTGTTTGGGTGCCTCGACATCCCAACGTGGACACAGTCACAGTCCCACAGTTCCACCCCCTGTGGGGCTGTTGCACACTCCCCCATGGCTGATGCGCAGCCTGTGGCTACCAATCGGCTCAGGCATGGCCACCCCCTGGCCATGGCGGCCATGGTTCTGTGCAGTGGACCCGATGCCCAGCCCACCCCACCTGTGGTCTGTAGCTGCTGCCCAGTGTGCACATGGGTGGTGTGTGTGTTCCTACCGCAGGTGTGGTGCCTGTGTGTTGTGCCACATGCTGCCTATGTGCGTGCCTGCCTGGTCACTGGGCTGTGTGGCATGGGTGTGATGACAGCAGTCCTGCACTGGTTGCACCTGTGCACTGGTGCAATGCATCTGGTCCATGCCACATACCCACGCCTGTGTGTGTGGGTGTGTGTGTGTGTGGAGGGGGCTGTGAGGGGTGCTGTGTGTGGTTGTGTGTGGGTGTTTGCCCCTGTCACCCATACCCCTGCTTCTCACCTCAGTGTGGGCATGCCCAGTGCCATACATGCCCCTGTATGTGTGCTGTACCTATTTGTGTGGCCTATACATGTGTATCGCACCACCTACCTGTGTGCACCATAGTGCTCCCATGCTGTGGTGTCCCTGTGCCAGCTTGCCTTCTGGATCAGCCGGGGATCCCTCTGCCCAGGGGGTGGCTGTCCACCTCCTTCAGGCCTACTGCCTCCTTTGTCCCTACTACTGTCACCCTCATCAGCCTCGACAACTATCCCATGGTCAATGGCCATGTTGTGCAGTATGCAGCAGGCCAGGAATAGCCCACAGGCTTTCGAGGGGCTGTACTGTAGGGCACTGCTTGACCTGTCTAGGCAATGGAACCATGCTTTCAGCATGTCAAAGACTCACTCAATGATGTTGTGCGTGCCGGTGTGTGCCTTGTTGTAGTGTTCCTCTGCTGGGGATGATGGGTGCTGGTAGGGGGTGAGCAACCAGGGCAGCAGTGGATAGGCACTGTCCCCTGTGTGGGTAATGACATAGTTAGCCCTCTGCAATTCTATGCTGCATCCCTTGCCTGTTCCTGGTGCCCACCCCAATGTGCACACCCTGCCCTCCCCATCCCAAGATATACTCTGCCCATCTCCCCTTCCCCATGCCATACTCACCTACTAGTTGGCCCGTGGGGATATCCCCATGTTCAAACCTGTTGCACAGCACAGAGCTGTGCCAGATGAATGCATCATGTGCACTCCCAGGGTGTGTGGTGCAGACATTGTTTATGCACCCTGTGGCATCATACACCACCTGGCAGTTGACACTCAGGCTCCCCTTCCTATTGATGTATGCCACACCCTCAGGGCCAGGTGGTATGTGGATGCCCATGTGGGTGCAGTCAATGGCCCCAATCATGCCAGGCATATGTGCTACTCTGTGGAAGTCCTGCATGGTTGCTGTATGCTCCGCCTGTGTGCTGGGAAAATGGATGTATTCCGATGCATGTGGCAGCAGAGCATTGAGGAACTGTGTGAGGAGGTGGGATGTGGTTGACTGGGTTATGCTTGTGGTGTCCCCTGTTGGTCTCTGGAAGGTGCCCGAGGTGAACAGGCACATAACAGCTGTCACTTTCATCTTCACAGACATGGCTTGGCTCTGTCTGGTGGGTGCCTGCATCTCCTCACTGCAGAGCTCACAGAGCTGCTTCAGAATGGCCCTGTTCAGGTGGTACTGGCCCACGATCTCCATGTCACTGTACTGCTCAAAGGTGATGTGGGCACGGTACCACCTGTGTCTGGCATACCACTGACAGGCCCTTCCATGGCATGTCACTGTTCCTGCTGCCCCCTCACACCCCTCATTATGGCCTCCATTATGAAGGGTGCACTATCCATGGCCCTTGCTGTCCTATATCCCCCTGAGCTGTTGGCTGCTGCGGGCTGTGTGCCACCCTGGTGCATTGCCTGGAAGTGTGTCTGCCTGTCTGTCACACTCTCTCTGCCCTGTCTTCCTCTCCACTGCAACCTCTGTCCCTCTCCCTCTGTGTCTGCCTTGGTCTGTCTGTCTGTCTGTCTCTCTCTCTCTCTTTTTCTTTCTTTCTCTCTCTCTCGCTCTCTCACTCCCTCCCGCCTGGTGCAAGTGCTTTCTGTGTGCTTGCGCCCTGTATTTATAGGAACAAGTCTGCTAGGTGCATCTCTGATTTGCTCCGCACTTGAGCCATGGTTTTGTGGTTGAATATTGCACTGCACTGGATATTCATGGGCACGCTCCCTGCACTTGCACCTGCATTCATTATAGTTGCACATTGACACAATGAGATTTGCGCTGCGCACTGGCTCCAGCTGAATATCGCTCCTTGGCGCAAGTCTGCACTTGCACCGGCACAACTCAGTTGCGCCATGCGCAACTGCTTTGAATATCTGTGCCAGTATGTACAGTATAGAGTGCTGCTTCAAAAAACACTGAGGCAAAATGCGCCTTAAATATCTCAGCCATTAGTCTATGGTCACTGATAAGTGATTGTCTGATGTTATAGAACAAAGTCCACTATTTGAGTTGTGTAGCAAGTTTACGTAACTATAGAACTCATTCATGTTGTTTTTGTTTCTATTATTAGCTAAACTGTACTCAAAATTATGTATGTTTTTCTTTATTTTGTTTTTACATTTCTTTAGAGCTACTTATTTTTTCTTTCTCATTTGAATTCCGATCTATCATTGAGATATAAAGTATAAAGCTTACATTTTTCTTTAGTAATATTTTTAAACCATTTGTAAACCATTTAGGTTTATTTATTTTATTTATTCTTTATTAACTGGGTATGGCCCACTAGACACAAGTGCTTGTTTTCAGGGGTGACCCGGGAGGTTTAATTATTGTTATACTTCTTTATCTTTTTTATGTGTATATCACATGTGGTGAAAATATGGTTTTTGATCATTGCCCTCATACTGCAAGTTGTTTTGTTACTGAGTTCTGCCTCCCAATCTGTTACTTAGTTCTTCATTGATAGCTGGTTGGTTAGCAGAATTATAATTATAAACTTCCCTACATCCCTAAACTAGGGTATGACATTCATAAAATGAAAAGGAAATGCTATTATAACCATTAGTTCCCAGGGGTACTTCCACAGTACAATTTGTGATATTGACATCATGTGAGCTTAATAATATATCCAGGGTATTATCCCCATGAGTGGGGACATGTGTGTATTGCTTTAGACCAACATGTACAATGAGTTTTAGAAATTCTTTACATTGATGCTTCGTTGCTGACATGGTGCCCCAACAAATGTCATTCAAATTTAATTCTCCCAGAAAGATTGCTCCTTCTAATTAGAGATGTTGCTAAATTAAATTTCACTGGCAAAATTGGTAATTTTTCCGCTCTAAATGTTTTGTGAAATTGCAGCGAAATGGTGAAATTGTGCCCACAGTTTCACACCCACATATCCCATTCCCATTGTTTTTTAAAAATCTCCCTGGTATCTAGTGGTCTCCCCCGGCCACTCACCAGCCCATATTATTCTCCCTGGTGTCTAGTGGTTCCCTTGACCAACTACGGCTATGTTAACAGCCCCCCAGTTACCCTGGCTCATAGTCATTTTTATTAAAAATAAATCAAACACACACTCCTGGTGTCTGGTGGACCTTACCCCCACCCCTCTCATCAATGAGACAGCACCACCCCACTCCCCAGTACCTAGTTGGGCCACCAGCACAGCTCTTCACTCACCTCCATGGTCGGCAGCCTGACCGAAAGTGCTTCAATGATTGAGCCTGTATTTGTACAAGCAGGCCCATTCATTGAAGTGCTCAGCCCTGCTGCCAGCCATGGAGGTAAGTGGAGGGCTTTGCTGGTGACCCAATCGTACTGGGGAGTGGGGTAGAGGGTGCAGGGTCCTTAGACACCAGGGTGTTTGGTTTGATTTATATTTTAATAAAAGGAAATGAGTGGGCTAGGGAAACTGGGGGAGCTTATTCAATTACAGATGGTGATCGGCTTAGGGGAGGGGAACCACTAGACAACAGGGAGAATAATTTGGCCTGTGAGTGGCCGGGGGATTGCTAGACACCAGGGAGTGGTTTTATTTTTTTATTTTTTAAAAAGGGCATGAGGGGCCAGGGTAACTGGAGGGGCTTTATTCAGTTACAGCTGGTGATCGTCTTGGGGGCCACTAGACACCAGGGAGAACAATGTGGGCTGGTGAGCGCCAGGGGGGCCGGGCAGACCACTAGACACCAGGAAGAGCTTTGGCAACTGGAAATTTTGCTCGAGGGTGGTGAAATTTCACCTACGAGCTGCAAGTTTTGCCAGTTTGCAGGCAAAATTATGTCCACTCGGGGGGGGTGAAATTTCACATTTTGCCCCGTGAAATATTTAGTGAAATGCATGAATTTCACAAAATATTTTGCAGGGCAAAATATTTCAGTTTTACACAACACTACTCCCAACTCACAAGTCCTTTTGAGTTCTGAACTTACGGCCTCTAATACCTCATTACTTGTATTTGGTGGCCGATAGCACAGACCAATTATAATGTTTTCCAATTTTGTTTTTAAACTTAATCCATAAAGTCTCAATATCACTATCCTTGGCTTTTATCTTGTCCAAAATATTGGAATAAATATTTTTTCAGAGATATAAGTAGCAACTCCCCCACCCCTTTTTCCAATTCTATCACATCTGTACAGCTGACAGCCACAGATTGCCTTTTTCCCAGTTATCATCCCTAGTCCACCAGGTCTCAGTAATGAATACCATATCAGTATTACCATCAGGACTTAGTAAGGATTCAAGTTCTTCCATTTTGTTGTTCAAACTCCTTGCGTTACTCAAATAGCAATGCACTGCTTGATTTTTTTAGACTTGTTCTTGTTTTACCCATGGGACTGCAATTAGTCTTCACCATTGGGGATGACCTGTCCCCCTTCATGATCAGTTTAAATGTTCCTTAGGCAATACATCATTTATTAACAATGCTAGTGTTTTAGTACCTGCTGGATTGAGATACAGACCATCTTTAGTGTATAAACGTTTTTGTTGGCTGAAAGCATCCAACAGATTAACAAATATAATACCTTTCCTGGCGCATCTGTTGTATAATCTAATATTAATGTGCTGTATGGTTTTACTTTTTTCATGGTATCCCTTTGAGATTGACACAATGCCAGAGATCATTGCCTTCTTGCCCTTACTATTAATGAATTCACCCATCTCCATGCTGTCATCGGCAATGTCTTTGTCTTGATCCCTTCCAATATTAATGCCCACATGAACTACCAGTTTGATTGTCACAATTATTGGCTATCAGTTTTGGAAGATTTGATCTAATGTCTTTAATCTTGGCACCTGGTAGACAATTTACCTCTTGATTTAGTTTATCCTTCCCACATATTATAGTGTTGCTCCTACATAGGACCGAATCTCCTATAACAAGGACCTTTTTCTTAATGGGAGTTAATTTAGAACATACAGTGTTATCAGGCCTGTTTCCACCTATCTCACTTTCCACACTTGTAGTTAGAGGTGCATGTCTGTTAGTCAGCAATATGTCTTCATTGCTCAAGGCTCTCATCCTCTTTTTCATAGGGTTCTTAGTTACCACTGTCCAGTCCGCTGCCTCCCCTTCTGTCACATCATCTCTATTACTCATTTCAGGTTCAGAGGCTATTATTCCCTCCTTATTCTCATTGTCCCATTTTCTTTTGTCTTTTGGGGTAGAATTTATTAGTTGGAGTGTTTTGCTATTGCAACCTCTGGACTGTCCCCTAAGATATTTTAATTATTTTAGTAAGAGACATAGTTCAGTGCATTCTGGACAAACTAAGTGTCTAGATGAGAGTTAGCAATATTTATTGAACACATTGACCAATTACAACATTTAACAATTGTCCCCTCAGTGCACAGGATTGCTAAAAAATCTTCAGAAGGGTTATACACATCCATACTTATTAATAAGATGCACTGTAGTGAGCACACAATCTTAATTACATAATCTAGTTGACATACTAATAGATATGGGTTTATTAGATGAAGTAACACAAACAATGAAATACTAGAATGTATTCAGTAGCTGAACAGATCTAACTTCGAATTATACTTATTATAAACTTGTATATAAACACTGATATTGCCACCCTTTTGAGTTTCTGTTCCTACTGGAATACTTCAAGTACTTTCCACTTCTAACTGATATGGCATATGGCCCCCATCCCTCTGTCCATGCCAGACATGCAATACATGCAGTGACATGTAAGTCTCTGCACTTATCTCCGTGTGATGCCGCGTGCCTGCCCCACTCGAGCTTACCCCATTTGCTCTTTGCTTCTCTATTATACTGTGTGACCCAGAAGTTCAGCCCCAGGGCCACATGATGTCCTTGCCCCACTAGACACCTGAATACAAATTAAAACTAATAAAACTGTACTAAGGGCAAACTGTTTGTTGTATGTGTTAGTAATTGCCTACCTTTAGCTAAAACTACTATGTAGTGCAGTCGTTGTAGTTTGTAAGTCTCACCAATGAACTACTGGAACCCATCTTTTCCTAGTCTCCACCAACAGACTATGTTGCCAGGAGACAATCAACAACACCCTGTCCCCACACTCCACTGTAAACTACTCAGAGAGCTGTCTCACAGCTCGCAGCTGTCCCACAGCTCTAGTATAGTTAGAGTAAAACTGCCCCACTTGCTCTGGGTGTCTCAGTTATACTGTGTGACCTAAAAGTCTAGCCACAAGGTCACACAATATCCTCACCCCACTAGAACACCTGAATACAAATTTTGGTTAGAATTGAAACCCCCAAAGGTTCTTGTGTTAGAACTGACATTTCAACATTTTCTTTACGGAAATTCAAGGAAACAGTATTTTTTAAAGTTGACAGAGCCTCTAGTGTGTGGTAATGGTATAAGATTGTGAAAGTAACTTAATACACAGCAGCACCCCATATGAACCATATGCTCCAGACACTAGATTGGCTTTGAAGAGGCAAAGATACATCAATGGTGGCAGTGCATTAGTGAAAAGTATCTGGAAACAGACACATGTAGCAGAGAATCAGTAGAAATAGCAGTGACAGAAATCATGCCAAAAGTGGAGGGAGTGGGTTGAAAAAAAAAAAACTTAAGTGATATAGAGGCAATGGAAACAGAAACGGCAGCAGTCATACCTGATGTCAGAACTGTCTGGAAGTAGGAGACTCAAAAGACAAAGAGCTTGTGCAAATGATTGTGCAGATACTTTAATTCACATGTGGTATAGTTTGAATAGTGCCAAGTATCCAAGTAAATTGAGAGAGCAGTGCAGACTCTGAATGAAAATCCAGGCCAGATGGATCAAATGTACTGGAATGGTTCATTGTCTAAACCATTAGCTTATCAGGAAAGTTGGTGTACTATTAATGGCCCAATCCACAAAGATCTAGAGTAGAGATACACAAAAAGGCTGCATAAATTGGATGCTCACCTCCATGATCCTGTGCACATCACGCGGCTCACAAAGGTAGTACGTTTGACCTACAGATGAGCAAGGAGTTGTGAAGACTGAAGGATGGAGTAATTATAGGCTGGAATCATGGATTAAAGGACACTCTAAGGGAACACACCTTGGCTTCACCATATAAGGGGGTGTCCCTCCCCACACAGAGGAATGTGAAAATAATGGCTGAGAATCAGCAGCATTTGGGGCAAGTACAGACACTGCCAAACAGCTGTGGATGATGACACAGAACCTTCAGCAGCTGCCAGCTATACATCTGTCAAGACCCAGGGCATAATGCCAAATATAGTCCTCCCCTACTGAAGGTGGCACCACCCTGTTGTGCCAGCAGCCCATGTGCTGGCATAGTTAAAGAACATGGCACAGCATCACACCACCCACATTTACATATGTGTGATTATCACAGTGGACATGTGATGTCAGCATGCATCACCCTGCACTGCCATGCATCATGTGTCAAAGGTGTTACATCTGCACAGGTGACAGCTGTCATGTGCCATCTGTCTTGTCCAGGTGTGGGATGCACACTGCATAATTCAGAACACAGGTACCCCTTATTCAGAATACATTGCATGCACTGTAGCATGTACTTCTGTGAATAGGGGCCTGTCTGGGGATGTGTAGTCAGCACACACTTAGATACCTCCCTGGCACCTGCACTAAAAGAAAGATACTGGAGATATGTACCCACAGCATGCCTGTGCGCTATGCTCTATTGTGGCCATTTAGTATTATTCACCATAAGGTGCACTGTGTATTACAGCCACAGAGCACAACTGTCCAGACATGCTGTAGAGATGCACTCTTTCCTTTTAAGTGCAGGTCACATCAGGCAGGGTGTGTTGGTACCAGCCCTGTAGGGAAGAGAATGCATTAAACAGCACACCATGCTCTAGGGTCAAGTAACGTGATGTAATCAAAAAGAAACACAGCCAATACCACCCATTCAGTTCCTGCTGCAGACCTTAACCCTGCCCATTTCCTTACTCACACTGAGTCAGGAA
Source organism: Neoceratodus forsteri (assembly GCA_016271365.2). Classification (NCBI taxonomy): domain Eukaryota; kingdom Metazoa; phylum Chordata; order Ceratodontiformes; family Ceratodontidae; genus Neoceratodus; species Neoceratodus forsteri. Next base: position 1,723,560,937 of record CM057449.1, on the reverse strand, counting down.
AAGGGCAGACTGGATGGGCTGTATGGTCCTTATCTGCTGTCATATTCCATGTTTCTATGATTCTAAAAGCATTGGGTGCCTGGATGGGCAGGGGGAATTTTGAAGGGTAGTTGACCAACGCAGGGTAGATACACACATACGATTGACTCTGCACTCTGTTGAATAGGTGATTGTTGTGTGTCTGCTCTTATAGGGTCCTCATTACGTCATTGTAGGACAACATTAGGAATATCACTGCAATCATGCTGTATCAGGGGAGGGCAATATCTGAGCCACCGAAATCACCCCCTTATGACACTGACACAGATCATGACTCAGAGTTACCCTTGCAGAATGAATCAGGTAGCCAGGATCATCAGGAATCACCTGGGAACACTGACAGGAGGAACTGCAGCTGGTGCAACGGTGGGGAGAGGGGCAGCAGAGTGATCTATGCCATTAGGCTGTGATCTGGTTGCTATGTAGGGAGGAGGCACTGGAGCCACTGCATCCAGATGTCTGGGACAAAAACCCAACCATGCACTCATCAGTATTCCAGAATTTTTTTAATCAACAACTCTATATTCACCAAGTTGCATGGGAGGGAGGCTGTTCTGGGATCTACAGTATTGCGTGTCTGCCTAGTTTTATTCTCCTACTGTTTGTGTGTGTTAAAAAACCTATAACACACAGAAGGGTGTGAATAATGCTAGATGGGACAATGCCACGTAAATAAAATTGAGACAGAGCTAAGGCATTTGGAGCATGAAAATTAGGCAAGGAATGCCTTTGGAACGTGCAGATTAGGCAGCAAACACATTGGAACATGCTACTTAGGCAATAAATGACTGTGGAGTATGTAAATGAACAGTGAGGCAGTCTGAGCATTCAAACAATTTCTGAGTTAATGCTCAACTTCTGAATGTTCCATCAGAAACCAGGCTTGAAACAGCAATAGCGTCATCATACTGGTTTCTAGAGCTGTGAGAAACTGTTGACCGACCTCAATATAATAGCTATAATTGTGGCCATTGGTGGATCAGTCTTCAAGAATAGTGGCACTGTGCACTATGGATAATTACTCTGGCCTTCTGACTCTGTCTTGATTTTCTGGTGCCCAGTGCCATTATTTCTTCGTACACCTGCCTCGTATTATTGCTATATCACTAAACACCCTTTTTACATTGTGAGGCATGAGGTCACAAACTGAGTGCCTTAAACACCCAGCACATGCAGTAATCTAGCCTTGTGCACACACTGGCATGTGTTAGTGTGCATATAAAATGGATGATTTGGTACAAAATGTCTTTAATACTTCAAATAAGCATGCTTAAATAGTTTAAAATATAAAACATTGCATGAATTTTTGGTCAAGTAGTTCTGCTTGTTGGACTTCATAGCATCTTTTTTTGCCTTAGGAAATTTGTCCTAATGTGGATTCCACAGAACATGTACAGTATTTACTGTATTCATTAAAAAAACAGGAACAAATGAAAGACAGATGGTCATAATGACATGGTGTTTGTGGTTCTTTTTATTTTTTTTGGCAAGGCTATTTTAATTTCTGTAAGCTCCAATTGTGTTGTGACAGAGACAGTGTGATGGCTATCAGTGTGTATAGCAAGACACAGGGAGCACAGTGGGCATTTGGAGCCAGTGTGTCTCTGTTTCTGTTTTTTAAATCATCATGCTTGCAGTGTAAAGGAAGTGAAATGCACGTGGGAAGCACAAGCGTAATATGCAATGAGGAGTGTGCAGAGAAAAAAAGAAAGAGGGCGAGGCAGCATTGACTACTAGTGTGCAAAAAGTGAAAGAGAGTCCACAAGTAGCAGTGTGCAGCAGGAAAGAGTGGCTATGAATGAGCTGTCTAAGTATGTTAATTCTTAAATGAGTGTATTAAAATTCTATTGGACTCACTGTTTGTGGGATATTTATGTGATAATTTGTACATGTTACTGTTCGTATACTAGGTAGTGTTAAATCACATTGTGCACTATCAGGTGGGACGTATGCACCAAAGGCGCGTACCTCACCCACATAGCTCCATTCCTGGGGACAGGTGTGAAGATGCCAGTATTCACAACCAGCGGCCACCTGTCCACGGCTCTGCCCCCAGTGCACAGGACTCTGCTGGGTGGCCAGGGGCAGAGTAGTGGACCCAGGCAGGCATCCAATAGGATGCCCATCCTGGATCCCATAGTGGATCACTTGCACTGAAAGGCATGGATCTGGATGCGTGAATGCCTACCACAGGCACCTGGACCCACGCGGCCAGACCCCACTGGTGTGCCTATGTGTCTCAGTGTTCTCCAGGTGCACAGTTGGACCTCCCACTGTAGGCCCATGCCCCAGTCTGGTATGGAGCCAATCTCACCCCACGGTACACAGCTGTGCCCTCCCCCACCAATGCACCCATGTATGGGACACAGTCCCAGTACTGCACCACCAGACCATAGCCCCAAGGCTGGAAACCCCCAACCTTCAATGGTGGGCAGTGGTCCCTCCACCCCCTGTGGCACTGACAACCCCCCATACCCTGTACCTGCTTGTTGGTGCCATGGCTCTGTATGGCCAGAAGCACAGCCCTCCACATATCACCACATCCGACGGCTGGCCAGGTGATGCTGGGAACACACCCCTATTTATAGGCAGCATGCTACAGACTATGTGGTCTTTATGTGTGTGTCTTTGGTTGATAGCCAGTCAATACTTGAGTTTACACAATGGCTTTGGGGCTCAGTCTCCCAAAGGCAAACACCATGCTACAATAATTATTCTAGCAGTAGTAGGCTTTTCTACTGCTAGATCTTCCCCAGAACTCACCCCTGGGTCTGTCTGTCATCCTTTTGAAGATGTTTGGGGCTCTGTAACAAAGGAGTATCAACAGCGACTGAGTCAACATGTCACAGAGGCAGGAGGTTACTGCAGCAGATAGTGGCTGGGAAATCACCAGGTCACAGCCAAGGAACTATTGAACAAAGGTGAAAAGTTTGTTTCATCGATAGGGGCCCATCCGAGTGAGGGGCTGATGGATGACCCTTCTCCCCCCTGTCCGGAAGATCATCATCCTGGTTTTTAGCTTGGAATAGGAAGAAAGACTTTTGAGCAGGTTGGAGTGTAGCCACAGAAAGTATAAAAAGATCAGCGGGGCTGACTTACATGAGGTGTTTGCGGGCTGTCTGGTTTCATAGGCAGGACTGGCTGGATTGGCCACAGGCTTACCGGAGGGTGGTCTGGGGTGCTGGGTCTGCTAAGAGTCTTAGGAGTGAAACTGGAGGGTCACCTGTCTCAGCTATCTGCAGGATCTGGCCCGGGGTCCGGATAAGCCTAAAGGGGGGGGAGGCCCCACTAGAAGAGGATCTGAACAGCTGAACGCCGGTGATAAGAGCTGCAAAGTGACCAAGAGGTCACTGAAAATCAAGGCACCTAATGGACTTCCATTAGATCTACTCTGGTCTGTTGAAATTTTTCCCTTTGATAAGGTTGGCAGTGATACCCGGGTGGGAACTACTGTGCTGTGTTGTGAACAGCTCTGACTTACCTGTTGCAAGATATATTCTGATTTTAAACTTGGAAGCATTTTTAGCATGTCTGGGTGAGAGTTGGGCCTGCTAGGAACTTGTGTTAGACAATTGCCACAGATGTGGGAGCTCTGTGGAACTCTAGACTTCTACTTGGACTTTGTTTTAAAATTATTTACTGTTGAAAAATTCTAATCTCTGTTGCTGCTTAAGCTCTGGTTTTGAGGTATATTGTATCTGGGTAGGAGGGTGGGGAGGATTGGAATTGGAGTGTGGCAGTGTGTGGTTGTGAGTGAGAGTTGGGTAGTAAAAGATTTATGTTTAGTTTGGTTACTGTATGATTGTAAGGTGTTGGGTGTTTGACATTAGGTAAACTGTATGTGTGTGTGGATGGATTTCTGAGGAAGGGGATAATTAGTAGGGTGTGGGGTTTGATTTCTTCATTGTTTTCATATTGTGTGTATTTGATTGTGTATTTATTAGTTGTGGGATTGAGAGGGTAGTGGATTAGTATTTAGTGGAGTTCTGAGTGTGAACATCATGTGCCTGGGAGAATGAGGTGGCCTGGGGTGGGCCAGGATAGTGTATGGGGTGTTTCTGCTACATGATCTGTGGCTCTTTCTTGGCCTCCCTGTTTCTCCAATCATGGCACGCTGGTGTCGGAAGGTCAGGATCGTGAGGTGCCGCATTGATCGTTCATGGTGGGGTGCCCCATGCACCTTGGAAGGGGGCAGAATCAATGTTGTTGGGTGCAGGAGGTGCCCTGGGTGCCATGAAACCATGGAGAGAGGTGAGACATATTTGGTTCCAGTGCCTATGGTTCCTACCAGACTGAGTGGGCAGGTCACTAAGAGGACTACACTGTCCACCAATCCCCTGAGGGCAGTGTTGTGCAATGCCAGGTCGATCAGTAACAAGACCACTGTTATCTCAGACTTGAGTTCCTCAGTCGACCTGGCTTGCTTCACTGAGACCTGGCTGGGGGATGATGCTGGCCTGGTTCTAGCGGCTGCCGTACCCCCGGGTATTCAGTGGTACACTGCCCCAGAGTGGAATGCAGGAGCAGGGGAGTGGCCATCTGTTTTAGATCTGAGCTTAAGTCCTCTGTGCACCCAGTGGGAAGACAGAGTTCATTTGAATGTGTGGCCATACATGGTGGTCTGGGCGCAGGCTATAGGATTCTCCTGATCTACCATCCCCCTGGGGCAGCGGGAGAAATCCTACAGGAGGTGGCCAATTTTGTCATTGGTGAGACGTTGGCATCCCCTCATTGTTTAGTTTTCAGGGATTTCAATGTCTAGGCTGATGACGAGTTGTCCAGCCTAGGTTCCAACCTCCTTCAGACTATGTCTTCTCTGGGCCTGTCACAGGAAGTTTCCTGTATGACACAGCAGGGCAGTCACATGTTGGACTTGGTTTTCTCTCTGGGACTTGAGGTTACTAACCTCAAGACTGATCGAGTCATCTTGTCCGATCATTGCACAGTGGAATTTTTGCTTGGGTCCCCCGAGAACCCTTCCCCTGCAGAGATGGTTAGCTATCGCCCTTTGAGGGTTTGACCCCAGAGGGATTGCTGGCAATGGTGGATCTATCTAGTGTGGGTAGTGCATGCGTAGAGGGTTCAGGTAAAGCAGTCGCCAACTATAATAGGATGCTGACTGCGGCGCTTGACATTCTCACACCAATCCATGTATGACCCAAATCCTCTCACTTGAGGTCCCCTTGGTTTGATGGGAAGCTCAAGGCAATGAAGATTTTTGGTCAGAGGTTGGAGCGCTGCTGGTAGAGGTCAAGCCTGGAGGTGAATAAACTGGCCCTGCGTACTCACTATCATGAGTACCAGGGTGCAATCACCCTGAACAAGGCAGAGTTCCTGTCAAGGGAGATTGCTGCTGAGAGGAATTGACCAACAGTGCTCTTTTGGACTGTGGACAGGCTCCTAAATCCAGCCTGTCTACAGCTAAAGCAGACTTTTTCCAGCACTTTATGTGAAGAGTTTGCTCGATTCTTCTGGGACAGGGTGTCCACCATCCGGCAGGGGATTTTGCCAGTGAGCCCTATGGAGGCCAACAGTGGTCGCCTTGGTCATCCGGAAAGCACTCCACCTAGTTGGACAGAGTTTAAGCCTGTGGAGGCATCAGAGGTCATTGAGGTTGCATCCAAGATGAAGTGCACCTATTGTGAACTGGACCCAGTACAGGTGCATTTCTTAATGGAATGTGTTGATATCGTTGGCCTATTGTTCGCCCTGATTGTCTGGTGTTTTTCATCTGAGGGGATTTTCCCCTATGCTTTGAATGAGGCATTGGTGCATCCACTCCTGAAAAAAACATCTTTAGACCCTGACGTCAAGGTGAACTTCCATACCATCTCCAATCTCCCATTTTTAGAGAAGATTGTTGAGAAGGTGGTAACACTTCAGCTGGAAGAGCACCTCTTGACCTTTGATCTTTATGAGTCTTTCCAGTCTGGATTTTGTGTGAGGCATATTACGGAAACCACTCTTGTTAGAGTGCAAAATGACCTCCTCAGGTCTAGAGATCAAGGGGATGGGACAATTCTCATTCTCCTTGATCTCTCTTCAGCATTCAACACAGTAGACCATTGTATGTTGCTCGACCACCTGAGGGAATTTTGTGAGCTCACCAGCACTGTCATCTGCTGGTTTGAGTCCTATCTCACTGACAGGAGGCAACAGGTAGTGATGGGAAATTTCGCCTCCTCCTATAGTCTCCTGTCTTGTGGAGTACCTCAGGGTTCAGTCTTGTCCCTAATGCTGTTTGTCATGCATATGCTGCCCCTAGGTGATTTCATTAGGAAATGCAGTCTGGATTTTCATTGCTATTCTGATGATACCCAGCTGTATCTTTCCTTTGCACTGGGAACATCCAACATGATGGAAGTACTTAACAACTGCCTTGTGGAGATCAGTGACTGGATGGCCTGCAGCTGGCTATGACTGAACCCCAATAAGACAGAGGTACTGGTGGTGGAATTGAACAGAGGGTGGAATAGGATGACCTCTGGTGTCGAAACCAGTTTGTTTCTGGGATCCATGCCATTGAAGGCCTCCTCAAGGGTGCATAACCTAGGTGTAATCCTCAACAGTGGTTTGACACTTGAGGCTCAGGTGTCAGCCACTCTCCAGATCAGCTTTTACCATTTTAGGAATATTGCCAGGATTAGGCCCTTGGTTCCGCCTCTGTATCTCCCCACCTTGGTACATGCCTTCACATCAACCAGGCTGGACTAGTGTAATGCACTCAACCTCGGGGTCTCTGGATGCCCCTGCCAGCTGCAGCTAGCGCAGAACAGAGTGGCCAGGCTGTTGGTGGGGCAATCTAAATTCTGCCACATTACTCTGGTGCTGCGTGAACTGCACTGGCTGCCAGTCAGGTGGAGGGTCCTCTTTAAGGTGGGGTTACTTATCTTCAAGGCCCAACGCGGTTTGGGCCCTTGTTATCTGTCTGACCTCCTGATGCCTGCTGCATCATCCCGCTCCCTTCTTTTCTCCATGAGGGGCCACTTAGTGATTCCCAGGATGAGGCTGAAAATCACCAGTGACAGGGCATTTAGTGTCGCCGGCCCCATTCTGTGGAATTCACTTCTTCTAGTTATATGGGAGGCTCCTTTAGCAGAGGTCTTTATGACCTCCCTCAAGGCCTACCTATTTAGTCAAGCTTTTTCTGATTCTTCAGACTGAGTTGTATAGGATTTTCCTCTCTCCCCCCTTACCCTTTCTGGTTTTAGTGATTTGAACATAAGAAAGTGATAATTTGTAGATTGCAAACATTTATTATATTTTTATGTAATTTTTATGGTAGATTTGTTGTTGTTGTATGGTGCCAAGAGCCTCCGGGATTGGGTGCCTAAAAATGAAAATTGCCTTGCCTTGTCATGCTCCTAGCATCAGTCAGATGGCCGGTGGCCATGAAGGTGTGAGGAGAGCTGTGCCACTGGCCATCCAGAGCCGTGGCACTGACAAGCAGGTACAGGGGATGGGGGGTTGTCGGTGCTGCAGGGGGTGGGGGGACCACTTGCCACCATTGGTTCTTTCTGGGGTATCGGGTGTGGGGTCGGGGATGTGTGGATGGGGTACCACTGATATGAGTGTGGGGGAAACCTTCACTGACATGGGGTCCAACCATTCCTTTGTGTGTGGGTTGGGGGGTATGTGGCCTCATCAGGCCAGGGTGGATTGGTGAACCACCGGGATGTGCATCCATCACAACAGGTACCTTGTGGCAATCATACGGCACTTGTCCATGCTGCTGCCCCCGCCTCCTCCATCTGCTTCATGGGCTGGGGCAACATGGAGGGCCATTGCTAGATCCTGCTATGACTGGTGGGTGATGTCTATGGGGGTGCCCAGTGGTTTGCAGCAGGGTCCCAGCTGCCATAACCTGCTCACCACTACGCTCCCCAGTGTGCAGCACTTCACACCTAAGTGCATGGTGCATAGTGCTGGCACGCCCTCAGCAAACCTCCTGCACATTGTTATCCATGCATCTGGGGGATCCAGTGTGTAACTGGCATCCATGTCATTCAGGAATGCAATGGGCAGACATGAAACCCTACTGTGTGGCATTTTCATGTATCAGTGCCTACGCGCCCATTTTCCATGAAGCGTAGGCATGGCATTGTGCATGAGTAAAATCAGTGCATGGTCATTTGATGTGTTTTAGCTAATCATGTTTTGACTTTCATTCTAAGCACTATTATGTAGATGATATGCATCTCTGTTGTAATCCCACTGACTGTGTAGTTTCAGAGCTGATTATCCATGCTTGCAAATGTGAGTCTTGCATTGTGGACTGAGGTACACATGCAGCTCTCATGTATATGTCTGGGAATGCCTATGTGTGTAATTGCACTGCTACACTGTGTAGACATGTACTGTATGTTCCACACTTCAGCAAAGCACGTGGCATACACTCTGGATAGACATCTGGTTGACTTGCATTGCTCCAGTGTAGACATGCCAATTCACTTCTGCTATGCAGCCAGACCCTTTGTGGATCAGGCCATAAGTCATAGAAAAGAGCAATAAATGGTAGTTGCAGCACTAGCAGCACACTCTTAAGCAAAATATCATCTTTATCGCTGAAAGGTCTGTATCTCAGAGAATAACAGCAGGAAAGAATAAAGCACTAAACGGCATGGTCACTCACACACTTAAGCACTCATTAATTTCAGACATTGCACATGTATCCATCTAGTGTACAGTATCATTAAGACTTTTATAAATTAAACTTCACAGGTAACCAGTTAGCAAAGTTTTGAACTTCACACTGCGCATAGGTTATAAGTAGGCAGTTCAAACGCCATTCATCATGGGAAGTTCCCATTTGAAAAAGTAAAGAAAAAACAATATTCCTACCCCCATCCTCTGTAGCACTCAAAAATCCACCATCCTCCCCCACCGATCTTTCCAAATAATAGTACCTCATTATCCCTAACCACTTAGCAACATCCTTGCAGTTTAAATTGAACCAGCCCATCTTTTAATATATAGTTGTGGCTCTTACAGAGCGCTACTCTTAATAAACCTATTGGTGCCATAAGCATGACAGGGCACAGTATGCACCAGAAAATATGTACACTGAACTGGGCAACTGCAAGCTGTGCACCCAGCCCCATCCAGACACATAAGGCTGGGATTCACAATCACAGGCTGGCCTGATATGTGGATGCATAGTTCCATGGAAGGGGCAAAGCTAGCCAATGGCATGGACCTGGGCCAGACAGTGGACTCCAATAAGGAACCCTAGATAGCCTCACAGTAGATCCCGTGCTCTATGGGCAGCAGGGGATCCTGAGAAATGGCAGTCTGCATTGATAAACCAAAACTGCTTTTGATCTGGAACAGCTGCACAGACCAGTGCATTCATGTCCCTGGATCCCTCTGTCATGTCAGTACTGGTGTTATGCATACATACAGCCATGTCCCCCACTCCCTGATAGTGTTTTATCTGGCACCTGCAGTCTATGCCCCCCTCTCAACTCTCATCCACACCTCAACCCTCTGAGACATGGAGTAAAGCTGGGGTCCACAGCTGTGGAGTTGTACACCCATTATGGCAGCCCTCTGTCTGGTGCAACAAACATTCCCCAGACACCAAGCTGATGAAGCATAAATAGCATTGTGTATGCCGTACTCTGCCAGCCCAGTGATGGCACGTTCACTCCCTCCCCCTGCTCTAACCTGTGATACAGTTGCATGGGTATGGCCATAAATGGTTTGATTTGATTTATTTATTTTAAATCTAGTAAATCCATGAGAATATACTGCCCATTTTCATGGGTGACAATATATAAATATAAAGAATTTTGACAACAAACAATATACATCAACCCATATAAAATCACATAGAATAACATATAAACAAATATTAAAAATATAAAAACTGAATACAGTATTTATAAACACTTACATTGGTCAAAGGTTGATAAGAAATTTACCAACTTTGATTTAAATGTGTTTAAGTCTAGCAACATATCAATAAGACCTTGTGAAAGAGAATTATAAAAGCTAGGGAGTTCATAATAGCAATGATTTTTGAAAGTGGGTTCTAAGTGTAGGAATTTTAAAGAAAGCAGACTCAAGAGCTCTAGTGTGTACCAAAGATGCTTAAAGTTGAAAAAATATCTTTTAGATAGTCGGAACCATATTCAACGTAATTTTCCTAGTGGTTATACCAAGCTGGAGCTTGAATCTAGAGGGAAGAGGGGGACATTGAACCATTTTCAATAGTACACAATGATGAGTATGGGCAGACAGTAGAGTAGCAAGCCTAGTGACCTGACTGTATATAACTTTGACCCTAGAAATCTCCGTCTTAGAAGCAGCAAAGTAAAACAATAAACCATAATCAAATAAGGGAAACTATCAGCTTTTTAAACTGTTTCTAGTGCCCTTGTTTTTTTGTGCCTGCTAACAGAGCTTTACTGAGTATTTGCTCCAATTCTGCATAAAATGCATAAAGTGCCCTCTTTACTGTGTATTTTTGATAAAAAAGACTTTTGGTCGCATGCACAGAGTCCTGATTTCACTTTTCAAATAACAATAAAATAGAAAATAGCCCTTGGTTTAAAAAAAAAACAGACAATGTAGAAATCAGTACATTCAGCACTATTAAGCAATGGGTTTCCTTTTTATGCCTCCAAAATTGCTAAACTCATTCATGCACAAGTTCAGCATCATTCAGTGCCATCTCAATGTCAGGGATGCAAGGCAAGGAACAGAATGTGGAATTTCAGTTGGGATGACCGAAAGTCTTTTGTTATCAAAAATACACAGTAAAAAGGATGCTTCATGCATTTTAAGTAGAATCAGAGCAAATACTCAGAAAAGAGCTGGAACAAAAATGCAAGGGCATTACAAAAGGCTTAAAAAGCTGACATTGTCCCTTTAAAGGAAGTAAAAAAGTCTGGGATAACAAAAGTCTTGTAGAAGATATCAACAATGAATTGATCCTGTATAGTGCATCTAATCTTTGATGAAGTGTTTTAATCTAATATGAAATATGAAAACTGTATGTTAATGAACTATCTATATGAAGCCCCAGATATTTAAAAACAGTGACTTGTTCAGTATTAGTTCCATTCAATGTATACTTAGCAGTATTTGCTTCACTAGGCATTTTTTTTGTTATGAAAAAACATAAATTTTGTTGTTGAGGTGTTCAAGACAAGCTTGTGCACTAAGAACCATTGTTGTACCAGGTCAAAGTCAGATTGCATGTTATGCTGTAATCCCACAATATTATCGCCCCCAGCAAAGATCACCATATCATCAGTGTTCAAAAAGGTATTAGCCTTTTTGCAAACTATAGGAAGTGTATTAAGAAACAAACTAAAAAACAACTGAACCAATATTGAACCCTTCGGAACTCCAATAGAAACCAGAGACAGAGAAGAAAAATGATTTGCAATTTTGTTTTTCTGATAAAATTCAGCCAAGTAACTTCAACACCTGCCCAGTACATCTTCAGAACAGCTGAGGTCACCCAAATCCTTGATCAAAAGTTGGTGGTTAACAAGATCAAAGGCATGAGATCTACATACATAGCCATAAAACAATGGCCTTTATCCAATGCCTGATGTATGGTTTAAGTAAATCCCAGCAAGGCCATCTTGGTGCTATGTCCCGGATGGAAGCCATGCTGGACTAGTGTTAAAACTGCATATTTATTGAGAAATTTGAGAAACTGATCAAAAACAATGTTTTCAAGAACTTCTGTAAGGGGGGCCAGTAATGGAATGGACCTGTAATTCTGCAAACTTGCTGTACTGCTTGGGCACCAGCAAGGATATATGGTGGGGGCGAGTTGTTTATGCATCAACGGGTGTCCCTTGGACACCTAAGATGAACATATTCTGGCCCTTTGTGCTGCCTATTGTGGCACCCAGGGCCACATGTCACTGAGAAACAGGGCCCAGTATTTATGCCCGCTCAATCTCCTTACTCAGTGGGTGTTGTTTTGTATTATCTTTAATCCGCCCAGCTTCACATCTTTAGCTTTTAACTGCATGTAAAATATCATTGATCAACAAAAAGTGGGATTTCCACATATAACTTTTTTTTTAAGTTGCCAAAACAGTCTGGGTGGGATATTCAAAGCATTTGCGCATGGAGCAACTGAGATACGCCTCTTAAGTCTTGAAATGTCTCCAAGCGATATTCATGGCCCGAGCCAATCGCCGCACAAATCGCAGTGCACCAATGTGCAACCTAATGAATGTATGCGTACGCAGGGAAGTATAGCATGAATAAGCGAAAGTGATATTCAACAGCAAGCAAATGAGCGCAAGCGCAGAGCGACAGGGACATGTGCAGAGCAAACCTGAGCCCATAAAAAGAGGGAGCAAGCAAGGGACAGAGGCATGCACCTCAGTGGAGCAGGAGAGAGAGGGAAAGTGAGTAGGCAGGCAAGTAGGAGAGGTGCAAGACAGAGACAGAGGCAGGCAGGAAGTGCAACAGAGTGTGGGACTGGGCGTGTGACACTGAATGAACCTGTGTGTGTATATGTGTGTGTGTGTGTGTGTGTTTGTGTATGAGACAGGTGCGGGGGCAACTACAGCAGCATGAGTCTGCGACACCAGGCAGAGAAGTGGCAGCGAAAGTGACCAGATGGGTGGGAAGCAGAGGCCACAGCCAACAGGCCGCCAGCTGGGAACCCCGAATACAGGTGTGCGCCCAGTGCCAGGGCACACGCAGCAGCAAACAGCCGGGGCTGCCTGAGAAGACTGCCCCCCGGTGGGGGCAAGACAGCCCATGCCATGGCCAGTGTCATCTTCCAGATGGAGGCAGTAATGAGGGGTGTGAGGAGGCAGGAGGCAGAGCGGCATGGCTGCGGAAGGGCCTGTCAGCAGTATGCCCAGAACAGGTGGTACCATGCCTGTACCACCTTTGAACAGTACAGTGACACAGAGATTGTGGGCCAGTACTGCCTGAACTGGGCAATCCTGAGGCAGCTCTGTGAGCTGTGCAGTGATGAGATGCAGGCACCCACAAGACGGAGCCACGCCCTGTCGGTGGAGACCAAGGTCATGGATATCATGTACCTGCTTGCCACAGGTACCTTCCAGAGACCAACAGGGGACATCACAGGCATAACCCAGTTGGCTGCGTCATGGCTCCTCACATAATTCCTCAATGCACTGCTGCCACATGCTGTGGAATACATCTATTTCCCCAGCACACAGGCAAATCTGTAAACTCAAATCTCTTCTTTAATGAAGGGGACTAAAACAAAGACAGCTAATACAGTTGTTTTGATATCTTTGATATTTCATCAGGTCAAACTCTACGGACAGGATACATCAGAGATAGATGGTCTAATTCCTTTTTCGTCTAATACAGTATTTCTCATTGAGTGCCTGAAATCCATGTACACAGTCAGCTTTTCTGATAAGCATAATTCTATTCTAGTTACCACCTTTGTTTGACCTTTTTGCTTTTTCAATTAAAAACCCTAGCCGGCCCAGTGGCACTGAGGGTTGAGGCGCTGAATGTCACACCTCACACCATGCCGGCGACCTGGGTTTGGGAACAAGCCTGGGTAGTCGGGGGCTGGCAGGGGACAAGAAGGATTGAGCGTCCGTAGGACTGCTCTCCTTCTCTGTGGAGGGGGGTGAGTCGCCATCGGTATGCTAGTGGCCTCTAGGGGTAGCTGGGGTCGATTGCAGGACACTGGCAAGACTTGGGGGACATGCTGGGGCCGACACCAGGTAAGGAGTGCTCACGGTAGTACGTGCACTCCTAATCATTGGCATAATTGCATGCTGCAGATGTCAGGGGAGAAAAGGGAAAAAAATGGAGCCCTGGCCATGGATGATGATGGTCGCCCCCTTACTGCACCACTGGGAGGGCACCTCCCCCAAACTGGATCCAGACTGGTGGGTGAGTACCTCCCCACTCCCTGCCATGACAGGTGAGTTGTGGGGGCTAAAGGGGAAGGGGTCTGATACCCGGTCGACGTGAAGGGGGGACATAAGATGGCTAGGCGAGGGGCTCCCAGAAACAACACCAACTAAAAAAAACCCCTCTGAAAACATATTGCTACTGGAGATCTTCATACAAATTATTTTGCCTTATATGGCTCTTGTGTTCTGATAGTCCTACTTTTAAGGGTCTATTTATCTATACAATATAGGACTTATCACAGGGACATTTTAGCACATAGGGCTTGATTCTCAAAGCTCCCTCGAATGACACAACAGGCTTGCACTGGGAGAAATTCTCAAAAGCAGCCTGCATCAAACGCAGGCTGTGTGCAGCAAAGGGGGCTTGCACCATCCTTGTGGCACAAAATGGGCTGTGGCATGGCACAAGGAGCCTTGTGCCACAGTAATGCTGCACCATCCCCTTTTTTCAGAATTCACAGAAGTGTGCATTGCCACCAAAATAAAACATCCACTAGACCAGCCAGGGCTGGTCTAACGGTCCTTGCGCTACCTGCAGAGCCCTCCCTGGGTGGGAGGGAATATATGCCATGGTCCCCCCCTCCCTATCCCCAATCTGCCTGTATTAATAGAAACAGAACTTTCCCTGCTGGCCTAGCAGACCCCCCCCCTTCCCCCAATCTGCCCATATTAATAGAAATACAACTTTCCCTAGTGGTCAAGTGGACCCACTCCCTATCCCCAATCTACTCGGAATAATAGAAGTATAACTGTCCTAGGTGGTCTAGTGGAACCCCCCCCTCCATCCCTGATCTGCCCATATTAATATAAATGTAACTTTCCCTGGTGGTCTAGCAGATCCCTCTCCCTATCCCCAATCTGCTCGTATTAATAGAAGTATAACTGTCCTGGGTGGTCTAGTGGACCCGCTTCTTCATCTTCTGATCTATTACAGGCAATGTATCTTTCTGGTGGTCTAGCAGATCCCTCTCCCTATCCCCAATCTGCTCAAATATTATAAATATGACTTTGCTGGTGGTCTAGCCAACCCTCCCACCCCAGTAGGAAGGGTCCCACCTCCCAGATCCTCCTCATCCAGTCCCTGAGCTGGCAACTGGCACAGCCCTCCACTGTCTTCCATAGCCGGCCACCAACTGAGCTATCAACGAGTATGTACTGTAACAACTGATTGTATAGTATGTGCTCATTGACAGCTCATTTGGTGGTTGGCCATGGTGGTGTGCAGAGAGCTGTGCCGGTCTTTGGCTCAGGGTTGGGAGAGCAGAGTGGTGGGGCACTGCCTGCCAGGGTGGGGAGTTCCACTAGACTACCAGGGACAGTTATATTTCTATTAATTCAGGCAGATCCGGGATAGGGAGAGAGGTCTGCTAGACCACCAGAGAAAGTTATATTTATATTATATGGACATATCGGGGATAGGAAGATGGGTCTGCTAGACTACCAGGGATGTGATTACTTGTAATAACAAGGGGATTGGGGCTGGGGGGACTGCTACTCACCACCTATTTCTATCCTTACAAGTGTGCCATCTGTACAACCCTACAGCTTGCGGCAAACCCCTCAGATGGGTTGTCAGTTTGGTGCATGACCACAGCTGCCACAAGCTGCGAGACTTAGGTGCAGGGACCCTACCAAATAGAGAATTGGGCACAGGGCCCCTGGCGCACTGGTAATTGGCGCAAGCCACCATTGGAGGGGCTTGTGCCGAGCTCTGAGAATAGAACCCAGAGAGTACCTAATCTGTTGTCCCATTGATAAAATCCTTCATTTCAATTTTTTCTCCCTTGCTAAACATATTTCCTTATTTCATGTTGCATTTCCATATTGCATACAGTTACCACATTTGTGGTTTCTTGTTGGTTTACTCCTACCCAGTATCTATTATTATCCTCCTATATAAGTTGTTTGTGCTCTGAGTGTGATAGTCTATATTTTACATTGTTTGCTTTCTTTGTTATTATCAGTGCTTTCTGTGTAAATGTTTAGAGTCCAATGTTTATTTATCTATTTATTTATTTATTGACTGAAAGGTTTCACCAGGAAAGGCACGCTGAACAAACAAGTTGCGTGTCTCCTGGTGCATCCTGCGGGAGAGTGTAGTGTAGTGGAGTACACAAACATCCAAGTACATTTGATACAGGGACATAGGATGCAAAATTACATACAAACTGACTATATAATGTGTATGAAATTGAAAGATCATTTATACAGTGTGAAGGAAAATGACAATTGAGAAATGCTTTTGTAATAGTAGAGTTAATATAAGGGCAAAATGAAGTGCTTGTCATAATAAATTAAACTTAGACTGAAGAGTATGCAGATAAAGGAGGGACATGAATAAGTAGGCCTGCTGAGCCTTTGAGCAGCAAGTTAATTACAAGAAGGTAACTTACTCTTAGAAATGTAATTACCAATTACAACAAGAAGGGGAATGGAAAACTTGACTAAAGAGGGGGAACAAGCAGGCAGGTACCTTAGCTTTAAGGAAGGTTTCTGGGAAGTTCAAAAATAGAGGTAGTGGCAGGTACAATTTGGAGAGAAGAAGTTGTCCAAGGATGTGGCGATGGACGAAGGGGAAGAGGAGTGCCTTATTTGGTGGGGCAATGAGTTCCAAAGTTTAGGGAACTGGTACAAGAATGCTGACCACCCTACAGAGGTAGTATGGCAAGGGACAGCCAAAGTGCACAAGTTAATAGATCTCAGAGAGTGAGAGAGGAGTGTGGGGATAGATAGATAGTGAGGAGGAGAGGTAGGAGGTGAGTGAACCAAACCAGTATTTAGAGATGAATTTTGCGCAGTGGGAGAGACATCTGTTGTCAAGTGTGGGAAGTGCAAGAGAGTAACAGAGGCTGCAATGATGCGTGTGGGAGGGGGAGTCCAGAGTAAAATGACAGAAGGCATTGAAGAGGGTATCCAACTTGGTTAAGGAAGACTTGGGAGCAGCACTATAGACTACATCACAGTATTCAAAGATTGGGAGTATCATTTTCTGGACGAGTTCATGCCTAGCTGATAGAGATAGACTACTACGGTTCCTGTATAGGGCACTGAGCTTGGGGCACAGCTTCTCCAGGATGGCATCTACATGTCCAGAAAAGTTGAGGTGCTGGTCCAGCCAGCCCTCGAGATATCTTAAAAGAGGAAGTGTTGTCAAGGTTAGTCCCATCAAGAGTGTGGAAAGAGCGCAATGTGGGTAGCCAAGGGAGTCTCTGCCTAGTGCCAAAGGTCATAGATATTGTCTTCTTGGCATTGAAAAAGAACTGATGAGAGCATAGCCAGTGCTAATCCTTATCGAAGTCATGCTGGAGTCTGGCTGCTATCAGAGGGAGACTGGCTGAAGGTGTACAAGACAGTGTCATCAGCATACATGTGGATGGAGGTTGAATAGCACACTGATGGGAGGTCATTTAGGAATATGGAGAACAATAGTGAGCCAAGCACAGAGCCCTGTGGCACACCAGTGTTTATTTGGAGAGGGGGGTAGTGGTGTCTTCAATTTTAAATGATTAAGTCCTACCTTCCAGGTAGGCTCTGAACCAATTAGTGGTAGTCAGAAAGGCCAGCTGAGGTGAGGTTTTTAGTAGGAGGGGTTGGAGACCATGTCGAAATCCTTGGCTAGTTTGACAAAAATGGCAGAGATGATTAGGCCACTGTCCATCCCTTACAGGATGGAGTCCATGAGCCTAAGTAGGGAGGTTATGGTGTAGTGAGTTTTCCGAAACCCAGATTGGAAAGGTTTGAAGAAGTAGGAATCATAAAGATAAGAGAAGAGTTGAGAGAGAACCAAGTGCTCCTGTATCTTGGCAAGGATAGGTAGAAATGATACAGAATGATAATTCCCAGGTGAGGAAGGATCACCACCCTTAGATAAGGGAAGAACAATGGCGTGCTTACAGGCATCAGGGACAGATTCAGAAGTGAAGGAGAGGTTTCGTAGATCAGATAATGGTGAGGAAATGGCAGGAACAGACAGGTATAGGAGCTTGGGATCAGGTCCATCAGGTTAGGATAGCTTTGGAAGGGTTTAATGCTAGCCTCTAGTGTGTCAGTAGGGCAGACTAGGGAAAAGGAAAAACTCTCTAGTAAGGGGGTCTGTTGTTTTAAGGCTATTCTAATTGATTGTCAGTATGTTCTTAATATGTCCAAAGCTATTTGAATACACTGTGCTGAAACCAATCTTATTTTTTTGTCTTCTAATGACTTTTTATCATGAATTGGTTACACTTTATTTTAAACCCATGGATTAATTCTTCTATTTGGGTTTCAATCAGCATTCAACTTTGCCATTTCTACACTAACACTCCTTTTTCATAACCCCTGTTTAAGAGCCACTTAGTCAATATGTATGGATATATTGCTTCACAATAAAACTGAACCATTCTGGGGACTAGCAGAACTGTTGCTGGAATACAGACACCTAAACAAGATTGTTTTGGCACTTGTTGCAGCAGTCTACTTAAATTAGCCGGTACCTGCTCCAATCAGGAGCCAGCTTGAGCGAATCAGGCATGCCTAGAAGAGCATGATTCAAAACAGCACTCGCAGAGTAACTTACAAACAAAATCATCTATTGGGTCCAGGTGTCTGGTTTGGGAGTGACAGCTGCTTAAGCAATAAGGCACAACAGTGTGTGGGTTATTGGAGATTTACCTGTGCCTTGTGTGGTGTGTCATGAGGCGCAGCTGAGTGACTTAACCACACAAGAAGTGGGTTAATCACCCAATAACTCACACCCTGGAGTGCCTTATTGTGATTATGCAATGGACCAATGTGTAAAATTAATTTAAAATATGTTTAATTATGTTTTTTATAAATGCCATTCCTTAGGTGTGGGTTATGCAGGATTTACCCATGATCATATGACATGTTTTGACCAATGAGGTTACAGGATTTTCACACACCATTGTATAATTCACAATAATGTCAGGCCATTCTGGGGGATGACAGAAGTGTTGCTGGAATACAAACACCTGAGTAGGGCTGCTGCTAGATTATTTTGGCACTTGTTTCAGCAGACTGCTTGAATTAGCTGGTCCCTGCTTCAATCTGAAGAGAAGGGGGTGTGGCTAATAATTGCTTGTGTTATATAACTTTTAAGACCTAGCAGTCCTCCACTGTGGTCATCACTCTAGAGGGTTGAGCTTAAGGATGACACAGTTGGAGCAACAGCAAGGGGCGGCAGTCAGCAGAAGATATTGCACCCCTGGTATCTCACCCTTGACCACACCACACTTATTTTATGTTTTAGGTGCCTTAAAATAATAAAGGTAAAAGTAGGCCAAAATATGGAATAGGAACAACACCCTATCTAAGGTAGGTGTTCAAACTGTCTTGTGTCTACCTATCTAAGGTAGGTATTCAAGGGAAATACACAACAGAAAGGGAAAAATTAGAAACACCCTTTCAGGGGTACAGGTACATTAAGAGACAGTTGGAAGGTAAAAGGTAGGCCATAATAGCGAATTGGAGCAGCACTCTGTGTAGGATAGATGTACAAGGGGCTAAACAAACATCAAAAGGGGAAAAACTAATAACACTTTATCAGGGGTAGGGGTACGTAAGAAATTTCCAAATATCACAGGGAAGTATAGGAACTGAGAATGTTGGGAGTGGTGCAGCGCAGTGGCAGCGGTGCAGTAGTTTTCAAAGAGACCTTCTGGAGACAGCAGTACTGTTCCATCTGCATGTACCTCTCTGGGTTGAGGGAGGAGGTTGCTAGACTCCAAGCTGAGTTGGGTAGAATACAGGCAACTTTTTCACCCACCCAAGGGCCACCAAGTCTGACATGTTACCTCAGAGAATGCCTAAGAAGGAGAGTGGCTGGACTATGGTGGGCTCTGGAATGGTGGAGATGGGGGATCAGAGGCACATTTCTCAACCTGTGCCATTATATAATTCCTTCACAGCTATGATGGGGCAGGACTGAAGGTAGGAGACACCTGTGGCAGGGACCGGGGAGGATGTGAGGGTCAGAAAATAAGAAAGGGGTTCGTGTCCAGGTGGTGTAGAGCACAAGGTGCAGTAGCATGTTTGTCAAGCCCAGAATAGAAATCCAAAATGAAGCAAGCTGTCACTGCACTCAAAAAACTGTCAACCACATTAACTGTGAATAAATGAACCTTTTATTATGAAAATTCAAAGTGTTGTTGAAACGTGCTGCTGGAGCACATATTAGCTAATTACACCCATCAGATTGGCACTTTGGCTGTAGTTTTCATCAAGGGGAAGACTTCTAGTGGTATCCCACTCCTTAAATACATGCACATCATGGTCCTGACCAACTGCGCGGATCATTTACAATTATTTGATGTGTCAAGGTATGGTGGGATTTGAACCTCTATATTGTTACGATTTGAACCTCTATATTGCTACATATTAAAACTATAAAATGCATTTTCTTACAACATGGCTAAGCAGTACCAAAAACAGTTGAAAAAAAGGATGCAGGTAATACATAGGTCTAAATTTCTTAATTCATTATACATATGTAATCAAAATACTTAAAGATAAAAGCACACCAGTTATTGCTATCATTACTTCTGATTAAAAGGAAAAACAGTATGAGTGCAACAACAGCAGAGAGAAATAAAGGTACATACTAGAAATACTAATGGTGGGAGAAAAGAAAATAGCATGGTATACAAGTAGAGTTCTGTATTGCAGAGTTAAGTGAAATGGACTGTGATCTCCCCAAGTATATAGTTACTGGAACGTGAACATTCCTATGGGGATTTGCATGTTCATGAGACTCAGTTCTCAAAAATTCAGGTATTCTGTAAGGTAGAAAGGAAAAGATAGCAAATCAATGTTAAAATTCAGAAACATCACAAAATTAAACTTTTTTTCGCACGGTATATACAGTACTGTGGGCCAGATATTCAGACTGCACCAGGCAGGGGCGCAAGCCTGGGCGCAGCGCAACTGGGATGAGCAGGGGCATGGCCCAGGTGATATTCAACAGTGCTGCGCCATGGCACAGCACCGTTGAATATGACACTGGGGCCACCCGCACTGCTCATGGTGCAGTGGCACTGCACCAGCGCAAGTGGCAAGTTAGGAGCAGGGGGATGCGCCAGCGAAAGTGCAGGTGCGCTAGGTGCATTAAACACAATATTTAGCGCTGCGCATGCAAATGAGGTCATTTTGCATGCAAGGCGCAAATGGGGCCATTTGCATGCAGATGTGCCGATCCCCGGCGACTTGCGCCTGGCGCCCTGCCAGGCTGCGGCCATCAGGGGCCGACGCCTCCTGCCCGTGGGCGGGCAACGTGCCTCATTGCCCGATCATGGGTGTAATAAATCTATATCCCTGGTGGTCCAGTGGACCATTCCCCATCGTCCGATCATGGGTGTAATGTAATTATATCCCTGGGGGTTCAGTAGACCTGCACCCCTGCCTGATGAGGGCATATAATGTAATTAAAGTCCCTAGTGGTCCAGTGGACCCGACCCGGCCAGATCGCGGGCAAATGATGATAGTGAATCCCATGTGGTCAGCTCTACCCCCTCCCACCCACCCACCAACTGAGACCCACCACCCTGTTCCCCCGCAGTCAGTGGCGGGCGGCAGCTTCCCCTGCAAGCCACCCGAGCGCCGACTGACAGCGTACAGTATGGCTATATGCCTATTAGTCCACTGCATGGGCCAATGGGCGTGCAAACTGTACTGTACTACACAGTCCTGAGATGTGAATGAACCACTCACATCTCAGGACTTCAATAACAACCACAATGCGGGCTCTACTGCGCCATTGATCACGCAATGAACCAACTAAACATACAGCCGTACTGTATGCTGTCAGTTGGCAGGTGGCTGGGCGGCTTGTGGGTGGGGAGCTTCCGCCCGCCGCTGACTGGGGGGGAGTGGGGTGGTGGGTCTCAGTGGATGGGTGGGGAGGAGGGTACCGCTGGACCACCAGGAATTCAACCTCATAATTTGCCCATGATCGGGCTGGGGATCAGGTCCACTGAACCACCAGGGACTTTAATTACATTATATACCCACGATCAGGCAGGGGAGCAGGTCCACTGGACCACCAGGGTATCTCACTAAATTTTATGCCCACGATCAGGCAGGGGATTGAGTCCACTGGACCACCAGTGACTTTAATTACATTATATGCCCACGATCAAGACAGGGGTGCAGGTCCACTGGACCACCAGGGTTATAATGTATCACATCTGCCCGTGATCGGGCATTGGGGGGCATGACGCCCGTACTGTGTCTTGGGAGGTAGGGTGGCCACCCACAGCAGGTGGCTGCCGTGTTCCACCCAGCAATACAGCGGACCGCCTGTGGGTGTCCCCCAACATGTTTCTTTTTTTTCGGGCACATCTTTGCGCCCCCCTGTGCAGTGCGAGGCAGGTTTGTGCCTGCATATGCACCACATCCGGGCTGAATATCGGGATGTAACGGATATGTATGGGCATGCCCCCTGAATTTGTGCCGCATACATTACTGGTGCACCCCGGTGCATCGGGAATTGCACAGCACACCTACCCCTTTTGAAAATCATGCCTGGGTGCATCAGTTGGTTGCAACCCCTTTGAATATCCCACCCTGTATATCTATGTAAAATGTGATTCAATTTGAGCAAGATACTCCAAGATAGTACATCCACCAAGGCTACAACAAAGGTTTCAGGTCCCACTCATGATGTAGATCCCTAGTTGAAAGCATTCACATGGAAAAAATCTAGTAGCTCTCATGCTAGAGTAATCGTTTTTCTCTATTACCTCCCCCCAATCCCCTGGTTCAGATTTCACATGATTAATTCCCATGTATTTCAGTTCACCTGGGTTACTATTATGAAACAGGATAAAGTGTTCCCCAAGATGTACAGTATGTCCTCCCTTTTATTTCTAATATCCCGTCAGTCTTCTTGAATGTGTTGATGGACAGGTCTGACTGTGCTACCAATGTACAATTTAATACAGCGGCATCATAGGGCACACACTACAAATTCAGTACCACAAGCTATAAATCCCTTAACTCAATAGTTCTTTCATAACCCTGTAGCTTTAACTCCTTGGCTTGATGGCAATGTTTGCATGTATTGCATTTGCCACATTTAAACATGCATGCCTGAACATTTTGTGGGTAGCCAATTTTGAGTATTCTGAAAGGGTGTGGATTTTGTAAATCTGCTGTGAACAATCTGATCCCCAATACTGGGTGTTTTTTAAAAGGAGATGAGTGGACTATTTCCCAATACAATTCCAAATCTGGCATTACTTTTTAAAATCAGCCACTATATTCTTACCACTGTGCCAATTTGTCCTGCCAGGTTATTCGAATCTGTAATAAAGTAGATATTGTCTGTAGCTCAGGTCATTTTGCTACACTTTGGTTTTAATAGCTGTGTCCTGTCTACGTTTTGTGCCCTCTCATATCCATCATCAATATATCTGTACCCTCTATCAAGGAAACATTCTTTATTTGACTTGTTCCCTAAATTCTGTATCACTTGAACAATTTCTTTTTAATCTTATAAATTGTCCATATGGAATAGACCTAATGAGAAATTTGTGTTGGGAACTGTCTGATCTTAACAAGGCATTGATGGCAGTGGGTTTCCTGAAAGATTTGGTTTCCACTGACTCACCAGTATTAGCCATCAGGGTGACATCAAAAGAATTAGAGCATGTTTCATTAATATTCATAGCGAGCCTCAGACCTAGATCCTTGCGATTGAGTCAATTAACAAAATCCTCAGCTTGCACTCTCATGCCAACCCCCACACAGACCACATCATCAATACAGCAAAGCCATTTGAATGTGGTCTGTGTGGGAGCTGTTCTCACTGTTGTCCACAGTGAACTTCTCCCAATATCCCAATACCGGATTAGCATATGCGGGGCCATAGCTGCCCCCATTGCAATCCCCTTTACTTGTAAGAAGAAACCACCATTAGATTCAAAAATACTGTGTGTTAAAACAAATTCTAAGCTTTCCAACAGGAAGTAAGTAGGGGCAGCTGAGACATAAGGGCAGTTTCTTAGGAAGTATTCCCAGACCGTCAGCCCAGCCTCATGTGTGCTGGATGTGAAGGATTCCACATCAGTTGCTATCCAGAGATACAGTAGGTTTCTTTCCATTTAAATTTCCTCAACCTGTCCAAGAAGATAACCATCATGTCTCTAAGATATGAAGGAAGTTCATAAACACATGGTTCCAGGAAAAAAGAATCTATGAATTTACAAAGGTGTTTGGTCAGTGAATCAATCACATAGATAATTGACATTCCTGGGGGATTTGTGGGGTCCTTGTGGATTTGGGGGAGCGTATTGAACGTCTGGGGTCCTAGGTGTATTATTACATATAAAATTAATTTCATTTTCAGTAATAAATCCATTTATTTTTAGCTCTTTCCAACATATCCAGTAATTGTTTTTTTGAAAACACCAGTTGGATTACACTAAAGACATTGTTAATTACCAGAATAATTGAACAATTCATATGCTTTCCTATGATAAAATTCCTCTGACATACACAGTATATTTCCTTCATTATCAGCCACTTAAAAAACTACATCTTTGGTATTTCTTAGTTCTTCTAAGGCCCTTAGTTCAGTGCTTGAAACATTTTTGCATTTAAAGCAGCAGTACTACAAAAAAAAAAAATTTTGCTTTTTTGACAGTTTATTCCCTCTGCCCTGCTAATCATATACCTGGTATTCTTTCTTGCCAGCATTGTACTATTGCCGAGTAATTTGCTCAGTTATTCTCTGCTTTTGTTTACATTTCTGCCACTAAGCATGTTGCATTGAAACCCCCTCTGCTGCCAACTTCACATGTGAATGACTTGCAGGGACATTGGGAATGGTCAGCAGAGGGTCCCTCTGCTGTTGTCAGAAGACGTGACTTGACCTGTAGAAAAAGCGCAGCTGAAAATTAGTCAGCCGCCATATTTGTTGTAGCTCTACAACACTTCAAATAAATTTCAAATATCTAAAAAACTAAAGACGACTGGAAAAAAACATTTACAGGTATGGAAACTGGAACTTTGGCCGCATGCTTACAGACGAAAAACAGAATTTTGATAGGTCACTTCCTGATTTCGTAGTACTGCTGCTTTAATGCTACCGTGATCTTTAAACAGTTTTTCAACTTCTATAATTACTGTTTTTTCAAAGGGCCTAAAGCACTGTTACTGGTGTTTGGACAGAATGTAGATTTTGGTGTGCAAAATTCCTGTCTAAGGGTTTCAAATTCTCTGACATCACATGTTCTTGCAATACCACTATTCCCTTCTATGTTAGTATTTACAGCAGACTGATCATCATTGAATAATTATTTCAATAATTCCAAGTCCCCCAGTTCACTCTTTGATGGTATATGACTATTAACTGTTGTTTTGGAGGCAGGATCATTATCAGTAAATCCTTGAATGGCATCCAAAATAAAGTCAGTGTCTTCCGGAATATCATTATCTAATACATCCATGCCACAGATGTCCAAACCCATTGTGTGACTAGTGTCTTTATTCAAATAAATGTTTGTTTAGTCAAATCCATAGGAAAATGAAAATGACTACTGCAACTCCCTTTATTTAGGGCTTCCTGGGGTTGATATCCACCGCTTGCAGCTAGTGCAGAACGCTGCTGCTCGACTGTTGTCCAGGATGTCTTGAAGGTGACATATTACTCCTGTGCTGCGCGATCTGCACTGGCTGCCGATTCAGTGGCGGATCACCTTTAAGGTAGGCTTATTGACCTACAAAGCCCTATACGGACTTGGTCCTGACTACCTGAAAGAACTTCTGATTCCCTATACTCCTGTGCGACCACTCCGCATGGCTGATGAGGGGTTGCTGGAGATTCCGAGGGTAATTTTGAAATCTTCTGGGACCCGTGCATTTATATTTGCGGCCTCCACCCTCTGGAATTCTCTGCCCCATCAGCTTCAGGAATGCGTGACAGTGGGGGTTTTTAAACAGGCACTTAAAAGTTTTTTGTGGGGTCAGGCCTACCAGTGAACTGTTACCATCTGTAATTGTTGTTTTATATATTAATGTTATAGTTTAAATGGAATCATGTTTTATTATTGTAAAGTGCCTTGGTACTTGAAAGGCACTTAAAAATAAAGTTTATTATTATTATTATTAAAAGTTTGAATACATCTACTTGTGTTTTAGATCTGTCTGGTCCTTGTTCTGGGGCAAAGTTTAGTCCTTTTCTCAAAAGAGACTTGTGTGCTTCAGTTAGTTCAAAGTCTGAGAGATTTATAACTTCATTCCTCTTGTTAGGCCCAACCACCTTTGTTGGCTTCATCTGCCCCTTCTGTCCCTCCTGGTTTTCCATTTTTGTCTTTGCTTCATTGAGACCTGTTCTTTTTTATGTTGGCGCGCTGGTGCAGCCAACATCACGGGACAGTGCAGCTTTAGAGGCGTGGTCGCTGTTGGGTGAATGCAGGGCACGCACGCAGGTAGCCCGTACATTCCCCAATCAGCCACATGTCGGCGCCTAATTACGCATATCATAATGTGGCTAAATATCTAAGAAAAGGTCTGCTGCAATCCGAGCAAAGCTCATCAGACGCAGCGGTCCTTTTCTTGCCATGCTCACTGCCATTATGTACATGGCGGGACACTGGCCGTAGAACTGCCGATTTCAGGGGTGCCCAATCCCCCTGTCGGCTGCCCCTGCCCCCTGTGAATGTGCTGACAGGTGAGCCCACTCCCCGTTGGCATAAAGAACCCCCACAATTGTTTAATGCTGAGGGGGTGCCCAATCCCCCTTGGCTCTGCACCCCCCATCCTTCTTTGTGTGCCGACGGGGGTGCCCAATTTCCATTGGCATAAATCCCCCCCCCGTGTTGTTTGCTGACAAGGGTGCCCAATCCCCCATTGACTACAGACACCCCCTCCAAACAGTTAGGTGGCATGCTGGGAGCCCACCCCAGCGTGACAAATGCCCTGCAAAACAAAACTGTCCCGCGATGTTTTTTTGTTTTTAACCTGTAAAGCGAAAATGGTCCCTCGTAGTCTCCATGCCCCTCCCCACCCGCACCCACACTCTGTGTACCCTGCCTGCCCACACCTTCCCTCACCCCATACTTACCTCCGGAGTCTGTCGCAACGATCTTCGGTGGACCGGGAACATGTCTGCACTCTTCAAAGCTGACCACGAACTGAGGAAATGCCAGTAAGCTGTAGAATGTAATAGATAGGGTTTTTGCAACTTTGCTGCATATCTCAGGCATTTTTGCAAATTTTGGCCCCACATTTTCAACATGGGGTTTTTGGGACCCCTTCTCATGAATTCTTGCACTGTCATGGCGTTATTCGGTCCCGAAAGGTGATTTTGCAGTCACTGCGTGGTATCACCTTTCAGGACTGTGTAATGAAATGACAGTGCCACTGTCATGAGGGGGGCTCTCAAAAACCCTTTGTTGCAAATTTGGTGGGAAAAATCCAAAACATGACTGTTTTACGAGCGTGCGTAGCAACTACACAACGCACGCTCATAAGTTAGCGGATTTACAATATTTTCATGCCAGGTTCTCAACATTAGCATTTTATCACACCTTCTTGTGAACTATACAGCTGTCATTTTTCACATCCTGGCCAAAATGTGTTTTCGCACTTCCGGCACAGAATAGCGCAGTCATGGTGCAAAATCAGTGTTCGGGACACATTACAAAAAATGACAGTGACACTGTTCATGAGCAGAGATCCTAAAATGCCTGTGTTGAACATTTGGTAACAATACTCCATAAAGTGACTGTTTTACGAGCATGCATAGCAACTGTGCAACGCACGCTCGTACGTTAGCGCATTCGCACTATTTTCATGCCAGATTCTCAACATTGGCATTTTACCACACCTTCTTGTGAACTGTACAGCTGTTATTTTTCACATCCTGGCCAAAATGTGTTTTCGCACTTCCGGCCCAGAATAGCACGGTCGCTGTGCGAAATCAGTGTTTAGGACAAATTACAAAACTGACAGTGATACTGTTCATGAGCAGAGGTCCTAAAATGCCTGTGTTAAAATTTGGTGACAATACTCCATAAAATGACTGTTTTACGAGGTGCATAGCAACTGCGCAATGCACGTTCGTAACTTAGCGCATTCGCAATATTTTCATGCCAGATTCTCAAATTTTGCATTTTACTACACCTTCTTGTGAACTGTACAGCTGTCATTTTTCACAACCTTGCCGAAATGTGTTTTTGCACTGTCAGCGCAGAATAGCACATTCACTGTGCGAAATCAGTGTTCAGGACACATTACGAAAATGACAGTGACACTGTTCATGAGCAGAGGTCCTAAAATGCCTGTGTTGAAAAAACAATACTCCATAAAATGACTGTGTTACAAGCGTGTGTTGCGCAGTTTGCACGCACGCTTGTACGTTCACAAACTTCTAATATTCTCACTTCAGATTTTCTACAGTGCCATTGTTCTGCACCTCCTAATGAACAGTACAGCTGTCATTTTTCATATCCTGACCAAAAGCTGTTTTCGCAGTTCCTGCGCAGAATAGTGTGGTCGCTGTGGAAAGTCCGTGTTCGAGACACATGATGAAAATGACAGTGACACTGTTCATTAGCAGATGCCCTAAAATGCCTATGTTGAAAATTTGGGAACGAAAGTCAATAAAATGAGTGTCTTTGAGCATGTGTTGCACAGTTTGCACGCACGCTTATGACTTTGTGAATTTGTAATACTTTTACTCCAGCTGTTCATCACTGGCATTTTTCCATACCTCCTTATGAACACTGCAGCTGCCTGAAATGTGCTTTCGCACATCTGGCACAGAATTGCACGGCCGCTGTGCGAAATCAGTTTTTGGAACAGTTTGAGGAAATGATGGTGACACTATTCATGAGCAGAGGTCCTAAAATGCCTATGTTGAAAATTTGGTGCCAAAAGTCCATACAGTGACTGTGTTGCAAGTGTGCATTGCACAGTTTCCATGCACCCTTGTAACTTCGTCAATCTGCAATATTTTCATGCCACATTTTCACCACTGGCATTTGTGCACATCTCCTTATCAACAGTCCAGCTGACATTTTTCACAGCCTGCCCAAAGTGTGTTTCCACAGCTGTGGCGCACAATGGCATGCTCGCTGTGCAATATCACCTTTTGATACACATTCATAAAATCACAGCACTATGCATCTCTAGCTATGCCACTCCCACTGCCAATGCCAGAGCAACAACATTCGGCATTGACAAATGCTTGTTTTATTTTGTTTCTGTCACTATTGATTCTTCTTCAGTACAAAAAAAGACACTTTCTGTGCAGGCTGCTGAGATGTACCGTCACCCGACGTTTCACTGCTTTTGCCTTCAATTAGTTCTTCAATTTCTGAAGCTCTTCTGTAATGACTGAAGGTGCCATTTTATCTTAATCTTTTGTGTTAGATTTAGGTCTGCCTCTACTTGCAGAGTGCATTCATTTACCCCGTGAGAAGATTCTTCTTTTTTTTTTACTAATTTTATTCTCCTCTTGGCCACCTCTCTGCATCCCGTTATCTTCCAAGCAACCTGCAGGGGATCTGTCCACCATCCATCTTGACCGGGACTACTGGCACCCTCTAACTCCTGCAGCTTTCTCACCGCAGCAGGGTGGCAGGGAGCCCCCTATCTCCCCACCCTTCACAGATCCAGTTCGGGTGCCAGTACCCGACAAACACTCATGGACAGCCATCAAGCCACGTGAGAGGTGCCACTTTTTCCCCATGTTCACAATTCACTGGGTCAGTGGGCATGCAATGACACCAGTGACCGGGAGCGTGCATGCGTCTGCATGCGCCCCTGTCCTGGTGTCTGCCCCTGACTCCTCCCCAGTGTACAGCGTGCATCCCCGACCCCCAGCCTCCACCAGGGAGTAGTAGGGCACTGACCATTGTGAACCCTCCTCCCCGGAGAGGGAGAGCAGTCCATCAGACACTTGATCCCTCTCCTCCCCTGCCAGCCTCTGGAGATCTGTGCTTCCTCCTGAACCCGGTTTGCTGGCGTGGTGTGAGGTGTGGTGACCAGTGCCTCTGCCCTCAGCACCACTGGGCCGGTCAAGATTCTTCTTTCTAAATAATCACTGGCATCACATTCTAGTTTGTGCTATTTTCTGTTAATCAATTCAGTTTCATGTTTGTTGAACTTCTTTTTAAGTAGTAAATCTAATTTGCCAAACAGGTGGTAACCCACAGGCTTGGATAATTATTTTTTTTATTTTCAAAATTTTATTTGTAATTTTTTTGATGTTTAATAGTGTTGGATGCTATCACTAGTTTCAAAAATGTTAAAGAGCACTCAGCTGCTGCTTGCTTTCAAGCTTCTCACTGATTAAGCTCTTCTAGCCCACCTAATGGTATTTTAACAACCCTTAGCCCTTGTGATACCTTCTGTCTTTCAACATATTTCTCAACAGTAATTATATTGTATGTTACATTTAATTCTTGGAACAGTGCTTTCTCAAGTTTATTATATGATGTTTTTATAAGACCTTCATTTTCAGTTACAGGGTCAGTGATGTATTCCAGCTTAAAATGTGAAATCTCTTTTCTTTTTGCAAGGTTATGTGTATTAGCCAAATCTACCAGTTGTGTAGCCCCCTCTGGTTTCTGCTGTGTTTGATTGACTTGATTCACTAAGCCAGGAGACCTCAAACCAATATCATAATGTGCTCCAATATACTTTCTGTTGAATTAAATTGGAAAGAGTATGTACTCATAACATTGGCCTCAGCAGGCTTCCACTGTCATGTAATCAGTGCACTTACTCAGAAAACAAGAAAGGGGTCCTTACCCAGGTGGTGCAGAGCATGAGGTGTGGTAGCAGATTTGTCATATCCAGAATAGAAATCCAAAACAAAGCTAGGATTACTAGAGCAGCAAGAGGAAAGGCAGAGCTGGATGTCATTGTCCATCTGGGGACTAATGACCTGGCTAGGGACAGGGCTGGGATAGTGCTGGGGTAGATCAGGGAGCTGGGGAGAGGTCATTGGCAGGTATAACATTCAGTTGCTTTTGCAGAGGTCTTGCTTTTCTACAATTGGGGAGAAGGATCTCCACATCAGGAGCTTCAACTCATGGTCGAATGAATGGTACAGAGAACAGGAGTACAGCTACACTGGGGTCCAACCTGAAGAGATAAGGGCCTTTACTGGGGTGATAGTCTGCATTCATCCATGAGGGGAACCACAGTCCTCAATGGGTGGTTTAACTGTTACTTTGATGAAACTTTAAACTAGCTGAGGAGATGGTGAAAGACATTGGAGAGGCAGTAACTGCCCCCACCACAGGCAACAGTATGAAGTAGGGAGACTCTAAGGGGAGAGAAGTAACTTAGGGTGCAAACTAATAAAGGAATCACAGTGATAGAAATAAAGGGGATGGAAATGAGAGCAGTAAAAACAGAGGGGGGAAGACAGAGAACAAAAAGAAAAAAAGAAGAGCAATAATCAGAGAGTGAAAATCTGGAAGGCCATGTGTGAATGCTAGAAGTCTAGGAAATAAGATTCCAGACCAAGGGGCCATCATGGCAGAGGCCGATGTGGATATTGTGGCCATTACTGAGTCACAGTGCAGTGAAAACCATGACTGGGACACAGCCATACCAGGCTGTACTCTTTACAGGAAGGACAGAGTGCAAAGAAAAGGAGGGGGGTGTGACGCTTTACCTGAAGGAAAGCGTAACAGTGACAGAGATATACAGAATACGTGGAGCCAGAGGTACTGTCGGTCACCCTGAAGAATGGAAATGGAGCCACTCTTCACACTGGTGTGATCTACAGATCTCCAGCACAGGGGGAGGAGTTACATAAGGTACTGGTGGAAGCCACTGGCAAGATGGCAGAAAAGAGGAAGGTGCTGCTAGAGGGAGACTTCAATCTGCCAGATGTAGATTGGAGCCTCCCAGCTGCAGTTTCAACTAGAAGCAGGGATATCTTGGATTGCCTGTAGGGGGCATTCCACAGGCAACTAGTCAGTGAATCGACTTGTCATGAGGCAATACTGAAGCTGGTGCTCATTAAACAGAACAGTGTTGCGAATGCCATGGTGGGAGGCCACCTGGGGATCAGTGATCACTGTACAGTGTGGTTCAATATAAGGACAGCTGCGGAATCAAGCCACAAAAGGATGAAGGTCCTGGACTTCAGAGAGTAGATTGTATAAAGATGGGTGAATGTCTCATGGATGACCTGGCAGAGGGAATGACCTGGGTGGTGTGGAAGAACAGTGGGAAAAGCTAAAAGGGGGCATATTGAAGAAAACAAGCCTCTGCATCAAACAAGTGAGTAAAACTAAGAGGGAAAGGAGACCGCTAGGTATCTCAAAAGAGGTGGCTGGAAATGTAAAGGCTAAAAGGGTGGCCTTCAGAAGATGTAAAGAGATGAAGAGGAGGATCATAGGGAGGTGTATCAGGGGAAACAAGAAGAAGCAGGGAAAGTAGTAAGCAGCAAGAAGTCACAAACTGAAGAGAGAATAGCCCAAGTGGTAATGAAAAGGGACAAGACATTTTTTTTTTCAATTCAAAGTTTATTCACCGCATTTTCCACAATACAAGAGGCAGTAATAAACACTTGACATAGGATTCATACATCAAATCAAATCATACTGCCCCCAACCCTTCCCCCCCGGCACAGCAGTTCATTCTAACCCTGTTATCGCCTGCTAACTACCTATCCAAAGAAGTTAAGATGGTAACATTGGCTACACACTACTTCATGGCCACTGTAATTAAAGTATGAAGGGGATCCCAGATATCCTTATACCTAGGTAGCCTGTTTTGAAGGCTAGCGATAGCCTTCTCTGTGCGTATATTTGCTGAGATCTCGTGGAGCCACTCATGATATTTTGGGCCATACTTTTCCTTCCACCGCCTGAGAATAACTTTTTTAACCGAAAGCGCAACCATAGATATGTAGAATCTCCGGATTTTGACCTTTATGGAGGAAAGATCCCCCAACAGGCAAATCTCTGGCGTAAAATAATCCTGTAGACCCAACAAAGGGTCTAGATTGGTTTTTATTTGCTCCCATAATGATGTTATCCGGGGGCATGACCAGAAAAAATGAAAAAGTGAACCTGCATCCTGGGAACACTTATTATACCTATCGTTATCAAGAAGACCCCATTTCACCAGCTTAGTTGGAGTATAGTATAAATTATGCAAGATATGGAACTGCATAAGATGTAATCTATCTTGGGATACATATTTATTACAGTACATCCAGAGGGTGGGCCGCTTGAAAGTATAGTAGGGAAAAAATGAAACCCAGAAATTGGTGGGGCCACCACCGCATCCAAACCTCAAACGGAACAAGACTTGATAAATCTTAGAAATCACACCAGAAGAGACTAGTAAAGGGGAAAGTTCAGATACCAATGCAAAGGTCGGTGGATGGGGTGGAGTGGCCCCAAAAACCGTGGTTAACAAATGTTTTAGTTGAAAAAGACATTGTTTTAAGTGTGTAAGTGAAAAAAGGAAGAGCAGGGAAGGGACTGTAAGATTAGAAATGGATGGGGGATAGTGCAGAAGGGGATGAATAGCAAACAACATCCTAAACAAATACTTTTGTTGTGTGTTCACAGTGGAACGAGATGGGAAGTAACAGAAGCACTGATCAGAGGGGAGGGAGGCACTAGTCCTTTTTCCAAGAAGAGAGTCCTAAAAAGACTCGCTAATCTGAAAGTGGACACAATAATGGGACCAGAAAGGGTACATCCTAGGGTACTGAGGGAGCTCAGGGAGGTAGTGGCTGCACCTCTACCGTCCAGTTTAATAGCTCACTGGGAACAGGAGTGGTTCTAAAGGACTAGAATAGGGCAGACATAGTCTGACTTTACAAAAGTGGTAGCAAGGAGGAGGCTGGCAATTATAGACAAGTTGGCTTGACATCAGTGGTGTGAAAGTTAATGAAATTACTGCTGTAGGACAGGATAGTAGAATATCATGACTCTAATGGGTTGCAAGACCTGAGACAGCATGGATTCATGAGTGGGAAGTCATGTCAAATGAATCTGGTAGATTTCTTTGATAGGGTGACCAAGGAATTAGATCAGGGTGGAGCAGTGGTGTGGCCTACCTAGATTTCACTAAGGCATTTGAAACCATTCCACATAGAAGACAATTAAACAAGCTGGATAGCTTTGGAGTGGGCCAAACGGTTGTACACTGGTTAAGAAATTGGTTAGGGGATTGGCGACAGAGGACGGTGGTAAAGGGAGTTCATTCAGAGGAGGGGAGAATGACAAGCAGGGTGCCTCAGGGATCAGTGTTGAGATCAGTCCTCTTTAATGTCTTTATAGGTGACATTGCAAAGGGACTGGAGAGGAAGGTCTGCCTCTTTGTGGATGGCATCGAATCCTGCAATAGGGTGGATACTGCAGAGGGGCGGAAGGGATGAGAAAAGACCTGACAAAACTCGAGGAGTGGACAAACATATGTCAGCTAGGTTTCAGTGCAAAAAAGTGCAAAATAATTTTCTTGGGGCACCAATGCCCAGGGAGAGTAAAAAATGTGGGGAGTGTTATTGATCCATAAGCAACAAACTCAGCTTGAAGTGCTAGCACGTGCCTGGTGTAAAGAAGTCCATCCAAAAAACAGACATCTGCTCTATGAAGACAGAGTAAATGAAGGTTTTATTAATACAAAATGCCAAATGCCGTACAGCTCAGGTGCAAATTCCAATCTTTGACTGGTTTCGCTATGGTAGCATCATAAGGAGGACCTGACGTCCCGACTAGTGTGTGCACATTAAAAAGAGCAGCAGTTAAAGTGACAAATAGATTATATATATATATATATATATATATATAGTCATTGCAAAAACTTTGTTAATGCATCAATTAGGGTTAAAGCAAAAAAAGTGGGGAAATGTGATGTTAGGGTTGAGCTGGTAACCCCTCCCCTCACCACTCCACCCTCCACACACCAACAGACACTGGGGTGTGTCATGTGGTCATCAGGCCCAACTCCCACCCTATTTCATGTGCAAACAGGCTGACATGCTACAGTTAAGCAGAATGGTGTGAGAGTAAGGCCTCATGACCCCATGGGGTATGTATTGGGGGGGGCCCCATGCTCCCACCAAACTGCCCATTTGTGCATAATAATATGTGCCTGTTGGAGTACAGGCCCTCCTGGCCCTGCGCTCCCACTTACACATAACAATGGAGCCATACAGTAGCCCTACAGGCCTGAAAAGGAACCCTTGTAACACTAGTTTGCAAATATATCAGTAACTGAACAACCTATGAAATAAACTCCACTGCAGGTGTAATCTAT
Organism: Neoceratodus forsteri; assembly: GCA_016271365.2. NCBI lineage: Eukaryota > Metazoa > Chordata > Ceratodontiformes > Ceratodontidae > Neoceratodus > Neoceratodus forsteri. The sequence goes on along the minus strand of CM057449.1, from coordinate 1,723,525,769 downwards.
GACTCCAAAACCTCCACACATGCTTAGTCCACCTAAAGGTGAACAAAGCTATGCGTAGTGAAAAATCCGTATCTCACATCATTTCTGAGATATGGGCATCAAAAGTCACTGTGGGTGTCTCAGTGTTATCCTCTGGGAAAAATCTCAAATTTGTCATGGTATATCTTTGTAGCCAATTAACTTTTTAACACCTAAATAAAGTAATTCACATCTCTGAGACATCCCCTTTATACTCTGCAAATGTCAAGCCAAAAGACTAAACCATTTATTTACAGTAAAGTGGCAAAGTTTTTAAAATCCTAGTTTGTGAGGTGTCAAAATCCCCATTCGTGAAGTCAATCCCTGTTCACAAGCTGTCGAAATCCCCATTGCCGAGTTTTCCTTGGTAATCAGATTTTGGTCATCTGGTCTCTAAGTCGCAAAAGGGGATTTTGTCAGCTTGCGAAAGGGGATTGGCTTGCAAATGGGGATTTTGACAGTTCACGAATGGGGATTTGACAGCTTATGAATGAGGAATTGAAAAACCAATTCCTTTCATAAGCTGACAAAATCCCCATACGCGAGCCAATCCCCTTTTGCAAGGTGTCAAAATCCCCGTTCATGAGCTAATCCTCATTTGCAAGAATGGCCATCTGGTCGTGAAATGATGATCAAGGATTTTATCAGCTCATGATAGGGGATTAGCTCGCGAACGAGGATTCTGACACATTGCGAAAGACGATTTTGTCAGCTCATGAAAGGGGATTCAAAAACCCAATCCCCTTTCATGAGATGACAAAATCCCTGTTCGCAAGCCAATCCCCTTTCGTGAGCTGACAAAATCCCCATTTGTGAGCTGATCCTTGTTCATGAGATAGGGTCATATGGTCCCAAATTCGTGATCAAGCATTTTGCTACCTTGTGAAACGGGATTGGATCGCGAACAGGTATTTTGTCACCTCACTAACAAGGATTGGAAGCGAGTCACGAATGAAGAATTTTAAAATTTAAAATGGCTGATTACTGGCTAAAACTAAGGAAACCCGTGGTATGGGTTTGTAAAGGGTATTACCCTCAACAAAACCCATGCCTTATTTCACCAAGTCACCCGTGGTGCAAGCTATGACATTTTGTTTGGGGGAAAAAATGAAAACAAAATGGTGGCTTGCGAATGAAGAATCGTTTCTCATGGATGGGTACTTTATAAATCCCCATTTGCGAGCTGACAAAATCCTTGATTGAGAGCCCACTCCCCTTTTGCAAAAAATACATATAAATCTTGGAGTGAATAGAGCATGCTCAGAAACCAAAACTTCAAAATGAAATAACTTTGGAACAGATTGATATTTTGGCACCAAACTAATGCTGGATTGTTCTTTTGCCAAGCCTCTTTCTACCCTAAAAATTTCAGACCAAAATACAAAATGGTGTTGCCGCAACATGATGGGCAAAAATCAGCAAAAAAGTGCAAAACAAAACAAATGTTTTTCAGTGCTTCGCTGCATGTAAACTGCAAGTCCAACTGAAATGCAACTTGGCAAATCAAGAGATCTGCCATATGAAACCACTCATTCCAAAGTTCGTGCAAATCCGTTGAACAGTTGCAAAGTTATTAAGGTGCAAAATTTGGGATTTAACATTAAACTGCTTACTCAACCCTAACTATACTGGTGTGTCCGTGCCAGTATATATATATATATATATATATATATATATATATATATATATATATATATATATATACAGTATATAAGGGATATGCAGGAAGTACCTGTGTGATATATGATTTATGCACTCACGAGTGCTGTTTGACCTTGGATAACCTCACAAGTGGCGTAAGCCATGAGTGAGGTGGCCAAGGGCAAACAGCACAAGTGTACATAAATCATATATCACACAGGGTCCCCCTCCTGCATATTTCATTTATGCAATAGGGAAGGATCTCATGTGTCTGTGTAGTTTTAAAATATTTAAAAAAAATATATATATATAGAAATCTTTGTGGGTTTATTTTGTGCTTTGCCAGATTGATGAGCCATCCTCTGTGGTTCGTTACAGCTGATTGGCTGATAGTATGGCTTGACAGTTTTTAAAAGAAAAAAATGGCGGCTGAGTTTAGTGAGTGCTGATGGTGTGAATAGGGGAAAACATCGGGTGTGTTTAGTGAGTGCTGGCCAACAGGAAAGTAGTCGCTGTCATGAAGTTTTTATTTTTTAAAGCCATTTCTGTAGGAGAGGTGGAAATTTGGACTACAGTGGACTGCAATGGGTGGCGTCAGGAAAAAGATGTGACCGAGCTGATGGACTCGTACTGCGAATGTGAGTGAGCGAGCGGGTGAGAGAGAAAAAACAACTGCGGTTTTGGAGAGACAGAATTTTAATTTCATGTTAGCAGGTTAGGAGTTCTGTTGCATTTGGGTGATGGATGCAGGGGAGAAATTTAAAAAGAACTGCGTTTTCTGTATTCGGCAGTTCTTTAGAAAGTCAGGGACTGAGGCAGTGTGGGATGCAATTAGGAAGGAGACAGTGGCAAGAAGAGTGCGAGTGGCACATACTGCTTTCCTTGGTGTGTGATTATACCTTTTTTTTGATGTGAGGAACAGATTTAGATGAATGATGCTGGGGAGAGGTTTAAAAAAAAATTAGAAAACATATTTTGGAACTAGATGAGTTCCTGTGTTTGGGGAAAGATTTGTAGACAGCAGTATTGACTGTGTGGGAGAAAGTGAAAATGTGTTATACTAGGAAGTAGTCCAGCACTGTATGTATAAATGGTCACTGTATGTATAAATTTATTTATACATACAGTGACTCAGATAAATGCATTTATCACACTCAATATATGTCCACCCATTGCATAAAAATAAATATATATATATAAAAATACCCCAGTGTATTTGCTCTGGGGTTCTTTTGTAGATATATATATATATTTATATATATATATATATATATATATATATACACACAGTATATATATATATATAAATAAGACATAAACTCTATCCCTAATTAAATGTATTAACAAATAATACAATTTTTTTTAACCTTTGTTTTACCAGGAGAGACACACTAAGCTGAAAGTATGTTTACAGTTGCAACCTGGGAGCACAAGGAAGTTGAGTGACTTGTTCAGGGTCACACAGTATGCAAGTGGGGGCTGTGGGATTCAAACCCAGGTTTTCAGGTTTGCAGATCAGAGCCTTAAACCACTGTGCTATACTACCTGCACTATACTGTACACTACATATACAAACAGTCATACTAATGACATATCTAAATTCTAATAAACAAGCTATCACTAAAAATATCTAAACACTCTTAAAGACAGCAGAAGAAGAGCATGCCAAGTCACAATTTTGATTTCTCCATAAGGACATGGACTAAAACCAAATAGCTTCTACAGAGCTTCAAATCCTAAAAGTAAAGTAAAAACAAAAGAGGTTATAAACGATAAATTTAGAGAGCAAAAATATCAATGACTATGGCTATTTAACATACAGTCAAAAAATGGATCCCTTTGGTTCCTAAGCCATTTGGGTGTCTGTGATGAGGGCACTTAGGAAAGGGTGCCAACAATAACAGCAACCCTCTCCCCAGTGCATTGCAGCAGTGGTGCACAGGGGATACGGTGGCTGGATGGGGGAGTGGGCGACTATAGCGACATCCTGTCACTATACGTACAAGCGTGGGGGGGGGGAGAGGGCATGCACTGTAAGGGATGTGTGGGTGGTGTCATGATCAGTTGCAGTGCCAATCCCGTGGCGTGGTGGGTGGGTTGCCAGTGTTGGTCGGCAGGGTATTAGGTGCGGGTCTGGGCACTGGTGTGTTTTATTGCACTCAGCCCAAACCTTTTTTTTATGTTTTCACCCCCTCCCCTGACATGCACCCACAGAGTTGAGAATCCTTTAGTAGGGGGGTGTGGGGGGGCCCCCCCACAGAAAACATTAAAAACTAAGTCACCAATGCTCTTTTGCTGTGTGCCGGGGTGTCGGACTTGGCACTCCTGACTTCTGCATAACGGCGATCGCCTTTAGGCTTTCGCCGTTATGACATGGATCCATCCATTTAGATTATTTCTTACTTCTCCCAACTATTACAATCTATTTCTTTTTAATCGAAGGCATGATGTCGATTTTGTCATTCAGTCCCAGTCTCCTACATCCCCCCAGTGTATAAATCCAATTCGCTTCCCTGTTTATTGGTTTAGTGTCCAAATCACCCCCCCCCACCCCCAGGACCCAAATTAACAAGTTCTATTCCACAGAATTTGAATCTACTGTATATACTGGTTGATTCCCACTATCGTTTGTTCCTGGGGCCACTGACCTATTATTGTTCATTCAGTGTAGAGCCAGGGTGTTAGTTCTGTCATCCCCCATAATGCTTTTCACGCGTTCACCTATCCTTTGTTTAAAGGGTCTGCTGGTCTTCCCTATATAAAATGCACTGTAACAATAAGCAACTAGATGGACCAAATTGTCAGTTACACAGCTACAAAAATCTCCCATGTTATATGCCTTTTGTGCATTAACCATAGTGAAAGTGAGGCTTTTTAAAACTGCACTACAAAACTTGCAATTCCCACAAGGGAATGTACCTTTAGGGTATCCAGGTGTTATCATTTATTGGTGTGGGTGTACCAGATAACTATGACAGTGGATACAATTCCCTTGTGTCTAGTGGTCCTGCTTGCAAATCGCCAGCCCCATGTGATCTTAAATTCTCTGATGTCTAGTGCCCCCCACCACTGATCACCAGCCGATTGCAAAATTAATTTCCCTGGTGTCTAGTGCCCCCGATATTTCTTTTCTCTACTGCAGTTTCTCTTTATTTTCAAATATTGACTAAATGGAATGCTCTCTCTTTTAATTTACTCCGGTGCAAGCTTCTCCCATAAAGAATAATATTTTTTTACAGAATGTAGTAAACCCTCCTCTTTAAAGTCTTATCCATAAATCTAAGAATGGGATTTCAGATTCATTATTTTCCATTATGATCAGGTAGTCAGACTATCATTCAACCAATATTCATCTGCAGTCCAGATGATGAAAATATCATCTACTGTATGTACCTTTTCAAGACATTAAATCTGTCCATATACAGCACACAATGGCATTGGATAGGGCCATTGTAGACTCTACTACTGGTCCTCTATTTTGTAAAAAAATGTTTGCCTTCAGACATAAATGTTTTGCATTCTGGAACTATATTATCACATTTGACTAGAAAAACATTTGGTGGAAGTTAATTTTCATCTCTCAGTTTTTTTTACCATACTCTTGTTTCTACCTCCTAGGTAGAGTGGCCCCCATGATCTCTGGCCACCGGCCCTGCACCCCCGGACCCGGTCATGTGTGCGGGCCACACGAACCTGCTCCCCCAGTGGGCCGACCTTTCATTGCTCTTGCACCCACTGGGTACGTGCCCCTCTCCGGTCTCTCTGGGGGTGCAGGGTGTGGCCATCGACCACGAAGATTGCCATCTGCATTTTCCACATTTTCTCCCTTATGGAAAGGCGGATGTGCAGTGGCGTCCTGAGCACATAGTGCTGACCCCCGCCGCACTCTCCCCCACTGCTTTTCAATGCCACTGTAGTGTGGCTGGCCTCCACCAGACACTACTACAGGGCAATGCAGACCCCACAACCCACCCCAGAGAGAGGAGGGCAGTCATCGGATGCTCAATCCTCCCTCTCCCCTGTCAGATGCCGACAGCCTGAGTTCCATCTCTCAGTTTTAACATGTTTTCATATCAGTTGATACCAGTGAACAAGTAGAATACATCTCCACTTCATTAAGGTGTTGTAACAGTTGCCATAAATGTTTTGTGTCTCTTAAATATTTATTTTATTTTTTTTGTAACAGAAAAACAAACATCTTTAAAAAAAGAATCCACATTATTTTTTTTCCAATTGTTTAACCAGGTGAGACACACTAAGCTGAAAGCTTGTTTACAGGTGCAACCTGGGAGCACAGGGAAGTTAAATGACTTGATCAGAGTCACACAGTATGCAAGTGGGGTCTGTGGGATTCAAACCCAGGTCTCCAGATTTGCAGCTTAGAACCTTAATCCATTGAGCTATACTGCCTCACATAGCTAGACCAGGATTCTGTTTTAAAGTTGATCCCCGATATAATGGGCCTGCCTGGAGGATTTACTAAGTCTTTGTGAATCTTAGGCAAGGCACACAGAGCTAGGGTTCTAAGGTATTCATTAAATGGAGCACTGATCTCCTAGTAACTAAGCCATATTAATTCTAATTGCATTTTCAAACTGAATTTGGATCTTTTTTGCTACTGAATTATTTCTTTGGGCTCTTATCAACTATTTATCTTCTATTTTTAATTGTCTCATGCACTCTGCTTTTTTCTTCTCATAATCTAAAATCACAATATCCAATCTTATCAGTTTTATTAATAATAACCAATTGATCATTTTCAGTACCTTCCAAAATTTTGAATTCCTCTATTGCTATTTTTTTTCAGTTTCTGTCTTGCATATTTTCCTCCTGCTCTGGAATAAGTTGATCAGTTTATTTCTGCACTGTTTATATAAATTTCAATATTTGCTGTTTGGACCAGAGGACATACTAATGTATTTTACTTGTAATGCTTCACTTAAATATTTTTGTTATGTCCTTGTTCGTTAAAACACTATCTAATGTGTTTCTTCCTAAAAATAAATCTTTGCAGATCCAGTTTTAATTCCAGTGGGTTCAATCATTTCATAGGTAAAACAACTTAAACCCTTACTTGAAACCTTCTCATGATTGGTCAATTTCCAGTTTGATAGGTGTTATACACTGTAGCTATCTTGGTTGCCTGTGTCTCAAACCATAATTTAGACCTATTTATCTTCTTTCTTCTTCTTTTTCTTCTTCTTCTTCCCTTTCCCTTTCTCTTTCTCTTTCTCTTTCTCTTTATCTCATGTTCCCTCTGATATTCTTTATTTATACCACAATAATTTCTTCCCTGTCTTCTCCTGAATCTCCATCTACCTGCTCTTCCCCCTAAATTATTATAAGGTTCCCTCCTAGTATCTTAGTATCCAGACTTTCAAAAATGTTATCTTAACCTTCCCAAGGTGACACAAAATTATTTTTGAATCCAGTAGGCTCCTGTCTCTTCTGTAATCTTTTCCTTTGTTATATGCATCAACCTTTAATTCTTTGCTATCCATCAAATCTCTTCTGAATTTTCTAAATGTATTTATCGCTCTACATCGTCAAGTTTGAGTTAATTCATGTGGGCAATGAAAACCCCTACTGGGGTAGTAACACAGCCCAAAGCTGTCAATCAGCAGAGAATGCTGGGCACAAGAGCATTCTAAGAAGACAGAGTCTGCAGTCTTTGCTGTGCCACTTCAGGGATAGGCAGCATAGAAGAGTTCTCTTTGAGAAGTGTCTACCTACATTAATTTTATTATTTTTATTCTATAGGATTACACAGTTGTAGAGCAGGTTGGGGCTCCCTGGTGACAGCAAGCACCCCGAAATTTAGAAATTGTGCCTGTCAAGCTGTTGCTTTTAAATCAACTAGCCTACCTTTTTTATCCCACTTTCTAGTGCCTAATGTGCATAGCTTGGAGTACATGTGCCACTGCAATAGCTTAGGGTGTTCCATAGGTCTCTGACCCCACTAGTCTGGTGCCCCAGGAAAGAGACTTTTTGTTTGTTGGGGGGCACAGTTAGTCAGGTAGCCTTGGGACCTTTTCTAAATCATCCCACCATTTTTCTTTCCACAGTGCTCTCCTGATGTTGGACCTACCATCTCTCCCTTTCCCCTTATCTGAAGTCACTTTTTTAGCAGCAGTTGTTTTATCTGTATTTATTCTGAGTAGGCAGAGATGGTGGATGCTCTGTCACAGATGTGGAACTTCTTTGGAGCATTCTTGTTCCTTCTGCTGCCACTTCTTACCAAGGTTGTTTGCAAGATAAGGCACTCAAAATGAAACTTTCTTCTGATAGCTCCAGAATGGCCAAGAAGGTCGTGGTTCTCAGACCTTGTAAATTTAGCTCAGCAGGTTCCATCCCAACTTCTACTTTGGGGGGACCTTCTCTTTCAAGGGCTGATTCTACATCTAAATCTGGAGGCAGTGCTGTGGGTGGCCTGGTTCCTGAGAGAAGGAGATTAAGACAGGGTTTCTCCAGAAAAGTAGTGGACACCTTAATGGCCACCAGAAAGGTGTCTACATCTGCAGCTTATGACTGTGTGTGGAGTACCTTCCCAGCTTGGGCCAGGAAGAGAGGTATCAGACCTTCTAAAGCAACAAATCTGCAGATTTTGGATTTTTTGCAGACAGGAGTGGACAAAGAGCTTGAATTGGGTACCCTGAGTGGTCAGATGTCTGCACTAGGAACAGCCCTGAGATCTCCTTGGGGACCAATCAGGAGGTTATTCATTTTCCAAGAGTCGTTAGCAGCAGCAGACCATTGTTTCGATCTCCTGTGCCCCCATGGTACCTGAATCTGGTGTTGAATGTTCTTTGTAAGACACCCTTTGAGCCTCTTTTGTCAGTGCCAATAGACATACAAGGTATGTTTCTTAATTGCAGTCTGCTCTGCTATAAGAAGTGGAGAGCTTCAGGCACTGTCCCACAAAGATCCTTACTTTATCATTCATACATAACAACAGTACCTTATCTCTGATGAAAATTCTCACTGGCCGACAGACAAATTCTCTTATTTTCCACTTCTCAATTCACTGCCCTATGTCCGCTCCTCATTGGCCAGGCCCCCTGCTAGGCATGGTTCCCAAGACCATTTACTAACAAGGTGGTGGTGTGGGGCAGGTGGGTGGGAGATACAACAAACAATCTGAACATATGGCTAGCTAGCCTCCTGCCTTTAAAGGCCCAGCTACTAACTCAAGTTTGGCACTCTTATGCCTGGTTGGCTCCTGCATGGAGCCCGTCCCCTCCGATTGGCTCCTGCCATGAGCCCTTGCTTCTTGCAGCTCCTGCAGCCTCTCCCTGGTGCCACCAGTAGGCTTGAACTTCAACCGTGGCCCTCTTCCCTAGCCACAGGTGCAGCCTCTTCTGCTCTGCAGAACTACCCCCCTCCTGATCTCCAATGTGGTTTCAGCCTGACTTCCCAAACAAACAATCAGAAGAGTTCAAGCAAGAGGCAGAGGGTTGGTGGAGCAGGGAAGGGGGTGTTTGGGAAGGGAGAGTGAGGAGACAAGCTGGAGAAGAGCAGAAGGGAAGGGTAGGGGACATCTCAGAGGGAAAAGAAGACCAGGAGGAGGGGCTGGGACAACAATAGCTGGTGCATGGGGTCAGGGGGGAATACAAGAAGGGCAGGATGGGAAGAAGAAGGCAGGTTGAATGGGGCAGCAGTATGGACACAGAGGGAGGAGCCCCAAGGAGAGTGGCAGCAGGGTGGTAATCTTATGGGGTTCAGTACAGTAGTTAAGGGGTGAAATGAGATTGGAATGAGTCCAGGGTAAGCCATAGGAGGGTAGAATGTATGCAAGGGATGACATCAGGGAGAGTGGGATCTCTAATAGCCCAGCATGAGGGGCAGGAAGAAGAAAAACCTCACATTATAATTCACATGGGTATGCATGACCTTGGAGGATGTGAGGTGGTGGTGGTGCAAGAGAAGTTCAAGGAGGTGGGGAAGATTTGCAGTAAGGCAGGGAGATTGGTAGCCTTCTGAGTGGTGCTAGTGGTGCTACCAATCTCAAGGGCTAGTTCGGCAAGGAAAGTGGGAAAAGAGGAATTTAACATATGGCTCAGAGGGTGGTGTAAGGGGGAAGGATATGTGATAATCGGTGACTGGAGAGGGACCTGGGATAACGAGGCCCTGCATGCATTGGACCGGTTACATCTAAGAAGGAAGGGCACAAGGGTCCTTAAGGGGAAGCTGATGAAATCATGGGGCAAAAACCTCAGTTTAAACTGACAAGGGGGGCAGTAGATTGCACAGCACCCGAAGGCACCTGGTGGAGGATGCTGATGGATATCCCCCCAATCAGGACAGTATTAAGAGGAGCTAGAGGAGGCGGGAGGAGGAGGAAGGAAGTAGGGACTGGGGGAGGGGAGGGGAGGAGGGAGTGGGTCAGGGGGAAAAGGGGGGACTCGAGCTGAGGTGGAGGGGGTTGTCTCTGAACACCAGAAGTCTGGGAAACACAATGGCTGAATTGCAGTCACTGCTGGGCGAGGGAGAAGTGGTCACAGTGGTCATCACAGAGGCATGGACCATACTGAACCATGACTGGGACCTCGTAATCCCCTTCTAAAAAACATAGGAAGGATGTGGGGGTGGGACGTGTGGGAGAGTGGCTCTCTATGTGAAGGTGGGAATAACCTGTGCCAGACAGGAAGAGGCAGAAGGTAGAACAGAAGCATTGTGGGTGCAGGTAAAATCCTGTAAAGGGAGGAAACTAAGGATGGGGGTGGTTTGCAGGCCACCTTCCCAGCATGAAGAGTTGGAAAATGTACTGGGGTCTCAAATCATGGAAATGTCCAGCATGGTAGTAATAATGGGGGATTTCAATTTACCTGTGGTGGACTGGAAAATCCTGGCTACCTCCTGCACCAGGGAGCAAGTGCTGCTGGATGCATTCCAGAGTGGGTTCCTGTCACAAGGTGTCATGAAGCCCACTGGGAGAGGGCCATACTGGTCCTGGTCCTATTCAACTGTGCGCATGTTTAGCATGTAAAGGTGTGCAAGCCCCACAACTCAGTTGGGCTTACCTTGGTGGTGACTCCCGGTTCCCCCTACATCCTCACCATCACATTTGCTAGGTTTGAGGAGCCCCTGACTCTCCGTCCAGCCCCTGACTTGTTACTCTGGTGGTTGGGACCAGAGGAGAAAAAGCCATGGATCTGTTGAGCTGAGCGCTGTGAATGTGCAAGCTGGCGATCCACGCATTCATGGTTGTACACATCCATTTTCTTGCCACCACTGCGGCAAGACTAAAGCCTCACCAGTGATCCTGGGCATCTACAGTAAATGGGAAAAATTGGGTCTGGAAACATGGAGGAGGCAATTGAGGAGCAAAAAATGTATTTATTTTAAGAGCACCAATCAGCACTCAGGGGCTGCCTCATAAATACTAATGAGGCTAGCTTATGAATATTAATGAGCCTTACTGCTGCCAAGGGGGGCGGTGTTTCAGCAGCAGCGACAGGAAGGGGAAAAAGTTTTAATCTATAACTGTGCAGGTCAAAGAAGCTGCTACAGATCTGGCAGGGGGATAAATAATCAATAAAACTGAAATGTCTGGCTGCACAAGACTTGTAAAGTGTGCACAGTATGTGGGCTGCATATGGATTGTGTATACAGCAGCCATGTTACTCACCTTTCACCACTGCAACAGCCAATCAGAAGCCAGGATTGTGTCAAGAGTGCTCTTGGGACTGGGAAAAAAAGTTATGGGACTGCAAAAGAGGACTTTAGGGGAAAAAGTGAGACTTTTCTTGGCGCCGAAACGAAGAACCAATAGGGCATCAAGTGTTCCTCAATTTTTTTATCATTTAACATTTACTCTTCTGCAGCCACAGTCCTGCTGTACATCCAGCTGCCGCTCCACTCCACCACTGACCCTGAAGCTCGCATGCCCAGCTGGCAGACGCAACTACACCTGCAAAAGGGGCCCCCCATGGCCCCCCACGGCCGTCAAGGAACCAGTACCGGCACATGCCTCCAGGCATTGGCGGCTGACGGAGCTGTGGCTATCAAACTGCCTCGGACCTGTGCTGCCATTTTCCTCTGTTTTTTTTCCCCCATTGGGACCACAGACGTACAATGACGTCTGCGCAGGTACGTGCAGATGTCCGCCGTGGTCTCCTCTCCATTACACTGCAGCATGTGGTACCTCTGTGCGTCCCCAGGAGTCGCCGCAGCACGGTGTAGAGTCCCCATCCCACCCCAAGACCAGGAGAGCTGTCTCCCGATGCTCAATTCCAGTCCTCCTCTGTTGACCCCCGACAACCTGAGCTCGTTCCAGAACCCGGGTCGTCAGAGTAGCGTGAGGTGTGGCGTCCAGCGCCTCAACCCTCAGAACCATCGGACCAGCTAAGTGTTGCTTAATGATCAGCCTGACCTAAAATGTAGGAAAGCTGATGGGGTCTATTCTGAAGGAAAGACTGGTGATCTTTCTGGAATAGGCTCCAGGATGAGAGGCAGCATTGGTCTGTCTCAGGGAGGTCCTGCCAGACTAATTTGATGACTGCATGACCACGATTGTGGACAAGGGCCAAGCGGTTGATGCCCGGTATTTTGGCCTCAGCAAGGCCTTTGACTCTGTGCCTCATAGGAGACTGGTCAGTAAGCTGGAAGAAGACCTGTGGGTGGGGGCTAAGCTAGCTATATGGGTCAAAAGCTGATTTCACGACAGAAGTTAAAACGGGGTGGTTGGGAAGGATTCTCAGAAGATAGGCCAGTAACCAGGGCTTGGTGCTCAATCTGGTGTTGTTTGCCATCTTCGTCAGTGACATAGCAGATGGGATCAAAGGTACAAGCTGTCTATTCATGGCGGAAATAAAGCTCTGTGGGAGACTGGGCATGGAGGATGGGAGACAGGAACTCAGGAAAGACCTGGCTAGGCAAGAGAAGTGGTCTGGTATTTGTCGACTGGGGTTCAAGGCTAAAACGAGTAAGGTTAGTCACATGGGTGAAAAACCCAGGGACCAAATACTGGCTTGGTGGTGTGCAAGTAATGAGGTCAGAGGAAGAAAAGGACCTAGAAGTAATCATCACAAGTGACTTAAAGTACTTGGCACACTGCAGGAGAGCAGCAGCCAAAGCAAATCAGATACTGGGTGACACAGCTAAGAGGTTTACCAGTAGGAAGGTGGAGGTCATACTGCCCCTGTACAGTTCACTGTTGAGAACACACCTAGAGTAGAGTACAGTCTGCAGTGCTGTTGCCCATACCTCAAGAAGAATGTCAGCTTGCTGGAAACAACCCAGAGAAGGGCAAGCAAGATGAGCCAGGGCTACCATGGCAGCACCTATGAGGAGATGCTCTGGGGGCTCAATGTGTACTGTCTTAAGAACAGAAGGGAGAGGGGGACATGATCGTGACCTTCAAGCACCTTAACAGTAAAAACAGGGTAAGCACTAAGGGCCTTAATGAGAACAAGTCCACTAGGGGGCATAGCCTAAAGCTGGTGGGGGAAGGTTCAGGGGGGAGATGAGGAGCCATTTTTGTACTGAGAGGGTGGTGGGCAAGTGGAATGAGTTGTTAGAGGAGGTGGTCTCCCAGAAAATGGTGGCTAGCTTCAAGAGACAATGCAACAGAGTGAAGGGGAAAGTTGTAGGTAAAGGAGGGGGGAATGAAGAAGGGAGTACTTTAGGATGGTCATGTGGGAAATGAGGGGGTCCCTTTTTAAACACAGGTGGACCTGCACACTACAGCAGACAAGACAGACAATAAGGCCTTTATCTGCTGACATGTTTGGTATGCTCAGCATAGTTTTATTACCAGATACACAGAATAACCAGCTGTGAAAGCTGCTTGAAGTGGGAGTGGAACCAGTCGGAATCTGGGGACTAATCAACTATGGTTTCTTTGGCCATATAATTACAAGGCCAGCCTTCATCCTCTTCTCAGGCACAACTCCTTCCCCACCACTATGACTCCCAGACCCTGTCCCAATCCTTCCCCATCATTAGTGCTGGCAGAGCTGGTACTTGGTGGGTACTAGTATCCTTGAACTTTTCCCCTGTGCCTTTCTTCCTCATAGAAACATAGAAACAGAATTTGACAGCAGATAAGGACCACTTGGCCCACCCAGTCTGCCCATTTCCCTACCTAATGGATAAGCTGCGGATCCTAGTTAACCAGCAGCCTACTTCTTCCTACCCCCACCCCCTAGAATTGCCTTATGACGGTCCCATGCATGCTTGAGTTCCACCACTGATTTTGACTCCACAACCTCCTCCAGAAAGGCCGTTCCATGCATCCACAACCCTCTCTGTGAAAAAATACTTCCTTAAATTACCTCTGAGCTGCCCCCCATCTTCAAATTGTGCCCTCTTGTTGTTGTACACCTCTTTTTTTGTGAAAGATGCTACCCTCTTGGACTTTGTTGATTCCCTTGAGGTACTTGAAAGTTTCTATCATGTCTCCACCTCCCTCCTTTCCTCATGGCTATACATATTAAGCTCCTTAAGTCTCTCTTCATATGTCTTCCGGTACAGACCCTGCACCATATTAGTTGCCCTCCTCTGGACAGCTTCCATCCTGTCTATGTCTTTGCGGAGATTGGGTCTCCAGAACTGCATGCAGTACTCCAGATGGGGTCTCACCAGCTGTCTGTACAGAGGGATAATAACTTCCTGTTTTCTACTGGTGATGCCTCTCCCTATGCATCCCAGTATCCCCACAGCCCTCCTTGCTGCCCTGTCACATTGCTTGCCCACCTTTAGGTCATCTGATATGACTACCCCAAGGTCCCTTTCCATTTTTGTTGTTGTTAGTATCTCACTCCCTATTGTGTGCTCTTCCCCTGGGTTTTTGTTTCCCAGGTGCATTACCTTGCACTTCTTAGCATTGAATCTAAGCTGCCATACATTTGACCATTCCTCTAACCTTGCCAAGTCCCTTCTCATCCTTTTCACCCCACCTTGTGCATCAACTCTGTTGCAGATCTTTGTGTCATCTGCAAAGAGACAAGCTTTTCCTTCCAGTCCCTCTGCAATGTCGCTTATAACGACATTGAAGAGGACCGGTCCTAATACTGAACCCTGCGGTAGCCCACTAGTAACCCCCCTTTTTTCAGAGTGGACTCCATTTACTAGTACTCTCTGTGTCCTATTCTCCAGCCAATTCTTTACTCAGGCTGTCATCTTGGGACCCACTCCCAGGCTGGCTAACTTGTATATTAATCTTTTGTGTGAGACTGAGTCAAATGCCTTGCTAAAGTCTAGGTAGGCCATGTCCACAGCCCCTTCCTGATCTACTACTTTGGTAACCCAGTCAAAGAAATCTACCAGATTCGTCTGGCATGACCTTCCCACTGTGAATCCATGCTGCCTTGGGTCCTGTGCCTCTCTGGCCTCTAGATACTCAACAATTCTTTCCTTCAGAAGTGAGTCCATCATTTTTCCTATCACTGAGGTTAAACTAACAGGTCTGTGGTTTCCTGCTTCTGCCTTGCTCCCACTTTTGTGAAGGGAATCACATCTGCCCTCCTCCAGTACTGGGTACCATCCCATCCTCCATGATTTGTTAAAGAGGGTAGTCAGTGGTGTCACTAGTTCTACCCTTAGTTCTTTAGAATTCTGGGATGAATCCCATCAGGCCCCATTGCTTTGTCCACCTTCAGTTTTAAGAGTTCTTTCAGAACTCTTTCTTCTCTAAATGGGCTGGTATCAACTTCTGTATCCAGAGTGTTTCTGTTGCTTGTTTTAGGTACCTCCCCCTCTTCATTTGTAAATACTGAGCAAAAATATTTGTTTAGTATCTCTGCCTTTTCACAGTCACCCTCTGCCCACCCCCTTCCCTTTATTAAGCCTCACTATCCCTCCCTTGGTCTTCCTTTGCTCCCTGATGTACCTATAAAAGGTTTTATCCCCCTTCTTAACTGAGTTGGCTATCTTTTCCTCTGTTTGGGCCTTTGCTGTTCTGACTGCCTTCCCAGCTTCCTTTTGCTTTAACTGATACAGTTCTCTGTCCTGCTCATTCTGTGATTCCTTGTACTTCCTGAATGCTTTCTTTTTCTCTTGAACCTTCATTGCCACGTCCTTTGAGAACCATAGTGGTTTCTTACATCATTTTGTTTTGTTTATTTGCTTCACACAAAGGCTTGTTACCTCTGTGATGTCAGTTTTTATTATTCCCCATTGTTCTTCCACCCCTCCTTCCTGCCCATTTGCTAGTGCATTCCTTAGGCACGCACCCATTTTGGCAAAGTCAGCCTCCCTAAAGTCAATACTTTTGCCTTTGTATGGCATGACTATTGCTGTGTTTATTGTGAACCATATTGTTCGATGGTCGCTAGTTCCCAGATGGCTACCCACTTCTACATCTGTGATCCTCTCTCCATCTCCATTTGAGAGAACCAGGTCTAAGATTTCTCCCTCTCGAGTGGGTTCCAATACTAGTTGTCTAAGGCATGCCCCCTGTAGGGCATCTAGTATAACCCCACTCTTCCAAGTGGCTGCTGCAACTGCACTCCAGTTAATATCTGGCATATTCAGATCACCCATCAGCAATATCTCCCCTTTTTCTGCCATTCTAAGTGTACTTTCTATCATTTCCTTGTCCATTTCCTCCCCTGAGAAGGGGGTCTGTATACAACCCCTGTGCGGATTGTGGTGCCATTGCCTGTCTCCAAAATGACACACAGTGCTTCTTTTCCTCCCTGTTTACCCTTTTGTTCTGTTGCTTTGATTCCTTCCCTTATGTACAGAGCTACTCCTCCTCCTCTTTTACCCTCCCTGTCCCTCCTGTAGATAGTGTATCCTGGTATGTTTACGTCCCAGTCATGGTTTTGTGTGTACCATTTTTTTGTGACTGCCACGATATCCAGATGTTCCTCCTCCATCAAGGCCACTAATTCAGGAAGCTTGTTACCCAGACTATGGGCGTTGGCACTCATTTCTCTCCATTTTTTGATGGCTTTACCTTCTGTTGCAGCATCCCGAACTGACCTTTCTACCTCGGTCTTTTTCTCATTTAGTACCCTGTTTTGTAGGGAGAGGCTGGGATTTTCCTGCTGCTTTTCAGTGCCTCCTCCCTTGACTAGTTTAAAAGCTTGCCAATGAAGCATTTAAACCGATTGCTTGAAAGACTTGTTCCCTTCCTGGACAGATGCAGACCATCCTGCCAGTATAGGCTGGTGTCCCTCCAGGTGGAACCCCAGTCCCCAATGAAGCCAAACCCCCTGTGCTCCACACCATTTTTTCAACCATTCATTAAACTGCATGGTGCAAAGTACCCTCACCCATGCCATTGACAGGCAGCACCTCTGAGAAGGATACTGTGTGTGCTACTTGTCTTAGGCCCCTCCCCAACTCTACAAAGCCCTCCTGCACTGCTCTAATCTCATGATGAACCAAGTCATTTGTCCCTAGGTGGACAATGACGTCCAGCTCAGACTCCTGTGCAGCTGTTCTCATGATCCTGAGATTGCACTTCCTGTCCCTCCAAGCCATGGCACCAGGCAGGCATCTTACTTCAGTTTTCCCTGCTCCCCCCAGTTCTATCCCCCTAATAATTGAGTCCCCCACCAGGAGCTGCTTCCTTTCCTTGTGGTGTCCTCTGCCTCCTTCCTGTGGGCCTCCCTTGTGACAGTTGTCCTCAGCCTCCTTAGTCTCCTCTGCGGGTGCATCCATAGGGGAATTATACTCCCCCAGAATGGTGTATGGATTGTGGAGTGGAACAACTGACTGGGTGTGCCTCTGATTCACCATCCTCACCCTTCCTGAGCCCACTGAGGTCCAACTGCTGTGCTTTCTTCACAATCTCTGAGGTAGTGGTGATGGCTCTGGTGCTCCCTGGATGAGGGAGATTCCCTTCCTACCATCCAGTGTGGCCTGGGGGAAGGTTCACTTACTACTGTCCAGTGTGGCCTGAAGATGGGCAACTTCCTCCCTCAGGGCAGAGAGTTGTCTGCAAATAGGGCAGAATCTCAGCCTCCAGAAAGACTCCCGGAAGACTGCTGCCCCATAGCCATTACATTGCACTACTCCCCACATGTTTATCTACTTTTTTTTGTGTGTGCATGTGTGTGTGTGTGTGTGTGTGTGTGTGTGTGTGTGATTGGTTTGTTATATAGAAATATATATATATATATATATACATACAGTATATTATACAATGTGTATGCTTATATTGTCAGTGCAGTGTGCTAGAGAGGATATGACAGTAATATGCACCTTGCACTCTTGAGGAAATGATGTCAGAACACCAGGTATAAGGAACTATTTCCAGGGGTGGGTGGGGTGAGGGGTGGGCAGGGTTGGGCCTAAACTGTGCCCTCCGCAGGCAATCAGCTAAAAGCTCTGACCCACCGCTGCGATGAGTGCCTTCCTGTCAGCAAGATGCCCCACACAACAATTTGACAGAGAAAATACCCTGCTAATCAAACAGAGAAAAATCCAGACATCCAAGTCAGACACAGGTAAACCTCCCCAGCCCCAAAATAGCCTGGTGATTTGTGCTCTGAAAGCAGTCAGCCCCAAAATAAGTCAGCTGTGCACCAGGACAGACACAGTAAACAGTATTCCATCCCTCAGTGTTTAAACTCTTCCTGCACTGAAAATCTTAACAATTGTAACAAACGTAAAGCAATATCCACCTCCCTCTGTTGCTTGAAAGACTGTCTTTCCTGATAATTCTAAGTTCCTTATTTCACCTTTCAGTTAGAAGTAGCCTCCACCTGCAGAATATCTGCTACAAACCAAAGACAATTGTAAGGTTCACCTCCCTCTGTTGTGAGCACAACTCATTTTCTTGCAAATCCTATGTTCAGTATTGCAGCTTCCAGCCAGAAGTAGCTTCACCTGAAGAATATTAGCTGTTTCTCCCTGCATTCCTTTCTCTTCCTTTTTTTCCTCAAGATTTCTATGTGACATGACAGTAGACAAGTTTGACACACACCATCCTCCTCAGCCTCACTGAGAGACTTGTGTCAATGCAGCAGCCTTATGTTAGGGAAAACAAAAAATAAGGATGGATGTCTGTGCCCCAGTCAGCACCAGCAGAAGTCAAATTTTTTGGCAAAGCAATACTTCACACTGCCGTACTTACCTATCCCAGTCACCTAAATTTGCTCTGTCCTGATCCTGCGACAGGGGGCAAAATAAATAAATACAAAAAAATGAAGAAAAAAAGAAAAAGAAAGAAAGAAAGAAAGAAAGAAAGAAAGAAAGAAAGAAAGAAAGAAAGCTTCATCTACACAAACAGCATTAAGTTATACAATATTTGTCAAATAAATCTTTCAAAAAAAAAAACCTTGCACCTTTCCCAGTCTACTAAGTTCACTCAGCCTGCTCCTGCTCCAAGGTCTGTAGTTGCCAGTGCAGGCTCACACTGTGCACCCTCTCCTCTCCTTTCCTCCATGGTTTCACTAGCCTGCCTGCCTAGCACTACAGTTAAATGTATTAAGAATTAGATAACTGGAAAAATAATGCACAATTATCAGATAAATTACAACATTTTTCTTATGCACACTCACATTCTTTGTCATTTAAAGTAGGTCTATAAATTTTATATGTTGGGGGTAACGCGTAACTCAGAAACCTACGTCAGCAAAATTCTGTTGAGCTGCATTTTATCTTTTTATTCCACTCCTGTATGAAAGTGGAAGGGATTGTAATTTGGCCACTACAAGGTAGCCAGTCGATCTCTTCACTTCCTGATTGCTCAGATCTGACCCTGCACTCAGGCACATAATAACATGTGCAAAGGGAAAGCATGGCAACACCCCATTAAAATCAATGGGGGCAGTTTTAAGTCTGTTTCTGTACATAAAATAGTTTGAGATTAATGAAGGCACCACTCGATGAACAAGGGCTGTCTTATTCGAGCCGTTCCCTTCATTAATCTCAAAGTGGCCATTTTTATGTGAAACAATGGACCTAAAAGCGACTCCCATTGACTTTAAAGGGAAACGTCCCCATGCTTTCCCTGGACACACATCATTATGTGCCTGAGCATGGGTGCGGATCTGAGCAATTGAGAAGTGAAGGGATTGCTGGCTATCTTGTAGTAGTCAAATTACTGTCCCTTTCACTTTCATACAAGAGTGGAATAAAAATATAAAATGCAGCTCAACAGAATATCACCGACATAAGCTTCCAAGGAATGTAAGGCACTACAAAATCTTAGTAAATCAGTGTAAGAGAAGCTCCTTCAGTAACCTTCCCCTGTGAGAGAGAGAGAGAGAGAGAGAGAGATAGAGAGAGAGATGGAAATGAAACTGTAATGTGCAAAGCATTAAGAGATCTCAATCTCCAGCATTGCTGATTGGGTGCTGCAGGTCATATGACTTGTCAAGACCTTGGACCTGCTCAATTTTCCAGGAACTTAAACTTGTTCAGCTTGTGCTTCCTATAAAAAGCACTGCATTATGGCACCAATTTAGTGCCAAACTGCCAAAGGAAAACAGTGTTCATTTGGACCTGCTTCCCTGGTGCCCAAAACATCAGATTTCAGCACACTCACCAAATGCAAACTTGGCATCAGCTCATCTGTACTGGAGTGGGGCTTTTGGTTATCTTAAATGGGGTATGAGTAAGTGGGTCCTAATCAAGTGCTCAGAGCTTACAAGTCTGCTTAGTCAAGCGTGCCCCCAGAAAACATGACATATAGTACAGTACCTGTACAATAATTTAGCACAGTTAAAAACAAATAACACCATCCTTCTTAGTCTGTGAAGCATAACTAGTGAAGTACAATAAACATAAGGGAACAGTTTGGGGAAAGATATGTTACCTGTCAGTGGGAAAATGTAGGTGTTTTCAGCCTTTCATCTCTGGATTGTTCCAGAGGCTTTGTAAACCTTACAGTTCTGCTAATACAGCCAGCCACAATTTTGTCATGGTGGTTGCATATTTTATTCATGATGCATTACATTAAGGGATACGCGTAACGTTGCCCTTGTTCATAATTCTGCTAATGATTTATGCAGCTACAGTATAGTATTTGCATGTTGCAGCATCTAAAAAAATGCTGCAATTCTTCAAGGGAAGTCACATGGCTAACTCAGTTCAGAAAATAAAATATGAAATAAAATATTAAGACTTACCAGTGAAACAAATATACATTTATGGCAACAGCAGATAGTGGAAAGTTCTTTTTAAAAATTCATATTTGTAAGTATTAATGTACTGTATTAGCCCATAGCTTCTAATATAAATTGTGAAGATAATAGTATAAATATAATAACAGTACATTATTTGTTTTTTAAGAAAACACCTTTTCAGTATTTCAATATTCTCTAGATGCCAAAGAGTAAAACTGTGTTTTGTGTTATTCACCAAAAGTGAACCAATGGCTCACAAATAAAAGAAGAGAAAGGCCTGATCTCAGTTTCTCACAATCAGATCAGGTCAGTTTTCTGTGTACCTGAACCCTAGTCCTATGTCACAGTTTACTATACCTAGAAATTCATTTGTGAGCCAGAGAAAGAATGGAAGCAAACCGTGAAAGAGATACAAAAACATTAAAATGGGCATTTACCACCCTCTAGTGTCTGTGATTAGATATGCAGGCAAACCACCCACTGTCTGTTTCCCCAGCACTAAGGTTGAAGTTAAAGAAGCAGTATATTTTGGTCATATGTCATCACATTGTTGTTTTTGAATACTTTGTTTATTCTACATCCTGTCACTGCCATTCCACTCATTGTGGTCTTCCCAAGGGAGATCCTTATTGTCTAACAAGCTCATGGTCTGCATGTTGGAGCCCATCACCAGGTTGCCTCTTTTTACTCTTTCATCCCATACAGTCTAGGAAATCTCTGCCAGGAGGCTCCACACTGCTACCAGGGAGAAGCAGTTTCCTAATCTAGAATGACAGCCAATGGGGCAAGTCTGCTGTGTGGCATGAGAAGGACCTCCTGGGAGTCATAATCTGGATTGTCAGATGGCTGTTTTACCTGTTCTTAGGGGCCCACTCACCTCTCTTCTGGTTTTGCACACAGCAGTGTTCTGGGGAATATCTGCGGTACATGGTCACACATGCCACCAAAGACCCACTGCCACGCCACCACCAGGAGCTACTAGTGCAGCAGCATGCCACAGCCTACTCTTCCAGGAGGAGTGCATCCGTGGTGTGTTTTGTAGTACTCTATGCTTGTCTCAGCTCCTGATATCCCAGGCTCAGTGCATGAACATGAGTTGCCAGCATGCCAAAGTTATCTTCCTCTGCTCAGTACCACATTGCTGGCATCATATTGTTTGTTAACAATAATGTATTTCTGACAACCTTAGATTCATCATTTAGTATTTTTTTTAATTTCATCAAGTATTTTTAAAACCTATTTTATTAGTAGTTTAGCAACTAATAATGCAAGTCAATACCTAAAACCACCATGAGCAATTTTTGTGTTTCCTTGTGGAAAGTGAACAAATATTGCTGATAGTGTATTTAACAGGCATCTAACTGTCAGTACAATGCAGGGCAGTCTGCAATGGGATTGACAGTGTCAGGCTAATGATAAACTGATCATGACAAGCTTCTCTTCTTCATGGGTAGAAACTATGTGGAGTTCAAAGACAAGACCTGCCCTTGTCACAGAGCTGCTCTTTTCTTTGATCTGCATGATGCCACCCAGCAAACAGCTGATTGCCATCATGACCAACTTGCACATTATCCCCCATCCCCACCTGTAGCAGTCATTGGCCCCATTATGCTGCATACTCCACAGTGCCTACAGATGTCCCTGCTTCACAAAACAAACAAACCGGCCCACTGGCAAAGATTCTGCCCCATTCCAATTGCATCCTGTTCTCGCTTCCTATATGACAACAAACCTGCCTGCTGGCAAAGATTCCACCCCCCAATCACATGTTGTCTCAGGCTCCTATACAAAAATAAACCCACCCATCTGAAAAATATCTCCCTCACTTCCCCGTTGCTTCCTGTGTCTCTTTAAAACAATTCCACCCTCTGCCAAGTATCTCTCCTACCTCTGCGTTTGCTTCACATGCACAATTTAAAAAGGTCCTACCCTCTACCAAGTGTCTCTTCCACCTCCCTATCACTTCCCATGCCTCATGAATATGAACCTGATACTGAGGTGCCCAACTCTCAGTGTCAGTACCTAAAATAAAGAAAATCATTCCTCAATGTCTTTTTTTTTTACATCTTGTAAAAAAGAAAATGGTCCTTCAATGTCTGTTGCCACTGCCACCTCCCCCACAGATGTGTTACCCTCCCCACACCCAATGCCCTCACTCAGCACCCCCACCCCGGCACCCCTTTCATACCTACTAGAGATCTAATGCCATAATCCTGTCTGGACCGGAGACACATCTTGACTCTTCAATGCCAGACTATGAACTGAGGAAATGAGGTAGGCGCAGGTCAATGTACTGCAATATATTTTGAATTTGTACTCAAAACTTTATCTTTTTTTTTGTATATCCCCCCCCCCCATTGTCAACATGGCCTTTTTTGGACCCCACCTCATGAACAAGGTAGTTGAGATTTTTCAAATCTGGCCCCTGAAGGTGATTTTGCAGTCACACTGCAAAATCACCTTTCGGACAGGATCTGAAAAATTTCACCTACTGGGTTCATAAGGTGGTGCCACAAGATGACTATATTGAAAATTTGGGGTCAAAATATTAAAAAACAACAACGTTATGAAGGTACAGTGACATTTCTCATCACTGGCTCATAAGTTTGGTAGTTTTCAATATTCAGACCCCAAATGTTCAATACAGCCATTTTTTTCAAACCACCTCATGAACATGACAGGAGTCATTTTTAAAACCTTGGCCAAACTGTGTTTTTGCACTTGTGATACAAAATGATATTTCAGCCAGTATTTCATTAATTATACCTGTTATATTCAGAAGGAGAGGCCATAAAAAAATATGTTGAAAATGTGGGGTTAAAATGTCATAAAACAATGAAGTTATGAAGAAATGTTGAATTTTTCCGATGTTTAAGCCTAAGTTTACGATGTGCGCAGATTTTGGCTGTCACATTTTTACGTATTTCTCTTGTCACCCTAACAAATGAACCTGACGGTTGTCATTTTCAAATCTCCTCAGAAACATGTTTTCACATTTGCACTGTAAAGTCACCTTTAGAGTGGGATTTTAAAAATCCCACTTGTGGTGATTGTAAGATGGGGTCATAAAAAGACAGTGTTTAAAATCTGGGGTCAAAATGTCAAAAAACAACAAAATTATGAGGAAACACTGAGTTTTTTAAATATTTACTCATAGCTTTGTGATTTTTGCAGATTGTGGCGCAAAATGTGCACATACCTCTTTTGTTACCCCACCTGAGGAACATGACAGGTGTCACGTTTGAAATCCCCTTTAAAACATGTTTTCTCAGTCCCACGGTGAAACCACTGTTTGGACAGAGATTTAAAAAATCCACCTGTCTTGAGCACAACATGAGGTCATGAAAAGACAATATTAAAAACTTTGAGTCAAAATGTGAAAAAAAAAAAACTATGCTGTTAGTCAGTACAGCTGTTGACTGAGCATTATATACCAGTGCTGCTAAAACTGAGATGCACATTTATTTTATATGTGAATGCAACATTGTATTTAAATTATATACTTCGCACTCGCGACAACACAAGGTTTCCTATGAGCCCTAGCACGCTCTAAACACTAGGTAGAGGAGCGGTAGTTCTCTGCGATATTAGGCAGAACTACAACTCATTGAGCTATTCTAGTAAATTCCTTTTAAACTGTGAACCAGTACTGTCTGTGTTTGTAAGCCACATATAGTGGTGATTTTACTATTTATTTAAATTTTAAATATATTTTGTGCCACGAAGCTCTCCTGACCAATGCGAGCACTTCCGAGTCTTCCAGTGCAATATATTCTAGCCCTGCGGCGAGCTGACTCAGATAGTCAGTACTGCTGTTGACTGAGTATTATATACCAGTGCTGCTAAAACTTAGGTGCTCATTTATTTTATATGTGAATGCAACATTGTACAGTATTTAAATTATATACGTTGCACTCATGACAACGTGAGGTTTCCTGTGAGTCCTAACATGCTCTAAACGCTAGGTAGAGGAGCGGTAGTTCTCTGCGATATTAGGCAGAACTACAACTCATTGAGCTATTCTAGTTAATTCCTTTTAAACTGTGAAACAGTACTGTGTGTGTTTGTAAGCAACATATAGTGGTGATTTTACTATTTATTTTAATTTTAAATATTTTTGGTGCCACGAGGCTCTCCTGACCCGTGTGAGCACTTCCAGGTATTCCAGTGCAATATATTCTAGCTCTGCGGTGAGTTGACTCAGTTAGTCAGTACTGCTGTTGACTGAGCATTATATACCAGTGCAGCTAAAACTTAGATGCTCATTTATTTTATATGTGAATGCAACATTGTATTTAAATTATATACTTTGCACTCGCGACAATGCAAGGTTTCCTGTGAGCCCTAACACGCTCTAAACGCTAGGTAGAGGAGCAGTAATTCTCTGCGATATTAGGCAGAACTACAACTCATTGAGCTGTTCTAGGTAATTCCTTTTAAATTGTGAAGCAGTACTGTGTTTGTTTGTAAGCCACATATAGTGGCGATTTTACTATTTATTTTAATTTTAAATATTTTTGGTGCTAGGAGGCTCTCCTGACCCGTGTGAGCACTTCCAGGTCTTCCAGTGCAATATATTCTAGCCCTGCGGTGAGCGGGGTGAGCCTGAATGGGGCAAGCATGCGTCTCTGCGTGTGAAGATGCGCACAAAGACACGCACGTCTGCGCGTGTTAGGTGAGTTAGGAGAAGACATATCACTAGAAAGAACAAGTAAACAGGTACTATATTGTTTGCATTTAAAATAGCTATGATAGTCATAGTGGAAGGTAGTATCCAAATAGAAACAGTAGTAACAACTGCGGATGGTAGATAAGGCATGTTATGCCAATCCTGCATCATGTATCAGTTAGGATACACAGATGTACAATGTTTACATTATGTTTGCACTAAATGTCAGTCAAATAAAGCCTTGGAAAAAAGAGATTAGTTTATTTAACACTAGACTAGGGGCACTTGAAAAAAGCCAGCAGGAAACCTCTAAAAGATTACAAATACCCACTACATCTACACTATCACAGCGGATATATGGAGAGACCTTGGCAGAGAACAAAGAAATTACAATATCCCAGAGAAAAAGGTCAAGACAGGAAGAAGTAGGATGTGATAAGGAAGATTAATTGTACACTGTCCAAGGAACTAAACCTGCCAAAAAAAGGCAGCAGAGCTGAATGCTTTCAATTACCTATATATAACAGCTTTGACCCCTTATTAAATATTGATGAAAAACAGGAAATTATTACCTCGTCCAGCTCTGTACCTCTTAATCCTAGCCAGGAACTTATGGTACCTAATGTTACAGCACCAGTTCACACTAATGGTATTACGTTTCCTCAAGCTGGGCTTGAACAACAGGGGCAATCAGATTTGTTGGATTACTTTGAGTCTAACAATGATATCAATACAAATGGTTCTAGACAGAATATGGAAAATATGGAGTTAACAACTTACTCCAAGCACATTTATGTCTTGGGGACTCGATGATTGCTAAGTTGGATAGACAAGTCTGTGATCAAGATAAGGCATCACGTACAGTACCTTGTCTTGCTTTCGTGGAGCTAAAATACAAGACATTACTAAAATGAGTAGACAAATTCTTAATAATTGTGGACAGAATCCCTTGGTTATTGTTCATGCAAGAGTTAACAACATTAATAATCAAAGTGAACAACATATTAAGGAGGCATATGTAGGTTTAACAAACACACTGTCAGACATAGGCTGTACTATTGTCCTATCTGAAATATTACCAGTACCAAGGGCAAACTCTTATATAGAATCAAAAATTAGAAATGTGAATAACTGGTTATGCAAATGGTGCCTAAAGCAAAACCTAATATGCCTTACTCACTGGGAATGTTTAAACAGTAAAAGAGAACTATTTTCTAGAGATGGACTTCACTTGAATAAGAAAGGATCTGAAATTTTGGGTAACCATATCAATACAGCAATTGATAATTATTTAAACTTTTGAAGGGGGGAAGGAGGATTAGATCTTACCAGTCAGTTATTGACTCCTCTGAGTTGTTAGGCCTCGAATCCATACTCCAAAAATTACCTAAATCAAACAGTCTTGGGAAAAAGCATATAGGTACTCATTCTAATAGATTAAATATATTATTACTGAATGCTAGAAGTTTACTAAATAAAATAAGTGAACTCCAAATAGTTCTGTATAATCGGAACATTGATGTATGTGGGGTCACAGAGACCTGGTTCACTAATAATCAGTGGGGCCAGGACATCCCAGAGTATATCCTTTTTCAGAAAAATCGTACAAGGTGTAAGGGAAGAGGAGGAGTTGCCTTTTCTGTTAAGGACAGCTTACAATGCCTGGAAGTAGAAAGCAATATGCCAATACCTGATGATATTGAACTCATTTGGGTAAAATTAACTTGTGAGCAAGGTCCTATAAGTGTAGGACTCTGCTATCATCCGCCTGCACTGGATGCTGCTACTAATAATAAACTTTTTGAATATTTACAAAATATTAATAATTTAGATAATATAATTTTAATGGGAGATTTTAACTTTCCAAATATAAAATGGGACAGTTTAGAAAGTACAAATCAGCAAGAAATAACATTTATTGAAACAATAATACAGTTAGGATTAGACCAATTGGAATTAGAGCAAACTAGGCAATATAATATCCTTGACTTAATCTTAACCAATATAGCAGAACAAGGGGACTTACCTAAAATTCTTGATCCACTAAGAGATAGTGACCATTGAATGGTTTCGTGGACTATAAATTATTTTAAATCATCTATTAATGGCAAGACCTTAATGTGGAACTTTCCTAAAGCAAACTATGAGAAAATAAAAGTATATTTAAATGACTGGAACTGGAAACATGATCTGATAGATCTTACAGTTAATGAGATAGGGTCCAGAATTCAAAATAAATTAGAGGAATATATTCTTAACTGGGTCCCTGAGCGTACTAAATATAAAAAATTTAGGGAGTCCCCCCCCCTTGGTATTCAACAAAAATACAACGATTGATTAGAAATAAAAAGAGGGTTTACAATAAATATAGAAAGCAAAGAACAGAGGTTAATTGGAATAGGTTTAAAAGTAAAGCTAATAAAACCAAGTCTGTTATTAGAAAAGCTAAGAGCAATTTAGAGTATAAACTGGCAACAGTTACAACAGATAATAAACAATTTTTTAATTATGTAGGATCTATTAAAAACAATACACCAAAAGTGGGCCCTATATTAATTGAAGATAATGTAGTGTCCGATGACTAACTCTAGCTCAAGAATTTAATCATTACTTTACAAGTATATTTAAGGATAAAGAAAAAAATGACTGTATTGAGTGTAATAACAAGGACCCATTTGTACCTTTTGAAGTTGCTGAAATCTATGCTGCTATTAATTCTTTTAAAAATTCAGCATCAATAGGACCAGATAACTTCTCAATTGCTTTCTTAAAAGAAATTTCTTATGAAGTAGCAGGAGTTCTTACTTTGCTTTATAATAAATCTATTGTGGAAGGATTAGCCATTCAGGAATGGAAAGATGCTATAGTTATTCCAACTTATAAGGGTGGTTCAAGACAGGATGGGAAACATTATAGACCGATCAGGCTGACATCCTGTATTGGGAAGGTCCTGGAGAAACTAATTCTGTATAGAAGAAACAGTCATATTGCAAGAACTGAATCAAGTGATATAGCACAATATGGCTTTACCCCAGGTAGATCATGTCACAACAATCTGATTAATTTTTTTGAACCTATTAGTGAAGCTTTGGATTCTAGCTTACCAGCTGATGTCATATTCTTGGATTTTGAAAAGGCATTTGATTCTGTATCCCATAAAATATTAATTGAATGCTTAGTTTGCATCAAACTCCAATATAACATTATTATGTGGATTATGTCCTGGTTAAGAGACAGGAGACAACAGGTATCAGTAAGGGGTTATAAATCCTCCTGGAGTTTGGTAACAAGTGGAGTGCCCCAGAGTTCAGTATTGGGCCCTGTGTTGTTTAACCTACTTATTTCTAACATGCAAATCACTCAAGGAGTCTGGCTAAATAAGTATGCCGATGATAGTAAATTGGGGTGTATAGTAAATGACAGTAATTTTGTACACTTGCTGCAATACAAGTTGGATAACTTATTTAAATGGGCTAAAGAAAATAAGAGAATTTTTAATATTTCCAAATGCAAAGTCATGCATCTTGGTAAAAATAATAGGTTAAATAATTATTATATGAACAATAGTCTACTGACAGCTGTCACTTCTGAGAAGAATTTGGGAGTCCATATTACAAATGACTTGAAATTCTCTGAACATATTAACAAAACAGTTAAAAAATGTCATAACTTAATCAGTTGCATTTTAAAAATATGAAAAGTAGAGAGGCAGAGGTGCTATTACCAATTTATAATAGCATAGTTAGACCTCATATAGATTATTGCTCTTCCTTTTGTGCACCAATATCAGCACAAGAAAAAGTGATGGTAGAAAAAATACAACGTAGGTTTACTAAGAATATAAAAAATTTGAAATCATTAGGGTATGGTGAAAGGTTAAAAGGCTTGAATCTCTAACTCTTTAGAATATCGTTCTTTATGTGGTGACCTATGTTTAATTTTCAGATCATCAATAGATCCAGCCCTATTTGAAACCATCTGTCTTAAATGGTATCCTTCTGTAATGAATACTAGATCTCATAAGCTGAGACTAAGATGAAATAAAACTGTAAAGAGAAATCATTTCTTAACTCAGAGAGCCGTTCCTTATTGGAACACCCTTCCCCCAGAGGTAGTGCATAGCTCCAATTTACAACAGTTTAAGACGAATTTAGATTTATATATGGGTGATTATAAATATAAATTCCACCTTAGTTAAGGGTGACGAGTTCTTTTTGGGCTTGTCCCTTGAACTTGTACACAACCTATGATCCTATGAACCTATGTTATGAAGAAACATTGAATTGTTCCAGAGTTTGGTTCACCACTATATCGACAATCATTTTGTCAACACCAATATGGGTGCAGGTAATACACTGTCTGGCTCTGCAGCACCAGGCATTGCGGCTTCCTGGAGCCAGAGCATATTCCTGTTTTGTGGGGGGGCTTCACCACTCGCACCCCCCAATGTGGGAGACCTTCACCACCCACTCTCCCTGCCAGTAAATATAACAAACTCCGGAGTGGGTGTGTCTCGAAAGGGAGGAAAATTGTGGGGGTGCAAAGGATGTCATGAATGTGGGGTCATCAAAAACCAAGATTGCCCTGTCACTCTCACTATTGTTGTGGTGCCCTAATCACAGCACCAAAATGTAGTCAACAACATGATGGTATACATCAGATTTTGGCCCTTAATATTCAAAATATCCCACGTGTTACCCCACCTCATGAACATGACAAGTGTCATTTTTCAAATCCCTTCCAATACATGTTTTCACAGTTGCACTGCAAAATCACCTTTCAGATGGGAGTTAAAAAATCCCACCTGTCTTGATCATAATGTCAGGTCATAAAAAGACAATGTTAGAAATTTGGGATCAAAATGTGGGAGCCCACTGAAAATTAGATGTTGCTGGCCTATCCTGGGTAAATACAATCTAAAAATAAGTAAAAGCAGGACACTACTGAAAATGATCTATCTATGATACTGATCTATCCTGAGAAAACATAATAAAAATGTGTAAAAGCAGGAGCCCAATACAGTAGATCCCAAACTGAACTGTGCATTTATGCCACTGTATTCTGTAAAAAATACATTGCAAAAGCTGGACCCCACTGAAAATCTAACTTGCCTTTGAACTGGGCTGTCCTAGATAAATACATTATAAAAATGGGTAAAAGCAAGGCCCCATTGAAAATGAAATATTACATTCTGGTTGTGCTATCCTGGGTAAATACAGTGTAAAATCTGGGAAAAGCAGAATCCCACTGAAAATGAGATAGCATCTGATCTGTGTTCTCCTGGGTAAATACAGTACAAAAATGTGTCAACGCAGGACCCCCTTGAAAAAGAGATGTGTCTCAGCTGAGTTATCCTCAGTAAAAATATTGCAAAACTGTGTAAAACTGGATTTGACAGCAGAACTTCACTGAAAATAGAGATGTTCCATCTAAGATGATCTGCCCTAGATAACTGCTGTACATTATATAAGTAGGCCCACCCTAAAAAAAATATATTGCATCTCACCTCTACTGTCCTGGGTAAATGCAGTATAAAACTGCATAAAATCAGGACCCCATTGCAAATGACATAATACACCTCATCTGGTCTCTCTTGGATAAATATACAGTACCAGTGTGTACAAGTGAGACCCAGTACAACAGCATGCAAACAAATATTCAGCATTAACAAATGCTTGTAGACACTGTCTTCAGGTGAACTACCACAAAGGTGCTGTCGGAGCTCAGGTGGCCACCCACTGCTGGCAGCTGCCGTGTTGCACCCTGCTATACGGCAGCTCACCTGTGAGTGGCAAGCTGTTGCTCCTTTTTTTTGGGGATTAACTGTGTGCAGCGCAAGTAGGGGTTGTGCCTGCATGGGCTCAGCACATCCCAGGCTGAATATCGGGATGTGCGGAGCATGCATGGGCACACCCCTCCTACTTGCGCTGCATACATTACTGACGCACTCCGGCGGATCAGGATTTGTGCCAGGCACATTCCCCTTTTGAATATCATACTGGGGCATATCAGTGGGTTGCGCATGGCGCAACACACCCTTCTGAATATCCCACCCTTATTTTTTTTAATCCTTTTTCTCAAGAAAAGATCTTTTTTCGTTAATCCTTTTTCATTCTCCTGAAAAAGGATTTCCACTTGCAAAAAAGGATTTGGGACTTAGTTTATTTACAGGTTTCATTAACTTTGATGCATAGCTTTGCCGTTTTTGCATATTTTTGTACCAAATTTTCAGTACGGCCTTTTTCAGACCCCACTTCATGAACAATGTTGGTGGAATTATGCAAGTCCAGCACAAAAGGTGATTTTGTGGTCCATTGGCAAAATTACCTTTTGGTCATGATTTGCACATTTTAACCACTATTGTTTATGAGGTGGGGTCATAAGTAGTGTATCTTGACAATTTTGGGGTAAAAATATGTAACAATAGCACAGTTATGTGCATCCAGCATACACATATGCATCTAAGGCAGTATGGGAGTGTGGGGCACAAACATCATGGTTGGATGAGAGTGCCGTCACAGCCAAAGAAGGACAGTTACAGAGGGTAGGAGCATGAGGCTCTCACAGGCAAGTCAGGATACAACTAAACTATTTCAAAAAGTCATGAAATTAATTGCAAAAAAAACATTGTCAATGCATCACTTAGGGTTACCGTAACAAAAGTAGGGAAATGTGGCATTAGGGTTCCCAATCTTAACATCCTGCCCCCACCGTGCAGGCAGCAACAGGCATGAGGTATGCCTAGCAGTTGTCAACCCTAATGCTCACCCCATTCTCATATGCAGTATGCTTTTGACTCCATTTGTAAATGTACCTCATTAATTTTTCCTAGGAAACTGCACATAAAGGTTAGCTTGCAGTACAGTTCTCTTTGCCTGAGAGCATCAGTCACAAGCTGATGGAGTTTTGATGCTTTTTTGGACTGTGGCTCTACATCCTCATTTATCAGAAAATCACAAACAGTATCCCAGTGTGCATAAATAAATTGTACTTAATTGAGCCATGAAAACTATTGACATGAGACAACATGGGGGGGGGGACTCTCATGCTTGAAGGTGGTACACCATTATTAGCACACATTTTGAAAAAGACTCACCTTTGTTTGTTGGCACTTTTACATAGTGCTGGGAAGTGAACAACAATCTCATTCACATCTGCAAACTCATCATTTTTAATAGTGTGGTCAATAGGTACATGTAGTAGATGTGCTATGCATGGTATGTACAGTATAGCAAATGGGGGTAAATATAATTCAGATCTTTAAGCAATCGCTGAATATATATGGCAGAGTCAGTGTTAATTGAAATACAATCTGATCATGACAACGACTCTCATCATGTCATGTAGTAGGTTAAAGATTACTCCAGCAATGCACTGTAAAACCACAGTAGATTTCAATAGCAGACATTTAATGGCTCTATTTTTACCACTGTAAAATACATCAAGCACATTTATTGCTGGAAGACCTGCCAGCTCTGGGGACTTGTCAACAACTAGGGAGAATTGCTCACCAGATACAAGGTTATTCACTGCTGATTTGTAGTGAGAAAAAACTTCAGGAAGATATTTTTCTTCCAGTTGCCTTTGCTTTGGGCAGGTTCGAGCTGCTAGTGCATATTTCCGCAGTACACCCATTAGGTATCTGAAGGCCCTGGCAGCAGTCATGGGAATAGCCTCGTAGCATAAAGCCCACAACAGATCATGTAAAAAGTCAGCTGCCTCTTCTTTTTTCTGCCGCATACGTCCCACAAATGATTCCATAGAGGGCTGTAATATAATTTCCTGACTAACCTTTATTCTCTGGTGGATCTTACTGTTGAGATGCTCTGTGATGCGATTCACATGAACAGAGACTTCAGTGTTACATACAGTATCTTGCATCTCAAAATGTCAATCGTTTTCCCCGTGCCATTCTTTATCACTGTCTAATTTGAGATCTGGGAACTCACTACAGTATTCGTTGGCACACTTTCCTTTGCGACCCTTCATGAAACACTGAGACAGTCAAGATTAGCCAGTTACTGGAGTGAAGGTAAGCAAACAAGATATAGACTGGGTATGTCTTTAATTAAGCTATTAAGAGCTGTGAAGCACTCCCGGGAAAGCTCACAGGAATGCGAATAGACGCTAATGGCTGTATTCAGTCAAAAGCTACTGATTACCATTGATCTGGAGAACCTGCTAACACAATAATACTGTGGGGGGATAAAAGTATTTATGCGAGCTTAATCGACATATATATTTTTCCATCGAAATTGGGACTTTTGAAAAAAAATAGAAATCGACGGAATTCGATTTTTATCGAAAACTGCCAAGTCTACATACACTGTATCTATCTCTGCTTACTTACTCATTGAATGGGGTGACCGTTAAAGTTGATAGCCACTAGGCACACCCCATACCTGTTGCTGCCTGCAGGGTGGGGGTGGGGTGTTAGGGTTGGAAACTCTAATGCCACATTTCCCTACTTTTGTCGTGGCAACCCTAACTGGTGCATTAATGATGTTTTTTGTAATGAATATTTTATTACAAAACACTTGCATTTAGCTTGAGTCATTTAGAATATGTCTAATGTCTTTTTGTTTTCATTATTATGCCATTCTTCTCCCTGCCACTGAAGTGGTGCACTCCCTCCTAAGGCTCCTGCCCAAGAGCACACTGTACACAGGACGAGAGGTACAGTGGCTCTGCATGCTGATTGGCTCAAATCAAGTCATTGATTTATGATTTTGATAATAAACAGCACAGAACCACACTAGGATAGTTCATTTTTTCATGGTCGATGTGGCAAAACATTGTGTGCATCTACAACCCTCCTAAACATGGTCTAACAGGTGACTAATGTAATTGACTCTCTTACCTCTTTAAAAGGCAGACAACAGTTAATCATAAAGAGGGATTTAAACCTGAATTGGTTGGGGAAAAACTCTAATCTCTATGCCGCCGAGCTTAGCAGGCTCCATCTGTCCCAGTTGGTTACCTCCCTGACCAAACAGTCTAGTGACAGCAGTCTCCTGTCTCTGCTAGACTGGGTTGTCTAAAACAGGCCCAACTACATCAGCACTGTGGGAGTGTTACCAGACTTCATCAGTGACCATTCCCCAGTCTACTGTGTTTGGAAAGCCAGGGCCCCAAAACCCCCACCTAGAGAAATTCTAGTCAGGGACTTCTCAAAAGTGGATAAGAGAGCCCTAATCTCTGAACTCCAGAGTACTGACTGGGCACCTCTGTTCATTACCTGCAACATGGAATGTGCTGCTCAATACCTCCTCTCCATGCTTTTGACCCTACAGGATAAATATGTTCCAGTAAAAAGGCACCGTATCTGGGGAACTGCTACCCGCTGGTTAAACTCCTCACTCCTGGCCTCATTCAAACAGAGAAATAAAGCATGGAGTAAAGCAAACCCAGTCCTCATCTGAGTGGGCTGAGTACAGAAGACTCTAAAACTGCTATAAAATCTCTATCAGAGCTGCAAAAGGCAATTACCACCGTCAGCTTCTTAGTACCTCTGTCAGTGACTCTCGTGGTTTTTGGAGTCATGTGAACTCTATTCTGTGAAAGAACAAGAGCAAAGTCATCTCAGATATTGTCATTGATGGTTGTAGTTGTAATAATCCACTTACTATCGCTAATGCTCTAAACTCCCGATTCACTGACCTCTCATTCTGCTGCACCCCCAAGTCCCTCACCTCAGCTTCCACAAGAAAACATAAAATCATATATGGTGCCCCGTCTCCTAATAGCCCAACCCTCTGAGTGAAAAGTTTTATTTTGAAACCATAGACTGATAGGTCTATCTCACTCACCTCTGCATGAGGATTATCACTGCTAGCTGTTCGGGGGAGGATACAGTTCTATCAGTTTCTCTTTAAATGAATTTAATATTAGGCCACTTGATGCAGATTGTTGTCCTTTACTAATGGTTTGGCAGTAACATTGACCTCAATAAGAATTGCTAATATATCATGGATAATACTTTGGAATACACTATCAATGACGCAGATTAAAAAGTGTACAGCACTGACTTCCTTGATCTGGCCTGTCACAAACTGGAGGGGACAGAGTAATGCTGCATATATAAATTTCATGTATGTGAGGTGCAGGGGATCTCCCGGTTCAGTAACATCCTAATCTAATAAGTGTGTCCTTGGCAGAAGTGCACTAGGAGACATGTACTGACAATAACAATATAAAACTAATTTACTTCTGTTCACAGAGCCAGTTTTCACTCAGGGGTGGGTGGGAATGGGGGCACCTTATCCAAAGAAAGTTTATAGATGTGTGGGTTTTCTGGTAATCTAGTGTCCCCTGAGCACTCTCCAAGTAGCTTCATGGCTAAACATAAACACAATCACTTTTTTTCAGTTGTAGTCATTTTGGAACACATACCTTTTTTGAAAACTGCTAAAAAATTTTTCATTCTCAAATTTCTTTTTCTCTCGAGCTGCTCTGCCACGTGAATTTCCACTCTGCCTATAGGCTTAATACAGATGTTGCTCTATGGGTAGTAGCTTCTGACCTGGCAAAAGAAATGCTGGGCAATAATGGTGACTGAGGAAGGCGAGGAGAGAGGGTTTTTCATTATTTTGTGCAAAACATAGCATTTTGTTTATATCAAAGGAGATCTAATGCCCCACAGAAATGGAATCTCATTTTAGTGGGGTTCTCCTTAAAATATACATTCAATTGCACACTAAGTACACAATGTTTTTTTTTTCCTTGTTTTCCAGTCCTTGCAACCTCACTGCTGAAATCATCAAGATGGGTCGACTATGTTAAGCACACTGCTTTGTCATAATTTTCAAAATCACAGTCCCTATACATGGGATGAGGGAGATGTCTTTATTGTTTTATTCTTCATTGTTACTGTTACCTCTAGAATACAGTGTATAAACAAAGTGGGACTGAACTGAGTTTCATATCTTAACCCACATGCTTGTACATTGTCTATGCTCTCTCTATTCAATACAACTTAACACCAGTTTTTTTTTCTGGCGTTTTTGTAAGGCAGTATGCTGAACCTGGATTTTATTTATAGAAGATAACCAGGGGAGAGGGGGTAGATTATTATCTCTCCTCTTCTTCCACCCTTTTTTTAGGTTGGGAGGAAGCTCTTATTAAACTACCATCAAGCTGTAAAGGCCAATATGCAAATGTAGAATAATTTAAATCTCTGTATTTGAATAAGGGGCAAATGGTTACTAGAGCTCCTTAAAGAATATATATATATATATATATATATATATATATATATTAGTTGATAGTACAATAGGGGTAGATCAGGCAAAGCATCTACTTGGTCATCATTTATGGTTATTATATTGCTAGACAGAATAGCATGACATCCCTAGGGAGTTTTTACTAAAGGTTACCTAGCACAAGATGTTTTAGCTCAAGAGGAGGGAGGAGGCCACTCATATTTGCCATCCAGGAATGCACTGGATGAAGGTTTTAGTTTACTCTGTCTGTGTATTTTCTACAATAGGTTCAAGGGGAAATACTGTTTGAGTACAAACTGATTTTTTTCCTTGTTTTTACTATTTAGGTGTTAATGAATTTCAATACTTTCACTTAACTAGCAGATGTGTGAAATGTAGGATAGAAATATTTTTTTTGTTTTCATTTGATATTGCTCTATGCCCCTCCTTAACTCCCCCTTCATTCCCTTTGATATGGATGGGACTATCTCTCTCTTTCATATTAATATACTTGGACAGTATTTCCAACATAATTCCTTTTTATGATGGCTAACACGGACAATATGAACTTAAGTTCCTGCAATATCAGAGGTCTAAACCACAAGATTAAAAGATATTCAGTATTATGACACCTTAAGAAACTAAACCCATCAATTGTTTTCCTCCAAGAAACATACCTCAAAAAAGAACACTACCTGCTTATGTGCAGACAATGGGTGAGACAGGTATTCGGAGCTGGGAACAGCACAGAAAAGCAGGAGTACTCATTCTCATTAAAAGGGGAGTCAATTTCACTCCTTGTATAGTGATAGAGGATCCTGATGGTCATTTTTTAATTGTTAATGGGAAGCTGGATGAGGAATATATCACCCTTATTAACATATACGGCCCTACTAATCCTGCCCATGAGAGGTTTCAGCAGATTTTCACAAATATTGGAAGCTTACTAGATAGTACCATCCTCCTTGCAGGGGATACTAATTGCATTCTTGACCCTACAATTGATAGATCCAGTCCTAGATTTCATAGGAACAAAGCAGATAAAGAATTAGCAGATGTTATGGACAATCTGCAATTGATTGATGCTTGGTGCATGATGTATCCTGATACTAAAGACTTTACATTTTGGTCTCGATGACATCAATCAGGTTCGTGGATTGATCAGATCTTTTTTCCCAAAGAGCAAGTGAGTAGAATTATTAGGGCTGAGATAGAAGGCCAACTAATCTCTGATCACTGTCCAATCTCTCTGACTTTCAATAAAATAAATAATCCTCAGAGGACACATATATCGAAACTGAATCATTTTCTTCTTGAAAAAGAAAATATTGTTGGAAAAATTGAAAAAGTATAATAGATTTTATGTTATTAAACAATCCTGTGGATACTTTCTGTAGTAATACATGGGATTGCCTTAAATGTTACATGAGAGGATTTTTAATTAGTGAAGTTTCAACCCTTAAAAAAACAAAATGTAAGAAAACAGAAAGAAATAATGGAAAAAATTAGAGATCAAGAGAAGATGTTGCTTACTTCAGATTCACTAGCAGCATGAAATATGTGGACCAAACTGAAAATTTAATACAATGAGACACTAAGAAGTGAAGCTGTCTTTTCAATAAGGAAGGCTAAATTAAATTATGTTGACTCTGGGTCTAGTGCTGCCAAAATACTGGCAATATGACTGAGGCAAAATAAAGGGGCAACAAATATTACTTCTGTTAGATGAAATAACTCAAGTAACATTCTTTTGGGATATCAGCAAATAAATAATGCATCTGGGAGACTCTACCAAGATGTGTATAAGGAGGAATATTATAGGGGTATAAACACACTGGAAGAATTCTGTAAAAGATTAAATATCCCAAAGGTGTTTCCTCAATATCAGGAAATACTAGGCATTGATATCCAGGTGCCCGAGATTCTTAAGGCAATAAAACAGACTAAAAGAAATAATGCTCCAGGCCCTGATGGATATTCTTCCAACTTCTATAATAAATTTGATAAGGATTTGGCACAGATTCTGGTCAAAGTACTTAATGAATCTAGAGAGGCAGGTCATCACTCAAATGAAATGACTAGAGGCCTCATAATAATACATAAGCAAGGGAAGGAGCCTCTCTCATGCAGTAATTATTGCCCTATTTCTCTTATTAATTCAGACGCTAAAATACTAGCTAAGGTATTGTCAAATAGATTAGATAGTGTAATTTCTTTACTTATTTCAAAACAGCAAACTGGATTTACAAGGGGGAGAGTGTCTGCTGACAACAAGAGGAAACGATTTCATGTTATACAAGCAGCAAATAAGGCCACAGTCCCATGTGGACTATTATCATTCGATGAAGAAAAGACGTTTGACAGAATTGCATGGCCTTACATTTTCTCAACCTTAAAATTTTACAGCTTTCCTGATGCCTTTCTGCAATGGATTGAAATATTATATAAAAACTCTAGTTCAGCAGTAGTAGTAATGAATGGAGTAATCTCCCCATTCTTTCCCATTAATAGAGGGACCAGACAAGGATGTCCATTATCACCCCTTGCTATTTAACATCACAATAGATCCCCTTATAAGAAAATGGGACTCATTAGAGAAACTATGGGAATTAAAGTAGCAAACAGTGAATATGTGGTTGCAGCTTATGCAGATGACATTATGTTGATGGTGTCTGACCCATCTAGATCTCTACCATCCGTGTTAAAAATCCTTCAAGAATCTGGCAATCTCTCAGGGTATAAACTAGATATGAACAAGTCAAGTAGCCTTTTATTTCATCAGTGATGTTACTGCTTCAGTGTCCACATGGATCATGTGTGCACAGGGTCAGATACTTAGCCCTCCCCCCCCAATGATCGTAGATTTGACACTATCTGCTGTGAACTGGCTGCAGCTGTTTGGCTTGCTTGTCTACTGTCCATAGCTCTGTTCAGCCAATTCAGTAGCTCCTTTGTGTAGCCAGTGTACCGGAAGTGTCACATTTTAACTGTGGTATGATGCCTTCTATTCCACCAGTGCTTTAGTCGCTTCAGTGCCTGCAGGGATAGTGAGGGCACAGGATCAGCTACTTAGCCCCCCCCCACCCCCAGAATTGCAGATTTGACACTATCTTCTGTGAGCTGGTTGCAGTTGTTTGGACTGTTTGTCAGCTGTCCATAGCTCCATGCAGGAATTCGGGGGCTCCTCTGTGTGGCTGATAAACAGGAAACATTGCATTTAATCAGTGGAATGACATCTTCTATTCCATCAGCTCATCTTCAAGGCCTTATATGGGCTGGGCCTGGCTATCTGGCTGATCTTCTTACACCTGCTACCTCAGTCCATTCCCTCCACTCATTAACTAGGGACCTCCTTGATGTTCCCAGGGTCAGGCTCAAAACATCTAGCAATTGTGCCTTTAGTGTCACTGGGCTGACCCTGTGGAACACCTTTCCAGCTGCTGTCAGGGATGCCCTGACAGTCAAGTTGTTTAAAAAGGGGCTACATGTTCATTTGTTTCATCTGGTCTTTCCCAACTGAGGTGACTGACCTGCACTAATTACATGAGTTTATTTAAATTATGCTGAGAATTATTTGTTGTTTAAATTTTGTTGTTTTGCATATGTTTTTATAGAGTGTGTGTGTGTATTTTATTGACCTTACCTTTAATGTAAGGCATCCAGAGCCCCATGGATTGGGTGCTGTATAAATCAAATTGCCTTGCCATCAGTGCTGTTGCTGCTTCAATGACTACAGGGATCATGAGGGCACAGGATCAGCTACTTAGCCCTCTCCAACAGCTAGTCTGCTGGTGACACTGTCCCTCTTTCTGTTGACTGAAACCTGTCCAGTTCTGTCATGATATTACTTTTTGTTTTATGTTACATTAAGATGTTGTACTCTGTTGGTGCTATAGCGATTTCTCCTGTGAAGTATAAGTTTTATAGCTGAAAAATATTCATGCTGTAAGATTTGAAGCTGAATTATTAATTTAATGTTGTATGATTTTTAGCTGTATTATTATTCCTGCGTTATACAATTTGTGTATGATTTTGAAGATGTATTTTTCTGCTACTGTTACATATTTTGTTTCGCATACCTTTTTAACTCTTTAGTTGCACTCTTTAACACTTCCCTTGCTTGTTCCCATTTATCTTTTGTTGCATAATTAGCTATTTTATATTTCTGCTGCTCTGTAGTTTTTCTGCTTACTTATTTTTCCCTTTACCATTGTGCTCATTTCTCTCTGTGTTTCCTCCACTTGTATTTTTTCTACTTTATGTGCTTATTTGATCATTTTCTCCTGCCTGTCCTCCCCAGTGCTCTCCATCCTCTGCTCTGCTCTATTGTGTTTCTTTTTTTACCTTAACTCTTTCCCCTTAGCTCACCCTCTTCTCACCTTTGCCTAGTTTTCTTGCACTCTTATTTTTTCTTCTCCTCTTTCTTCCTCCAAAATCTTCTCCTACAACTATTTGTCTGCCCTCTCCCTATATGGCCCATTTACTTCCCCTACTTCTTTTAGTTTTATGTCTCCCTATCCTACCTCCTTCCCCATTTCTCACTATTCTTCATGATGCTTTTGTTTGTTTGTTTATTTTTTTATATACTGAGTAAATAGTGAACAGAATAATGCCCATTTTCACTGGTGCCCAGTTACAGTAATATAAACAGCCTAAATAACATGCAAATACAATTCCCATACATCTAATAAAATCAGTTAAAATATTTACAAACAGATTCAGAGAACAAAACATTTTTAAGAGCACTTTTGAAAGCGGAACCGTTGACACTGTTTGTAACTCATTTAAGCAATGCATTATATAATTTTACAGCTTTAAACTTTATAGAATTTTGTGCCATAGCAATATGGAAAAATAGGACCTTAAACATAGACCCATCTTGCAACCTTGTTAGAATAATATTATTCTGCTTAGGAAATATGTCAACAATAGTCTTCGGTGAAAAACCCAAGAGGACCTTGTGAAGAAAAACAGACAACTAAACCTAAGTCTATCACTAAGGAAAAAACACCCCAATATCCTAGATAACAGACAGTGATGGATCCTTTTTC
Organism: Neoceratodus forsteri; assembly: GCA_016271365.2. Classification (NCBI taxonomy): domain Eukaryota; kingdom Metazoa; phylum Chordata; order Ceratodontiformes; family Ceratodontidae; genus Neoceratodus; species Neoceratodus forsteri. The sequence goes on along the minus strand of CM057449.1, from coordinate 1,723,484,164 downwards.
CTTACCTCGTAAGAGAATAAAAAATATTGTGATAAGTTGTACTTAATTGCTGAAGTATTCTGTCTGTTGAAAAATAGTAAATAATAAGTTCATAGTCAGTTACTGAAAACAAAAAAAAATTATGTGCTAGAATGAGTCTTGCTTCATATGTTAAATGTCTATTTAACTGGTACAACATGCCCAATCTTTGGTGAATTTTACTTATGAGTTTTGTAATATGTGGTTCAAATGAAAAATGAGAATCAATGATTAAATTTAAATATTTAAATTCAATAACATTTTCAATTGTAGTCCCATTATTATCACATAATGAAAATTCATCAACAGTTTTTTTTCTGTAGTTTGTAAAGACCATCAGTTTTGTTTTACTTGAATTAAGGACTAATTTGTGTTCAGTAAATCAAGTATGCATAAGGCCAACGTCTTGTTGTAAATCTTGTTCTACCATAGTAAGAATAGTCTCTGAACAAGTCAAAACTGTGTCATCCGCATATAATATTAACTCTGTATTATTGCATACTTCAGATAAGGAATTAACAAACAATGCAAACAACAGGGGTTCAAGAATAGACCCCTGTGGAACATCACAACCCAGTGAACCCTCTACAAATAAATAACCCATTATAAGTCTTTTCTGCACTCTACCAGGACAGTAACTATTTAACCAAAAAATCACATCATCAGAGAAGTTTAATGTGACAGAGTGACCTCTGTCAGGAGAAGGTGCCCGGTGATGGGATAGGTGTCCCTGGTCCCCTTGTTCACCTTTTTCCCAATAATATAAAACAAAGTGCCAGCAAGCCTTAAACTAAATGAAATATGGAAACTCCCAATTATGTTACATCATGGCCTATGGAAACTCCCCATTATGTAATCCCACAGCACATGGGAATTCCCCTGAGAATTATGATGTAATCCCTAAAGTATAAAAGCTTCCACTAGGGACAGAAATGTGAGCTAGGGAGTCAGTCTCATACTGACAGAGGTAGGAGAAAGACCTCCAAGTGGTGTGAGCACACTTTAGAGAGTCTTTGGGCTGTGAAAGAAAAGCCATGTGATCCTGTTGAGGCAAAGCAGTGGTTCTTCTTTCTAAGTTTATTTCTTTATCATTCTCAACTGAGTTTTAACTTTTGTGATTTTTCTTGATTTCTGTGCATATATCCTTCTGATTGCTGAAGAAATTGATGAATGCCTCAGAACATTTTTATGCACTAAATCCTGACTTTGTCTAGTTGTGTTACTCAGAAATCCCAAACCTGCTACATTTATCTTAAGCAAACTTTTTAATAGCTTATGGTGGTCAACTAAGTCAAATGCCTTGGTGAGGTCCACAAAAGCAGAGGCCACAAATTTGCCCTCATATAGGGCCCTGTGTACCCAGCTTGTGAATCTCACCAAGGCAGTCTCATTATTATGGACAGATCGAAATCCATGCTGGAAAGAGGACCAAATACCATATTTGTCAAGATAGTCTGTTATTTGCTCTGCAACTGTCTTTTCTAATATTTTTGAAATGGGGGCTGAAAGTGTGATTAGGCAGTAATTATTAACATTTGCTAGAGATCCTGATTTATGAATTGACCTAACAACTAAATATTTCCACTTGCTAGGAAAAATATTATTATATAAAGAGAAATTAAATATTTTAGTTAACTGAACTACCAGTAATGAACTGAGTGTTATCAAGATACTATAATCTACATTGTCTATACCAATACTTGGTTTTGGATCCATCTTAGTAAAATATGAGAGTACCTCATTAAGGGACAGAGCACGAAAATAAAATGTGGGTATTCCTAAGCATTGTCTATTGAATTTTCCTCCGCAAGCACCTGTTTCAAATCTGTATTTACAGCACAATTTACAAGTCTATACTTTTCAAGATTTACAAAGTGTGAGTTAAATAGGTTTGCAACCTTTTCTGGGTCATTAACCGAGTGTCCCTCAATTTCTATTGAAATATTATCAGACTTATTTGATTTCCCTTTTAAAGAATTTAGGGTTTTCCAAATGGCTTTGGAGTTATTCTTTTCCAAGTGTAATTGCCTTTTAAAATAGTCAACTTTGCTTTTCTTGTTTCTGACTTATACTTATTGCATAGCCATTTATAATCTAGTTGAAAAGCTGGTGTTTTATACTTCCAAAATCTGGCCCATGATTTATTTCTAGCTTTCATTAATTTAACCAAAATCTGGGGTAATCCATTGTTTACTTTCTGCTCTAACCCTGTCTTCTCTAAATGGTAAAAGTTTATCACAATAGTCAATTCATAACCAGTTAAATAATTAAATTGAGCAGTATCAACTATTAATTGAGGCATACCAAGAACTGATATTAAGTTTTTTGCATCTATTGCTTATGCAGAAGACCAGTTTAAATTAAAGTCTCTCACTACTAAGAGCTCTTTGGAAGAAGGAAAGGAGATATTGTGAAAGTATCAATGCCCAATTTAACATTCTCTGGAGGAACATAAACATTAATAATCATCAAAATCTTGTTACCACATGGAACCAGATTTATTGATAGTGACTCACAATAAGGACTATCTAGACTATCTTGATTCTCTGAAACTGACAAGTGATTACTAACATAAACATCCACTTCTCCTCTTTTCATTTCTATCAGTCCTAAAAACTGAGTAACCATCAAGGTGTACTTCATCATTTGATACTTTATTAGAGAGTCACATCTCTGTAAAAGCCAACACAGCAAAAGGGTTTTCAATTAACCAGTGCTCCCAGGGGTTGTTACTGTTTGTTGCAAACATTTCACTGGTTTATTTTTCTCTGTTTCAAATTGTTGTTGGAGGGTATACTTTCTGCTGCATTACTACAGAGTGTGCCTACAGGTTTGTGCTTAATGATTACTGCTGTTATCTTCTCTGATTCAGTTTGTTTTTTTGCAAGGTATATCTTCTGTTGCTGCTTTATTTTTCTCTGTAGCAAAGGTTTTTTTTACAGGGTATATCTTCTGTGAAATTATTACAGGTGGTGCTTTACAGGTTTTACAGTTTTATCTATGATTAGGCTAAGCTTTCAGAGCTACTGCTTTTGGTTGTTGGTTAATTGTTTCTGCTCTTACATCCTTGTTTCTTTTGTCCATGATTCTTATTCAGCAGGGGAAGGGTCCAGCCACCCACCCCCATCCCTAGCCACCTCATGCTACACTCCTTTTACAGGACAGCACAGTTGTGACATTTCCTGTAGCAAAGCAGGAAGGGGAGGATCAGGGGTATCCACACTGTGATCTCATTTACAGGGCACAAGTAATTTAACTTGATAGAAAAAGTTATACAAAAACAAACAAAACACAAAATCAAACTTTTGCTTTCATTTTTCTCCTTCTAATTACTCTGACCAGGTCATAAACCCAGCAACTCATCTGGAAAGGATAGTATTAACTGCAGGTACTGTGGGGAAGTTTTTAAAAAGGCAGTGATACAGGATTTAGGACACTGTCCTACATGCTGGACCATTGGAGATCTAAGGGCTCAGCTCCAGGCAGTATGGGCAGAGATTGTGCACCTTAAATTGCATATTCAGGAGGAGATATATTATAAGAACCACCCGCCATTTACCCAACATCCAACAGAAGTACCTCGACCACAGAGGGTAGTTGGTCCAGGAGGTTGGCAGGTGGTTAGGAGGGGCAAATCGGGTGCCCCATCACTCAGTGCTCTCCAATGTATCACCTCCACAAACCATATAAAAACCACAAACAGGTTTCTGCCTCTATCTCCAAAATCAAACAAAGGGGTAGAAGACACTGCAGAGCTGGAAACTGCAGCACAGGAGATAGCACAGCAAAACTCACCCAAAACAGGGACCAAAACAAGAAAAGCAAAAAGAAAATCTAAAACACTTCTGATCAGAGGCGACCCCATGATTTGGGGACATGATACCTACTTCCAACCAGGGATAATGGTCAGAAGTCTCCCAGGTACATCAGCATGAAAAGACACTGACTGCATTGCTAAACTCATGCAGGAAGCAGGAGAAAGCATCAACATCCTGGTACATATAGGGACTAGCGATTTCACCTGCTGGTCAGTTGTGAAGACCAAGGAACACCTGATCAGGCTGGGTGACAAACTGTCATCCATTTCATTTGGCATCTCCTTCTCTGAGATCCCTCCAGTCTGAGAGAGGGAGACAGATGGATGGCAGGTCAGAGAAGGGGAGATAGGAGAGCTAAACATGTGGCTCAAGGGCTGGTGCCAGGAAAAAGGACACACATTTGTAGGTAACTGGCAACAATTTTGGGAGTGAGAGTTCTTTAAATTTGATGGACTGCATCTGACTAAGGAGGGAGTCAGTGCATTGGGGCAGAAGTTTGACATCTTTGCAGAATATTTAAACTAGCAAATGGGGAGAGGGATGTAGCACCTGATATGTCGAATGGCAAGAACACCCCTCTCCCCTCAGCTAGTGATCAAATAGGAGTTCGGTATGTTTGCAGTTCATTTGCATCACCAGGTAAGGAAAAAGGTCTGGCTTCCCATATGATGCACAGGGGAAACGCTGGACTTCGTCCAGCAACTAACAGACCAAAATCTGGCCAATGGAAAATCATGTACATAAATGCTCACAGTCTGGGAAACAAGATCCCAGACCTGCAGACAACAATGACAGAGGCTAAACTGGACATAGTAGGCATTAGCGAGACATGGTTTACTAGTAACCACACTTGGGAGACTTCAGTACCCAGCTATGTACTGTTCGGAAGAGACCGAGATGCAAAATGTGGGGGTGGAGTGGCCCTTTATCTCATTGAAACTATCAAAGCTACAGAAATTCAGAATACACAGAAGGAACCAGAACTGTGGGTCACTCTGGAAACAGGAAATGTGACAGCCATACAAACTAGGGTTCTCTACAGGCCTCCAGACCAGGGGGAAGACACAGATACATTACTGTTAAACGATATACAAAACATGACAGCTAAAGGGGAGATTCTGATAATGGGAGAATTCAATATGCCAGATATAGATTGCTCAATACCAGCAGGACATATAATGGATTCCCTGCAGGGGGAGGGCCTCAAAATACTGGCATAACAACCCACAAGAGACAGGGCTATCCTGGATCTAGTACTGACTAATGGGGAAAGAATCATAGATCTCCAGGTAGAAGATCACCTGGGGACCAGTGACCATCACATGGTATGGTTTAGTTTGGCCACTAGAACAAAATCATCCCATTCCAAGGCAAAATATGGGACTTCAGAGGATCTGACTTTGATAAGATGGCCAATAGAGTTAAGCTAGCCCTGGCAAGAAGAAATACAGGTGTGGGGGTAAAGGCAAAATGGGCAAGCATTAAGGATGCAATACTTGAAGCAACATCCCACTGCGTTAGAGAGAAAAGCAAAGCCAAGAGAAGAAGGAAGCCACTTTGGTTCTCAAAAACAGTAGCATAAAAGGTCAGTGCCAAAAGGCTGGCCTTCAGGAAATATAAGGGAATGCAGTGGGACAAAGATAGGGAGGCATCCCAAACTTCCCTAAGGGAAGCAGGGAAGGCAGTAAGGCAGGCAAAGGCACAAACTGAGGAAACACTAGCATGAACAGTAAAAGAAGGTGACAAAACTTTCTATAGATACATTAGTGAAAGGAGAAATTTCAGTGGGGATATTGCTAAGATCAAACGGGATAAGGAGGAATGGGAGGAGGACCAAGGAAAAGCATCTGTCATAAATAGATACTTCTGCTCAGTATTTACTGAGGAGAAGGGTGAGCAGGGCCCACAGCTCAGCACCATGGACATAGGGGGGAGGGAGGTGTGCACTAGTACCTTCACAAAAGAAAACGTCCTACAAGAGCTCGCTAAACTCAGGGTGGACAAGACAATGGGACCTGATGGCATACGTCCCAAGGTACTAAAATAGCTAAGGTTGGAACTAGCAGAGCCATTATCAGAACTGTTTAGTGAGTCTCTGAGCACAGAAGAGGTCCCAGAAGACTGGAGAAAGGCTTATGTGATCCCGCTTCACAAGATTGGTAGCAGGGAGGAGACAGGGAACTACAGACCAGTCAGTCTTACTTCAGTAGTGGGCAAGATTATGGAAGCACTCCTTAAGGAAAGGATAGTGCAACACCTGGAATTCATAGGAGCACATGATCCAAGACAGCATGGGCTTACAACAGAAAGGTCCTGTCAAACTGATCTAATAGAATTCTTTGACTGGGTAACCAGAGTGGTGGACCAAGGGGGAGCAGCTGATGTCATCTACCTTGACTTCCGCAAAGCTTTCAATACTGTTCCACTTAGAAGATTGATTAATAAGCTGGGTAGGTTTGGGGTGAGTCATAAATTGGTCAACTAGGTGGCAAGCTGTTTGCTGGGCAAAAAACATAGAGTGATGGTAAATGGTATACAGTCAGAAAAGATGCAAGTCACAAGTGAGATACCTCAGGGATCAGTCCTGTGGCCAGTCCTCTTCAATATCTTCATCAGTGACATTGCAGATGGACTGCAGGGTAAGGTTTGTCTGCTTACAGATGACACCAAGGTTTGCAACAGAGTAGATGATCCAGATGGGGTGGGCAGAATAAGAAGAAATCTGGATAAAATTTGCAAAATGATTGGAAGAGTAGCAAATGGGGTTTAAAGCAAAGAAGTGCAAGATCATATACATAGGGAAGAGAAACCCTGAAGCCACCTATAAGTTGGGAAGGGAGTTGCTGGCAATCACAAGGGAAGAAAGAGATTTGGGTATCATCATCACCACAGATTACCTGAAATCATCCAAGCAGACCACTAAAGCAGTAGGTAAGGCTAGAGGGATTTTGGGATGTATTAGTAGGGGTATTGCAAGTCATAAGAGGTAGGTAATAATCCCTCTTTGCAAGACACTGGTTAGTCCCCATCTGTAGTATTGTGTGCAGTACTGGAGGCCACATCTGCACAAGGACATCAATAAAATTGAGGCAGTCCAGAGAAGGGCAACCAAAATGGTGCAGGGACTACATCAGAAAACATGAGGACAGATTAATGGAGCTCAATATGTATACCCTAGAGAGACATGATATGATCAATACATTCAAACATCTTAAGGGCATTGACAAGATGAAAGAGTCTAACATGTTTAAATATAAGAAAAGTAGCAGGACAAGAGGACACAGCATGAGATTAGAGGGAGGCCAATTAAGGGGGAATGTGAGGAAGTTCTTTTTCACAGAAAGAGTGGTGGATGCATGGAATGGCCTACCTCAGGAAGTGGTGGACATGAATACAGTGCAGGGCTTCAAACAGGCATGGGGTAGGCATAAGCAAGCAATAAAGATGAGTATGAATAGATAAGCCATTGACAGAGTATAAGCCTGTAGCACATTCATAAGGTAGAAAAATGAGCAGACTGGATGAGCCGTGCGGTCCTTATCTGCCATCAGCTTCTATGTTTTTATGTTTATTCGAAATGGTCCTTTTTTGGCTAAACGGCTCTGAATAATTAAATCGGCAATTCTTAAAGTTGATCGTGAATCCAAGGAAACACTTTTCGGCACATTGTGACCCTGGACAGGGCCATGATTTGGATGAACAGTACCTGAGAATAGTAACAGTATTAGCAACTGGTGTCTGTGCCTTGCTTCACTAGTGTCAAACTTCCTAGTAAGGGAAACATTTTTGACAGTGTAATTCACAATGGAACTAGTCTTAACCACCTCCAGACATGATTGTAAACCACAATGTCTTTACACCTCAGCTTTCTCCAAATCAGACCCAGAACCAAAACTTAAGTTAGACGCTAATATCACCCCCCCCCCAGTAATTTTAAATATTTTGACCACAAATGTTCAACATAGCCATTTTTTACACCACCTCATGGATGTGACAGCTGTCATTTTTCAAGTCCTGGCCAAACAGTGTTTTCGCACCTGTGGCATGGAATGATGCTGCAGTAGCGTTAAATCACATTTTGGTGGGGATTTGGAAATGTTCAGTACCAGGTTCAGGAGTTGGGGTAATAAGAAGGCTTTGGTGACAATTTGATTCTGATTTTATATGCATCTATGGAGGAATGGGAGCACAGAACCCAGATGGTCTTGTGCTCACACAGGCAAATAAAGATATAATTACACTATGTAAAAATTATGGATGAATGCGAGTGCAAGGCCCAGAGGACCCTATGCTCCCACAGGCAAATGAGGATCCTATTATACTATCTCAAAAAGTAAGTAAATTCATTGCAAAAATACTCTGTTAATGCACTAGTTAGGGTTGAAGTGGCAAAAGTAGGGAAATGTGCCATTAGGGTTTTCAACCCTTAAACTCCACCCCTACCCTCCAGGCAGCAACAGGTGTGGGGTGCGCCTTGGGGCTGTCAACCCTAATGCTCAACTATACTTTACCCATTTCAGCCTAATTACTCATGGAATGGGTCACCCCATTCCATTAGTAAATATGCTGAAATGGGTACAGTATATGAGAATGGGGTGAGCATTAGGGCTGAGAACCCCTAGGCACACCCCACTCCTGTTGCTGTCTGCAGGGTGGGAGTGGGGTGCTAGGTTTGGAAACCCAAATGTGACATTTCCCTACTTTGCCACTGTAACCAACCCTGACTAGTGCATTAATGAAGTTTTTTTACAAATAATTTATTATAGGGGCCTGGTAGTGCCCTTATAGTTGGGGTTTCTATGTTAAACCTCAGATTTTGCTCTTTAATTACATTGCAAACATTCAACGGATTTGCACAAATTTTGCCTGCATGGTCTTGTGTGGTAGATTTCTTGAAGTACCAATTTTCTTTCCCGTCGGATGTACTGATTACATAGTCCAGATAGTGCAAAAACCTTAAAAATTGCCATTTTTGCAGGTTTTGGGGGGGGGGATCACCTTTCACCCAGACAGTTTGGAATTTTGATATGAAAGTTTTATGGTAAAAAGAGCTTTGGTCAGAGAAGTGCCTTTCACTGGTTTGGTGAAAAAATATTAATCCATTCCAAAGTTATTCAGTCTTACAGTTCCCATTATTTTCAGTGGGAATTTCACTCTCCAGGGATAGCTTCCTGGAATGAAAAGAGAATTTGGTCTCATAGAAAAGGATTCTTTTTTGTGAGAGGCCAATACTTTTCCGAGAATAAAAATTCTTTTTTGTGAGCCGTCATCTTGTTTTCCATTTTTAAAAACAATAAACTGTCATAACTCTCCACAGTAATGTCTTTCACAGACACCAAAACATGTATCTTGCTCATCTGGACATCATGAGCTTCATTCTGTAGTTAAAATGCCATCAGAACATTTTTTTTATTATTTAAATCTTTCTTCATGACTCACTAACCTCCTTTACCGTGAATCATTTTTCTTTCTCATGAAAAAGGATTGTGTCTCATGAAAAATGATTAAAAAGAAAAGCAAGTCTAAAATCCTTTTTCACAAGATGGGATCCTTTTTCGTGAAAAAGAAAACGGATTCACGAAAAAGGATCCTATCACGTGAAAAATCAACTAAGTCCAAATTCCTTTTGCATAACACAGGATCCTTTTCAGAAAAACCAAAAAAGTATCCCATTTCATGAAAAAGGATTCCAAAATCAACTAAGTCCAAACTCCATTTTAGTGACACGTAATCTTTTTTTGGGAGAACGAGAAAAGATTCACGATAAAGGATCATTTCTTGAGAAGAAGGATAAAAAAACTACCAATTCCAAAGTCCTTTTGAATGACAGTAGATTCTATTTTAAGCGAATGAAAAAAACATTTTGAAAAAGGATTTAGTGCCACAAAAAAAAATTTTACCATTGTTTCTGAATTAATTTCCTTGATCTCCTCTGGTGTGCAGTAATACTCCATGACCTCCAGTTGTACCTTTGTTACCATTATTTTTACGTTTATAGTCCTGGTGTCCAGTGGCACCCCCAACCTCCAATTTTCATATATTTTGTTTTGTATTATATCTTCATTGGTCTCCAGTGGTACCCCCAGACTTCCATGTCCCTCATTACCTATAAGTAAGAAACCGGTCCTTGTGTCTTGTACTTTTTTCAACCTGAAAAAAAAAGTCTACCAGTGATCGCACCTGCACCCCCACACAACTGCAGTTCAGTGTATTTCAATGGGATTTCCAAGAACACTTACCTGACTTCTCAGTAAGCAGTCGCCAATTCCAGCAGCAAGATGCATCCTTGATTGGAAAGTGGATCTTCACTGTGGGATCAGCTCAGGTGAGTGAGGGTGTGTGGGTAGGTCTAGGAGGGCACAGGGTGGTGAGTGCACAGTGGGAAATCAGGTAGGTTAAGTAAGCAGCAGTGGTGGACATTTTTATTTTGTAAAAACTGGAAAAAATCAAAGACATCGAGGGACCATTTGTTTGGTGGGGTAACTAACTTCTGGCTGTGGCTTAAATGGACATTAATAATTGTTTTGAATTAGTAGCATTTTACAATGATCTAGTGGCTGTAGTAAATGGTTTTTGGATCTTGAAATATGCTTTTAGCATCTGCCCCAACTTTTTTTTTGTTTAATTTTCACTGGGCCAGCTGTGGAGTAAATAGGGTCAGTAATGGGAATCTACTGCATCTGGTTAGAAGCAAGGGTGCTGAACTATACTGAAGGGAAAGTGACTGGCAGGATCATTTTGAAAACTAGGTGTGTTAATGTTGTGATTCATAACACTGGCTGTTGGTAATCTGCTTTTTTTGGAGATGTGATGTAATCAATGAAGTCTCCATAGTCTTAGAGGAGTGGTGTAGCTAGGGAAATAAATTTGTACAACAGAATTCACACATTCTACATTGAAGTGTTTTTTTGCCCTGCCCCTTCTATACCCCCATGTTTTACTGTAGAAACTGTAATAAGGGGAAAAAATTACTGTGGTACTTAGATTTATTCCTTCATTGTATTATATCTTCAGTGAGGGATTAGTATCAGACAGTGGGAACAAAGAGGTAGTGTTGCCATGAGCAACTAGATGGCTCGTGACAGCCATGTGAATCCTGCAGCTGTGGAGTCCGACAGCAAGTAAAGGCTGCCACACATTATTGGAAATTGTGTGCATATGTGGTGGCTGTCTGTGTGTGTGGGGGGGGGTGCTGACTGTATGTGTGTGTTTCTCTAGGGATTTGCCATATATGTACAGGTAGCAGAATGCAACAATACTTTTTAGGGCATTAGCCTCTTTCTCTTTTCTTTCACTACATATAGACACATCTATGCAGGGATGGGAGCACAGGGCCCGGAGGGCACTGCCCTCCCATATTAACCTGAGGATATTATTGCACTATCTGACTATTAATGGATAGCCCAATAAGGATACAATTATCCTATCTCACAAAGTAAGGAAATAAATTGGAAAAAACTTGGTTAATGCACTAGTTAGATTCAAGCCAACAAAAGTAGGTAAATGTGGCTTTAGAGTTTACAACCCTAACACCTCCCGCCCTCAGCAGCACTTTAGGTGTGGGGTGTGCCTTGGGATTCTCAAGTCTAATGCTAACCCCATTCCATCGGTATATAAAGTCAAATGTGTGCAGTCTATGACTATGGGGTGAGTGTAAGGCTTGAGAACCCTAAGGCACACCCCACACCTGCTTTACTGCCGGGGTGTGTTAGGGTTGTAAACCCTAATGCAAAATTTCCCTAATGTTGTTGGTTTGACTCTAACTAGTGTGTTAAAAAAGTGTTTTTGTAAGATAGATAGATAGGTAGCTATAGTAGACTGTTTGGCTGGGTAAAATACTGATGTTTTAAAGAACTGATGACATGTTCACAAGAACTTTAACAAAACATAGTGGTACTGGAACCCTTAGCTGATGAAGATCATAATATGATAAAGTTTAATATTAAAACTAAATGGGAAATGGTGGATGGAACAACTACCATCAAATGTTATGACAAAGCAGATGTGAAAGCTATGAAACTGTATCTAACAGACTGTGACTGAGAAAAAGAAATGAATAATAAAGGGTTACAGCAAATATGGCAAATAATTAAGCATAAACTTGATTATTGTATAAACAATTACGAATCAACATATATGAAATATAAAAACCAAAAAAGGAATTCAATCATGGTTCAACAAGAATATAAAAAAATATAAAAAAGGAAAAAGACTCTAGAGAAAGTTTAGGACAGATGAATCACAAGTAAAATGGAAGAAATACAAAGTACAAACAAATAAATGCAAAATGATTATAAATAAAAGCAAAAAAAAAAAACAGAAAATAAATTAGCAAAAAACATATACCCTAAGCTATTGAAATGTTTGGTGGAGGAGTTGGCAGGGCCTATGACATGACTGTTTAATGCATCTATCAATGAAGGCAAGGTGCTGGATGAATGGAGGGAAGCTGTCATTACCCCAGTTCACAGAGTAGATAACCATGATGTTAGAAATTACCGTCCAATACGTCTCACCTCTGTCTTAGGTAAAATACTAGAAAGCATATTACAGAAATAAATAATTCATCAAATCAAAGAACAAGATTTGCAGAACATTGCACAGCATGGTTTTGTACAGGGAAGATCATGCCAAACAAGCCACTTCCACTTTTATGAATCAGTCAATGCCACTCTGGATAAGGGGCTCCCAGTAGATGTCAGTTATCTGAATTATTCAAAGGTGTTCAACACTGTGTCTCACTCTTTATTGATAAATAGACTCTAAGAACTGGGTTTGCATCCAAAAATAATCCTATGGATAGAAATGTGGCTTCGTAATAGGAAGCAGAGAGTAGGAATATTGGGACACTTCTCAGCCTGGGGAGAGGGGGCAAGTGGCATATCTCAGGGCTCAGTGTTGAGACCAATTTTGTTCAACATATTTATTTTAAGCATGGAAACATCTGCACACTCATGGCTGATTAAATATGCTAATGATAGTAAAATAGGTGCCATTATAAATAACAAAAACTCTGCCATTAAACTACAATAAGACATGTTTACGTTGGAAACTTCGGCAAAAGAGAACATGTTACGCTTCAATGAGGGGAAGTGCAGGATTATGCATCTGGGACAAAATAATTGCAATTCCGAGTATACCCAGAATAACAACATTATTCAAGAAACAACAGAGGAAAGCTATTTGGGTATGATCATTACTAATAACCTAAAATTTGATATAAACACCAGGAAAACAACTCAAAAAGGTAGTAAGATGATGGCTATTATATTAAAAAATATCAAAGACTGAGAGCCGGAGGTTATTTTGCCATTGTACACATCCCTGGTAAGACTACATTTAGAGTATTACTCCACCTTCTGTGCACCACAGAGTATAAGAAGTCAAAAGTTACTGGAGGGACTCCAGAGACATGCAATAAAAACGATATGCACCTTAAAAAACAAATCCTATCATGAAAGACTAGGAAAGTTGAAATTATACTCTTTACATTATAGGAGATTAAAAGGAGACCTTTGTCCGGTGTATAGGGCATTAAAAGACGATATACTTTGTGAGAGCATAGGGCTAAGTAAGAAAATTAACTACAGAGGAACTAGAGCACATAAATTACAGCTACAGGGAGAAGTACCCAAGACAATTAAAAGAGCCAAATGGCTTAATCCAAGAATTATATTGAACTGAAATGGCCTAACTAATTGGGTGGTAACAAGTGACACAATGTCATCATTCAAAAAGGCACTAGATAAGTACATGGTGGAAGAGAGAATTTTTGGTGGTACTGTACTTGCATTTGTTTGTTGAAAAAGTGACAAACAATTGCATTTGCTGATGCTTTTTTTGCTAGCTTAAAAAAATAAAAGGTATTTATGAATAAAACACCACTGATTTGGGAGATATTTTTGTGCTGAACAACATTAATGCTCACAGTACATGCTATCATTTTTTGTTTTAAATTTATTTGCATTTGTTTGTTGAAAAAGTTGTGCTGAACAACTTTTTGTGTTCACAGTATCATGCTGTCATTTTTCATTTTAAAGTTAAACAACAGCCTCTCCTTTACAAACCTATGGAATGATTTAAAAAAAATGTGTAAAAGATGGTTTATCTGTCCTTGAAGTACCCTCAAGGTTTCTTCTGAGAGGTCCTAGCTGGAAGTTTCTAAATTCTCAAGAATCATGCCCTCAATCGCAGGATCCTGGGATTTGGAAATGTTAATTTTGCCTTGGAACAATGTCAACAGGTTGTGACTGAGTGGCAGGCTGACTGGATTGTTGTCAGACAAGACCAGGGGCATCAAATACGAGGCCTGTCAGGCCAGTCTGGTGCTATCATGATCATTGTTGGAGGTTCCCTCCTGAGTTTCAGTAGTACTTTCTGAATGAGTGGAAATGATGGGAAGGCATACAGAAACTTCCTGTCCACTTCAGTATGAGGGTATCCTCAGTGACTGTTTCTCTTACTGATGGTCTGCAACAAAACTGTGGGAGCTCATAGTTTTCTCAAAATGCAAACAGGTATACATTGGAAGTACCACTGTGACCAGAACCTGCTGGTTTAAGGCCCATTCATGATTTTCCTGGTTGACTAGGCTTAGGAAATCTGCCAGGACATTGTCTTTGCCTGGCAGATGCACCATAAATATGTTTACTTCTAGGGAATATGCCAGATACCAGATCCTCATTGCCTCTGTACACAGTTTTGAGGATCTCATTCCTCCCTGCTTTTTATATAGTACATTATTGTGGTGTTGTCTGTCCTGATTTGGACAATCTGACCCTGTAGAAGGGAGGAGGAAGACTACATTGCTAGCAGTACTGATCTGAGTTCCAGCAGGTTTCTGTGTTCTAGTGACTCCTGTGGGCTCCGTGTGTCACTCACTGTAAAGTCCTTCAGGTAGGCTTCCCATCCCAGGAACAAGGCATCAGTATTAAGAATATTTGTTAGTAATTGCTGAAGAAAGAGAACACCCTCTCAGAGGTTGTTTTCTTCCTTCCACCACTGGAATGATTCCACTACTGATTTTGTCACTGGCACAAGCTTTGAAAGTTGATGCAGTCTTTGGGACCAGTTGTCTCTTAAGTGGTACTGGGTAGCTTTCATTTGGAATCTGGCCCATGGAACTACAGCTGTGGATGTGGCAATGTGACCTAGTAACTGTGGGAAGTCTCTTACAGGTCTTTGCTGACCTACTGTGAAAGACTCTGCTGTTGCCTATCAAAGCTGTATTTCTGGCCTGTAGGAGGAAAGCTTTCCCCTGCAGGAGAAAGTCCAGTATTTGAACAGGCTCTAGCTGGGACTTCTGCAGGTTTATCAAGAATCCCAGATTCTCCAAGGTGTTTTTTACCAAGTGAACTGAGCACATTTCCTCTTGTTCTGTTTTCCCTGAGACTAGTCAGAAGTCCAGGTAGGGGAGAACCACCACGTTTTGTTTTCTCAGCTGTGCTTCCTCCACAGCCAGACATTTTGTGAAAACCCTTGGAGCTGAAGTGAGACCAAAAGGAAGAGCTGTGAACTGGTATTGGCATTTCCCCAGCTTGAATATGAGGTATTCTCTATGAGACTGTCTGACTGGGATATGAAAATAGGCATCTTTCAGGTCCAGGAATTCCAGCCACTGACCTTTTCACGAAGATGGCATCATTGTTCTTAGTGTGACCATCTTTAATTTTTCATTTTTCAACTGTTTGCTCAAACACCTGAGATTGAAAATTGGTCACCAATCCCCATTTTCCTTGTGGGTCAGGAAGTATCTTGAGAATTGACCCATGCCCCACTGGGAGGCAGGGACTTTTTCCATAGCTTTTGATATTAACATTTTTTCACTTCCAGTTCCAGCTGAATTTTTTCTGTAGGACAGTAAGCTGGAAAACTTCTGCATTTCTGCAGATTTGAAAAGTGTTTGAACTGCAGATGCAACACAGGGCCCACTATTTCCAGTACCCACTTGTCTGTGGTAATGTTTACCAATTCCTGGAAGCACTGTCCCAGTTTTCCTCCCACTGGCAATGGTTGGATGACCTGGGCAAATTTGTCTGTTTTGTCTGTAGCTTAGGTGCTACAGCAGCCCTTGTTCCCCTTCTCCTGTAGTAAACTCTTTGTGATTAATACTCATGAAAAGTGTAAGAGATATAGGGTCTTGGGAAGTGTCCCCTGCATCTGCCTACTTTTCCATATGACCTTTAAGAGATAGAGGTCTTTTCATTCTCATTGCTATTTTTGTATTTGTAAGTGGTTTTGTATTCATTCACTTTTTTCATGTAGGACTGTTTTGTCAACAAATAATGAATCTTTCTCAAAGGAGAAATCCATAGCCTTGTTTTGAGTATCATGGGAAAGGGTACCAGGTTGATACTGTTCATGGAATAGAGTGTGGCATTAACAGACCTGTGTAGTGCGTGCTTGTGATTACAGCAACAGGGGTATAACAATGGTAGGAAATTACCACTACCTCTGTCGCTATACACTTCTATTGGGAGGTTTCAAGTTACTGTGTGCTGGGTGCCTGGTCAAGCCACTCTTGTGGTGGAGTGGTTAAGGTACAAGCACATGGTGAAATTGGGAGACCTGGGACTGTGGTTCAATTCCCCCAGGTCTTCCCATGCTACTACATTTTGCTGTTTATTTCGTATTTTTTTAGAAACAAAGTTCCTCCTTCCAGAGTTTCTCCCCATCCCCTAAGTCCACACACTCCTAGAGTTTGTTATATAAATTTAAAGGGGTGTGGGGGGGTGAACAGAAGAAAACCCTTTGTATCGAACAACAATGTTAGTTTTTTCCAAGATGGCTGTTGAACGCTATGTGGCTGTGGAGTACGCACTGGAGCAGGAGCTGCTTAATGCTATTTAAATAGCTATAACAGGTAAACCACCATTGCCTGTGCTATTATTAAGCAGCCTTTCTGGTCATTCTTGTGTAGTTATCTTGATCTGGCAGTCTACCCCGTGTGCTTCTGTTTCCTCAGGTGTTATACGACGAGTGGAGTCCTTGGTGACGGAACTGTTCGAATCCCACTTTGAGGAGCAGGGTGCCTTGTGGAAGGTGCTACACCAGGATTGGGCTGTGGAGAAACTTGGATCCTGGGAGCCTTGAAGTATTGAAAATGCTGAAGCACTGAAACAAAGGAGCAAGTAATATATGAAGTCCTACACTGCAAATACACTGGAACTGCTTTAATTCTGTATATGCCTTAGCGGACAGTTAGAGTGGAGCGGAGATAAAAAATTTAAAAAGAAAATACGGTGTAGAAGTTTTGACTTTTTCCAATTTATCTGACCTCCAGTCTATTGATTTGTTAATTAAAAACTAAAAACTTGAGTGGGGTCTTTTCTGGTGATGTTTTATGTTCTGTGCTATTTTTCTTTTTTTTTTAAGTGTAACGATTTAGATCACACGAGCGTATGAGCATATGATAGAGTGTTTTTTAAGCCCTTTGAATTGAAATCTATATGGGACTTGGTCAGGTAGGGCAGGGAGGTGAGAGGTAAAGAAAAAGGTTTGGGGTAAATCTCTTTCTGACAGACCAGATGAGACAAATGGTCTTTTTCTGTCGGCAAAATATATATGATTCTATGATTCTATGAAATCTCAAGATCGCTTAGTATTCCTAGTAAAGGAAAACGTAAAAGAGAGCATTTACATTGTTGTATCATAGGGTCAAGGATATTTTTTCTGTGCCTTGGTGCTTTTTTACTTTTGTACTTTAAAACTTTGTAGTCTGGGGAGTCAAGAGTGCTTTGAAGTGCTTAAAAGCTTCCCAGGAACCATGTACACCTTTAAATTTTGTTAGTAAAGTTTTCAGCAAGATAACTTAATTTACTGCCCATGATGTCCTCTCCTGATTGTTGATAACTTCTGTTGATCACTGATCCTTTGACTAATTATTTGCCTCCTCACTAATTACTTGCCTTGTGCATATTGGCTGTTATGCTCGCTTTGCTCATGCTATTAAAACTATCTAGCCATTTACATGTAGCTTATTTAGCCCACTCCTGGCTGGTTGACTGGTTAAATTTTATACAACTTACTTGGGAGCTCTTGAGGATAATTAACATGCATGAGTTTTAGGAGGCACTATAATCAGGTGAACACTAGATGGCTGTATATCATATACTAAGTTCATTGATTGCCTTTTAGATAACTATGTAAGCGCATGCCTGAATTTGGGACAATATGTTTTACCAGCCAAGAGGTCCAGACATGTTTACAGATACAGCGATCTAGAGAAGTGTCTGTGATTCTGGTGGTGTTAGTCCTGAAATTCTTTGTTTCGGCTATTTTGCACGGAGTGCCTATAGTACCTCAGGAGTAGATGAGTTCTGTACCGATGTTTATAAATGCTGTTTAGGTTAAAACTAAATGCTTTTAAAGTAGTAACTGCAAATAACTGATAAACAGCTAGTAGGACATATTTAAGAATTTAAATTCATTGGCTGCTTGTGTTTGATTTTTATTCTGAAAAACAAACTTAAGGCTAAAAAATTAAAGGCAAAAGCCTTAAACTTTTTTTTCCACTGGCCTCAAGTTTGTATCGAAGGTGTATACTAAGAAGGAGCTATTCTGCTAACAAGTATAAATCAGTCTGTAGTGTCCATTGAGTTTATTGAGTTTACATAGAGTTGTTTTTCTTTCTCTTTATTAAAACAGTGTTATCCAGACTGGGAGGTCCCACGCTGAAAGATAATTATATAAAGGCAAATTTGGAACAGGCATACTTGGATCCTTGGATTGCTGCTGACTGGGCTTGATTACTACAATTCATTTCTTAACGATGAAGGTATATTAGATTGTATTCATTATTCATTTAATTTAAAAATTAGCTTAACAATAAACAAAGGGTATGTGCAAGATATATTTTTCCCTTGATACAAGGTACCTGTTTTTTTACTATAATAGTTAGTGTGGAAAATACTGCTTGGCAGCTACATTATTTTTTTACCTCTAAATATAAGGTATGAATTTTTATCACAATTAATTGGAATTTTAGAGGAAGATATTTAATGCCATTTTGCTTTTTATTTCCAGGCACTTAGCTACAAAAACATTAAATTCTCATTGAAGGGTACAAGCTACTTTACCAAGAAGAAAGCAAGTGTGGAATATAAAGGCACCTTTTATCAGAAACACTGTTTGAAGATACTGGCAAGTGATTTAAAGTACTGCTGGAGCTGGTTTTTACTGGAATTTTTTTATATTATAGTGTTATAGTGTCATAGTGTCATAGTGTTAATTTGTGTTTGTAGTTTGTTTAAAGTTATATGTAACTGTGGTTATTTGTGTTTAGGTTTTATGTGGGTAAAGTTTTTGCTTTAACCATTTCTAATAGTATAGCTTAGCTATGCAGAAGCACTTTAAATGAGCAGCACTTTAACAAAGTTGGGGTAATTTTATAACAAAAATGAGAACTAAGAAAACAGCTTTACAAAGGTATATTACCATCATTCCAGATTCCCCTGTTGAAACTGATAAAACAAATGAAAAATCAAAAAAATGTAAAAGAGGGAAGAATATCAGTAATAAAAATATGGACAAAAGTAAATAGGAAGAAACCCATACAGAAAATAAGGTGGGTAGAGTTAAAAAGCAAAATACTAAAACTTAAGTCAGAAAGGGAGCTCAGACATTGATAACCCCTCATCTGACAAGGATCAAAGCACCAATACCAGGCTCACCTTTACTCCTTGTCAGACTACGGGGATAGATATAGCAACGTTTGACAAACAAGGAAATGAGGAACAAGAAATGACTGGGATCCAGTATCATTTTAGTACAGATTTAATTAATAGATCCCCTAATTTGGTGAATGACAGCTTAAGTGAGTTTGTATATCCTGTTTTGCAGGCTATAACATCTAAAAAAGTCACTTTTGTGGAGATCAATAGTTCTGGCTTGACAAAAGAATTCCCAGTTATTCTGCTATCTTACAACAGCCTTTCTAGATGTTACATCTCAAAGTAAAATAGTGAATTCTGACAAAGGTAAACTTATAATGCAAAATAAGGCAGTTGGGGAAATAATGAAAGAACTAGAAGAGACAATAAATGCACTAAAAGATCTAGCAAAGCAATCTTGTATAGATAAACAGAAAGTTGTCTATCATCTTACTTACTCTCCATTTATAGATGAGAAGTTGATTGGGGTTTAAAAAAATCCACATGTAGCAAATGTAGCTATTATGGAACAACTTGTAATGATTAAAAATGAGATCACTGACCTAAAGGGCGAGGTTGCAGTGAATGCTGTCAGATTGGAAGAACTTTTAGCTATTACTAAAATAAATTAGAATTAAAAGCTCCCTAGTTCTCCTTCTATAGTGAGTAGCGACCCTGTTAGGATCATCCTGAACCCAAAAGATATTTATGTGGAACCTGGAAAAGCTAACACTATTGAAAATACTGAGATTAATATTAATTCAGCTGCTGGGCATATAGAACTCCCTACTGAAACTCATATTCCTCCCAAAACAAAAAAAAAAGTAAAAAGAAAAAGATGAAGTCTAATGCAAATCTAGATTTGAATAAGAAAAAAAGCCTTGTAATCAGCTCAAGAATACTTCCACTAAAATCAAAAGACAAAAATTTATGGTGGGAGAACTAAAGCAGTATAAGCAGTATAGTGCATTGGGTTAAAGCTCTGAGCTGCAGATCTGGAGACCTGGGTTTGAATCCTACAGCCGCATAGGTGCATACTGTGTGATCCTGAGCAAGTCCCTTAACTTCCTTGTGCTCCCAGTTCGAACCTATAAACAAGCTTTCAGCTTAGTGTGTCTCTCCTGGTTAAACAAACAAGCAAACAAACAAAAAAAAAGGGAGGAGAGAAAGGCTTAACTGTTAAGGGAAATATACCCAAACCAATAGTACTTGATGAAGGGAAGAAAGAGGGTTCAGAAATGAATCAGGAGTTGTTGATTATTGATGCTCATTGGGAGAATAAAAAACCCTTGGAACTCCCTGATACTTTAACTCAGAATAATTTTTACTGTCAAGGTAATAATGAAGAAACAGTTATTTCAAGCTCCAGATTATTGGCTGATGCCCAGGCAATTGTAACCCTGAGTGGAATACCTTATGACCTTAATGAAAATAGGGAATTTTGGTTAACATTCTTTGTAGTAAATTCTTGGGGTTGGATATTGCCACTGATGACATTATTGATGTGATTAGGTCCTATGAATATGCTAGGGACAGCAATGTATTACTGATCTTTTTTTTTTAAATGCTCGAGTTGCTCAGTATGTATGGAGAAACTCGGAGCAATTATATTATTATGATACAGATATGGATTATCCAGTATTAACAAAGCAATTGCTGGAAAATATAAATTGGTCTCACTTAACAACTGATGAATTGGTTACTGAGTTATCTAATTTTCACAATATTAAGGACCTAGTGTATCACCATGAGAATGTAACTAACTCAGTGGAGGTTGTTCTCTCAATCTTTGGGTTAGCTTATGCAGGCTTGGAAAACAAAAATAAGTTGAAAACTATGATTACACAGTTTTTTTGTAACATCCTTGGGTTGAACTTTTATGAAAATGACATAGTCAATGTTCTAAGAGTATTTAAATCTGGTTGAGAAGGAAGACAAATTGATGTCACATTGATAAATAACAAAATGACTGCCAATTTTTTGGAAGTTGCACATAAACTTGATTCTGTAGGGATTCTGATAACAGATTTCTCAGGTAAAATTTTGCATTGTAAAGAGGATAACAGTTTTAAAGATGACACAAAACATAACCAAACAACTGTATAAAATGTGGAGGTTTCTAACTGATTTCAGCTTTTAACAGAAGATGGTAATTGACTGTCATTAAGCTGTAGTGGAAATGAGAAAACTATGGAAAGGGATAACGGTATCTCAATCATGCTGAATAATGGGTGTACCATGGAAGCAGATGAACTATCAAGAAGTATCCAGGTGATATAAAGATTATAACCTGAAACGTTGCCTGCCACATTACAAAGCTGGCTGAGTCTGATTTTTTATTAAACAATTTGATATTATAAACCTACAACTGACATGTCATGGAAAGGAATAGGATGATGTTATTCAACTTAATGGATATCAGATTCTTCATAGTTATGCAATTAAACATTCAAGGAAGGGCAGATTGCTTGGTGGCCTTATTATATTTATAAAAAAATTCTAATAATATCAGACTTTTTCACTCTAAGGTACAGAGTAATTATATTATGGTACTAGTGGCCTCGAATGAGTCATTGATTGTAATGGTTAACATGTATAATCCCCCAAAAGAAATCATTTAATTATGAAAGAGAATTATTTGACAAAATTTCTGCAGAAGTTTCTTCCTTACAAAAGAAACTATAATGACACAGAAATTTATATAACAGGTGATTTTAACATCAGATTCCCCCCTTTGAAATCCTATTTGGATAAAGATCTTTTGAGCAGGGAAAAACAACTAGATATACAGTCACGAGTCTCAATAGATCAAATAAATACAGATAGACAGCACAGATTGGAAAATTTGCTTTCAGATCCAGATCTTATAATATTAAATGGTAGAACATTTTCAGGTAGTACAGGAATGTACTCCTATATAAATTATAGAGGTACATCTCTAATTGATTATGTTTTAATTTTGCCTTGTGATTATCATAATTATCTTGATTTACACATTGTGATGAGATCTGACAGTGATCACTTCCCAAAAGTTACTATAAGAAAGCTGGAGATTAAATCTCAAGATACACAGGAACCAAATATAGAAATAATAATAAAAAGTTAAGATGGAATAAGTTTAAATCTGAAGACAGGCTTAAGCTAGAAGCCTGCTTTCAAAACATGCTTACACTGGAAGTGGAAGGTGAACTAGATCCAGCAAACATATATACTTCCATCTTAAATGTTTATAATGAGATCACATCAAATCAAGCTGCGAAACAACAACTTCCTTTAAAATACGTAAACTGATTTTATAAAACATGTTTGCCTAAAAAGAAAGAACTTGCTAAGGCAACTAGAAAAGTTAGAAAAACAGCCCTCTAGAGAAAATTTAAGTGAATTAAATAAACTTTGAAGAGATTATAAGGAACATGTTAAATTCAGACATCTATTTTTCAGAAAGAACAATGGGATAAGATGCTTGAGGCTATTGTGGAGAAGGACTCTGGAGACTGGTATCATATGGTATATTACAATTCAAAACTCAAACTGATTCATACAGTATGTGCATCCTGATTGTTGGATTAAGTACTATTATGACATATATAACAGAACTTTTTCAGATAGTAGGATACCTAAAAATATCATAGCCCTAAACTTAATACCTACAGAAATAGATAATCATTTTACCTGGCTTACTTTGTCAGAAGTGGTAGTTGCTCTAAAAAGCTGTAAAAAGAATAAAGTACCTGGTCCGGATAATATAGTGGTTGATTTTTATTTAGAAGACATAGATTGGTAGTCAAATGTATTAGCAGATTTGTTTCAATAAATCTATAATGTATGATTATATACCTGCAACCAGGGTAGGTAGTCACATGTTACCTATCTTTAAAAAAAGCGACAGGGCCCTTCCAGAAAATTATCGTCCACTCAGCTTAATTGACACTTTAGTTAAAGTTTATGCAAAAATACTATTGAATAGGTTATTAGATTATATTACAAAATATGCAAGGCTATCTATTCTACAGGCAGGTTTCACTAAAGGTTGTGGTGCAACAACTCAAATATTCATTTTCAATATCTTTTCAAAAAATATTGTGTAATAAAGAAACAAAAACTTTACTTCGCATTTGTATGTTTCAAATCTGCTTTTGATTTGATAGATAGAAATACATTATGGATTCAGATGTATACTCTGGGTATTGACCTGAACTTAATAATATTAATAAGGTGTTTATATTCCAACACCTGGTCTAAAATACAATACTCTAATAACAGTTTGTTAACAAAAGAAATTCCCACTGCTTGTGGTGTCCAGCAAGGTTGTGTATTGGCACCTATTTTATTCAATATACTGATGCATTAATAGTTAATATGTTGAGCATTGATTTTCACTCTCCAAAATTGGCTTGGATAATGATTCCATTATTGGCTTATGTGGACGACTTGCCGTCTTTTTTTTCATTGACTAGACTAGGACTACAGAGAAGTTTGGATAAACTTAATATCCTGTGTAAAAAGATAAATCTACTGCCCAATTCACAGAAAACTAAGGTAATGATATTTGGAGTTAGGAAAAAATATGGAAGACTCTCATTGGATGGCTCTTTTCTGGATTTCGTTATAAAATTCACATATCTCGGGGTTACATTTTCATCAGATATGAAATGGAATAAGCATATTGCCTTTATAGTGGACAAAATAAAGAAAACAGCATTAGGATTGAAAAGGTTTAATGTTAGATATGGAGGAAATATGGTAGCACCAATGATCAAAGCAATAAACTATAAATTAATTCTCCAGGGTTTATATTCTGCTGAAACCTGGGGTTTTGCGGATTCACGAAAAATGGCTGTAGTTATAAATAGGACTTATAAACAAATGTTGCGGCTTCCCCATAGTTCCTCTAATGCTTTAGTTAGGTCACTGTTGGGACACATTTTGGTAAAAGAATTGATTTATATTTGTATGCTATCTTTCTGGTTAAAACTGATTCTATCAGAACATGTTATACTGAAAAATGTGTTAACAGAAAAAAAAGTTGGTCAGAGAATAAAAAATCTAACTGGCTCTCACAGGTAGAACTACTATTGGAATATTATGAGTTAACAAAGTTAAAACATTGGATGGATACAAATATTATAGTTAACTTGGCCTATCTTAAAGTTATAAAAAATATACTATTTTCTAGAGCTAAAGAAAATTATTTGTGAGTAATCAGTGATCTGAAGATTTCAAAATGGCTTGCTAATAATACAAAAGAACACAGTTTAAAGTTTTACTTAGCTAATTTACATGTTTCTGACTATAGAAGAATCATAACACAATATAGATTTGAGTCCTTTCCAAGTAATTGGAAGTCGTATCTAAATTTAAATATCTAGGTATGTGGATAGACAATAAGCTTTCCTTCAACGACCGCATTGA
The DNA here is from genome assembly GCA_016271365.2 of Neoceratodus forsteri. NCBI lineage: Eukaryota > Metazoa > Chordata > Ceratodontiformes > Ceratodontidae > Neoceratodus > Neoceratodus forsteri. The sequence continues at coordinate 1,723,459,266 of CM057449.1, read as the reverse complement.
GGATCTATCAAAGAGGCTTAAAGCACGCTTGGGTTTCTTCTTTAGAAATAGGACCCTCTTTTCTCTAGTGACCTGCAAAAGACTTGTCCAAGCAACATTCCTTCCCTTGTTTGACTACGGAGACATTATCTTTATCTCCTCCCCAACCTTGAGCCTATCTAAACTGGATGTATTCTATCACCGTGCTCTTCGCTTCATTACTAACTCTGCATACAGGACCCACCACTGTGATCTTTATGCAGCAGTTGGGTGGACCTCTCTTGCCACCAGACGCCTCCTGCATGCTGGCATTTGGACCCTCAAATTATTACTCCACAAACTGCCTGTCTATTTAACGTCTCTCATACACATCTCGCATAGCGCCTACTCCCTAAAGAAATCTGACCTTATCCTACTAGATGTTCCCAGGACACGTACCACAGCTGGCCAAACAGCTGTCTCATACACCCTCCCAAATATTTGGAACCAACTACAAGCCATGCTGAAGCTAACCAGCATCATAACAATTAACTCCTACAAAACACTAGCTATCTCTAAATTAAAATACATATGTAGGTGCTACTAAGCCCCCAATGCCAAGTCAACTTCCTAGGTTCCAACTGGCCATCTACTTATTAAGCTGAAATGTGTTGCATAATTTAGGGCAAGGTTAAAGCTGAAATGTACTGCATATATAGCATAAGGACTTCTATTGTGTATACCTCTTGTATTATATTTTTTTTCCTTTGTTATTCTACAGTACATTTTATATCTCCTGTCTATGTAATTGCGAACTGTATGTGTATGTGCCTCAGGACCTCCTTGTGAATGAGCTTTCTCAACGGAGTCTTTCCTGCAATAAACTTGAACTTGAACTTGAAGTAATGTTCTGACGGACAGATATTCTAATGATCCTCAAGTTTCAGGTCTTTCTAACTGTGGTATAAATGAGCCTGAGAACTTACATCATGTAGTATTTAAATGCTCCTGGTATTTTGATTTAAGAAAAAAAATTCTTGGAGAAGTTATTGGTTCCGTGGTATTACCCACTCGATAGATCTTAGATTTGCTGTTTAACTCAGAGTAAATCTCTATTTTGGAAAAATGTTCAATGTATGTTTTACACGCGACTTTACGCAGGAAGAAAAAATTGGCTACCTGGTCTATAAAAGTGCTTTGATATTTATGAATTGTAAATTTTTGTATTGGAGATTGACTGCCCCTTTGGGATCTGGATTTCCAATTTCATCAGTGTGTTAATGCTTATTAATGCATGTGTTATTGTATTAGGTCAAGTTTATATTTTGTATTGTGTGTTTATAGTTTGTTTATATTGTAATGGCACTTTTATCATCAATAAACTATTTATCTATCTAGAACGGTGTATGCTGTTTGTGTAGGTCAGTGTTTTGCTCAACCTTATTTCAGAGCACACAGTTTTGAATGCAGCATCTATTGCCACGCTGTTTTTGTTTTTGCTAAAATGACCCCGTGCCATGAGAAAGGATGGTAGTCCTCAGCCAGGAAGACCTTCTTAAGGGCAGTGCATGAGCCAAAACTCTAAAAGCAGCATCATTAGTGTTCACTGCAGTGTGGAAATGATATTCTGTGGCATCCAGGGCTGATCTTATTGTGGCAATCAGGGCCTCTGCCAAACCATCCTTTGCTCTTTCTGTCAGTGACAGAATTTTTTTTTACTTTATTTAAGTAAAACCAGCAAAGTAGATCATAACATGTACACAGAGTTGATAAAGGAAACATTTGTACATTCCATTTTGTGCAAACTTGATCATTTCAGAGAAATAATCTATAAAAACAATAATAATCACTTCAGAGAATGAAGCCAGTCATAATATTCTCTTATAAACTGTTAGAGTCTTAAGACATTTTGAATCAGTTTCAGAAACATTGGATCCAACCTAGGTAACCATAGCTGGGCCCAGGTTGGGTACTCTAGCACATTAGGTATTACAAGACCAAGAGTGCCAAAGTCTCATGGACCTGTTGTCTCAAAACACAGGAAACCAGTCGTTCTGTAGGGCTTTTTCTAGGGAGTCCCAGATGGAGTGATATTTATCCAGCTGGCCTCTCGCAGAGTATTGAACATGTTCCAATTTCATGCACTGGAGCAAAGATTGAGCCCACTGAGCAACAGTGGGGATGGAGTCAAGATGCTAATGCAGGGCTAGGACCCTCTTCCCCACAACGTACTCCAGAACCATGAGGGGATAACCCTTTTTCCTCATATGACCCCAGCTCCTGGGGAGTCAAAGTAATATTTCTGTTGGGTCCAAATTCACAGGAATATTCAGGGCTCACACCAATATCTTATTAATCTCCACCTAGTAGGCGTTTACTTTGGGGCATGACAAAACTAAGTGACAGAAAGATGATACAGTGTGTACCATATATTTTGGGCATGTCTCAGGGACTGATGGGTCTATTTTGTGGGATAGAATGGGGTAAAATAAACTTGATGTAGATAGTTCATATGAATGGCTCGTACTGTGTTGTTGAGCACTCCATATCCAGTTTTAGAATGTTATCCCAATCTCCCCCCATTAGACTGTCTGATCCCAGGTCTCCCTCCCATCTACACTGGAGTTGTACAAGTGGATCAGGAATGGCCCCCAGCAATAATTTGTAGCACCTACTCAGTGGACGGGCTCTAATTAGTGGGGATATCATTGCAAAAATTTCTTCTAGGGGAGAGCGGGTGGGAGGTCTCAGTCCTCCCTCTGAAAGAAGTCTGGTCCTGATTTTGCAATATACAAAAAAAATGTGAAACCTTCAAACCATATTTTCTAAGAAGCTGCAGAAAGTCCAGCATGGTATCTGCATTGTATAATTGTGAAAGGAGCTTCAGGCCCCTCCCAGCACACTCTCTTACAATTCCCTCTACTCCAGCGGCTGTATCCTCCCGACATGTTAGGGTAGCACTTATAGAGGCCTCCGGGAAGAAAGTGTTAAATAATCCCAACATGTTGTGGGATTTAACCCAAATCTTTACTAGGTTCCTAATGAGAGGGTTCCTGATTTTGGCATAGTCCTGATTGACTAGACCAGGGGTGAAAAGGATGTGACAAAGTCCTCCTTCCACCTCCTCTAGTTCTGTCCAGGCACGTGCACTTGCCCTCCTAGTGATCAAATCCTCTACAAATGCTAATTGAATGGCCAGATAATATTAATGTAAGTTGGGCAGACTCAAACCACCTTTCCTCACCAGTAGCCACAATGCCTCTTTCTTAATTCTAGGACATTTGCCCTGCCAAATTAAGGATGTGATCCCGCTCCACAAGAGTGGTAGCACGAAGGAGGCAGGGAACTACAGATTAGTAAGTCTTACTTCAGTAGTGGGCAAGATTATGGAGGCACTCCTTAAGGACAGGATAGCGCAACACCTGGAATCCATAGGGGCACAGGATCCAAGACAGCATGGGTTTACAAAAGGAAGGTTCTGTCAAACTAATCTCCTAGATTTCTTTGACTGGGTAACCAGAGTGATGGACGAAGGGGGAGCAGTTGATGTCGCCTACCTTGACTTCAGCAAAGCTTTCGATACTGTTTCACATAGAAGATTGATTAATAAGCTGGATAGGCTCGGGGTGGGTCAGAAGTTGGTCAACTGGGTGGCAAACTGATTGACGGGCTGAAAACAGAGAGTGGTGGTAAACGGTATACAGTCAGAAGAGATGCAAGTCATAAGTGAAGTACCCTAGGATCAGTCTTGGGGCCAGTCCTCTTCAATATCTTCATCAGTGACATTGCAGATGGACTGGAGGGTAAGGTTTGTCTGTTTGCAGATGACACCAAGATCTGCAACAGAGTAAATGATCCAGATGTGTTGGACAGAATAAGAAGAGATCTGGATAAACTAGCAAAATGGTCGAAAGAGTGGCAACTGGGGTTTAATGCAAAGAAGTGCAAGATCATACACATAGGGAAGAGAACCCCTGAAGCTGCCTATAGGCTGGGAGGGGAGTTGCTGGCAGTCACAAGGGAAGAAAGGGACTTGGGCATCATCATCACCGATTACCTGAAATCATCCAAGCAGACCACTAAAGCAGTAGGTAAGGCTAGAGGGATTTTGGGGTGTATTATAGGGGTATCACAAGTCAGAAGAGGGAGGTAATGATCCCTCTTTGCAAGCCACTGGTTAGGTCCCATCTGGAGTACTGCATGCAGTACTGAAGGCCACACCTTCACAAGGACATTAACCAAATTGAGGCAGTCCAGAGAAGGGCAACCAAAATGGTGCAGGGACTGCATTAGAAAACATATGAAGACAGAGTAACGGAGCTCAATATGTATACCCTAGAGCAAAGGAGGGAGAGAGGTGATATGATCGAAACATTCAAACACCTTAAGGGCATTAACAAGGTGAAAGAGTCTAACATGTTTCAATATAAAAAAAATAGCAGGGCAAGAGGACACAGCAGGAGATTAGAGGGAGGCCGATTAAGGGGTAATATGAGGACGTTCTTTTCACAGAAAGGGTGGTGGATGCATGGAGTGGCCTACCTCAGGAAGTGGTGGATATGAATACAATGCAGGGCTTCAAATAGGCATGGGACAGGCATAAGGGAGCAATATAGATGAGCATGAATAGATGGGCCATTGACAGAGCACAGGCCGATGACACATTCATAAGGTAGAAAAAGAAATGGGCAGACTGGATGGGCCTTGCGGTCCTTATCTGCCGTCAACTTCTACGTGTTTATGTTTCTATGTAAATTTCTATGTTTCTATATCTGCCACTGGCACAGAGTTCCAAAAATAGAACTCATTCGGTAGGAAACAGAACTAGTGCAGGTAAATCTCAATGGAGACTGCATATCTAACTAAGCCAAACAATGTATTGAAAAGTTCAGTCATCGAGTCTAGTGTACTGAGATTTATAGAACTTCAAGTTCTCATTAATCCATCTGCCCCATAGTATTCCAGTCTGTACACTTTCCAAAATAAAGTAGAACTGCTTCCCTGGGTCCTCCAAGACCACAGCGGTGGTCCAGACATACAGCAGACAGAGAGCGGGGAGGGGGGTGGTGTCACGGCCCTGCCTTTTAGGCCCCCACCATTTTACAGGATGTGATTCCTGCCTATCCCCCCCAGTACCCCCATCCAAAATCAGCATTTAGACAGTACCTGCAGGCTCAAATTAAGTCATATTTCTTGCTTTTCTTGGTTGGGGGCTTCTTGATTTTCAGCTTTTTTCTCATCTTTAATGTAGGCCATCACCACATCGGGTTCAGTAAAAGCATGTTGTTTTGTTCCCACTGTTTGTATCACTAGTTTAGCAGGGTACACCACAGTAAAGGGCCAATGTAGACCATGGAGCTTTCTCTTGACCGGCTGAAAGGTCTGCCTTTGTGTCTGCAGCAATCTGGAGAAGTAGGGGAAGACATTCACCCTTCGTAACCATAACTGTGCCCACTTTCTTTGCCTCCTCCAGGACAGCCTTCTGATCTTGGTACCTCAAAAATGTGACTATGATGTGTCGAGGACGATGATCTGGGAGAGATTTGGGGCCTGGAGAGTGGTGGGCATGCTGAATCTCCAGAGAAAGGTAGTTGGGTTTCTGCAGGGACTGCTGGATTGCTGGAGCCATTTTCAGATATATTGGGCACAGTTTGTCCCCTCTGATCCTTCCAGCATGCTCACCAGTTGCACATTGCACCTCTGCTCTCTATTTTTGTGATCGTCCATAATTTGTTTTAATTGGGCAATTTCTGTTAATGCTCTTTGCAAGACTGTTAAAACCTGGGATAGGTCAGCCTCCTGAGTGCTGATCAGGGGGTTTCCAGCTCCTGCAAGCACATTTCATGGTGATCCACCATTTCAGTGACAGTGTTTACCATCTTCTGCTGATGCTGGAGCTGCAATGTTCTCGAAACCCACCTGCATTTTTATCATAAGTTCATATTTTTGGTCTTTAAACAGCCTCTCAAGGACTTGATATGAGGGATCAGGAGCAGCCCTTTTCTCTTTCTCAGCCTGATCCAGTTTGTCCATAGCAGGCCATGTGTTGCCTTAGGTAGCAGGATCCTCCAGGCCTGAGATTTTCAAGTGGTCTCCCAACTGCTTAAAGTTTATTTTCGCCTAGATTTTGGCAGATTTCAATGAAGAGGCCATAGTTGAATGTTGTTGTTTCAAGTTTTTGCTTTCTTAGCACTAATACAGGCAGGATGGTTGAAATAATATGTGGATGGATGAGGAGCTCACAATTCAAGCATCCATCTCCTAACCCAGCTAGGCCATGCTCCCCCTGTCAGTGCCAGAATTGTGTTCCAAAGTGCTTTCTGGTACTGTGTTATATGTGCTGAAAAATTGTCTGCCCGATAAGCAGTGAGACTGTTGTATAAACCTTTTTGTTATGGTATTTAATTTTTTAGAGTCTTTTTCAGGGAACTGCACAGATAGAGTAATTTTTGCTCTTTCCCAAGCAGCGGGCTGGAGTACCCCATGATGGTCAGGAAGATATTCCACTTCCTGCATCTCCATCAGATGTTTTTCACTCATTCTTTTCTTGTTGATGAATGCAGCTGATGTGGTTGCAGCCATGAGTTTTCCTATGGCCTGTTTAAGTGGTTTATGTATGGGAAGTAACATCCTTCTTAATAGAGCTACTACCGGCATGTCCATAAAATTAGCATCCTCTTCACCCTCCTCTGTTTCTAGTGGGAAGATGTAGAGGGTAGCAACCATTTGTCTCACAAATGAGGAAAAAGATGAGTAATTTTCAATTTGCCTTGAAGGGAGTTTAGAATCTTGCTCAGCTGTGCCCTCTAACTTCATGGGTCACCCTCCTCCATATGTACATAATATTCATCTTCCTGCTCCTATGCAAACTGATAGGCTAGAGCCTGAGCCGGGGGGGAGGGGCCTGAAACACCTGGAAAATTTGCTACATTTTTAATATGTCCTCTGATGAAGGCATTTTTTTCTGTGCCATTTGCCTGCTCCTTTCTCTGTGCAGCAGGAGTGGCAGTGGCATTATATTCTTTCAATTTCTTTTTGGCAGACACCGTTTCTAGTGCCTGCAGCAAGGCTCTTTTGTTTTTATTTTTGCATTCCCTGGATTCAGGGTTCCCGCTTTCTGGCACGCTGATATCTGAACCATCCGTACGAAGTCTTTCTGATGGCTGGGCAGCTTTATCTTTTTCCTTTCTTCTTGTCACCTTTTGCATTATTAGTTGCTGTACGTGAGGAGATGGACCCATCAGATGAGTGCTTTCCACCAATGTTGGGACCTCCCTCAGAGTCTTTTTTATTATTTTTAGGTGACACAGAAGTAGACGGAGAAGGCATGCTTCTTTTTAACATTTTTACCCTTTCAACTGAAGTTTTTGGGCAACAAATATGACAGGACTCATAACTTATAAAGTCATGTTGTGGACCTAAACACTTTAAACAAAACTCCTGACAGTCTGCCCTTGCCAGGATCTGAAAAAAATTTGCACAATCTTTTGGTGGTCCACATGGTCTCTCTGACATACTGATTAGAGAGAACCTTGAAATAATCCAAACACTTTACAAAAAATGATGCAGTACAAAAGCACAATAGCAAAAATGACTTGCACTCAAGAAACTGTGCCAAAGGTTAAAACTTGGCTCCTGTAACTGGAGCCAATTAATTAAGGTGAAAGCACACAGAAACAGAAAATGAAACTGTTCTGTTCTCTGTAAATTAGATACTATAGCTAAAAATAGTAAACCACTAAGCTTAGCAAAAATGAATGAGGTTTACTAGCACCAGGTCTCTGTAATAAATACCATATCTAATTTCTTCTCACTGGCTATTAATGCCTCCAATTAATTTTGTTTCTTGTATTTACACTACTTGGTCTCAATTTTCAAAGAGCCCTTAGATTACTGCAGTTTGTTCCAGGTGCTCCAGGGCCTTGTGCCTTATTTTGTAAAAATAGGGGTCCCTGCACCAAAGGCTCAAGAGATGCCACAACCACAGGGCTGCATCATAGATTTGGTGCACCTGCGGAGTTTGATGGAGGGATCCATCAACCTCTTTGTCCGATACAACATTAGAGGGGCTACAATGGTGGGGGGTGAATATGCCCGGCAGGAAGGGACTGGGGGGCAATAGGAGCATGAGGTAGCCTCGAGAGTGATGTGGTGCAGAGTAACAATGTGTGAGTGATGAGGTGGCACCCTGCAGGGATGTCCTGTGCTATTATAGACAGCTGATTGGCCTAGGTACAGGGGATTTGGTAGGGAGGGACCGGGACCTGGCATCAGAGGGACACAACCCTGGCTCTTGTCTCATAGGTAGTAATGACCTCAACATTGTCAGTGGGCAGCAGTGGCTGCAGGTTGTGGTGTGCAAGTGGTGGATGGTAACTGTCCCCAGGCACCCCAAAAGTCCCTTGGTACTCAGCCCCCAGCATGGAGCCAGGCTGCTGCCCACCAAAGGTTTTGGGGATCATTGGCACCTATGAGGCAGGTGCCAGGGCTGCATCCCCCTGACACTGGGTCCCAATCCCTCCCTGCCAAACCCCCTGTACCTACTCCAATTGGTTGTGTGTAACAGAACAGGGTAAACCTGCAGGGTGCCACCTTATCACCTGCACATTTCCACTGCACCCACATTGCTCCCAAGGCCACCCCCCCCCCACTCCTTCTACCCTTGGTTCACTCCTGGCAGCCTCCCAATTGTCACCCTACCCAGCAATGGCACATTGCTCTTGGACCACCACCTGGCTGGTCTAAGGTCAGCCCCCTGTTGCGACCATGGCAGGGCTTCTAAAATACCAAAAACAGGGATGGTGCAGCCCCACCATGGCATAAGTCCTCTTGTGACCTGGTGCATGGGCACTTCTGCCACAATGGTGGTGCAGGGTGGCTTTGGTGCATGGCATCCCAATTTCAATGCAGCCTGTGTTTGAAAAACAGAATTGCCGCAAACTTTGATGCAAGTGCCATTTGTGTCATACCCATTTGGTGCAGGCAACTTGCATAAAAAAACTGCCTTTGAAAATTGAGCCTCTTGTGTTGCAAATAGGGATGGGCAAAATGTATCTTCTGCCAGTGTAATTGTGGTGAAATACTGATTTTGCTTCTGTGAAATTTCATAAAATTTCTGTGAAGATTTTGCAACATTTTGCTTAAATTGAGATTTTGTTTTTTTATCTAAGTTTGAATGTGTTTGTCCAAACTGCACCAACTTCGGTATGGGGACTGTGCCAACACCCATACAGATGTGTACCAAGTTTCTTATCTCTATCTTGAAAGATGACTGAGTTATATGCCTCCACACTTTTAGAAATTTTAAAATTACAGTTAACTACATCAACTAAAAGTATTTGTCTAAATTGCATCAAATATACATAGATACATAGATACATAGATACATAGACAGTGTCGGCAGATAAGGGCCTATGGCCCACCCAGTCTGCCCATTTGAGCTTGTAAGTTCAGTTTGTTTTCCTAGAACTCTGTTGCACCTTACCCCTGACCTCCAGAATTCCTTTATGTCTATCCCATGCATTCTTAAATCCCGTGATTGTTTCAGCCCCCACCACTTCCTCTGGCAGGGTGTTCCACTTGTCCACCACCGTCTGTGAAGAAATTCTTCTCATGTTTCCTCTGAATCGCCCTCCTCCAACTTCATCCCATGCCCTCTAGTCCTGGAACATCTTTTCACTTAAAATAGTGTTTTCCTGCACCCATTCCTCCCTGTAAGATACTTGTATGTCTCTATCATATCCCTCTCTCTCCTCTCCTCCAGGGAGTACATGTTCAGTTCCTTCAACCTGTCTTCATAGGACTTGTGATGCAATCCATGCACCATCTTTGTTGCCCTCCCGAACCTTTCTACCCCTGTCTATGTCCTTACGTAGGGTATGGTCTCCAGAACTGTACACTGTACTCCAGGTGGGGCCTCACTAGTGTCTTGTATAGAGGAATTATGACCTCCCTTTCCTGCTGGTAATGCCCTGCCTATACATCTCAGCATCCTATTTGCTTTACCTGCTGCCTTGTCACACTGTTTCCCTACCTTGAGGTCATCAGAGATGATAACCCCAAGATCCCTTTCCTGCTTGGTGCATGCTATATCCTCACCCCCAACTGATATATTGTGCCAGGGTTTTTGTGCCCCATATGCATTATCTTGCACTTCTTTGCATTGAATTTCAACTGCCAAACCCCTGACCATTCTTCAAGTTTCTGCAGGTCGCTTCTCATTCTGTCTACACCCTCTGGTGTGTCTACTCTGTTACAGAGCTTTGTGTCATCAGAGAACAGTGAAATTCTGCCTTCTAGGTCCTGCGCCATGTCACTGATGATGATGTTGAATAGGACCGGTCCCAGCACTGATCCCTGTGGTACTCCACTGGTCACTCTTCCCTCTGTGGAGTGACAGCCATTTACCACCACCCTCTGTGTCCTGCCACTCAGCCAGTTACCTACCCACCACACTACTGTCCTGCCCACACCCATATTCCCCAGTTTGTGTAATAGTCTTCTATGTGGCACAGTGTCAAAGGCCTTGCTGAAGTCCAGATAGGCCATGTCCACTGCCCTCCCTGATACACCTCCCTAGTCACCCAGTCAAAAATTCAATGATGTTGGTCTGACATGACCTCCCCTGGTGAAACCATGCTGCCTTGGGTCCTGTAGTCCATTGACAACCAGATGTTCCACCAATCTCCTTCAGTAGTGCTTCCATGATCTTCCCACTACCGAGGTGAGGCTGACTGGTCTGTAGTTCCCTGCTTCCTCTTTGTTCCCACTTTTGCATAAGGGGACTACATCTGCTGTCCTCCAGTCTTTGGGTACCTCCCTGTTTCCAGGATCGGCTAAACAGGATAGCCAGAGGTTCAGCCACCACCTCTTAGTTCTTTTAGGACCTGGGTGCACCCATCTGGCCCCATTGCTTTATCAACTCTATTACTTCCAGTTTCTTCAGGACCCTTTCATGTAAAGGACCTGTGTCCATTTCTGCACCATTCTCACCCCTTGTACCCTTCCAGACCCATTACTTCTCCTCTTCCTCAGTAAAGACTGAGAGAAATACCTGTTCAGTATGTCAGCTTTACTGTTGTCATCCTCCACGCGGCCCCCATCCTCCCCCTTCAGTCTCACTATCCCTCCCTTTGTCTTTCTTTTTTCACTTATATACCTGTAAAAGGTTTTGTCCCCTCTACCCACTGATTTTGCAATGTGTTCTTCTGTCTGAGCTTTGGCTTCCCTTACTGACCTCCCTGCCTCCCTTTGCTTCTCCTGGTACTTCTCCCTATCCTCTTCTGCCTGTGTCTTTTGTATTGCCTGAATGCAATCTTTTGGCTTTCACTTTCTTTGCTACCTCTTTGGAAAACCATAATGGTCTCCTTCCTTTTCTCTTGCTAACCTGCTTAATACATAATTTGTTGTTCTTGTAATCCCCATTTTAAATACTGCCCACTGTTCCTCAACCCCTGATTCCTGTCTCATTCCCCTTAATGCCTCTTTCAAGTGTCTCCCCATTTTCCCAAAGTCTGCCCCCCTAAAATCCAGGATACATGTATTTGTGTGGTTTGGTTCTGCTCTTTCTGTGATTTCAAACCACAGTGACTGGTGGTCACTGTTTTCCGGGTGCTCCCCCACTGTTACCCCCATCACACTGTCCCTGTTTGTGAGCACAAGGTCCAGTATTGCCTTCTGCCGATAAATATGATATGGTGACTTCCCGTACATGTGTGTGCCGAGTTTCAAATCTCTAGCTTTAAAGGTCTCTGAGTTATAAGCCTCCAAACCTTTGAAAATTTGAAAATTCCATTTGTCAATTATGTAAACTACTGAATTTTAAGCCTCTATAAGTTTAAAGATGTTGGAATATCACCAGTGTTGTTAGGTTCATTGATCCTAAATATTAGGCTTTAAGACAACTCCCAGGGCCCAGCATAAAAGTGTCATGCCGCCATGTTGATCACCTGGATTTGGAAGCGAGCTCAGCAAGTCATGCTGGGAAGCAGGACATGGCTAAAACTTACAATTTACATAACCAGTATTTCTTTATTTAGCAGTTTCTATGACTCTTCCACGAAAGTATGTACCTAAGTTTTCAATTACCTAGTTCCAAAGGTGGCTAAACTGTAAGCATAGAAATATTTGTGAAAATTGGCACACCTTTAGAGACTATATCGAACATAATGTTGGTCAAATGTCAAACCTTTAGCAGCAACATTGATTGAGTTATAGCCAATTAAGGAAAATCAGAAAATTCCAAAAATATTTTGCGAAATTTCACTTAATTTCACAGAATTTCATGGAAATCTCACAAATTCAGAATTTGCTACTTTTGTCTAGCTCTAGTTGCAAAGAAGACAATTACTTGAGTCAGTGCTTTCTCTATAGATCTGTGAATCCTTTCCAAGTTGGCTCTTGTCACTATATTGCCTCCCCTGTCCCCCTTCGTGTTCAGCTTAAATGAAAATATTCCAGCTAATTTTTGATGAGATCATCAAGTAGCAATGCACCAGAAATATTTAATTGTAATCCATCCTTACTAAACAAACTACTGTGATTCTTACAGGGGTACTTTGCGTCAATAAACTTAAAACCCTCTCTTTTAACCAGTTTTTTTAAGTGTGTGTTTTTTCTGATGATGATTTTATTTTTCTCTTCCAACCCATGAGGTACTGGTAACAACCCAAGAAATTAGGACTGATCCCTCCCATTTTTTAATATGCTTACCCAGTTCAATTAAATCATACCATATATATTTTTTATGGTCAGGCCCCACATTAGTGCTGATGCAAATAGTAATGACTGGGTTTTGCCCACATGGCAGGATTCTTTTTATGTATCCCCCATTTTGGCTCCAGCAAGCAAGACAACATTCTGTTATTTTAATTTGGGGTACAGATTGTTGAGTTGCAGTGCTTGATTATTAGGCTACCTAACACCACAAATTATTGTTGCACATTGTTAGTCATTGGGTCTGAGTCAGATGTTTCTCTCTCTACTAGTACTTCAAGTTCAGAAACAAAGCTAGCTGCTTCATTCAGCTCCTAAGCTGTACCAAATCAGCAGTCAGGGTCTGTGAGGCTGTGTTTCCTGAGTCATGCATCTAACAATTGGGTGATGTCAGCTTCTATGCCTGGGACTGCATCCTGCCCTGTAAAACACCAGCCTTCTAAGTGGCCCTTCCATGTTGCGGTCTTCTGTGCTAAGGGCTGAATGCAAAGATCATCATTAGGAGTCTGCCAGGAAGTCAGCCAGGATGGATAGCCAATAGCCCGGAACTCTAAACATGACAACACCAGTAAGGTTGTGTATAAAAAGAAAAGTACCTGCTTTCTTTGAACCTATTTAAGCTAGATCATAGCAACACCGTATCTGCGTGTGCACTACAAATTAATTTAGCAGCCTGCTTGTACTGAACTTCTACTTATTGCTGAACTGCTGCTTATTGCTACTGCCAATTCATTTTAAATCTGGGCTAAGATTCATGCTTACTGACTTCACCCTAGCTGGGAGAGCACTAATACTTAAATTAGTAGTCTGTTTTGTAGTAACACTTACTGCTATTACTGATACTTCCAGCTAATTTAAAAGTCTGTGCTAAAGTTTACTCTATTGCTACACCCTATCTGGGTGAGCACTACAAGTTCAATTAGATGTCTGTTTTAATACTAAAATTGTTGCTGAGGTATGAGTATGGTGTGCAGTGGGGCAACAGTAAGCTGTGGTGGTTGTGGGGTGCTCTTCTCTAGGAACATGCTCTGGAGGAGAGGGCACTGCCCCATCTGCAGGACCACTGCAGAGCTCCAGGCTCAGCTAGCGGCAGTAAGGGTAGAAATATCTCAGCTGTGTCATCAGTTCAAGTAGAGCTCACCCCCAACCCTCAATTTCCCCTAGAGGCCCACTGGCCTAGGGGAGGGGTGGGAGATTGGTGAGAAGGGGGTGGGGAAGGGAGGCAGGGTTAGTCACAAAGTGGCTGTCCAGCCCAACACCATCCAGATGGCAAATAGTTTTGCACCCACAGTGGAGGCTCAGGCACCTGAATCTGATGGGTAGAACTCTGAGTCAGTCAGTAGTGTGGGACAGTCAGCACGATGCCACCTGAGGGAATGAGCAGTCACAAGCCTACTAGGAGAGTCTTGGTGGTTGAGATTCAATGATTAGGGATCTGGAAAAAGTGGTGGAAGGGGGATTAAAGGGAATGGGTGGCTCAGTGCCTTCCTAGTGCTTCAGCCATCCAAGATATAGATAGAATAGGGAGGGTGGAAGAGAGGGAATGGAGAGAACTGGGGGTGCTGGTACATTTGGGTACAAATAATCTGGCATACCAATCTGTGGAGATGGTGAGGCAGAAATTTCAGGGACTGGAGGACAGATTGGCAGCATACTCACCCTCCCTGGCCTTTTCTGAGGTTCACCTTGTGTGGGACAGGGAGAGGAAGAAGGATAGAATTAGGAAGGATTAAATAGAGGAGTTTAATGGGTGACTTAAAAGATGGTGTCAGTAGAAGGGGTACCACTTTGTGGGACATTGGAGGGACTTCTGGGACAGCAGGCTGTTTAAAGGTGATGGACTCCACCTGACAAGAGAAGGGGGTCAGTGCATTGGGGCAGAAATTTGACATCTATATCCCATGTTTATACTGATTGCAGGGGAGACTGGGGCTTGGAGAACCACGGTAAAAGGTGAGAAAAAGGGATTCTAGATATTACTTCCCCACATCTGGGGCTTGTAGTAGCTCAGTGGTTATAAAAAGGGATGACTTGCAATCTGGCCCATGCGAGGGAAGGTAGAATGCTAAATGTGTAAAAAACAAGAAAGACAAGAGGCTTAGAGAGCATGGAAAACAAGGGTCATAGTTGGGGAATAGTAAAGTGGGATCAGGGGTACAATGGAAGGGAGTATGCCTTAATGACAGGAACCTGGGTAATAAAATCAGTGAGCTACAGGCACTGATGGCAGATACTAGGGTGGAATTTGTGGCCATCATGGAAACATGGGCTACAGAAAATAATGATTGGAACCTGACAGTTTCTGGGTACTCATTGCTCAGAAGAGATAGAGGAAAAGGCAGAGGGGGAGGATTATCCCTCTGTCTCGGCTGGCATTGAAGTGATGGAGGATGGGTGCATCTGAAGTAATAATAGTGAGTCAAAGTCATTGTGGGTGCAACTCATAGCAGCCTCAGGCAAGAAGTGATGCTTAGGGGTGGTTTATGGACTTCAAAGCAAGGGGAAGAGAGGGACAGAGAGCTTGCAGAAGAACTTAAAGGGGGGGTAGCAAATGGGGAAGCAGTGGTAGTAGGTGATCTGAACCTGCCAGACGTTGATTGGGATGATCTGATGGCCAGGATCATCAGAGGTCAGGCTTTGCTGGATGCACTCCAGGACTGTCTCCTGGTATGGATCATTAAGGAATCCAGAAGGAAGGCTGACATTCTTGAAGTAGTGCTTAACAAATCAGAGGAGATAGGAGCGGTGAGAGTAGAGGAGCCACTAGGGAATAGTGACCATAACTCAACTTGATTTGAACTGTCCTTAAGGACTGGAAAGCCCCAGTTGAGAACTGAAATCCTTGATTTTCGGGTTTCTGAAATTAGACTTATTTTACTTTTCTATATGGTGGCGGATGGATTGAACATTGATGTTGGGTACATGACACATTATTCCACTTAAACTTACACAAACCTTTACTTTAAAAGATGGACATAAACAGTTTAGTTCTTCAGCGGGCCTTTGATTTTGTAAGTTTATGGTTATCTACATTGTTGACTTTTCACCTTAACACTGTGGTGAGTGCGTTGAGTGTGTGTGTGTGTGTGTGTGTGTATACTGATGTATGTATGTGTGTGTTTGGTGTGTGTTGTGTTTTTATGTGTTGTGGGTATGGTGTGTATGTGTGTTTTGTTTGTTGTGCGTGGTGTGGTGTGGTGTGTGCAGAATGTGTTTGCTATATTTGTTGTGTGTTGTGGTTGTGTGGGGTGTGCAGGTGTGTGTATGGGGGTGTGGTATGGTGTATGTACACACATATGTGTGGGTGGAGCGTGGCATGGGGCAGTTGTTCTGTGGCTAGAACACTTAGTTTTCACATATAGTGTGCATTTATTTCCTTCTATTAGTTGTCAGTGGGTGGATTTCACACTGTCACATTTTCAACTGCTCATATTAAGATGCATATCTCATTTACTTGGGGGTCATTAAAGGTGTAATTCCTTTGGTTTTCATTTAGATTGCTTAGACTGATTCTGTGCATTTTTGTTATACACAGACTCTGTGTTGAAATCTGCATTTATCAGGCTCATGGTCTCGTTTTCTTGGGGTCCTTGCAAGGATTTTTTTTTTTTTGCACTTACACTTACAAGTGATACTTTCATGCATCATGTTTATATGTGTAGGTTAATTTGAGGTTTGATTTCAACTTGCAGTTATACCTAATTTCAGGATTTTGTCTCTCAGTATCTGTCCTTTAATATACCAGGACAATTGGAAATGTGTTGTAAGCTCATCTTACATGTATTAGGGAGAATGCCACCCAAGGTTTTTTATCACTAGAATGCTTTCTTGGCATACTGAGACATTTTAAATTTATGTGACAAGAACTCTCTGGCTGTAGAGAATTCTTGATAACCTTTGCCCTTCTGAGGCTCCTCAGTTTAAGGCATACTGGTGTTAATTAGCTTCTCCGACGTAATCTTCTATTATGTTTTAAATGTATATGTTAAACCAATGAGAATTATTTCTGCTTTTTCTATATAATCTGGTGTTAATAGTATGGGATATTTGAAAAAACTGCCACAAAGCTTCTGAAGAAGGACCTGGTTGGTTCGAAAGCTAAAGCACTTTGTTCTTTTCTGTAACATCCATGTTGGTCCAATAAAAGGTATCAAATCATTTGTTTCTGGATTTGATTTTAAGAAGGCATACTTCAGCAGGCTGAGGGAACTGGTAAGAGAAAGGGATAGACAATTTGGATGGGGTGGAAGAGAGGAGCATTGGCAGTAATAAAAGAGGCCATTCTTGAGACATCTAAGTTATGCAACAGAATAATAACCAAAATAAATTAGTTCAAGAGGCCATTATAGTTCTTGATAAAAGCCAGGGAAGTGGTGGGGCTAAGAAAAAGGCCTTCTGCAAGTACATAGAGAAGCAGGGGAGGACGAATGGGGAGACTGTTTACTGAGAAGTAAGGAGATAAAGAGGATGGTTAGGGAGGCAAAAGCAGACCCAGAGCTGCATATTAAAGAAGGGGTTGCGGGCAAAAAAACATTCCTGCTGCTGTATTAGGGAAACAAAAAGAAAGGAGAGGGAATTATTAAGCTGTCAGAGGGGGAGAGGGTAATAGAAGAGGATGGGCAAAAGGCTGTTATCCCTAATGATTAGTTGAGCTCAGTTTTCACCAAAGAGGAAGGCAGGTCCTTGCCTGAGAGTGGCATCAAAGCAGTCAGTAAGAGAGTCTCAGATATGAAGCAGTCAACATTTGCAACTGACAGGATCCAGAAGGGGCTGGTGACCCTGAAGAAAAATAAAGCCCCAGGACCAGATAGGTTGCATCTGAGGGAACTGGCAGCAGAACTGGCTGAACCCCTGGTAGGACTATTCAGACAATCACTATGGACAGGGAGAGTACAGCAGGACTGGAGGGTGGTGGACATCATTCTGTTCCATAAGGGGTGGGGGGGATAAGGAACAAGCAGGTAACTACAGACTTGCCAATCTTACCTCTATTGTAGGGAAGCTGATGGAGTCACTGATTAAGGAGATCTCGTGGACTACCTGGAGAGCAGTGGTCTCCAGGAGAGTAAACAGTATGGGTTTCTGGCAGTGAAGTCCTGTCAGACAAACTTGATGGTTTTATTTGATTGGGTGATGAGAGAATTAGATAAGGGCTATGCCACTGATTTGCTCTATTTCAAATTCAGCAAGGCTTTTGACTTGGTGCCACATAAATGCTTGCTGAAGATGGAGTATCTAGGTGTGGCTAAGGACATAGTGAACTGGGTAGGAAATTAGCTAAAGGGTAGCCCAAAGAGGCTTGTGGTCAACAGTGTAAAATCAGAAACATATAGAAACATAGACTTTGACAGCAGATAAGGACCGCTTGGCCCATCTAGTCTGCCCATTTCCCTACCTACAGGATAGGCCGCAGATCCTCGCTAACCAACAGCCTATTTCTTCCTACCCACCACAAGAACTACCTTATGTCTGTCCCAGGCATTATTGAATTCTCCCCCAGTTTTAGACCCCACAACCTCCTCAGGAAGGCTGTTCCATGCATCCACTACCCTCTCTGTGAAATAATACTTCCTTACATTGCCCCCCCATCTTTAAATTGTGTCCCTTTGTTCTTGCATGTCTCTTTTTCTGAAAGATGCTACCCTCTTGGACTTTGTTGATTCCACTGAGGTACTTAACAGTTTCTATCATGTCCCCCCTCTTCCTTCTTTCCTCAAGGGAGGTCATGAGCTGGGTGCCACAGGGATCTGTCCTGGGCATGCCCCTCTTCAATATGTTCATCAGCAACATTGGAGAAGGTATCTGTGGCAAGCTGTGTCTCTTAACTGATGACACTAAGCTCTGTGAGAGGGTAGATAATGACAAGGGAATCGGGAAAGCAGGGTAACTTACAAAAGCTAGATGGGTTGTCTAAGGTTTGGCAGTAGACATTTAATGCCAAAAAGTGCAAAGTAATGCACTTGGGGAATAAGAACCTCAGGACAGAGTACTGGTTGGGTGATGTGAGACTTAAAGTAGCATTATGGCTGAGGAACATGACCTTGGAGCTATCAACAGTGACACCCTCAAGCAATTGAGCCAGTGCAATAAGTCCCAGGGTAAGGCAAGCAGGATGCTAGGGCATATAGGGAGGTATATTCATAGCATATGGAAAGAGGTAATACTATAGATCTTTAGTGACTTCACTGCTGGAGTACTCCACCCAGTTCTGGAGCCCTCACCTCAGGAAGAATAGGGACAGGCTGGAAACAGTGCAACATAGAGTGACTAAAATGATTTGGGGCCAACAGAACAGGCCTTACAAGGAGCCCCTCAAGGCAGTGAACATGTACTTGATGGAGACCAGAAGGGAGAGGGAATATTTGATAGAGATCTTCAAATTCTTAAAAGGAATAAACAAAGTGAACTGCAAGGAACTTTTTAGCTTGAACACTAGTTCAAGATCACAGGGCCATGAATGAAAACTGACTGGAGGGAGGCTCATGAGCGACATGAGTTAATATTATTTTACAGAAAGCATGGTGGGGCCATGGAACAGTCTACCAGCTGAGGTGGTGGGCGCTAAAACAGTTGGTTTCAAGCATGGTTGGGACAGAGTAAAGGAACAGTGGTCACTTGGGGTGACAGAATTGGGAAGGAGAATGGGGGGGGGGAGGGGGGAACAATAAGACCCTGGATGGACAATAGGTCCCTGGGTTAGACAGGCAACTCGGGCAGACTGGATGGACAGTTGGTCTTTTTCTGCTGTCATTGTATATGTATCTATTTAATGATTGAATCTCATGGTCACTGCCAACTTCTGCCCTTTTACCCTTTTCTGTATTGACTGTTTGACTAAGCACCAGTCATTATTCATCTGATCGGTTAAGGTCTTCTCATCCTCTTTTATTTCCACTTTCACCCAGGTTCATGAAATTTTTGTCTTCCTCATTCTGGCAAGTTCTTTTTTACTTCTCTTTTTACCAGTATGGTGTTGAATCACACTCATCAAAAACATTTTCAATGTCCAACGCTTTAATAAACGATCTGAGCTGACTGATTTCAAATGTGTTCTGTAGTGTTTTTTGGACCTGTCTGAGTTCAAGTAGGAACTCTTGATATGTTTGCCATTTATTACAAATGTACTGTTCAGTTGTATAATTTGTAGGTTTTTTAGCATATGTAAGGCACCTTGTGTACCTGATAATGGATCCTTCTGTACACAGAAGGTTCTAAATAGCTCCATTTGGATCCATCTATTTTCCAAGGACTTATTTCCTGGGCAGTATGGGTTACTGATTTATTTAACTTTACTAGTCATTACCTTCTATAATACCAAGCATCTTTCCTGACTTCCCCAGCCAGGCATCTGTCTTATGTGCTGGCGAACTGGAAGTGCCACAGGTTGGGACTTTCAGTTTTGGGTTTCCCATTGGTGCTTTTTTAAACTTTAGAGAACCTTTTCGGGCTACACGGGCTTTTCTAATCAATACTGGGGATATATAACCCTCCAGAATGCTCTTGCTACTTTTAATTTCTGTGCAAAGAAAAATATTTTGCACACAGCAACCCAATCACATAAAATACACAAAGCACAGAGCACAAAATAAAGTGCAGCCAGGACATGCTTGAAAGCTTACTTTCGGCATACCAAGGCCCCCTGATTCATTTCATGCCCTAATACTGGTGCTTTTTCAAAGGAGTAGCTACTTTTAATTTCTGCCTGGGATTACTTTCATACCACTGGGTTGGAGGCTGGTAGGGTTGCCACCTGGTCGGTTTTCAACTGGCATGGCTGTTTTTTCTATGGGGCTAACAGTGAAACACTTTAATCAGCCAGTTTTTTTTGACAGTCTGTGACATGCATTGTTTCTGCACCTGACCTGTGCGTGCAGATTGCAAACTTGCCCTAGTTATGAATGTTCTAATCACGTTTATCCATAAAATGCATGCAGGATGGTTTTGACCATAAAAAGTTATATTTTATTACTCAGAGAACCCTCTTGCCAGGCGCCACCGAGAGGCATTGCCATCAGATAGTCTTTCTTCTAGTTCCGTGCTTTCATGCAGTGGGGTTGCTTGTGTCTACACAGACTGCCACCCCAATACATACCATCTCCCATCGCATAGCAACTGGTGTACTCATCAGATGCTGTAAGAGACTGACCAGAGGTGCGTGCATCCGAAGATGATGGGAACTTGCATACACATTTGTAAGTATAGATTTTAGCAACGGGTCGAAGGGGCTGGGGGGGGTGGGGCATCAGAGGGCAGCGCCTAGGAGGGTGGGGCAGGGGTCAGGTGACTGTTTTTGTTTTGCATTCCAAAGGTGGAAACCCTAGAGGCTGGTCCTTCAGTTGCCCAGGCTGCATTTCAAATAAGGAGACAGAGAAAGAACAGAGAGGGAATTAAGGGTATTTTTTTTTGTCTTTCTTTGGTTGTTTGTAGAACAATAAAAGGTTTTTCCTCACAGACACACAACATTTCAAATAAAATAGTAGACAGTGATCTGTCACACACACCCTGTATATCAACTCGGGCACTCATTGGGTATTTGTTTTATGTGCTGGTGAACCGGAAGTGCTGCTGTTTGGGACTTCTGATTTCACAGTCTCCACTGGCACTGTCTTAAACTTTTAAAAAAGACTCTTTTCTGGTTACAAGGACTTTTCTATTCAGTACTGAGGGACAGGTACATAATCCTCCAGAATGCTTCTGCTGCTTTTAATTTATGTGCAAAGGAAAAAAGATTTTGAAAACAGCAACCCAGTCACATAAAATGCTCAAAGCACAGAGCACAAAATAAAGTGCAAAACTCTGTTACTTAACTCATTCGCTCTTGGTGGCCATTTTTTGTTGGCTCCAGCAATGGATGGTTCCAACGCCATATGGTGTCTATGGGAACAAATGAGCAATGTCCAGTCAGAACATACTAGAAAGTTTACCCTCAACATACCAAGGCCCCCCGATGCATTTCTCACGCTAAGACTGGTACATTTTCAAACGAGTGGCTGCTTTTCATTTCTGACAGATTTCCCTACTACCCCAGTGTTGGAGGCTGATCCTGCAGCTACCCAGAGTGACCTTCAAATAACAAGGAGACAGAATAGAGAGGGAATTAGGGGTGCTTTTCTGGTCTTTCTCTGACTGTACTGTATGTAGAGTTCATAAAGGTTTCTTCTCACACATGCACACCATTTCAAATAAAACAGTGGAGTTCTGCTACACACAAGCCCCTGCAAACCTCACTTGAAAACTATTCGTATCTTCTGCTTCTTTACTTCTCCTCCTTGGTCACTGCACTGTGCCTTTTCCTCTTCCATTTCTTGTCATGTATTGTGCTTGTCAATTTTTCCTATGGCTAATGTTGTTGTACAGATACTCATAGTTGTGCCTCCTTGTTTGATGTTTGTTTGAAAGCAGGTATTTCTTATGTGATTCAAGGTCTCAGATACCTGTAATGTTGATGCCCTTTATTCAGCCTGTGCACCTCATCGAATCAAAGATAGAAAAAGAACACTGAAAACAAAAGTCTTAAATCGCATGACTCATGGCACAAAAGGCAAACTTCATTACTTTTAATGAAGTGTGGGAATTTTCCATGGGTTGGGATGGGTTCATTGCCAGCTCACTCTCCTTTGATCCACCCTTCTTCCTGACCAGCAAGAAATATTGTGCAATGCATGACCTAGTACAGTATAAAATATCCCCACCTTATTTTTTTAAAGCAGAAATAGAAGAATTATTTGCATTTTTACAGCAATTTTTATACACATCATGTCCCAAGACACTTTACAAACAATGGCCCCATGCATTAATAGGTATAATACCTACAATCGATGGCACATAGGCAACAGCACATTAGGAAGCCACACAGCTGGCCCACCGGTGTAGTGGTTGGCTTTCCACTTGTGACACCGATGACCCGGGTTCAGAAACAGGTCCAGGAGTTTTAGAGCTGGCTGGGGGGGAGAAGGCTTGAGTGTCCGACGACTGTTCATCTTCTTCTGGGAGGGAGGGGGTTAGAGAGTCAGCGTCTGCTGGCCCCTGGAGGAGGCTGGATGCACAGCACCAGGTTGGGCTCCATTGAGGGAGGGCACGTGACAGACATTGACTTAGGCCTTGACGTCATGTAGCACATCACACCTTAGACAGAAAATGGAAAAATGGCCCCAGCCTGGCCAGATGATGGCTGCTCCTCCTCCTCCAATGTTAGCCCTGGAGTGCACCTCCTCCTCCACCTCTCGTATATGTCCCTGCCATGGGGGTGCTGTATCCCTAAATTTTCCTCGCTTCACCCACAGGGAGGGGCCTTCCTGGTAGGGTTAGAGCTGGGACCCTCGGGATGCAGGGCATGCAGGATCGTGACTAGTGGAGGGGAGGCAGGAGAGGTAAGATGGGCACAGGGAGCTATGCAGGCCTAAAGAAGTGGCAAGACTGAGGCCCGGGGAGCATAAAAAAAAAAAATAAAGCTGCACATCAGGGGTCCTGTGTACCCCCAGCAGAATTCACAGAAGGGCACATGCCCCTTCCATACCAGATCACCTTGTCATTTACACAACTACAAACATGGACAGTCAGGGAGAGTAGCCATGGAGCAAGCCCGCACTCCATGCCATTCACAAAGGTGTGGAGTTTGGGGCAAGGGAGGCACTGGATATGGCAGCAGGCACCCTGCCATATCTGTTGTTTACTCCTGCAGAATACAATCACCAGCCATGGTGGGACAGAACCCCCACACCATGCTGCCCCAGCCCTTAGGTCTGGAAGGGACAACTGGGGGCCAACATTCGGGCAAACTTGCCCATCATTTAAAAAGTAAGGGATGTGCAGTGTCTCAAAATCCCCTTCTCCATGCAGAACAGGGGATCCACTAGTAGACCAGGATGGGCATCTGACTGGATACCTGCCTGTGTTCTCTGGTCTATCCCCAGTGCATCAGTGCACAAAGAGCAGGATCATGGACATGTGTCCTGCTATGACCTGCAATCGCACATGCCAAGCCATGTACACCTATCAGTGGGTGCAGAGCTGCTTGGGCCACGTACACCCATCTCACGCATACCTAATCCCAGTAGTACATAGTCCCCAATGAAAGTGACTAGAAGTGAAGTAATTGTAAATAGTTCTACCATGCTGAAATGACAGCAGTGTTGTCAAAGTTCGGAATGGCAAGATTCCCAATGTCGACAGGTGAAATTTTGCCTGTCAGACATTGTGTGTTTTCTATCTTGGGGGACTGTGTCCCCTGCAGCCCCTTCTTAAGAAATCTGACTCCGAGTTGGAGATGTTTTGAAAAGGAGGGCAAAAGATGGTCAAAGGGCAAAATTTCACCCTTGGATCCCTCATAGTGACAATCTCGAAACCTGTCGAGATTGTCGCTGTGAGAAATGTCACTGTTGTGCGTTCACTGTGCAAATGGCATACCACTGTAAACATGTAATGACAGCTATTATGTTCTTCATCATCCACATGCAACCATGGATAACTGTCTAAACTGGTTTCATGGGAAGGGGCATGGTGGCCAGGGCATCAGAGAAAATCCCCTACTGTTACAAAAAGTGACTTGGAATCTGTGTTCCACTTGGACACCCACCAGTATAGCACCAGAGATGGACAGAATGGACCTAGGTTTAATGTTTGTTCCAAAGGATGGCATTCCTTAGCAGCACAGCTCCACCTTAACACTGGACTGGAATGCCAGCATTTGGGGTGTGAGCCTATGTCCAGGTTGGGGATTAGAACCCACAACCTCCTGGCCCTGAGCAGATGTGCTTTCAGCTGTGCTATGCAGACACAAATGCTTAATGGAAGAAGCAGCAAAGTGGAAACTGCAGACTTAAACATCTGGAGAGGGATGTTAGAAACAAGGAAAAAGGAAACTACTGACAGACAGCTGTACAGTCTATCAAGTCTTCCCCGGAGGTTGTACATACCCCCTAGGGGATCATGACTAACTCCCTACCCTACGCCTTCCATCCTTGATCCCTTGACAAAGTCTTTGGGCCTATCTTCTTAAACTCACCACCATTTTGTCACTGGCCAGTGTTTCAGACAGCTATTCCTCCCTTCTACCACCCTCTCTGTGAAGTGATATTCCTTCTAAGTCCTCCCCCCACCAGTTTCTTACTATCCCCCTATATTTGTATTGCCACTGTGTGTACAGCCCCCTGCAGTCCACTTTGTCAATACCCCACACATTTATTTGGGTCTAGTACAATTGCCCGACTCCTATTGTCCAGACACACTAGTCTTCGACTTTGTTTTCCCATTTGTTATTTGCCAGCCCGGATCATTTTACTGCCGATGCTTGTCCTCGAATTGACATTTGCCCATCTCAGTCTGCCGGTATTTGTTCTAGCAAGCTGGTGAAGTTGCACTTTCCATCTGTAAATGGTAGAATTGGGTATAGAATACATGTTCGTGGTCCTGATACAAAATGACACAATAAGCAGAATAAACAGAACACCAACTACTGCAAGCTGTCTAAAAGCCACACAAGCAAGATGCACACATAGATTTTCTTTTTACCTGGGGAGTAATCAGTCCCCACACTATCTGCTGCTGCTGTCCCGAACACTGGAAAGTAAGCCAAAAAATGTTGCTACCGCTCTGTCTCCCTGAAAGGTTTCTGGCAGTCGCCTGATATTCCTGTTCCGCACTCCTTATATGAAACTTGGATAAATACAATGTAACTGAATTTTTTCTATGTAAATATCATAGGTTATCCACATCTACCTTACTGTTACATAGACTAAATACAAACCGAATCCATGAGCTCAATTGATTGAGAAGATTAAGATGACTCATTTTATACTTTACTTTGCTTTGCTTTTTATTTTGCTGTGGGTATTTATTTAAATAAAGGCTTAAATAGATTGAAACACTGTACTAGAGTAAATACTGGTGTTGATATTGTGTTGATAATTGCTGCAACACCTCCCGCCCAGCAGAATACACACAATAATGTGTTTTTCAGCTTCAGGAAAACTCCAGCCATGGTAAATCCCCTGATAATCCACACCCCCTCGTGGCTTAATGCTTAACTGAAACACAGTGCTGCCAAGATCAGGTATCGGAAAACATACTGTTGGGGAAATGTGGCATGTCAGTGTATTATATGCCAGGGAAAAGAAAGATAGGCATGTTTAATCATGTTCCCCCTCTCCATTCTGACCTCAAGTGAGTACGTTACCCCAGGATCATTTCGGTCATCTGCCTCTGCACTGCTTCCAGCTTGGTGATGTCCTTCTTGATGTGAGGATTAAACAATCATACACAGTACTCAACATGTGGTTTCTCCAGGGTTCTGTTTAGAGGTAATATGGCTTCCTTCTTTCCTCTGCTGAACTCTCTATCGATGCATTCCAGAATTATTTTCACTTTCCCTACTGCTTTATCACCTTATGCTGACACATTTGAGGCTGTTAGATATAACCTATCCTTAGGTTTCTTTCCTCCTCTGTCCCAGTAACTATCATCCCCCAGCATTTTTTCCACCAGAGAATTCTTGTTTCCCACGTGCATGACCTGAACTTTTTTTGCATTGAACACCAGCTGCCAGATTTTTGATCACGTCTTGAGCTTCTCCATGTCCTCTCTTAATTTGTGAACATCTTCGGTGTTTGCTCTGCTACATGATGTTATCTGCAAATAGAAAGATTTTCCCTCTGATGCCATTTTCTGTATTGCTAATGAAGATGTAAAAGCAGGATGGTCCTAACATTGACCCTGCAGTACCCTACTAGTTATCTTCTTTATCTCCAAGGACTCCTTGTTTATGACCACCATCTGAGTCCCCCCAGTCAATTTTCTACCCACATTGTTAGTTTGTCCCCCACTTCTAGGTCCCCCAGTTTTTTGACTAATCTCCTGTGTGGGACTGAATCAAATGCCTTGCTACAATAAAGGAACGGAAAGACTGCCTATCTAACCATGTCAAAACATCTATTATAGATGTATGGCAGGACTTTTCTGTCACAAAACCATGCAGCCCATGACCTTGTAACCATTTTTTCCAGGAACTCCTTCGGCCTTTTTCTGATTATGGTTTCAAGTAGTTTGCTGACTATTGACATACAGCTTACCAGTCTGTAGTTCCCTGGTTAATCTTTTTAACCACTTTTGTACATGGTACCATGTTTGCTATTCTCCAGACCATCAGCACCTCTCCACTCTATAAGGAGAAACTGAAGAGATCTGTCAGAGGCTGAACCAGTGCATATGCCATCTCCTTCAGCACCCTGAGGTGTAGACCATCTAGCCCTGGCAGTTTTTTACCTTCAATGCCCCGAGTCCACCTAGCATTCTGTCCATGGTAATTAGACTCATACACATCCCTTCACACACTCACATTTCTGATCTAGTGATAACTTTTCTCTGACAGGGAATGCTGAACAGAAGTAATCAGTATTTCTGTCTTGTCTTTGTTGTCTCCACACATCTTTACCCTTTTTGAGCCTGACAATGCTTTGTTTCATTTTTCTATTTTCTCAGATGAAGCAAAAAAAGTCCTTTACTCCTTCTTGACTTCTGCAACACTCAGATCCATGTTGGATGTAGCCTTCTGCAGGTTCCATGTGATAATGACAATCGCAAAAGGGCAAGGATGAAAATGGCAAAGGGAAAGCAACACAGCCACATAGGGTGAGTGGCAAAAAACAGCCATCACCAAAATGGGGACAACAGTGCCACAGTGACTTTCTGTGGGGGGGCATTGCCCCCAGCAGCCCACTTTGTGGAGGGATTTGCCTCCAGCACCCCCTTTCTAAATATAACCAACTCCTGAGGGACACAAATTGGGGAGGGGGGAAAAGCTGTAGACTGTCATTTGGTGATCACTGTTTTTTGCCACTTGTCCAATGTGGCCATGCTGTTTTGCTTCGCTGTTTTCATCCTAACCCTTTTTTGTGTTCACCGTCTTCATAGTATACCCCTTCTGCAGTACCCTGTTGGCTTTCCTCAGCTTAACTAGGTATACAGCTCTGTCCCCATCCCTCCGACTGTTTGTAAATCTCTTAAAAGCCTCCCTTTCTTCCTTCACTACATCCTCCACCTCCTTTACGAACCAGACTGGCTTTATGTACCCCTTACCTTTTCCCACCTGCCTCATACTAGTGACCTCCTGTAGGTCATCCTAAATGATGGCCCATTTGTCTTTTAGCCATCTCTCATCCCTTTATTGGCACTGTGTCATAACGCCTAAAAGAACAAATATTTGTCAGTGCTGAATGTTGATTGAGTTGGTCCGTTGAGCTCGCTCACTGCCCCTGTGTCACTCTGTCATTCTGTTTCTCCCGGTGCTGCAGGCTGCTCTTTTGTACTGGGCTCCTGCCTGCATTGGCATGTTTCTCTGCCCACAAAGAAATCTGCAGCTGTCCCAACAGAGCTCTGTTGAGGTGGGTCACTACCCATCTCTCACTTGCTCATTCTGTTTCTGCTGGTGCTGCAAGCTGCCCTTTTGTACTGGGCTCCCGCCTATGTTGGCGGCTTTTTTTGGCCACAAAGAAATTTGCAGCAGTCCTGACACAGGTCCATTGAGCCAGGTCACTCCCCCTCTCTCACTCGCCATTCCGTTTCTACCGGCACTGCAGGCTGGCTTTTTGTACTGGGCTCCTGCTTGCGTTGCCACCTTTTTCTGTCCACAAAGCAATCCACGGCAGTCACAATAGAGGTCTGTTGAGCTTGCTCACTCCTCCCCTCTCTCACTCGCTCATTGTGTTTCTTCCGGTGCTGCAGGCTGCCCTTTTGTACTGGGCTTCTGCCTGCATTGGCACCTTTTTCTGCCCACAAAGAAATCTGCAGCTGTCCTGACAGAGCTCTGTTGAGGTTGCTCTCTCTGCCTGTCTCACTCGCTCATTCTGTTTCTCCTTGTGCTGCAGGCTGATCTTTTGTACTGGGCTTCTGCCTGGGTTGGCATGTTTTGCTGCCCACAAAGAAATCTGCAGCTGTCCTGACAGAGCTCCATTAAGGTGGGTCACTCCCCTTCTCTCACTCACTCATTTTGTTTCTGCTGGTGCAGCAGGCTGCCCTTTTGTACTGGGCTCCTGCCTGCATTGCCGCCTTTTTCTGCCCACAAAGAAATCCGCAGCTGTCATGATAGGGCTCCATTGAGCTCACTCACTCCCCCTCTCTCACTCGCTCATTCTGTTTCTCCCGATGCTGCAGGCTGCCCTTTTGTACTGAGCTCCTGCCTCTGTTGGTGGCTTTTTCTGCCCACAAAGAAATCTGCATCAGTCCTGACACAGGTCCATTGAGGTAGCTCACTCCCCCCCACTTGCTTGTTCCGTTTCTGCCCACGCTGCAGGATGGCCTTTTGTACTGGGCTCCTGCCTGCGTTACCGCCTTTTTCGGCCCACAAAGAAATCCACAGCAGTCATGATAGAGCTCCATTGAGCTCGCTCACTCCCCCTCTCTCACTCACTTGCTATGTTTCTCCCATTGCTGCAGGCTGCCCTTTTGTACTGTGCATCTGCCTGCATTGGCAACTTTTTCTGCCCACAAAGAAATCCGCAGCTGTCCTGACAGAGCTCCGTTGAGGTCACTCACTCCGCCAGTCTCACTCACTCATTCTGTTTCTCCCGGCGCTGCAGGCTGCTGTTTTGTAGTGGTCTCCTGCCTCTGTTGGCACCTTTTTCTGCCCAAAAAGAAATCTGCAGCAGTCCCAACAGAGCTCCATTGAGCTCACTCACTCCCCTTCCATTTCTGTCGGCGCTGCAGGCTACCCTTTTGTACTAGGCTCCTGCCTGCTTTGCTGCCTTCTTCTGGCCACAAAGAAATCTGCAGCAGTCATTATAGAGCTCCGTTGAGCTCACTCACTTCCCCTCCCTCACTTGCTCTCTGTCTCCTGCTGCTGCAGGCTGCCCTTTTGTACTAGGTTTCTGCCTGAGTTGCCAGCTTTGTCTGCCCACAAAAACATGTGCAGCAGTCCCAACACAGCTCCATTGAGGTTGCTCACTCCCCCTCTCTCACTCGCTCGTTCCGTTTCTGCCAGCACTGTAGGTTGACCTTTTGTACTGGGCTCCTGTCTGCATTGCTGCCTTTTCCTGCCCACAGAGAAATCCGCAGCAGTTACAATAGACCTCCGTTGAGCTTGCTCACTCCCCCTCTCTCACTCGCTCATTCTGTTTCTCCCAGCACTGCAGGCTGCCCTTTTGTACTGGGCTCCTGCCTGCATTGGCACCTTTTCCTACCCACAAAGAAATCTGCAGCTGTCCTGACAGAGCTCCGTTGAGGTTGCTCACTCCCTCTGTCTCACTCACTCATTCTGTTTCTCCTGGCACTGCAGGCTGCCCTTTTGTACTGGGCTTCTGCCTCTGTTGGCATTTTTTTCTGCCCTCAAAGAAATCTGCAGCAGTCCTGACAGAGCTCCATTAGCCTCACTCACTCCCACTGTCTCACTCGATCGTTTTGTTTCTGCCAGCACTGCAGACTGCCCTTTTGTACTGGGCTCCTGCCTGCATTGCCTCCCTTTTCTGCCCACAAAGAAATCTGCAGCAGTCACGATAGAGCTCCATTGAGCTCGCTCACTCACTCCCCCTCACTCACTCATTCTGTGTCTCCCGCTGCTGCAGGCTGCCCTTTTGTACTGGGTTCCTGCCTGTGTTGGCAGCTTTTTCTGCCCACAAAGAAATCTGCAACAGTCACGATACACCTCCGTTGAGCTCTCTCACTCCCCCTCTCTCACTCGCTCATTCTGTTTCTCCTGGCACTGTAGGCTGTCCTTTTGTACTGGGCTCCTGCCTGCCTTGGCACCTTTTCCTGCCCACAAAGAAATCTGCAGCTGTCCCGACAGAGCTCCATTAAGGATGCTCACTCCCTGTCTCATTTGCTCATTCTGTTTCTCCTGGTGCTGCAGGCTGCCCTTTTGTACTGGGCTCTTGCCTATGTTGGCATCTTTTTCTGCCCACAAAGAAATCTGCAGCAGTTCTGACAGAGCACCGTTGGCCTCGCTCACTCCCCCTCTCTCACTTGCTGCAGGCTGTCCTTTTGTACTCAGCCCCTGCATGCATTGCTGCCTTTTCCTGCCCACAAAGAAATCTGCAGCAGTCCCAACAGAGCTCAGTTGAGCTCGGTCACTCCCCCGCCTCTCTCAGTCACTCGATCTTAATCTGTCCCAAACACTGATTTCCGACAGCAACTGCGGTATTCTGCACCGAAAGCTCAGAAACACATTTCAGCCAGGATGTGAAAAATGACAGCTGCACTGTTCATAAGGAGGTGTGGTAAAATGGCAATGCTGAAAATCTGGAGTGAAAATATTGCAAAGTTGCGAAGGTACAAGTGTGCATAGAAACTGTGCAATGCACATTCATAACACACTCATTTTATGGACTTTCATCACCAAATTTTCAACATGGGCATTTTAGGACCTCTGCTAATGAACAGTGTCACTGTCATTTTCATAATGTGTCCTGAACATGGATTTCCCACAGCGACCATGCTATTCTGCGCCGGAACTGCAAAAACACATTTCGGCCAAGATATGAAAAATGACTGCTGGACTGTTCATGAGGAGGTGCAGAAGAATAGCACTGTTGAAAATCTGAAGTGAAAATATTATTAATTTGTAAAGTTACGAGCATGCATGAAAACTGCTCAATGCACACTCGTAACACAGTCATTTTATGGAGTATCATCACCAAATTTTCAACATAGGCATTTTAGGACCTCTGCTCATGAACAGTGCCACTGTCATTTTCTTAATCTGTCCTGAACACTGATTTCTAACAGCGACCACACTATTCTGCGCCGGAAGTGCAAAAACACATTTTGGCCAGAATGTGGAAAATGACAGCTATACTGTTCACAAAAAGGTCTGAAAAAATGCCAGTGTTGAAAATCTGGCATGAAAATATTGCAAATTTGCAGTTATTTTTTATTTATTTTTAGCTTTTGTTGACCGGGTAAGTGCACTAGACAAATCCTGCCTATTTTCAGGCACGACCCGGGGGAGGGGGATACAGATGAATGCCAATTGACCTTGAACCAGATTAAGCTGTTGGTGGTATTTTTAGTGAATGAGGAATTTGGCCAGGACACCGGGGAAATTCCCCTACTCTTTTCGATAAGTGCCATGGGATCTTTAACATCTACCTGAACTACCACCAATCCAGACAGATGGGACCTCGGTTTAAAGTCTCATCCGAAAGACGGCACCTCAGAAATGCAGCACCCCTCTCATGCTGCATTACAGTGTCAGTACTGGGATATTAACCCAAGTGCCAGATGTGGGAACTGAACCCACAGCCCTCCGATCTCAGAGGCGAGTGTGCTACCTACTGAGCCACTGACACTGCATAACACCGGCGCAACGCAAGCTCGTAAAACAGTCATTTTTTTTGGATTTTTCCCATCAAATTTGCAGTGTAGGCTTTTTGAGAGCCCACCTCATGAAAACTGGCACTGTTGTTTCATTAATCAGTCCCAAAAGGGGATTCCGCACAGTGACTGTGAAATCACCTTTCGGGGCTGAATAAGGCCATGACAGTGCCAGAATTCATGAGGAGGGGTCCCAAAATCCCTGTGTTGAAAATTTAGTGTCAAAATTCCAAAAAATGCCTGAGATATGCATCAAAGTTGAAAAAACCCTATTTATTCCATTATACAGCTTACCGACATTTCCTCAGTTCGTGGTCGGCTTTGAAGAATGCAAATGTTTTCCCGGTCTACCGAAGATCATCATGCTGGATTCTGGAGGTAAGTATGGGGTGGGTGTGTGTGTGTGGGGATGCAGGGTGCGCAGTGGGTGGGCAAAGGTTGTGGGAGGGGGGCAGGGGACTGCTGAGGGACCATTTCCTTTTTTACAGGTTAAAAAAAAAAGACATCACGGGACCATTTTTGATTTTACAGGAGCATGTGGCATGCTGGGGTGGGCTCCTAGCATGCCAACTTTTTGGGGGTTCAGCTGTAGCCGATGAGGGACTGGGCACCCCCCGTCGGCACACAACAAAAGGGGTTTGTGACATCATGCTGACGGGGATTGGGCACCCGTCTGCAGACAACAAAAGCAGGTTACATAATGCTGATGGGAAGTGGGCTTCCGTCAGTAACATAAACCTTAGGCACTGAAGCTGATGGGGATTGGAGCCCCTGTCAGCAAACAAAAATGGTGAGGGGGGGTTCATGCTGCTGAGGGAGATGGGCACCCCTCAGCGGGGGGGGGGAGTAATATTGTTTGTGAACATGGCGGCAAGCCACCGCCATGTCCACTAACAATATCTGTGTTTCAAGGTTCTGCCCTGCAATGACGGGTCGCTCCCTCATTGCAGCGAATGGCTGACACTGCAATGATGAGGTGGCCCCTGATTGCAGCGGTTAAAATTTTACAAGTTGATGGCACACTGGCTGAACTAGTGTCAGCAGCAGCGTGCCACAGCATTGGGGGAAGCAGGCCATGCCTTTAAAGGCTGTGGGGGCATTGGCCACAACAGTGCCATGCATCCGCAACCTGCTTCTGGAGAAAGCTGCCACAATATGTTTCTTGTGCATGCGCACAATCAACATAAAAATGTCTCTGACAACAACTGCTACAAAACTACAGCTATGGCAAAGACAGAGGCTTGATAAAATGCTGAGCAGTCAAAACCTCACAAAGCAGGCCAAGGAATCATACCAAAGAAAACAACTGTAACCAGGGCCAAAGCAATTTCTTTACAATGTTATGCGAGGGAGGCTCTGTCCCCTGCACCCTGTATATATATATATATATATATATATATATATATATATAAAAACAACTGCAGTCCATGCTATAATTGACACATGACAATAAAATCAGTGCACTATAAATGCGAGCACTGTTTTTGATATGCTATTATTCCTTAGCTATAGAAACATTGAAATTGTTGGCAGATACGGACCTCCAGGCCCATCTAGTCTGCCCATAAGCCCTATACATTGTATGTGACCACTGACCCTATGAGATCAATAGCTTTTCATCACTCCCTCCCCTCTCAAGGTTCCCTTGTGCCTGGCCAGCTATACTTCATACAGCATGTTGACTGGTAACCCCTTTTTTATTCCTCCCAGTTTACCTCTAAGCTTCTCTTTCATATCTTTTAAATTATTCCACCTGATATCAAAGATATTTGTTTTGGAATTTGTGTGTCCTTTGGCAAGCTTCATCTCAAACCACACCACACTGACAGGTGGTAGTAGGTGGTAGTATTACTTAGAAAGTATCCACTGGAATTGGATGCCATTGGCTAACACTGATTTTCTTGGATACTGGATGGCATCCGATATCATTGGTATCTCACTACTGGAACCTTTCACCTTGGATCCAATAGGAAAACAACTACCAAGAGTGACTATCTGGGATCCAAGGTATCTGAGGCAGACATCTAACCTGAGAGCCCACTATTCAATCATGGATCCCACTACCCGACTTGGAATCTGAAATCTGGATGGGATCAGACTGGATCGTAGATCCAGATTCAGACAGATGGATTATCCACTGTATTATATTAGGACAGTAAAAATATACTACCTGAACAGTACTAATAGGTGGTCGCTAGTGCCTAGTGCTCCCACACCACTTTTGATATCCCAGGAATAGTCTGTATTTGCTAGCACTAAGTCCAGGGTTGCTCTTTCTCTCATTGGCTCCCTGACCCCCTCTATCAGGAAGTCATCCTGGTGTGCATCCAGGAGTGCCTGACTTCAGCTGCAAAAAGCCCTTTGGATCCTCCAGTCTGTGTCAGGTAGATTGATTGGAAATCACTTGTGACATCTGCATCCCCCAGAGCGATTCTTCTCCCTTCTTTTCTCCCCTTACTGACGAGTCCCCTGACTGGCTGTTCCTGCACAGATAGGGCCACACTGCTGCGCTCCTTCTGCATGGATTGGGACTTAGCTCCTAGGATTTGTACCTGCTCTGTGCCTTCAGCCTAGAGTCCATGGGACATAACTCTCTGGTGACTCCATGGGATAAAATCAGGTTCTATGTTCAGCACCCCTGAAATCTGAGCTTGCTCCTTCCTGCCCACTCTTCCCATCCTCCCCACTGTGCACCATCCTTTTCCTGAAAACCTCTGGGGGAGAGGTGTTCAGGTTGTCAGGCCCCTGTAGATAGTAGAAGAGCTCAGGCCTGAGTTAGCTCACTTCCAGAAATCCAACCTTCTGTAAACTTGACAACACCCTTTAGGCTTGTGTGTTGCTCCCCAGAGAAGAGGATGTGCAATGACATCCTGGTGACATCAGCCATACTCCTACACCTAACGCACCAATGTATGCCTCTCCACCAATCCCTTCTCTTGCAGTTTCTGGCTCGCCAACTCCCAGCAAATATTAGGGGTCAGATTTTTGACAAGCACCACTTCCGTCCCACACTGGAGGACAGCTTTTCGATGGATGCTCGATCCTCCCCCCCACCCTGGCTGACCCTCCTGTGCCCAGATTTCATTCCCAAACCTGGGTCATTGACATCACAAGCAGTAGTGCTACAGCTTGCACCAGTGAGCCAGTGTGTGCGCTTAACATTACACTGCAATACTGCCCGAGCTCATATAGGGAGTTATGACAGGTGTGGGAATCTCTGCTGTGGAATCTTGTCACCTTGTGCCTGTGTTGTGCTGCTTGCCTTCTAGTCCTACTGTGCAGTAGATACATGGATTGAATCTGCTGTGTAACTGTGGACTACCAGCAGATGCCTGATGTTGATGCTGCTACACTGCTACTCTGTGGTACTCACAGTTGTGGACACTTACACATAGGGAAGCTTGCAGTTACGGTGCTTAAATCTCCTGTCTTCTGTAAGCCTGCATAGATCCTGCCCCAGTCACACACCTGTTTCACTGGTCATAACTAAATACTCAACCCCACAAGACGTTGCTTAATTCTCCCGGCTAATTTCCCTGCACAAACTAACAAAATGTATTTATTTATTTAATTAATTTGAAAATTGATGCCTGAGAAAGGAACACTGAGCAGAGGCTCATTCCAGGCATGTCCCAGGGGAAGGGAGCAAAGGATGAAAATAAGACAATGCTTTGACAAAAAAAGTTTACAAAAAAGAGTGCTAAGTCATGATTAATAGAGACCATAGAAAGTGTATAATGATCAAACAAATGAAACTGGCAGTCAAGCATTACAAGAGATGTAAGACGACTAATAAGGAGAAGGGACACATTAGCAAGGGGGAAAGGAAGGAATCTCAGTTGACATCTGAGGGAATCAGGGGAGGCGCCAAAATGGAGGGAAAAGGGAAGTCGTTGGTTCCAAAAAGAAGGCAGATGACAGGCACAGGCTGATTGGCCAGCTGAGATCAGGGATGTGGCAAAGCAAAAATGTGATGATCCATGGAGCAGAGGGAGCATGAGGCAGAGGAAACAATGGAAAGTAATGATAAGAGGTTGGAGGTAAGGGACCCAAACCAGTATTTAAATATAAAAGAGGCACAGTGCATCTGGTGATGGGATGGATGGTGAAGCATGGATAGTGATGAGAAGAGTGAGCAGTGATGAGTATGAGAGGGTAGGATGGTTGCACAATGACAGAACAGTTACGGAGGGTATCCAGTCAGACCAGGGAGGTGAGGGGCGGACCCATAGACCATGTCTGCATAATCTAAGACAGGGAGCACCAGTCTGGAGACAAGCTCTTGGCAAACCTGAAGGGAAAAGCCATCTTTATTTTGGTACAAGGCACCAAGTTTAGAACAGAGCTTGGCATGGATGGCATTGATGTGGACAGAGAAATCGAGCTTGCTGTCAAGCCACACAACAAGTTATTTACAGTAAGGAACCACTTCATGTGGGGAGCCTATCAAGGTGGTGAAAGTGGGAACTAATGTCAGTTTGGCCAACTTTTGGCTGGCATCAGAGGTCATGGACACTGATTTTTTAGCACTGACCAAAGCTAATTTAACTGCAGCCATCTTAAGATGTTGTGGAAATCTTACTGTGGAGGGGTGAAAAATGAATATCACTGTGTCTTCTGCATATACATGGATATGCAAGTTGGCGCAAGCTGAAGGGATAAAGATGAAAAACAGTATGGGGCCCATGATAGAGCCCTGTGGGACCCCCACCCAGATGGGAAGAGGGGGTGACTTGGCACTACCCACTTGTAGTGACAGAAGACAGACCATGAAATAAGAATGGAACCAATCAACAGCAGGATCTTAGAGGCAAGCAAAGCCCAGTTTCTTCAGAAGGAGAGGGTGAGACACTGAATAAAAGGCCATAACCAAAACAATGAATAGGGCTGCCATGATGTAACACTGGTACTGTACATCCCTGAGAGGATAGAATCAGTTACATGCAGCAAGGAGGAGAAGGTAGATTATTTCCTGAAACCAGACTGCAATGAGAAAAGGAAATCAGAGTAGGAGAGAAAATCAGAGAGTCTATGGTAGACAAGCTTCTCTTGCAATCTGGTGAGAGAGGGGAGGGGGGAATAGACCTATAGTTAACTGGAAGTGGAAGGATCTCTCCACTTTGTGCACTGGTATATAGTAACTCTGGCCAATTTCCAGGACTGAGGGACCACACTGAGGGAGACGGAGAGATCATAAATATAAAAGTTTAGATATTCAAAGAACTCCACTGAAACACTTAGTCAAAAGCACTTCTGTCTATTCACTCACACTGCTGCAGCCCATCTTCCAAGGTGCTTGTGAGCAACAAGCCCATACACCAGGCTTAAAGTGCCAAAGGTCTAGCCTATAGAATTTGGGATTTGGATGGAATCATAGATGTGAAAAAACACATCTAACATGGAAAGGATGAGAAGGGACTTGACAAGGTTGGAGGAATGATCAAATGTATGGCAGCTTAGAGTCAATGCTAAGAAGTGCAAGGTAATGCACCTGGGAAACAAAAACCCAGGGGAAGAGTACACAATGGGGTGTGAGATACTGACAACAACAAAAATGGAAAGGGACCTGGGGGTAGTTATATCAGATGACCTAAAGGTGAGCAAGCAATGTGAGAAGGCAGTAAGGAGGGCTGGGGGGATACCGGGATGCATAGGGAGAAGTATCACCAGTGGAAAACAGGAAGTTGTTATCCCTCTGTGCAGACAGTTGGTGAGAACCCATCTGGAGTACTGTGTGCAGTTCTGGAGACCCCATCACCACAAAGACATAGACAGGGTGGAGGCTGTTCAGAGGAGGGTAACCAAAATGGTGTGCCAGAAGATGTACGGAGACAGGATAAAGGAGCTTAATATGTATGCCCTCGAGGAAAGGAGAGAGAAGGGGGACATAAAAACTTTCAAGTGCCTCAAGGAAATCAACGAAGTCCAAGAGGGTAGCATCTTTCAGAAAAAGAGATGAGCAAGAACAAGGGGGCACAATTTGAAGATAGAGGGGGATAGCCCAGAGTTGATGTGAGGAAGTATTTTTTCATGGAGAGGGTTTTGGATGCATGGAACTGCCCTCCTGAGGAGGTCATGGAGTCAAAAATAGTGGGGAAATTCAAGAATGCATGGGACAAACATAAGAAAAGTTTAGTTTGGGTAGGAGGAAGTAGACTGTTGGTTAACTAGGATCTGCAGCTTATCCGTTACGTAGCGAAATAGGCAGACTGGGTGGGCCAAGCAGTCCTTATCTGCCATCAAATTCTATGTTTCTATGTTTCTTTGGGACAGTGAGGCATTTATATTTTTAAAAGTGTATAGTTTGGCTGCAAAAAGACTGTGAAATTGGGACTTTTTATAAACTGCTTATTTGCAGCCATCTTTGCAAATTTTCAGCCGTCTGCTTCAATCAGGATTCAAGGAGTCCAACAGACTGCAGCTATGGCTCCTGGAAAGGGGGAAAGGACAATGCTCTTGGTGCTCAAACAGGAAACCAATTAGGTATCAAATGGGTCTCATTCATATTAGTTTTCAAGATGGACAGCTGGAATGTATCAAGCCACTTCGGCAACAAGGTTGTTGAAGGATTTGACAGCGACTACACTTTGCCGATGGTGATCACATTGCAGCGGCAAAGTGTTGAGGACCGTAAAAGTGCAACATGGGATTTATTGTTTGCGGGGAGGCTTTGCACCCTGCATTCCCTGGAATTATAGAGTCTCAACTCCAAGGGAGGCAGATGTTGTGGGAGAGTGGTGAACACTGGCAGTCGGCATCTCAGACCTTTGTTGCGACAACCCATTCGACATTGTGGTTGTCGAAAGGATTATGTCACTGTGGGGGTTCATTGTAACAGCATCACTGTTATAATGGTACACTGGACAGCTGTGTTCAGCCTGTCTGAAGCTGCAATCCTTTCCTCAGACCCCAGGGATAGTTACAGCTCGGGGCAGTCCGGCCAAAGCTCTCTGTGAGTCAGGGGTACTGGACTGTGTCAGGAGGAAAAGTTTGGAGGGAGACTTTCCAAAAGCACCTTCTATTGCCTGGAAAGATAGAGGGTTTGCAAATGAAACTCTGAAGCATCCTGAGACAAGCCTTCAACTTTTGAGGATGATTGGACTGTGTTCCTGTTTAGACCCTGAAAGTTTCCTGAGTTCAAGCATCCAGAGTCAGGAGGTGCCTGCAGGAAATTCTCCTTGTCTGGAGAAAGTCAGTTTATAGTGAGAAAGCTGCTTTGTGTTTTGAATCTGCAGTTTGAAAACAACCTAGAGACTGTTGCCTCTCTTGGCCCTAGGGAGTGAGCTGGTTGTTCCCAGAGGAATTCACTGCTGCCAGATGCAGAGAAAAAAAGATTATGTGATCTCCTGAGCTCCAGGACAGATGCCACTGTCAGCAAGGATTGTCTGAGGAGTTGGCCAGGTAGTGCTACAGCTGAATGCTACTCATCATCTCCTCTGGAGGGGTGTTGGCCTTGGTCCCCAGTTCTATCCTGTTCCAGCATCTAATCCAGCCTGCCAGAAGGTGACAAGCTGCAAGACCCTGCCACAACAAGCAACCTGCAAACCTGAATGCACAACTCGTGGCCCCTCAGCTTGATTGACTGCACCTGCACCCATTGATAGACCCTGTAAAGTTGAACTTCAGAACCATGAATAACCACAGAGCCTGCCCTGACCTAGGAGTTATAGTAAAATTTCACAGGAAGTTACAATTTAGTTTAAAGTGCACCATTGCAAGCCAAACAGCAGCAATGTACAGGCCTGCAACTTTTCCAGGGTACTCAGTTAGACTTTAGGGACTCTGGTACTAGTTTGGAGGTGGGTCTTACTGTGGGGTTATTGTTGTTGGGGGTAGGCACTGTCTTAATGTTAGATTGTTGTGTTTTGCATCATCAAATCGTTATTCATCTTTGCATTCCCATTCCCCTTCACCCCTTAATAGTTTCTTTCTGTTGGTTAATACTGTCTGTGAGCATATTATAAGCTATAGTCAATAACTGCATGCAAAGTAAATTATTACAACTGTTTATGGCATTTCATGTGTGGGGTGACTGGAAGGGGAGGTGGTTAGGTACAGCATCCAAGGGGGTTGTACTACGCAAACATCTGTCCCACTATATTTTACTTTGGGTTGAGGCACTGCGCTATTTATTTTATCTTTGGAAAAGAATGCCCTGTTTCCATCAGGACAGTCAGAGCCCAGACCCCTCAACATGGTTGGTCCCCAAACAGGCAGGGGTAGCCACCCACTGTTACATGGCTCCTGGGTTACATCTCTGGAGGCACTGCTAGGATTTCCTATTTACCAGTCATGCCCTATTGGGGTCCCCAACTCAGGAAGACAGTATAGTTGCAACTAAACACAGACTGCTAGCAAACCCCATGGTTTGTGAAAGACTGATCAGTTGGTGTGAATGAGAGGAGATGGATTCCCAGAAGGCCCTCTTGCTTCTAGAAGTCCCACCCAGGACAGGCAAAGGGAAGATAGAGGAAGCCCTGTCCACCATTAAGAGCCTTGGATACATTATTATATGGGGGCATATAATAGACTCTCCCACTCAGACACAGATGTTGCTAGTTGAATGCCGCTACACCATAGATGCTACTAAAGTACTGGATGTATTGCCTGTTGAAGGTTTCAGTACTCATTGGACAATAGTGACTCATGATAGTGTGGCCCCTAATCAAAGTGACTCTCCAAAAGCTGAAAGATTATAAAAGAAGCTCAGTTAGAGGTTGCAGGCAAAGGGAAAATCAGCAGAGGAGGTGGGAACAGTGCTTAGTGTATTAGATGGTAATCCAGTCAGACCCCTCAAGGATGGCTCTTCTATACGCCCAAGCTGTGCAAGACTCATACCACAGATTGTGATTCTTTTCAGGAGTAAATCCCACCCCAGCAGGTGAGAATAATTTGGAGACATGGATGGACTAAACTGCTCCTTTAGGGCAAAACTGGCAGTGCTCAGAAGCAGAGAAAAGAAAAGAGCTTGAAGAAAGCCTCAGAGGACCCAATATGGACACCATTCGATCTCTGAGTGCCATGGAACTGGATGCTCCTGCTCAAGAGTATCTGATCACCTTGGAAAGTTTGTTTAGAAGTACAGTATGGAGTCGAGTGATGACCTTATCTGGAAGTTCAAAGCAACTAAACAATGGAAGGGAGAACCACAGTCTGCTTATTTGACTCACCTGGAGAGGGCATTGTAGAAAGTCTTTCAGAAATGAGGGGTGGCCCCAAGTGAACTGAACTGAGTAAGGCTGGAACACGTACTCAAGTCTGCTTGGTACTCTGGTTTATTGTGGCTTAAGTTGCAGCTACCAGACCGAAGGGACAATCTGCCTTCCACCAAATGCTGATAAAACAGGTGTGAGAGACTGAGGACAAAGAAGAACAATGGGACCCCTGCAAAGCTATGGCAACTGCAACTCCCATTCTCAAAATAGGATTTGCCCATGATGGCCCTGGACTACAAGAGATACTTAACAAGATCTAAGAGCTGAGAGCCAACTTGACCACTAGCCCCATTTCAAATGAGGGTCATGATGCTCGCCAGAACCCATCTGCTCCTCCAGTCACCCTGAATCTTTCTGTTATGGGCATGAGAGTGCAAACCCAGACACCCCCTGCAGACTCCGACCTTAAAGTAAAATGAATGAGTTGCTGAAATGGGTGGCTGAGCTAGAGGGGTGTCAATCTCAAGTTGTATCCAGGTCAAGAGGGAGGACCCCTGGGTGGAAGCCTGCAGCAACTAGTGTCCCCATCAGAATTCTGAATGCAGATCCTGCCAACCCAAACAAACCAGCAAGGAGAACCTCCTCTGATGCCCCCTATTTCCACGACCATAGAGAAAGGCCATTTTTTGTTAAAATTGTGGAAAAGATGGACATATAAAGAGAGAGTGCTGATCTCAAGAGGACCCAGTAAGAGTAAAAGACAAATTGCTTGATAAAAACTACCAGAAGCAGGGAAACTTCAGCATGCCCAGTAAAGCGGCATACTGGGGCCCTGACCAAGCACAGCTCCTCCACATTTGTAACAAAGTCTTCAGTTAATGCACCCAAAACCACACTACCCAACCTGGACAAGCTTGTTAGACCATCTACCAAAAACCACAGTTATTACCATTAAAGGAGTGCCTGCTTGAGTAGTTCTGGACAGTGATTCCCAAGTGACAATTATTTTCAAGAGTTGGTACTACCAGCACCTTTCTCATCACAAACTACTGCCATTTGAAGGATTGAATGTATGGGGACTCAGTGACAAATCTTATCCATACATGGGGTACATCAAAGTGTACTGATTGTTTTCCGCGGACTGACTCGGCTGTAGGGTGCTACCTGAGGGGGTGGTTGGGTCCTGTGCTGGGCGAAAACATAGGCTAATGTATATGGGACCAGGCTGAAGAAAGAGCATGCTGCTTTGTATTTGTACTGTGTAGTGCCTATCAATAACTGAAGTGGACTGCTGCTGTAATCCTGAACAGGCTGCACGCTTTGTTGGTTGGCAGTCCCAATGTTTAAACACGCCACAGGGCCACCTGTTTGTGAAGGTTGGTGTACTTAACTACAATGTACATAGGTACAGCAGCCTAACTCGTAGCACCTTGTGTAGTATCTCAGTGCATAGTTCCATTACCAAAGTTCAGTACATAGTTTAAGTTTAATATGTCAGTGCAAAGTCCATTACCAAAGTGCAGTACAAAGTGTAAGATGTAAAAGTGCTAGTAGGGACTGTATGTGTGTTTAGGGCTTGTTCTACTGCGCATGTGTTACCTGAGCTACCTCCTCAAACCTCCCGCTGTATACTAATTACTGTCCTCTACCTCCTTACAGATGGGCTCCCCCACTCCCCCACCACAGTAGCTGCTGACCGCGGCAGTCGACGGAACTCCTCTGCTCCTACCTGGAGCGTTCTAACTTGGGAGCCACTAAACACAGGTAAAGGCATCCAGCAAGTCGTCTCCTGTGAGGGTTTTACCAGCGTGACTCCTACGGACTAGTGGCTTCTCTGCCCCTCAGCCGCTGATTGTTTTCCGCGGACT
The DNA here is from genome assembly GCA_016271365.2 of Neoceratodus forsteri. Classification (NCBI taxonomy): domain Eukaryota; kingdom Metazoa; phylum Chordata; order Ceratodontiformes; family Ceratodontidae; genus Neoceratodus; species Neoceratodus forsteri. The sequence continues at coordinate 1,723,416,272 of CM057449.1, read as the reverse complement.
GACTTGGCTGTAGGGTGCTAGCCCGATGACGCTCTGCGTCGTCTACCCCACCCTCCCCAACCACCCACCCACCCAGGGCCGGCTGTGGTTATCTTGGCTCGGGTGGCATGCGTCACTTCCTGTGACATCACGTCCTGTGTGTCCTGAACCTAAGTCCCCACTTTCCCATTTGCAGGTTATACCTGCTGACCACTAGTGGGCACTGTTCCCCAACTTTCAATCCTGCCTCTGTACCACCCTCCCTAATCCTATCCCGGTGTCTTTCTCTCTACCTCTATCTCTCTACCTTATTTCTTCCTAGAGACTCTCACCCCTCGCGACTCATGTCCATCACTCTCCGGCTCGCTCCCCTCCCTCTCCTTCCCCTCATCCTAATTCTCCTTACCTCTCCTAGGGGTTCTAGATGCCTGCTGGTGAGCTATTCTTATGCCCCCATTTATCTGCCTGCTTTACACCACTCCTCTCCCCCTGCCCCTCCTCCCCCCTCTGCCTTCACTCACCCAATCTGCTCCTCTATTTATCTACGGTCATATGGGCACCCTCTCACTCACCCCCACCCCCTCGGGCATCTTATTGTGCTTGCATTCCCTATCTGTGCTACCCTTCCCATACCCTGTACCACTACACCCCCCCATCCCCCCTACCTCAGTCGTCGGAAACTTTCCTTCTGCCACTTACTCCCAAGAGCAGCACTCCTCCTCCTGCTCCTGACTGGCAACATCCATCCCAATCCTGGGCCTGGCAACACTGGCCCCCCCTTGAAATCCTCTGGACTTTGTATCGCATCTATGAACATTTGTAGCCTCCCTTAAAAACTGGACTCTCTACACTGCTGGGTGATGGTTCATAAACCAGATGTGGTTGCCTTGGTTGAAACCTGGCTGTCCAATTCCACCTCTAACTCCCAGGTCTCTCTCCCTGGCTACACCCTCCACCGGCTGGACCAGGCCAGTAGGAGAGGTGGGGGATGTGCCTTCTATGTAAAGGACCCTCTCATTGGTCTAGCCCTCCCTCCCCCTGACCTTGACCATAAGGCCCAGACCCTAACACTAAAGCTATCTCCCGACCCTTCTAGGGCTCCTATCTTTCTGGCTACGGCTTACTTACCTCCAAAGAACCAGTCTCAGGTGCTGGGCCCACTAATTGATTATCTCACCTCCTTACCCAACCCCTCTGACCAGATCCTGGTGGGAGACTTGAACATTAATTGGCTTTGCCCCTCATCCTTCTCCTCCCGTGAGGCTTTTGCAGCTATTGATCTAAACCAACTAGTCTCCCAGCCTACTAGAATTAACCCCAGAAGGGGCTCTAGCACACTCCTGGATGTGGTCCTCACTAACAGACCAAGCCGCATCCACAATATCCAAATACTCCCTGACTGCCTTAGTGACCACTCCCCTGTTCTCTTCAACTGGGTTACCTCTCTGCCCAAGCCCTCTGTTCAAACCACCTCTCGGAGGCGGCTTAGACCTGGTGGGTTAAAAGACCTAAAGCATTACCTTGCACATACAGACTGGTCTCCACTGCTAAACTCACCTAACATTGACAAGGCACTGGCCTTCTTTGTCAACACCTTCAACACTGCCTGTGACATCTTCGCACCTATAACTACTCATAGGTCTAAAGTAAGGCATGCCCCCTGGGTCACCCCTGCCCTGAGACTGCTCTTTAAGCAGCGGGACAACCTGTGGCACCTTGCTGTTGCAACTGGCCACCCTGCAGATAGACAGACCTATGCTGCGGCTCGGAACAGGTGCACCTGGGCTATCCACAAAGCAAAGGCTGAGTACTATCAAGCCTCCCTTACCTCCTCTTGGGGGAACCCCAGGTCCTTCTGGGACAACGTCAAGCAGCTAAATGGTCACTCCCGGTCCCCCCCCCTTCACTTCTTAACATCAATGGTACTGTCTCCTCTGATCCTGCCCTCATTGCCACTCACCTCAATAACTCCTTTACTGATCTTAGCCCAGTGCTCCCTGGCAATTTCTTCAGTCCTCCACCCCCCAGGTCTGCACCATCCATCACACACCCCTTGTTTCACCTGCATTGTGTCACCACACAAGAAGTCAGGCCATACCTGCTTAAATCCTTAAAGGGTAATGCCATCGATAACGACTCCCTAGATCCCTGTCTCCTACGTCAGGTCCTGGACCAGGTCATCTCGCCTATCACCTGCATCTTCAACAAATCCCTCTGCTTCAGACAATTTGCCATGGTCTGGAGGGTCACCACAGTTACCCCTATCCACAAAGGTGGTGACAGGACTCTTCCAAGTAACTACCTGCCTATCTCAATCCTGCCCCCCTCTCCAAGGCCTTAGAGAAAATTGTGGCCACTCAAATCTCTGACTACCTCTCTAAATACAATGTTCTCTGCCCTGAGCAACATGGGTTCAGAGCTGGTCATAGTACCATTACAGCTCTCCTGGAGTTCGCCAACTTCCTCTACACATCTCTGGACTCTGACTCCATGGCTGGTGTGGTATTCATTGACCTGTCTAAAGCCTTTGATACCGTATCACATCCTCTCCTCTTAACCACTCTCGACCACCTAGGCTTTTCCACTGGTCCAGTCTCCTGGTGCGCCAGCTATCTCTCAGCCCACTCTCAATGTGTGAAAGTTAGTGGAACTCTCTCCAGCACCTGCCCTATCCACTCTGGAGTCCCCCAGGGCTCTATCCTTGGACCCTTACTCTTCTCCCTCTTCCTCAACTCACTTCCTAGCAAATGTGGAGGTAAGATCTTACGATGCAGTACTCATTGCCTCTGACAGTAACCCCATTTCGCTCCAGAATTCTCTCCAGCTAGCCTACGATTCAGCTGAAACCTGGTTCACTGAACACCGATTCATAATCAACCTAAAGAAAACAAAAACCATGTTCTTCTCCCACCCCCAAAATAAGTCCCGCAATTTTCCTCTCACTGTCCACTCCACCCTCAATATCCCCATCGAACAAGTGCAATCCTATAAATATCTTGGAATAATCTTTGACCCTGCGCTCTCCTTCCATGGCCACATTTCCACCTTGAACTCTGCCGCCAACTCACAGTGGGGCATTCTTTACCGGCACAAAAAATGCCTCCCTTTGGACGCCCTCCGCTTGGCTGTCACTTCCTCTGTCATATCACTCATCGACTACGGCCTTCCGGTCTATGGGGCTGCTGATCAGACGGCCCTAAGCAAGGTTCGCCTTACACTTAACAAAGCCTGCAGACTCATAACCGGAGCACCAAGACTTACCCACACCTGTCTGCTGTACTCCTTGGCTTCCCTACTCAGCCTGGATGAGTGGCTCATGTACCAAACCTGCCAACTCACCTTTAAAGCCCTCCATGGCCTATCCCCCGCTGGCCTATTTGACTCAATCCACCGAGCTAATCCGACTATGAACACCCGCAGCTCAGACAAAACAACTCTGGTCATTCCAAGAGCTAGGACTTCACAAGGCCAAAGGGCGTTCCCTTACAGAGCGTCCACCTGGTATAACTCCCTCCCTGCCGCTATCTCCGACTCCCCCTCGTTAGCATGCTTTAAAAGCAGCCTCAGAAATCACCTGCTCATCTCACGCAGATGCTGCTGCTGCTAAAGTAAAGTAAAAAAAAAAAATACACTCCCCTGACAATGCTCACCGAGCTGCACTTCCCCCTCCTTCTCACCTCCTTCCCTACCCTCTCTTCCTCCCTGGCTCTCCCCCCTCCTTCTGCTTCCCAGCACTAACCCTATTTTTTTTTTTTTTTAGCTTGATTAGCTTATTTATTCCTCATCTGTTTTGAACCAACTGTAACCTTGAATGACACTTACTTTGAACCTGTATTATCTGTTGTCTCCTATGCCACTGTCTGTCTCCTCTATGTGACGAGGTACCTTTGTAACTGAGCCCCTGGCTCAAAGGTTGTAAACTGATGTTTAAATAAATAAATAAAATAAATAAAGTGTGGATTGCCTTTCCATCCAAAGTAACCGGAGTGGGGGACCATGTTGAGACATTAACCTTAGTGTGTCCAGAATCAGGGATGTATGACAGAGTGCCCATACTTATTAGCACTAATGCCCACATGTTTGGTTGTCTGGCTCAGCTTTGCCAGGAGAGGGAGGCCAAGCAGAAATGAAAAGTGTTACATATATATGCCCTACTGCAAAAGGCCTACCAGCAACAAACTCAGATGCTGGCTGAAGTTCAAGATAACCCCGTGGGTATAGTCTGATGTCATGATGTTGAAGAACTCATGCTGCTCCTAATGCTCCATGTAATATCAGTGGTGTGGTACGCCTGAAGAAAGACATCAAGAACTAAATACTGATGCTCGATGCTCCTGAAGAATATGGTCTGCCAGCAGGAATATTAGTAAAACCCAGTGTGTTACCAGTAAGAAGTTATGCTTATGCAAAACAAGTTACCATCAAGGTAAAAAATGTGACAGATCAGGACACTGTTGTCAGGAAAGGACGTACTTTGGCTTGAGTGTACTATGCTGGTACGGCACTGCAACCTTCTCCCACCAGAGATGACACCTGAGCTGGCATTGCCCCAGATCTGTTTGATTTTGGTGACTCTCCCATACCAGGGGTGTGAAAGGTTCAAGTCAGCCACAAGCTAGCTAAGCAAACTAAAGTCTTTTGACTTCATGTATGGGAGGTGGGATGTGTAACCAGAGAAGAGAACCATAGCATACTTAACAATGAATGCCCTTTCCAGGAGGGGTACTGCAGGTTGGCACCTGAAGACACTGATGATGTGAGAAGACACCTACAAGAGTTATTGGCTGCTGGCATCATCCAGGAATTGAGACGTCCATACACTTCACCAATTGTGGTAATGCACAAGAAAAATGGAGCTGTGCGCATGTGTGTGGATTACAAAACTCTCAACTAGCAGACAATTCCTGACCAATATACCATGCCTAGAATTCAAGACACTCTGGATTGTCTTAATGGAAGCAAACGGTTTTCCGTGCTTGACCTAAGGAGTGGCTATTATCAAATACCCATGGCTCCCAAAGACAAAGAAAAAACAGCATTTATATGCCCTCTCAGATTCTATGAACTCCTGAGAATGCATCATGGTATTTCGGGTGCCCCAGCCACCTTCGACTGCCTAATAGAGAGAACTGTCAGAGACATGAATTTGTCAGAGTGCTTAGTATACCTTGATGACATCATTGTATTTGGGAAGACCTTGGAGGAGCATGAGGCCTGATTGCTGAAAGTTTTGGACCATTTGGAAGAATTTGGGCTCAAGCTTTCTATCGATAAATGTCTTTTTCCAGACTTCAGTTAAATATGTAGGACATATATTATCAGCCTAAGGCATACAGACTGACCCCAGTAAAGTTGAGGCATTAACCACTTGGTCCAAACCAAAGAACTTTGAAGGACATACAATGATTTTTGGGGTTCTGTGGCCATTAAAGAAGATTTGTCAACGTTTACACTTGAGTGATGGGGCAACTACTGAACTTAACACAAGACTACCTGCCCACCAATAAAGGTAAGATAGCAAAGACACCTGATGTTACTACTGAACCTTTTGGCCAGAGGAGGACCAAAGACTGTGACAAAACTTTTGATGAAATAATTTACCAACTAACTCATGCACCAGTTCTGATGTATGCAGACCCTCAAAAGCCCTATGTTCTGCATACAGACTCCAGCTTCAGTGATCTTGGGGTGATCCTCTATCAGAGCTACCCAGAGGGACTGTGCCCAGTTGCCTTTGTAAGCTGAAGTCTAAACAGTGCTGAAAAGAAATATCCTGTACACAAGTCAGGACATCTTGCTTTGAAGTGGGATATTGTGGACCAGTTCCATGAGTATCTTTATGGGGTGTACATCACTGTTAGAACTGACAACAACCTTTTCATGTATGTGCAAACCACTGCAAAGCTTGATGCAGCTGGACATAGGTGGCTGTCAGCCTTATCCACCTATGATTACTGTGTCGAGTACCAACCTGTCTGAATCATATTGATGCAGATGTATTGTCCCGACACCCAGTGGCATCCTCTGTTGACAAACAAGCCTGCATACAAATTCCAGAACAGACTGTGAAGGCACTGTGCAAAAAGTTTGACACAGATGAGCAGCCAATCACAGAAACCGTCACTCGTCTGATGGATAGTAGTGGTGCTTCTGGCATTTGTATCCCGATTGCCTACTGCAACTTGGGTGCCTTGGACTTAAAGTCATTGCCCTAGCTGATCAACCAAGACCAAAAGTTAGACTCAAGTGTCTGTGACATATTCAGCACCCTGCAGAAAGGGGGTGACGCTACCCAAGTAATCACCAGTGATCCAAAGGCAAAGTCGTTGTTAAGGGAGTGGACAAAACCTAAGCTTAAAGACAATTTATTTTACCAGGAGGTTCAAGATCCACAAGGGATTTCTCATGTACAGCTGGTGTTACCCTCAAAATTCAAGAGAATTGTTCTTTGAGCTCTACATGATGATATGGGCCATTTGGGGAGTGAACGCACACTGGATTTAGCATGTGCCCATTTCTACTGGCCTTGTATGGAACATGATATTGAGCAATACTGCAAAAACTGCAGCCAATGCGTTCAAAGAAAAACACTGCCGCTGAGAGCCACCCCTCTTGTTAATATTGTGATCTTTGCACTCATGGAGCTCATGTGCATTGATTTCCTGAGCCTGAAGCCAGACTCAAAGAATGTAGCAAATATTCTAGTAGACGCAGACCATTTCTCCAGATATGCTCAAGCTTATCCCAATAAGGACCAAAAAGCCTCCACAGTTGCCAAGATCCTTGTAGAACAATTTTTCATCCATTACAGAGCTCCCCAAAGAATCCATTTAGACCAGCGAAGGGATTTTGAGATCCGCTTGATAAAGGAATTGCTGTCACTGTGGGGTATTAATATACAGTATTTTTACAAAACAGAGTTACTAAAGATGAAATGGGGGGGGGTTAGTCAGTTTCCAAGATGGATGTCTAGCCTCTTACTTCTGAATCCCTCAAGATATGAATCCATTCACCATTTGATCCATTGCAGTCAATAACTGGTTGGAAGCGCAGTCGATCATAGCGCCAGCCCTGGGCTACTGAAACAGCTAAAAAAAGGTCACAGCCCCTAGCAATCCAGATGAAAACATCCCAGATGGAATTTCCCACTGTCAGCATGGCTGCAGGGCCAAAACAAGCATGGGACACCTCCGTGGTGGAGAGGATGTTCTCCCATCTCCTAATCCAAATGGTGGAGGTGACTAATGCCACGCTGCTCAACACCCAAACACTGCAAAAAATAGACACCAGGCAACAACAAACAGAGCTCAGAGTAGCATCTCAGGAAAAATTGCTAGAGGAGCTAACTGCAATGGCTTGGGAACACAGCCAAATGATTAAGGTGCTCCTGGACAAGGTCGATGACATGCAGAATTACAGCAGATGGAACAACCTGCTGATTTTTGGTTTCCCAGAAGGAGTTGAACTCTGGAACACAGTTGCATTCCTCCAACACATACTCCCCTCAATCTTAAAGCTACAGGGGGATGTGCACTTTACTATTGAAAGAGCCCACAGAACTCTTGCTCCCATGCCTAGAAATGGGGAAAGGCCAAAACTGATCCTTTTTTTAAATTCTTGAGCTACAACACTCGATATGACATCCTGGCTAGATCAAGAGAGTTGGGGAAGCTATATTGGCAGGATCACCAGATCCACATATACCAGGACTTTTCAAAGGGCTTATCAGATAAAAAGAGGACCTACACTGCAGAACGGCACACCATGCACCAGATTGGATTACAATTTTCATTAAGGTACCCGGCAGTCATGAGGATCACACACAAGGGCAGCCAAATCTCCTTCTCCATCTCTGAAGTCCTCAGAGACTTTCTTTACAAAAAATGGCTGGAAGTAATGGGGGGGTGGAACCAACACCAATGGAGGCCTAATCCTTGGGCTCGAGTAATCATGGAGCCAGACCAGAAGGAGCAGCCAATGGAAGCCCAGACAGCAGATGAGGAAGGTGGATGGGGACTTCCCTGCAGAAACCGGAAAAGAAACCACCAGGTAAATCATCACCATGAATCGGGTCAACCACATAGCAGGAGACGTTCCTGCAGTGGCAGCAAGGATTCGGGCCAAGGGAACATCATGGAAGAGCTGATCCCCATCCTGGACAACAACTGATATGCTCCCCTTAGATCAGGAACCCAAGAGCCTACCATGGTGGACATCTCTCTTTGCCCTGCCAAACCCCAGACACCACTGGCATCACCAAATAGTCTGTGAGCTGGAGTAAGGCCTAAAATGCAGGAAGTTGTGGGCCCAGAGCAGGAGAGGAACCTGAATACCCCCCTGTAGTACAGACCACAGATCCAGTTTTTAGGCCTTCGCAGGAGGCTGAGGAAGGACCAGAATGACCTGAGGATGCAGTGCAGCCAGAATCCGGATGAGCTATCACATAAGTGGTCTTAAACCTTTTGGTCAGTTGGTTCAGGGTGAGGGAGAGGGGTGGCGAGGGGGGGGGGATACAGGGTTACCCTGGGACTGATGTGATGATGAAACTGCCAGTCATGGAATAAGGGCAGGGTATCATGTTTAACAAAGTGTCCTTCTCCCCTCTCCTCGGGAGGGGAATTACCCATCCCCAACTGTACTTGCCACCTCGCTGCCCCAAACCAATCACTTAAGGACCCAGAGACTTTTGTTTTGCCTCTTACACAGGACGGAGATACAAGACTACTTGTTTAAACATCTGTTACTGTTAAACCGTTGTGCTCAAGTTAAAGTTTGCAAGAAGGTATTTAAAGTGCAGGCTGCAAGGCCATCTAGTAGCCCCCGGGTTAGCAGCATGGGATGGGTGATGGAAAATGAAGGGCATCCCAATGGTTAAGTAAGGACCCACACACATAGGGATAGTGGCCCCCAGGATTTCATTCTCCACTTTTTGCCTACAATAGTTTTTTCTTTTTTATGTCAGCGCCACAGCTCCTTGACCACATAGGGGCACACAGATCACCATGAAAGAGCTGCAGCCTGAAGGGGGGGTGGAACAAGGAGAGTGATTAAGAAATAAGAGAGCAATTAAGGAAAGTCCCTTGGAGGGATGAGGAGGAGCAGAGAGAACATGTTAACCAACAGTTGCCCCTCTCGACAGATGGTAGCCACCCAAGCAGGGCCCAAGTGGCATGGCATCATAAGGGATGGGCACTACCATAGTATTTGCATAAATCATGGTGCAGCCTGAGGCCTACACATTAACAGAGGAACAAGTGTATACCACGCGGGTTAGTATCTCACACTAGTAGGGGCATTGGCCTCCTCTCATCACCAGTACCCCATCCCCCCAGCACAATCCTGGATACAATGGGCTACCAGTAACAGCCACCCAAAGTTTGGGTATGATGCCTTGGGGATAAGGAAACAGTAGCCTAAAGGGAGAACAGCTTGGGCCAATTGCCTGGGAATCAACTCAGGAGTAGATACAGGTGGCAACCTTAGACCCCAGACAAAGACCAGATACCCCCCACAGGGATGCATGGGTGTGCCCTTGGTAGCCTCTTGGGACTCCTAGCCCTTCACCTATGCAGTCCCTCACTGAAGGTGAAATGTCGAAATATAAATAGTTCTGTTATTACGTTGTTAATGGTTGTAAATGTGTGTTGAAGATTTGAATACAGGAGACAGAGTGAAATACAAGCAGTATGACAAAGATGTAATTCACGGGTGTTCTGGTACACTAGATGCAAGTAGCAGAAGAGTTCTGGAATGGACCATAAAGTGTCAGATACTGGATGGTCCTAAAAAGGAAATGCACCTAAGTATTATGATGGTACTGAGGATGTGCAAAAGGGCTATAACATTCAATAAAGTGCTGGGGGGAGTACAAAAATGTATATGACATAAGAATTGGGAAAATGCTGCTAATATGCCTAGATGACTATGTGACTGACCTTCATGATTTGGCAAGATACTCCTGCAGGACAGCCAATGCACCTTTTCCCACTACACCACCCCAGACTGATCATGGATGACCTGATATGCCACTCCTGGAATATCAGGGACCTGAACACACCAGTCAAGCAGAAAAAGGTGCTATAACATGTAAAAAAAGCTAAAGACCCAAATGACATTCCTGCAGGAGACCAACCTAGAGAAGGCAGATAATAAGAGATTGGATGGGACAAGTGTTTAAAGCAGCTGCCCCCAACAGAAAATGAGGGGTAGTGATTCTACTCCATAAATCCCTCTGATGGACCCCAATCCGTACAAAGTCAGATGCCCAAGGGAGATGGATGATGGCACTCATGGATACCCCATGAGCTGAATCATTGTGGGTAACATATATGCCCCCAATATTGATGATCATCTATTCTTCCACACAGTGGCTCAGATACTGGAGGCAATGGTAGAGGAAAAGGTACCGATAATTTTGGGAGGGGACTTCAACCTCACGCTGGACCCAATGAGGGACAGGAGCTCCAGTGGGGCTGAAACACACCACAAGGGGAGACTAGCTCTCCTGCAGCTGATGCAGGACCAAGGCCTGACAGACATTTGGAGGATGTTCCACCCCAGGGACCGAGACTACTCCTTTAACTCACCAGTCCACAAATCCCATAGCAGGTTGGATATGTGGCTGACATCACCTTCCATCACCCATGTAGCAACAGATGCTGCAATTCTTCCAATGGTCATATCAGACCATGTACCAGTACAAATGGCGATCATGTGGAGCCTGCCCCAAACCTTTTCCCCCTCCTAGAGACTGGACCCCATGCTGATGAGGGACCCAGATTCCACTCCATGGGTACACAAGGAGGCCACCCTATTTTTTAAAGAGAACCCAATTAAAGACACAACCGCAGGAAACACATTGGAGGCATTCAAGGCCTCCATGAGGGGAAAGATAATAGAATATGCCGTTCATAGATGTAGGGAAAGGGAGAAGAGATTGAAAGACCTGGAGCAGATGCTAGAGATAGCAGAAACAAGTTTCAAGGCCCAAGTATGCCCAAGCTCCCATTCCCACTTAGGACGGGAAATCCTAGGCCTAAGACTAGAAATTAATGCTGTCATGTCCAGGAAGGCCTAAATAGCCATTTTAAGAATATGACACAAAAACCTGGAATTGGGAGGAAAGAGGTGGAAATTCTGGCATACAGACTTAAGAATCAGCAAGTTGAGAGACACATTGCCGGTCTAAGAGGGGAGGACAGGAAAGTGGCCACCACATCAGCGGCCATTAGTGACATTATGAAACAATTTTATACCAAGTTCTATGCCTCTTCCTGCCCTACAACTCAGACAGCAATGTAAACATTTCTCAGTTCCCTACACTTTCCTAATCTCTCCCCCCTCCAAGCAGAGCAGCTATACACCCTCCTCCAGTCAGAAGAAATTGAGAAGGCCTTAGCCTTACTGAACCCAGGCAAAGCCCCAGGAGGAGATGCTTATCCAGCTAAATTCTGGTGATCCCTATCCCCAATAATTACTCCTGTCCTACATAAGGTGTATGTTGAGGCAGAAGCACAAGGTACATTCCCCTCCACCCTATGAGAAGCGGTCATCACCTTGCTTCCAGAAAAAGGGAAGGACCCCACACTGGAAAGTAGCTGCCACCCCATCTCCTTGATCAATGTGGACAGCAAAATATACACAAAGGCCCTGGCCAATAGATTAAATCCACTGCTGACACAACTCATAGACCCCACGCAGACAGGATTCATGCAGGGCTGCTACAGTGTAGACCATAACTGGACACTAATAAATCTCACTCTAGTAGCAAAGACCTTGGCGACCCAAGCCAGTGCCGTGGCAGTTGATTTTTAGAAGGCATTTGACTTGCTAGAGTGGGACTACCTTCTCACTGTGCTGGTGCATATGGGCTTTGGGCCCAGCTTTCAAAACAGAAACCAGTCATCATACACAGCCCTGTCAGCACAGGTGCTAACTAATTTCACAATGTCCACATTTTTTGCACTGGACTGAGGCACAAGACAGGGATGCCCCTTATCTCCCCTGTTCACCCTGGCAGTAGAGCCCCTATCGGTGGTCATTTGCCAGCACAAGAGAATAGGTGGTATCTAGGTGGAGCCAAACAGTACACAACCCTGCCTTATGCAGATGAACTTTTAGTCCCCCTATCAGACATGCAGGCCTCGCTCAAACTTCTGGTTTTCCTCTTACAGGAGTTTGTGGGACTTTCTGGCCTAAAAATCAACCAGGTCAAATGACAGATTCTTCCCCTGAACTTTTATGGTAACACCCAAACAGCAGAGGAGTTAGGCCTAGTGTGTGCAGGGGATGGCATTATATACCTGGGGGTAAAGATAGTAGCTTCACCTAGCAAGCTGTGGGAAGTCAACCTGCAACCCCTGCACATTAAACTGATGATGGAATGTGATCATTGGAAGCTGCAACTCACCTTGATGGAGAAAATTGCGGCTATAAAAATGGTGACTGCACCTAAATTATTTTATGTTTTATCCCATATTCCCCTAGAACTTCCCTCTAACTGTGGACAATGCATAGACAGAAATATTGGAAACTTTTTGTGGGAAGGGAAGCGACCAAAGTATAACTACAATAAGTTAAGAGCACACTGGAGGCATGGAGGGTGGTGCCTGTCATGGATGGAAGTCTATGAATGGGCATTCCACACTGTGCAGACCCTTCACTGGTTCAAGCCACCATCCAGAGAAGTACCACAATGGGTTTACATAGAATGCATACTTAGCAAGGTAAACTAACTCCCACTGCTACTGTATAATCTCCCTCCAGAGGAAGCCTGCACGCATCCAACAATACGCCCGTCAATCAAGTTCTGAAGCAAAGTGCACCATAAGATAAATGCACACCCTACCCCTCTGAAACTGACACCGGTCTGGGGGAATCCCAGGATAACAGTAGGCAAGGCCCCCACAGAATGGCCTAAATGGGTCTCCTCAGGGATTACCACACTGGGGGACCTAATGGCTCTGGGTACCCAGTTACTGCATACTTTCCCAGCCCCGAGAACCTGATGGGACCTACCTGTACAGGATTTCTGGAGATATCTGCAACTCAGGCATGCAGAACAGAGTTACACAAAAGTTCATCAGCAGGCAGATACAGCCACACTAGTCCCTGCATGGTTAGCCCTTAAAAGAGCACATGCAAGCTGGATATACTCAGCCATTAGGGACAACATCCTAAGTCAATCAGAGGCCTCCCAGGCAAAGTGGGAAAAGACCCTCCAGATAACTATAACCAACACACCTGCTGGAGGTTTGGACACACAGCTATCAAGGATCAAAGAAACAGACTGATACAAAATAAGATTTTACACCTGTGGTACAGAACTCCAGCAGCGCTACACTCAACGGTGGTTTTAGACATGGACACCTGTTGGAGATGTAAGGCCACCACCGGAGACCCACTACACATACTCTGGTCCTATAGCAAACTGTGGCCCTTCTGGTCCCAGATATGTTCCATCAGTGCTAAGATCCTAAATAAAGATACCCCTTTCTCAGCGCCACTGCTGATACTAGGTATAAAAGAAGCTGTCCCACATTGTCAGGGACAGAACACAGATGGTTAGCAATGTTTGCCATGCAAACCAAGTGTCTTATATTAGGCCGCTGGCAGACCACAGATATCCCCACAGTCACAGAGCTGATGGCAGCAATTACCCAACTGTCTAACCTGGACTGGCTTTCACACCTGACTACCAACACCTTATACAACTATGATGAATGTTGGTGGCCTTAATTCTCAGCTATGTATCCCCCAGTGTAGGGGTTGGTTAAATAGCTAGGCCAACCCTCCCCCCTCCCCCCACAGTTAGAACACCAGACTGGATAGGTATTTAGACTATAAGCTGCCTGCATTTTCTAGAATCTCTGCTTGTACACAGTTTATTGTATATAGTGTTGTGTGTGTGTGAACTTGGTTCTTTGGTCTGCTGTATTTGTTTGCAGGGTAAGGTTGCCTGGAACACACCTGCTATAGATAGAAAAGCTGTATAAGAAGACTACCAGGTGAGTGCACAGTCCCATAACACTGTTTTCTTTTCTGTTCAATCTAAATGTGCACTCTGGTTCAACCTCTAACCTGTAATGTTAATATAGTCAAACTAGTGTTATTGATGATTGATGTCTGTAAACTGAAAATATTCAATAAACGGTTTAACTGCAAAATACAAAACAGAGACCATTGAAGTCATTAAAGAGCTAGTGTACTGCCTGGAAGCTGCCTGCAATTATTTGTAACTTTCAGATGTAGTCAGCTATCACTTCTTATATCTCAAGTATTTATTCTTTTCAGTTTGCTGATTAGGTGATTTTTTCACCTGGCAGTGCTGGGGTGATGTGTGGAGCAGCATTCTGGAGGAAAAAAAAGTCAGTTATTTTCCTTCCACTACATCAACACTGAAACCACACCAACTATGACATCAGTAGTAACCAATGAGAACCATTTCTTACTTCCAGGTTTCACTTTCACATGAAGCAGCAAGGTCTGGCTCTCCCTGGTTACTAATGATGTCACAATTTCCTGCATTTTGATTGGTAGCTTGTGAAAGTCACAGCTTAGGCAGCAAGGATTGTTGTACCTCAAGGTGTTTGGTCTCATTTCTGATGATGTAGTGGGAGGAACAGAACTGACTTTTTTTCCCTCCAGAGTGCTGTTGCACACATCACCCTAGTATTGGCAAGTAGAAAATCTTCTAATTAGCACACAGAAAATAAAAAAAATACTTCAGATACTTGAAGTGATAGCTGACTGCATCTGAAAATTACTATTAATTCCAAGCAGTACACTAGCTCTTTAAGTTTATTAACCTGTTAGCCACTATAGATATCTGAGTTAGAAGAGCATAGATCACCTTTTGGGGTGTTTATGAAATAAACAGCATGGGGCTTCTGGTCTTATTAAACAAAATTCAAAAGAATGTTATTTATTATTTCAGCAACATGCAGAGCAATGCATTAATAATTATGTTGGTGCTATTAAACATAACTCAGCACAGAGGTACTGTAATATAGCTGTTCTGTGAAATGAGAAATGAATATTGTTAATTAATGGATGTGCAAAAACAAAATACATTTTGGTCTTTCTCTTGTGGAGTGAATTATTAAATCCCCTTGAAAAAGCCTATATAACTAGTTGAAATATTCGGGTACTCTTTACAATAAAAAACTAAATCCTGTGGAAGGAACTCGCAGTTGTTTTTGTGGCATTAGTTCAAAAGCACAGCACCTGCAGATTTTTCATGTACAACAAGTTCATTAGGACCTTCAGCAGAGGTGCCCAACATTTTTATGCCATTACCCAGAAGCACTAGAATATTTTTGTGTAGAAGACCTGGATTAATCCCTGCTCTTTTCCTTTATTGTTACAGATACTGTTGGTACCATTGGTTAGCACTCCCCTTCACTGACTTCTTGGCTGTGGATTCTGGCTATATCAGTGGTACTGATACTAGGACAAAGCCATCGTATCAGGCACCAGCCTTCAGCTGCTCTCTAAACTGTGTTCCTTCCCCAGAATCATGTTCAGGACTCTGGGGGCCGTCCAAGTCATTGAAACCTAAGAGAGGCAGCTACACTCATTGCTACAATGCATAGTCACTCTGTAATCATTAGGTCATTTGTACATTTCTTTCAGACCTATCTATTTCAGCATGGCTGACTCCGAGCATATTCTTCCTCAGCCTCCTTCCAGCACAGATGAAAAAGAAACCAGAACCAGCCCTCCAGTCTACACCAAACCTCTTACTACTACAAGACATCAGAAGGAAACAGCTAAGTCATATCTCAACATGCGGGAGAGGACCAGCCCCAAACTGATAACAGCTATCCACAAAATGAGTGTTCTGTTCTTCCCTCTGCCAAAAAACAGAACTTTTTAATCTCTATGTCAGAGCCAGTACATCTCCTCCTCCTGCCAACTCCACTTTGGATTAGGGTTGTCAGAACTAGTTTGAAAAAGATTTGAACTCTCCTCAAATCCTGGTGTTTGAGTTCTAATTTAGAACTCGAACACTAGAGGGTTCACAAAAGGATTTGAATTCTGTGCCTTTTTAAAAAAAATGTTGTCCGCTTACTGGCCCGGTGGCACTGAGGGCTGAGGCACTGGTTGCCTTACCTTGCACTACACCGGTGACCCATTTTTGGGAATGAGCACAGACCACTGGGGGGTCAGCGGAGAGGAGAGGGATCGAGTGTCCGTAGGACCGCTTTCCTTCTCCGGAGAAGGGGGGACACCAGTAGTTCGGTGCATGACTGGTGGAGGCTAGGGGCTGGTACACCAAAAGCTACAGAGTGGGGATAGATGGGGCAGACACTCAGAGGAGCATGTATGGCAGTGTGCGTGTTCACTCCTTGGGCATCATTGCATGCCTCGTCTAAGGGGGAACAAAAAATTACGGAGGAAAACCAGTACTGGCGCTGCAGAATGAAGGTCGGTCCTTGCAGGCACCACCCCTGCGATGGGCAGTAACCCTTCCAGCACCAAATCCGGAGTTAGGTGGGTTAAGAGATCCCCACCACCCCACCATGGGGTGCAAGCCATGGGGCAGCTGGAAGGGTAGGCTGCGAGCAGGGGATGGGGCTGGGGGAATCAAACAAGACATAGTGCCACCAGGGACCAGGCAGATAAAGAAATTAACGGAAAAAAAAACATTGCCCGCCCTGTGCCTTGCAGTGTTGTACAGCTCGCAGGTGCAGGGAGGGACTTCCTGGCTGCTGGGAGGGAGGGACTAACAGTAGGAGGAGGATGGCGTGGCACTGGGATGGTGCCGCAGAGCAGACTGGCAGGTGAGTGGCTGGTGGCAAGAGGTGAGGAGGAAACAGGGAGGGAGTGACAGCTGGGAGGGAAGGACTGGATGCCTGGCTGTCATATTTAGAGGATGGATTGGTGAGTGATGGGTGAGCACAGTGGCTGACAAGAGGTGGAGGCCACAGGGAGGGAGTGACAGCTGGGAGGGAGGGAGGGAGGGAGGGACTCAGGGACTGCCTGGCAGCTGCCGTATTGGGAAGAGAGTGAAAATGACAGCTGGGAGGGAGGGACTCAGGATGGAGTCAGAGTCACGTGAGAGGTGTGACATCACCACACCTCATCGGAGGCATTGCACAGCAGAAAAATCAGTGGCAAGGCTGGCACAGTCTGTACACAGCAGAGAGCAGTCAGCCTAGCCGACCATCTCTAATTAATTTTTTCATCAAGCTCGGGCAGCAGGCAGTGCCAGGCACTAGAGTGGGCTCTGGCCTGGGGACTGGGCAAGGAAGGGGAACCCTCCCCAAAAAACATTTGTGGCAGAAAAAGGACTGGAGGAAAATCCAGTCAGTGGAAATGGGAGGGGTAGCAGGAAGAAAGGACAGTGTGTGAGGAGGTGAATGGTAATGTGTGTAGTGGAGTGGGTTGTGAAGGATCCAGTCTGGTCTGGGTACAAGACAGGAGGATGGGAGTAGGACAGGAAGACCCCAGACATTACCCAGTGTGTTCTGTTGTTTGACTCCCAGTGGGGTACTGCCCCTCATCCTGTGACCTGCTATGACTGCATCATCCTGCTTGTCTGTGCCCTTTCTTTGACTGCACTGACTGTACGCACCCTAAAGGATCTTCCTTCTGTGTGCCATTTTGACTACACTGTACCTAGTGTGTGTGTTCCCGTGAGAGGTCCAGTGAGTGGCCAGTTGAGTGTGTAGTGGTAATAATCTCCTTAAATGCATGCCAGAAATATAGTTCCATGTTGGGAAAATGAATGACATTATTTTTCACTGTGTTCTGTGACTGTGTGAGTGATTCCATCTCCTGTGGCCAGCCCATCACCCTGCTGCTGTATGCCCTTTGACTGCACTGTACTCTACCCAGTATGTGTTACCGTGAGTGGCCCAATGAGTGGCCAGTTGTGTACATGTGTGTGGTGGTATTCAGCTCCTTAATTGTGTGCCAGAGATATAGTTCCCTGTTGGGAAAAATAGACACACAAATCAAAATCTTTTTCACTGTATTCTGTGACTGTGTGAGTGATTCCGTCTCCTGTGGCCAGCCCAGCACCCTGCTGCTGTGTGCCCTTTGACAACACTGCGCCCTACCCAGTGTGTGTTACCATAAGAAACCCAGTGGGCAGTTGTGTGGTGGCACAATTTTTTGTAATAATGATGAAACAATAATTTTCCTGACCTTTCACCTTGTCCAACCTGCTTTGTGTATACCTATGCCCAATTGCCCAACATCCCTAGCATTCTGTAAGCCTGGGATCCTTCCTTTATTTGTGAACTTGCAAACCTGCATATTCTTCAATTACATTATGAGTCCACTGCATCACAGTGTCATATACAGCCCAAACCAAATTTTGTTGTTGCAGCCAGCGATCACCGATTATAGACCACATTGTTTTCTGACATAGGAATTGTGTGTGACTTTTTGTGTACTATACTGCTGATAAGACGGCAGACACCAACACAGAGGAAGCATCTGGTGCTGGTGGTGGAGGAGGTGATGGTGGTAGTGGTTATCCTGGTGTAAGCCAAAATAAACAAAACATTTCACATGATAAAAATTCAACAAACAGCAAAACGGCAATAATGAAGTGTGGTAAAGGGGGATCTTTTAAGAAAACTTGTGCAGGTGTTGGTGTCACACAGAGAGGCACCATAAGCGATGCTGTTCATTCTGTTAAAATCCCATTGACTAGCAGTAATAGTGCATGTGACAATCACCCCCTTTCTGACTCGGACAGTAGCTCTTTGTCTCAGTTTGACACTGCTGTGGCTGGTGGTGATTCATCAGTTTCTCAACTAAGTGAAATGAGCATGGCAAGTAGAGGCAATTTTATTTAAAAATACACCCAATCCTGGAAGCTCTGGGTGCCGTACATAAAACCAATCATCCAGCTATCAATAAATAACATACTCCTAAAATTAAAATATAGTTACATAGAACCAAACAGTTAAACACAGAAATAATGTAATAGGTCAGTTTATAAACAATATTTACAATACTGGGTTTGGGATGGCCTGTTCAAACAGGAAGGCGTTGAGGTGCACCTTAAAAACCTCCACCGAAGGGGCCTCCCTTATTGATGGAGGAAGTGAATTCCACAGGACGGGGCCAGTGATGCTGAAATCTCTGTCGTTGGCTGTTTTTAACCTCATCCTGGGAAATGCAAGGAGGCCCATTGCAGGGGAACAAAGGGAGCGACTTTGATGCAGCAGGGGCAAGAAGGTCCACCAGGTAGCCAGATCCCAGACCAAGTAAGGCCTTAAAGGTGAGCAAACCCACCTTGAAGAGGATCCTCCACCTGACTAGCAGCTAGTGCAGTTCACACAGCACCATGGTGACGTGGCAATACTGACTTTGCCCCGTCAGCAGCCTGCCAGCTGTGTTCTGCACCAGTTGAAGTCTGCGGAGGATGGCCCCCAAGACCCCAAGGTAGTTACCATAATCCAGTCTGGATGACATGAAGGCATGCACTAAGGTAGGGAGGTCCACGTGTGGAATCAGGGCTTAATCCTGGAGATATTTCTCAGATGGCAAAAACTGACACAGACAGTTGCCAACACCTGGGCCTCAAGTGTTAGACCACTGTCCAAAATAATGCCCAGGTTATGCACCCTGGGGAAGGCCTTCAATGGCACAGAGCCCAAGACCAATCCTGTGTCTGCACCTGAGGCCATCCTATCATGCCCTCTGTTCGACTCCACCAGTACCTCTGTTTTGTTGGGGTTCAGTCACAACCAGCTGGAGACCATCCAGTTATTGATTTCAGCGAGACGGTTGTTTTGCACGTCCACTGCACTGGATGTCCCAGGTGCGAAAGAAAGATACAGCTGGGTATCATCAGCATAGCAGTGAAAACCCAAGCCATATTTTCTAATGAGCCCTCCCAGGGCAAACATGTACACGGCACTGAATGTATAAGTCCAAGTCCACTACCCCAACTTACATCTGGACATCGAAGCACAGTGTCTAATAAACCAGCAGGGACATGCTGTAAGTAGCTAACACTGCCTCAGGCATTTGAGCGGGAGAATACTTTTACCAAAAATCACCCAAAGAACCTTCATCTTACTCACAAAATTGGTGAATTGTTAGCTGGAGCCCTTCTCCCGTACTCTTTAGTAGATCATGAGGATTTTTGGGAGCTCATGAAACTTGCAGAGCCTTGTTACAGTGTTCCTCATTGAAGGTACTTTTCCTATGTTGAAATGCCAAACATTTATCAGGCATTAAAAGCAACAGTGATGCTTGCACTTAAAACTACAGTGGGTGGGATTATTCATGTCACGACAGATATGTGGACCAGCAGTCAAAATATAGATTATATGTCCTTTACTGCTCATTGGATCACTTTTTCTTGTGCTTCTTCAAAAACAAAGACACTCCAAAAGATGGCCCTGCTGCACATAAAGAAGTTTGGGCAAACTCATACAGCTGCAAACATCTTGCAGGAACTAAATGGGCTCCTTCACAAATATATTTATTCTCACAGTCTAAAATGTGTCTTTATAGTAAGTGACAAAGGAGCCAAAATCTTGACAGCAGTACAGGGCGGAGGGTTATGCATGCTTCTTGCTTTGCACATTGCTTACATTTAATTGTCATGGGGTTCCTGAGAAATGAAACACAAGTAGATGGTATGATTGCTGTTTGCTAAAAAATTGTGACTCATTTTTCACATTTCACCAAGGCCATACCGACGTTGCCCGACTACAAAAGAAACACAAGTTGTCCCAGCAAAAGCTGATTCAAAATGTTTCCACTCTGTAGAACTCAACTCTTTATTTGCTGCAGCACCTCTTAGAACAAAAGCAAGCTGTACATGAGTATTGCTCCAATTACATTATTGGAGATAGCATTATGCTTTCTGTGCTGCAGTAGAAATTAATGGAGACAGTGTGCTGCATCCTAGCTCCTTTTGAGACAGCTACAAGGGACATGTCTTCAGATAGTACTTCTCTGAGTCAAGTAATCCCACTCATAATGCTGATTCCACATCATTTGAGTGTTCTGATTCTACAGATAGAAGACAGATCTGAATCTCAGACAACATGTCGGAAGTATCACAGAAATCTTGTAAAGAGAATGTACGAACACTTCCAAAACAATGACAGATTAGTTGCAATGTCAAAATCAAAACACTACATCCTTACAACTCTCTTAGATCCCAAGTTCAAGGCTATACACCTTCCAAAAACAGATGATGTAGAGCACTACAAATTGCAGTTGCTAGATGAGTTGCATCACTCACGAGAGACAGAGTCAAAAACAGTCACAGACACACACAGTAGCTCCACGTTGTCTTCTCCACTACTAGGAGATCCATCTTCACAAGGAGATGCAGAACTGGAAAAGTCACCAAAAGTGAGCAGTAGTTGTTCCGCAGTGTCTTCCACCTTTAGTTGCAAGCTAAATCTGTGGCAAAACCTTTACCAAATTGCTTCTATCATACCAGCTTACACTGATTCCTCCTCTGAGCGTTCTCTGTCCATCATGGTAGACAGTTACCTGCAAAAAACACTTCTTCCTATTGATGCATGCTCTTTTGAATACTGGAGATCAAAAAAGTTAATAAGGCCTGAGTTGTATGATGAAGCCTGTAAATATCTTGGTTGTCCTGCAACACATGTCTCTTCAGAGCGCATGCTTAGCATTGCTGGCAGTATTGTCACAGACACCAGAAATAGGTTTGCTGCCAGAAAATGTACACATTAACTTTTATTAAAGTCAATAAGGCAAGATTTTCATATCTCTACAAGAGCGCACATGATGATCCTCAAGTGACTGATGTTTTGGATGCTGATGCTGGTGATGATGACGACTTAGATGGTGGTGGTTGGAAAGTATAATACCGTGTGAGACAGGGACAAGCCTCTCTGAGCAAAAAAGGAAACTTAACAGACTGTGCTGAAATTGAAATGGACTGGTTGTCTCTCTCCTGTCTCGATCTACAATCATGGACCATATAGTTATACCAACAACATTTTCACCATTTCAGTGGCAAACTACTTTGTACTAGGGCCTAAAGTTGACAATTTGTTTTTTCAAGAAAAGTTTAACATCAGTGGGAAGAGGCCCAAATTATGGCATTAAGGGGACACTGTTGCTGTCAACTTTTTTTGTAGCACATTATTTCTAATTGACATGAAAACCCATATTTTTGGATTAACCTTCTGTACACTGTCCCTTAAACATCACATGCTAACTGCTGCAGCTATATTAAATGTCCAGTAAGATATTATATGGTGAGGAAACCACTTTTTAGGACTGTAGGCAGAGCCTACAGGCCTTATGGGATCGGATCGTAGCTTGAAAAATGGCTGATCATGGAACCTTCCATTGAACATTTGTTTGTATCCTTCCAAATGTCCAACGGATCTTGAAACCTTCCGCCATGATTGGTTGCTATGGAATAACAGCCATACTATTGTGGCTGTTACTTCTGCATTCTGGTGCATGAACTGTGCATGCATGACTTACGCTCATGCACAGTTCTGCCGGCACCACCATGTTGTGAATGGACAATGCCATTCATCACAACTGCTCATGCGTGAGTGCCTTGCATGTGCAGTTGCACCACTGCCACCAGAGCCGGAAATCTAAGAAAAAAAAAGAAAAACCTCCCGCAGCCTCCCACTGTTGCTGTCCTCCCACTCCCTCAGTTCCTGCATATGTGCTGACATCAGGGTCCCCAATCTCCATGTCAGCATTATGTGGCACCCCCCAAGTCATGTGGCACACTGGGAGCCCACCCCAGTGTGCCCTTTTTTCCCCTTTCTTCCCACCTTCCCACCCCACCGACATTGGGGTGTCCAATCCCCATGTCACCATGATGTACCCACCCCCTCACACACTCATGTGGCACAGTGGAAGCTCACCCCAGTGTGCCCAATGTGTCTTGTTTCTTTTTTTACTTTTAATAAAGAAAACTGTCCCCTGCAGTGTTTTTTTTCCTGTAAAAAAGAAAACGGTCCCTCATCGTCGCTCCATTCCCTCTCCCCTATCCCCACCCTCGCACTGAGCACCTACCTCCCCGCACCCCCCACCTGATACTTATCTCCAGAGGTTGGCACTGTCTTTTTCTCTGGACCAGGACATGTCTGCACTCTTCAAAGCCGAACCGCAAACTGAAGAATCAAAGGTAAGTCTGCTATACTAGCATTCAATGGGGTTTTCAACTTATGTCGATAAATCAGCCATTTTTAGAATTTTGGCTCCAGATTTTTAACATGGGGTTCTTGGACCCCACCTCCTGTAAACTGTCACTGTCATTTTGTTACTTGTCCCAAAAGGCAATTTTGCTGTCGCTGCCCTGGCTAGAATTTGTTTTTTTATGTGACTGAAATACACATTTTACTTATGTATAAGCTGGCCAGCTGATGCATTATGTTAGAGAGTTGCATGTATTACTTCAATTTGCCAACAAGAGTGTTGGTATGTGTGTGCATTATCTTAGAAAACTGTATGTATTATTTGCCAACAAGAATGATTGATATATATTTTTTATTCAAATGTCTTGACTGACTACATTATGACATAATATGTGGTGCACCAGTTCCACATGCTGCGGCTGCAGTACCTTGACTTTGTTATACGAACTTTCTTTCGAACATAGCAACTTTTGATTTACTTATTTTAAAAGAGACAGCAGCAAAGTCCTTCAGTTTTTTCATACTTCATGATGATGAGAAAGATTTGAGAATATATATATATATATATATGTATATTTTATATATATATATATATATATATATATATGGATACATGATGGTCATGAGTGTGATATGGCAAATATTGTCACTTCTGCAGAGTGAGATATGCAGAGCTCACAATGTAGGAGTGACAATGTTTGCCATAGCACATGATCTGCCCACCATGTATTCGATATATACAATAGGGCCAAGAGTTTTAGAAGTTTTGTTATGCTGTCTTGTGTTCTGTTCCTGTTTATGTGTTTGCTCATTCTGTGTGTGAGCTTTTCTGAATGGGCTGGCAGTGTTATAAACTCTGGGAGACACATGAGTGTGTTTTGCAATGCTAAATGGGTTAGTTTTAGGTAGGAGTGAGAAACATAATTTTGTGAGGCTGTATTGTTTAGAAGTCTGGCTGCAGTGAAGCTGAGAGCATCACAGTAATTGTAATGAGCTGAGAGGCAGAGTGTTAGAACAGCTGATACTGTTTTCAGTGGTAATTAAGTTAGCTGCAGGCAGAGTGCAGAGTGTTCTGTGAAATTGTGCTCTTTAGGATGCTGGCTGCAGTCAAGTTCAAAGTATCACAGTAATTATAATGGGTGAGAATCAGAGTTTGAGGAACAAGTGAGAGTGTGTTTCAGTGCTAGTTGAGTTAGCTGCAGGCAGTAGTTTAGACTGTTCTGTGAAGCTGTGCTATTTAGAATTCTGGCTGCAGTCACAGTAATGAGCTGAAAGTTGGTGGGGGATAGGTGTGTTTTGTAATGCTCACTGAGTTAGCTGTAGGCAGCAGTGAGACCTCTGAAGTAGTTCTGCATTTGTGTCTATGGTAACAGCACAGGTGTTTCTTGCATGCTGAGGGGAAAGCTGCCTAGAGTGATGACCTTTTGTGACCTCTGTGTGTAAATGGCTGATATCATCACAGTAGAGCAGAGGATAAAAATATCACACTGCAGTGGATGATACACTGTTTTATCTCACTCATTTACCACTCACCCCTATTGCATATATATATATACTGTATATATATATATATATATATATATATATATATACAGTATATATATATATTTATATAAAACTGAGTACATAAATGGTTATTGTACCACTTTTTTCTCACCCAGAAAGAACTATAATGCAGCTGCAGCAGGAAAACTTTTAACGTATGGGTGGGTGGGCCTGTTAGCAGTCTGACCTGTAAGTTGCTAGCTTCAGCAAACAGAAGAAACCATAGATAAACCTAGTGCTGCACTATAGTAATATCAAACTCACATTATTGTTTCTCTTGTCTTGCCCCATTATTTTGAACAGTTTGTATTTCTTTTTGTCCTCAATTTCACGTGTATTTCATTATCTTCATTATTGGCAGAATGTCCGCAGTTTCGCATGCATTTTACTATTATCTTGATTATTGGCAGCACAACAAAAAAAATAGGGTTCAAATACTAAAAAGTTCTAAAAAAGATTAGAACCCTAGAACTTTTTAAAAGTTCTAAACTAGAACTAGAACCCAGAACTTCAGAGGGTTCTGAAAGACCTTGTGCTGCAGATGCAACAGGATCAACTGAGCCATCTGACGTCCTATTCTTCTGTGCTCCAAACTAAGACTGCAGCTATTGAAGCTCACCTTACTCCTGATCCTTGTCTTCCTGGACTGTCCAGGCTACCCAATCTGCCACTTGGTGTCAACCAGCCACCAGTAACCATCCCAACACCAAAACTGCTGCCTCAAAAATCTTAAATCCTGCCTCCTACCATAAAACATCCAACAGTTCTTCTGATTTCTAACTCAAGCCCTTCAGGTCCTCCTTCTCTGCTGCTACCATCTGCAGCACCAGACACCAACTGGTGAGGTATAGCTGTTATTGCTAATACCTCTGGTTCTATTCCTGCATGCAACCAACCTCTGCACCTTATTCCTTCACATCTGAGGAAGGACATAATTGATGGGAAAGATGTGAACTTAGTCGTCCTTGTTATTTCTTCACATGAAATTGTTGAAAACCATATTATATCTTGTGCTGATGCCTCCGTCATGCTCAAAGCAAAAGACTACAGACTAAGAAAACTGACCATAGATGAATTTGTTACAGCATTCCATATTTACTGAGACATCTTCTGTTCTGCCATTCCTGCTAGGTGTGAGGAACTAGATACCTACCTGCATAGTTGGCCTGTCTACTCACTGCAGTGCCACCCAGTTTTATGACTACCACAAGTCCTTTTCCTCAAAGACTTCAGTCGCACTCTCCCATTTCAATATTTGCATTAGCTGGACTTTTTTGAACAATAAACTTTTCTGCTACCATTTTGCAGAGCAACAAGCCATAATCTGCTTAATGTGTGGCTCTTTTTCCCACTACCCTTCCTTATGCCCCCTAACAATCCAGGACTCTGCAACTCTGGCTACATCATCATGTTCATCCACTTCTTCCACCACATCATCTGCCTCTCAGTGTGTATTCCACACTCCAAAATATCTTAAGTATTTCTGAGGCTATCCAGTCATGTTCTTAGCAGGAAGGGCTATCTGCAATAAATTAAATTAATCTGGCTGCAACAAACCCATATGCAGCCTGTACCATATATGCAGCCATTGCTGTGATACCCATACCAAAATTGTTTGCCACAGAAAATCCCATTTGGAGTCATCCTTTGCCTCCAAATGACTACTGCAGTATCCTTCAACCCCCATTAAAGTTACCCTCACTGAGTGGATGTTACTGGACCATCCCTTTTCTTCCAAGCTTGACATTCTCACTATCAGTCTCACAAACAGCTTCCATACTGTATCCTCATACCTCCTACAATACCCATCTTGTGAAAACTTAGTCTGCTCTCCATGTTCCCAATACCATCAATATCCTCCTACAAGAGGAAGTAGACAAAAGCTTTATAACGGGCCCCTACTTTCAACCACCATTTCTGACATATTACATTTTTTTTATGTTTTTTATTTTATTACAACTAGGATTACAGGTACCTTTGAGCCAGGCTCTTTTACAAAGGTTCTGCATCAGAGAACAAATACATACAAGTTACAGAAATAGGAACAACACAATAAAAAGGTTGGCATATTAGGTTACAATGGTAGATCAATACAATAGCTAGAATAAGTAGAATGCATACATGGGAACACAGAGTAACAGAGGGATAAGTAGGAGGGAGGGGGTTAAGATGAATATAAACGTGAGGAACGAAGTTGGAGAGGGCAGGAATTGCAGCCAAAGGGCATGGTCATCAACTGGGAGCAGGCTGAAACTAGTCAACAAAAAAGGAAAGATCGTTGAGGGCTCAGAAGAGGTGGGGGGTTGAAGGGGGGAGAGTCAGGAGTGGTGAAAAGAAAGAAATAAAAAAGTAACATAGAGGAAAAGAACGGGGTGGAGATGTGGTAGGTGATAGTTGGAGGGAACAAAAATGAGAGGGCTGAGGAGATTATAGGTAGCATTTGCAAGAGCTAGAGTTAGTAAGGTGGAGGTGGAGTTTATGTTTGAATGAGCCAAGGGTGGTAGTGGAGGAGATGTCAGGATTGAGTGTATTTAACCAGCTAGGTGCTCTGAAGGCAATGGATCTTTGGCCCTGAGAGGTGTGATGGAGGAAACAGTGGGGGAGCACCTGGGTAACAGTGACCACCAGTCATTGTGGTTTGAAATCACAGAAAGAGCAGAACCAAACCACACAAAAACACGTATCCTGGATTTTAGGGGGGCAGACTTTGGGAAAATGGGGAGATGCTTGAAAGAGGCATTAAGGGGAATGGGACAGGAATCAGGGATTGAGGAACAGTGGGCAGTATTTAAAATGGGGATTATAAGAACAACAGAATTATGCATTAAGCAGGTTAGCAAGAGGAAAAGAAAGAGGAGACCATTATGGTTTCCAAAGAGGTAGCAAAGAAAGTGAAAGCCAAAAAGATTGCATTCAGGCAATACAAAAGACACAGGCAGAAGGGGATAGGGAGAAGTACCAGGAGAAACAAAGGAGGCAGGGAAGTCAGTAAGGAAGCCAAAGCTCAGACAGAAGAACACATTGCAAAATCAGTGGTTAAAGGAGACAAAACCTTTTACAGGTACATAAGTGAAAAAGAAGGACAAAGGAGGGATAGTGAGACTGAAGGGGAGGATGGGAGCCGTGGAGGATGACAACAGTAAAGCTGACATATTGAACAGGTATTTCTGCTCAGTCTTTACTAAGGAAGAGGGTAATGGGTCTGAAGGGAGTACAAGGGGTGAGAATGGTGCAGAAATGGACACAAGTCCCTTTACACGAGAAAGGGTCCTGAAGGAACTGGAAGTAATAAGAGCTGATAAAGCAATGGGGCCAGATGGGGTGCACCCCAGGGTCCTTAAAGAACTAAGAGAGGTGGTGGCTGAACCTCTGGCTATCCTGTTCAGCCAATCACTGGAAACAGGGGAGGTACCCAAAGACTGGAGGACAGCAGATGTAGTCCCCTTATACAAAACTGGGAACAAAGAGGAAGCAGGGAACTACAGACCAGTCAGCCTCACCTCGGTAGTGGGAAAGATCATGGAAGCACTACTGAAGGAGAGATTGGTGGAACATCTGGTTCTCAATGGACTACAGGACCCAAGACAGCATGGTTTCACCAGGGGAGGTCATGTCAGACCAACCTCATTGAATTTTGACTGGGTGACTAGGGGAGGTGGATCAGGGAGGGCAGTGGACATGGCCTATCTGGACTTCAGCAAGGCCTTTGACACTGTGCCACATAGAAGACTATTACACAAACTGGGGAATATGGGTGTGGGCAGGACAGTAGTGTGGTGGGTAGGTCACTGGTTGGGTGGCAGGACACAGAGGGTGGTGGTAAATGGCTGTCACTCCACAGAGGGAAGAGTAACCAGCGGGGTACCACAGGGATCAGTGCTGGGACCGGTCCTATTCAACATCTTCATCAGTGACATTGCACAGGATATAGAAGGCAGAATTTCACTGTTCGCTGATGACACAAAGCTCTGTAACAGAGTAGACACACCAGAGGGTGTAGACAGAATGAGAAGGGACCTGCAGAAACTTGAAGAATGGTCAAGGGTTTGGCAGTTGAAATTCAATGCAAAGAAGTGCAAGATAATGCATATGGGGCACAAAAACCCTGGCACAATATATCAGTTGGGGGGTGAGGATATAGCATGCACCAAGCAGGAAAGGGATCTTGGGGTTGTCATCTCTGATGACCTCAAGGTAGGAAACAGTGTGATAAGGCATCAGGTAAAGCAAATAGGATGCTGGGATGTATAGGCAGGGGCATCACCAGCAGGAAAAGGGAGGTCATAATTCCGCTATACAAGACACTAGTGAGGCCCCACCTGGAGTACAGTGTACAGTTCTGGAGACCATACCTACGTAAGGACATAGACAGGGTAGAGAAGGTTCAGAGGAGGGCAACAAAGATGGTGCATGTGTTGCATCACAAGTCCTATGAAAACAGTTTGAAGGAACTGAACATGTACTCCCTGGAGGAGAGGAGGGAGAGAGGGGATATGATAGAGACATACAAGTATCTTACAGGGAGGAACAGGGTGCAGGAAAACACTATTTTTAAGCGAAAAAGATGTTTCAGGACTAGAGGGCATGGGATGAAGTTGGAGGGAGGACGATTCAGAGGAAACATGAGAAAGAATTTCTTCACCGAACGGGTGGTGGACAAGTGA
This sequence comes from Neoceratodus forsteri, assembly GCA_016271365.2. Classification (NCBI taxonomy): domain Eukaryota; kingdom Metazoa; phylum Chordata; order Ceratodontiformes; family Ceratodontidae; genus Neoceratodus; species Neoceratodus forsteri. The sequence goes on along the minus strand of CM057449.1, from coordinate 1,723,386,961 downwards.
AACACCCTGCCAGAGGAAGTGGTGGGGGCTGAAACAAGCACAGGATTTAAGAATGCATGGGATAGACATAAAGGAATTCTAGAGGTCAGGGGTAAGGGGAAATAGACTTCTAGGAAAACAAACTGAACTTACAAGCTCAAATGGGCAGACTAGGTGGGCCATAGGCCCTTATCTGCCGACACTGTCTATGTATCTATGTATCTATGTATCTATGTGTGATGGTGGGGAACCTGAAGGAGCTGGTATTCAGAGCCCCTGGTGTTATGTGGCTTTAGTCTAGAACTAAGCAGTGCTTGGACTCCCAGTGGAGAGAGGCCCAAGGTTACTTTCTTTGCCATAATGCAGGTTTGGTATTTTATGCGATTTGAAAGTTGAAGCCAGCCAGATCGGGCATAAAGGTCACATGTATGAGTGAGACAATGAGCACCAGAGATAAGCCTGCAGGCCTTGTTAAGTGATGTTGAAATTCGTCTCAGGGCAGTTGCAGAGGCAGAGCCATAGATTATAAGACCATAATCAATGATGGAGACCACCGAGCTTTGGATGGCAATCTTCAGTGCTTCTGCTGTAAGGTGTAGTCTATGTCGGTAAAGTAGGCTTAGACACATATTTGCTAATTTGGCAACATTGTCTATGTGTGCCCCATAGGAGAGATTTGAGTCCAGGGATAACCCTAGGTATTTGAACGACTGCACTTGCTCAAGGGTGTTGCCATTGCTGGTAGAGATAGCTAGGGGGTGAGATCTATGCCTGTTTTGAGAGCTGTTAAAGAGCATTACTTTTTTTTTTTATGATTGAGGACAAGCTTATGAAGAATGAACCAGTTTTCCACTGCGGCAAAGCCTAGCTGAAGATTAGTCTGCAGGAGTACAGGGTCCTTGTGGGAGGAGAAGATAACAGCATCATCAGCATAGAGGATAATCTGTTCAGTGCAAGATTTCAGGAGCGTGTTAAGAAAAAGGCTGAAGAGTAACGGACCTAGGATGGATCCCTGAGGGACTCCAGATCGGACTGGTCTGAGGTCCGAGAGTGTCCCTGCAATTTTGACTCATTGAGATCTTTTTTGCAGATAGCTGTTGATCCATGAGACAGTGTCAGGAGAGAGTCCAAAATGCTGGAGTTGTTGGATTAGCAGACAATGGTGGACTGTGTCGAAGGCCTTGGTCAGATCTATAAATGCTGCCCTGGTTAAGTGACCCATATCCAATGTGCCGTGCAGTGCTCCAGTGAACTCCAGTAATGCAGAAGAGGTGCTATGACCTTTTCTGAAGCCATGTTGTTGTGGGCATAAGAGATTATGTTTGTCCAGGTAGTCCATAAGTTGGTTGTATACTATGCTTTCCAGTGCCTTAGAGAGAGGTGGTGGTATTGAAATCAGTCGATAGGTCGCATGGCAGGTCTTATCCCCACTTTTGTGGACTGGAGTAACTGTAGCCGCCTTCCATTTGTCATGGAACTGACCAGTGCTAAGGGAGAGATTAAGACTGTTTGTTAATGAGACTAGAACCTCATCCATAGTGAGGGTTAGGAGTTTTAGATCCAGCGAGTCTCCACTAGATCTTGACTTTGAAATTGCTTTGGTGATGTGTGTTTGGGCATCGTGCAGGTTAATTTCTTTGAAGTGGGAGGGCAGGAGAGTGGTAGAAGGATCATTGGGGATAGCGTGGGTAGTGTCAAGGAAAAAATCCAGGGGAAGGACGCTGTTGAGATCAGTAAATGCATCATTAAAGGTGTTCGCAATGACCAGAGGATCCAGGGTGATGGCCTCATCAACCTTTAGAATGGTTGGGGAGGATTTAGTTTGTTTCTCTGTAACTTCTTTGATATTCTTCCAGAAATCTGACCCCTTTCCCCAGGAGTTTGAGAGAGCTTCTTTGTAGTAGGCATTTTTCAGTAGCCGTATGGATTTAGTGCAGTTATTGCAGGCACATTTGTAGTTCTGTATGTCATGCTGGGCACCAGAATCTCTAGCCAGGGCCCAAATGTGGTCCTAAGCCTTTAGCTGGCCAAGTAGCTCTCCAGTTAGTCACAGGTTGCAGAGTGCTTTGACTTTTAGTTTTTTAAGCAGGTCATAGGTCTCACAGGCTGCGTTGAAGGAGGAGGAGGAGGAGGAGATAAAGAGGTCAAGAGTTGTGTTAACATCTGTTGAGAAGAAAATGGGAGACCAACCAAACCGACTGAGGTAGGATTTAAGGTGTCTTAGCTGTCCACGTGAGAGCACTCTGCTAGTGATGACTTTGGGTGAGGGCTTATGGAATTCATTTGACCATTCACATATAATGGGTGAGTGGTAGCTTAGTGAGTCAGGAATGACAGAGGTGATGGCGATATGAAGGGGGTGACTGGTAAGGACCCAGTCCAGTAATGTACTAGTGCCTGTTTTATAGTTGTTTCTGGTGGTGGAGAGAACCGTTTGTGAGAGGTTTGCTGATGATATGGCATCCTGAGATATAGCAGCATCTGATGAGAACCAATTAATATTGAACTCACTTAGTGTAATTGTCTCCACACCTACTGGTTGGGATTTGATGAAGTCCAGAACAGTTGTGAGGCTCTTCCCTTGGTCTTTGGGGGGGGATGTAGACTGTGATTACTGTGAGGGTTTTGTTGTGTGCTCCTAAAAGTAGCTTAATAGGTAAGATCTGAGAAGTGGAGTCATGGAGAGGAGTAGAGATGGGGCAACCTGTGAGATAGTCTTTGGTGTAGATTGCACAACCTCCACCTCTTTTGGACACGCGGGCCAGTCTGTAGACGTTATATCCTGGCAGTGCAATCGCTGAGTCTGGGATTTTTGGTGACAGCCATGTTTCAACAATTGCTAGACTATCAGGTCTGTGCTGGTTTACAAAGACTTGGATGGCGTCAAGATTAGAGATCCAGCTACAGATGTTAATAGTGGCGATGGTCAGGCCCCCAGTAGATTTTGTACAGCCGGCATTGGTGGTAGTAGAAGGGCCTGGGTTAGGGTGCACATCTCCTGATATCAGAAGGAGAAGGAGGAGGATCTTCAGGGCACACAGACGGAGTTTCTTGCAGGTGAGATTACATATTAGTGGTTTGTTATTACTGGTCTGGCATCAAAGGTGCTTTCCCCAGAGCACGTGATGAGGGATATAGGAGTGACTATTGCCTGTATCTGTGGGAGATGCGGTGCAGCCAATTAAAGGTGTCAGATGTCCTTGAGGGAAAGTGGTGCTCACAGTGCAAAGTACCTAGATGGTGATATTGAGTGTCTAGCTGGTAGATGGGGGGGGGAGAGGGGTGGCAGGTTCCAGGGAGGTATGAAAGGTGAAGTAGTGAGGTGAGCATAGTAAGATAAAACTGCGTATTGATGGAGGGAGACATGATTAGAGAGAGATTTCAAGTGTGGCTGCGCAAAGCCCAGAATGCGAGAGAAAGTGTTGAAAAGACAGGGGAGGGGGAAGTATAGAGGAGGAAAAAAGGGCAGAGTCAGGATGACTGCAACCTAGGAGGGACCAATGAGATAGAGGCAGGGACGAAACAGAGAGGGGAGAGGCGCAGCTGGGTTTATTTAATAAAGGCAGGAGGTGGGGGAGGGGGGTGAGCAAAAATTTAGGCAGCAGACAGATGAGCTCCCAGGGGACTGTGCCAATCAGTTCAAATCTCCAGGAGCTGAAGCCAGTCAGGGAGAGATGAGTGCTGAATCTGCTTATAATTTCAGGCACCATCCACCAACTGGGTTCACGGCAAGCAAGCTGGACTGGAGCTGCTTTCCTGAAGCGTACCTGGAATCTTGCTGTTGAGGGAAGGCTGGGGTGCACCCTGTGGCTGGCTACACTCAGCACCAGACCACTAGTGCAGAAGATGGAGTCCTCGTCAGGGAATCCTGGAATCTTGCTCTTGACGGCAGGCTGGGGTGCACCCTGTGGCTGGCTGTGCTCAGCACCAGACCACTAGTGCAGAAGATGGAGTCTCCCTTAGGGAATCCTGGAATCTTTGCTCTTGAGGGCAGGCTGGGGTGCACCCTGTGGCTGGCTGCACTCAGCACCAGACCACTAGTGCAGAATATGGAGTCCCCCTCAGAGAATCCTGGAATCTTGCTCTTGAGGGCAGGCTAGGGTGCACCCTGTGGCTGACTGCACTCAGCACCAGACCACTAGTGCAGAAGATGAAGTCCCCCTCAGGGAATCACTTCCATCAGTGTAGCTTTTCAAAATACTCAGGAAAGATTGAATATTTGAGAGCCCTTCCTGCATAGGGGACTGTTTGTAATTTGGCAATAACATTTGGCCACCTGCAGAAATTAAAGAAAAAAAGAACAGCCCCCACCTTCTTTCCAAACCCAAATACAGTTATGTACAATCCCATCCCCCCATCTACATCCCAAACCCACCCTCTCCACCTTAGAATCCACAATTGGCTTTATAAAAGTGGTTAATTGTTAAATAAATCCCATAATGGGCAACTGGCACAACCCACCTGACTCCACGTCCAGCTGCCATCTTTATACTTGTAAAAAAGCACTTGTTTTTGCTATAAATAAGTACTATCTTAATCCCCCATCACCCACCTTAGATGCACCTGCTCCTACCCGTTCCATGTTAGAAAGTGACTGGCACAACCTGCCTTTTTCACTCCTTCGCTGCCTGCTAATGAAGGAATGCACTCACGTGCTCTCCTGCTTGATTGCTCTGTATAGCAAAACCATCAACTGGTTTTACTATACAGAAAAAGCAAGTGTATGAGTAATTTGATTAATCAGAACATGGCTGGCTGTGGTGGAGGCCAGGTTGTGCCAGGTGCCTTATAACATAGTATTGGGGAGGAGCAGGGCGCTGACAGGGTGGGGGTGGGGGATTAAGACAGTATTTAATTTTAGCACAAAAAAGTGCTTTTTACTAGTATAAAGATGGCGTCCAGATATAGAGGAAGGCAGATTATGTCACCTGCCTGTCATGGAGTTTATTTACCATTTAAAGTTTTTATAAAGCCAGTTGTAGATGCTAGAGAGAGGACTGTGGGCTTGGACTGCTGACAGAAGGTGACAGGATGGGGTTGCATGTAACTGTATTTGGGCTGGGGAGGAAGTTGGGGTAGTTTCTTTTTTAAAAACTTATTTTACTAAATACCCAGATACCAGATACCCAAATATTTGGTTGCTGAATACCGTATATTCAGAAAAGGTATTCACACAGCCCTACCAATCATTGTGATCTATAAGCTGCTCTAAACTGGCCCATGTTTGCTAATCAAACCGAGATCTTGGTTGAAGCATTCACCCTCAGCAGTAAGTGGAAAGCTTCCTCAATACTTAGCTAGGCTAAGTTTCTACATCTGACCAAAGCCAGTGGTTATCGTCTTTCATCTGGAAATCATTTGCCCTTACTGGAACTATGATCAGGACTGGGAGAAGCCAGTCATCAATTAGTCATGCAGCCTCTTCCATCTTTAACCACCTGGATCCAACACTTACTGAAAAGCCCTTAAAAACCAGACATGTGTTTAAAAAGCTAAAAAGACACAATAGGGTGTGAACCGTGGTGAGATAACCTCTCAGGTGGTCTTAAGCACAAAGCATTGCTGAACACTTCCACCACCAGAGAAGTACCATTATCCTACACAATGTTCACCCTAAAGTGCCTTACTGCAGTTATAGTTTGATCTATTTAATGTGGTGTTTCTAAAAATATATCTAAGCCCCCTCTCATCTAAGATGGGCTTATTACTCACCTTAGGGTCGCCTTCCTCCTTTCCCAGGGTAGGGTTTTAGGAAGGTGCCCTGGGAGAGTGCCATTTCTGCTGGCTGCCACTAGGGAGCAGCAGAGGTCAAAAGGTATATAAGCAGGTAGGAAGGAGCTAAGACAGGGAAATGGGAGGATAGACAGCAGGAGAGGAAGTTGTTGGGCTCTGCTAGGGCAGTTTGAGGGGGGTAGGTGCCCCCCTCGTAGGTAGAGCAGCCCCCCTTGTAGGTAGGGCCTCCATGCAGCAGCGAGGCACCGGGAACGGAGTGGGTCTCCATTAGGGTGGCAAAAGGCAGCATTAGTTGGTGTCATTTGGGATCCTGGGTGTCCTGGAGGCTGAGGAGGTGAGAGTATGGAGGAAGGTTAGGCCTTATGGGATGTTTGGGGGGGGCTCTAGTAAAGAGTTTGGATGCCTGGGCTGTCAGGGGTATGAGTGGTAGGGTTCTCACAGAAGGGTGGCAGTGGTTCCCCGTTTCCCACATGGCAGGGTAGCCCAGGGGGTTTGAGAGGAGATCCCGGGTTAAGGTTCTACCCATGTAAGGGCCTGTTTGGAGGGACAGGCCTCAGGGCTGCCAGACTTTCCTGAGTGGGCTGCAGAGTGCCCTAGAAGTCTCCTCTGGGCTGGTTGTTCAGCTCAAGCATGAGATGACTGGATGAGAGATGGCTCTAATGACTGCAGTATTTAGGCCCTCCAGGTACATCTTTAACTGGGAGCCTGTTTCCTGCATCTGGAGAAGGGTGCAGGGGTACCATCAGTTTTCCGGTGCCTGTTGGGGCAGGTCGGTATTAGAGGTGCTTACTGTCTGAAGGTAGTGGTGCAGCTATTTGGGATTTCTGAGCTGCGGGGTCTGGGTCCCTGAAAAGGAATGGTTAAGTGAGTCAGGGATCAAGTGTGAGATAAGCCCTTCACTTCTTGTGTACAGAATGGGCATAAAAGGAAAAAACTGGGCTGGTACTTACCTGTGCCAGGGAGTTTGGGAATACCTCACTTCTGGAATCTTACCATCCTAGTTTCATGAGATTTAAGCTCATGTGGTGTAGTATGAGCATCTCTGCGTTTGGTATTCCTACCTTGTTCCTCTCCCTGACAGTGTGCCAAAGTTAGCACCATGGAGCTGTATATCTTTAGTTTTAAGCAACTGAGCCTTGGGCCCCCTTAAGATCATTGGGGGGGGGTCCAGGAAAATAAATTGGGTTTGTTTGGAAAGTTGGGCTGAGTGTGACTTAACTTATTTCAATTTCTAATGAAATCACTTCTTAGTTTTAGAAAATCCCAGATCCTTTTTCCTCAGGGCGGTTTGAGAAGTTTCCCGAAGATTCCAGGAATGCTGAGTCAGAGGGTGGATCTGTGACCATCAGTAATGAATTAATGGATACTATCCTTCTGGACAATCGGGGGCAGGAGCCTGCATCGCCCGGTAAGATCCACTTGCATTACTTTTCTCTAAACTGTTTTTGGGAGCCTGTTAGAGGAGCATCTGTACTGTAGCCCCCTTCCCCTCAGGAACATCGGCCCCTAGACATATGGGGGGGGGGGGTTGGGTTACATATATGAAATATATTTTAACTATAAACTATTATAATTAGAGACTAAGTTTATATTTTGAATTGCACTTTTCATTTGGGATACTTGGTAAAGCTAAGTAACACCTGAGTAAGTAATAGCCCCCCATCCTCCAACTGTTATAGTGGCAGTAGTGGCTGGAGATGTACGGGCAGAAGACAAATAGAGGAGGTTGGTGGCAGTTTATCTGGGCAGGTAAACTGGAGCAATTTTTTGGTATTCAGAAAACATCCCCACAAGAATCTGTTATAAATTGAATGCCACACCAGCAGAGGTATCGTGGGCTTTTCATAAGTGCCATATGGCCAGCTTCAATCCAGATAGCCATTGGTATGTGGTACAGTGTATGCCACATTGACTGTGGCCCAGTCAGAACCTAACATGAGTGCACTTTGGTAGGAGACAGTTCCATTGGATCATCAGGACATTTAGTGGGACATTATTCATAGGCATCTTTCCTATGAGCTGTGAGGTTTGCAGAGGTTTTAGCCTCCCTCGTAATGTGGCTGTTGTAGTGACCCCTTTATAGTCTTTACTACAAGCCACAAAGCTGGCAGATGTATTTGGGGCCCACTCAGAGTATTTTATTAATCATATTCAACCAACCACTGTGCATTAGTCGCTGGAAAGACAAATCATCTGATACGCTCAATAAAGCATTTGTTTGTCTCAAGAGATTCACATTGTATCATGCAAATACAAAACATTTGCAATCCCCTATCTTGACCATGGCTTCCCATTCTGGAATCCCCACTTGAAGAAGGATATAAATTTATTAGAAAAAACACAAAGGAAGTAACAAAAGTGATTAGGGGAATGGGTTCACTTTATTACAACAATAGACTCAATCTATTGAATACGTTCAGTCTGCAGGAAAGGAGGAGTAGATGAGACCTGTTATTTTTATATCACATATTAAAAGACCCAGTCCTCAAAAAACAGATTGGTCTTCAGTTTAATGGTAGAACTATCCATCTAAGGTCACACAGTAAACTACTTACTATCCCAAGGGCAAACACAAACAATAGAGCTATTTTTCAGTATAAGAGCAGCTAGATTGTGGAACTTATTACCAAAGTATTTAGTAAATGTCCAGACATTTGACAGTTTAAAATGTGAATTGGACACTTTATAATTCAATCAGGGAATAAATAATATACCCACCAAATAGTGGGAGCCAGTCTTGATGGGCCTTCAGCCTCCTTTTGCCTGAATCCACCATGTAATCATGTATGATTGGCAGAAGTTTGTGTTGGTGCTGATTGAGGAGTGGTATGCAGTTCTGTTGCCACATGATTTTTTACAGTATTCAGTGGGAGAGGAATTGGCCCACTGGTGCCTTTCCACAAGAGATAATGCCATGGCAGCCATGCTTACTGTGGACTTCAGAAAATATACCAGGTAGATGGCTATAAGGTAGTGATGCTCAAATAGTGTTTTTGACTATCCTAAAGGGATCCAGCGGATACCCTATGTATCTGACTCTGGATCCAAGATTCTATCCAAGCTCATTTGGATTTCGGTTACAAAGCTGGTTAGTTGGATCTGAGGCTGGATAGTGGGATCTGAGGTCGTATGTCTGGCAACTAAGTCACCCATTTGGTGATAGTCACTAAGTGTGTGGTTACAACAGGTTAGCTCCCGCCTCCCCACCCACATTTTACAGGTGCACACTTAGTGACTGTGTGTACCTGATGCTTTGATTTTAAATTCAAGTTCTGTTTCTTTAAAAAAAGAAGTCTTTATCATGATTTTTTTAACTTAGTTTTTCTTGAAAATTTATCAATGGTACAACAATTTCATATTTTTCAGGACAGGAGTATCAGTTACAGCTGTACTTTAGTGCACTGCCTAAAACTAATAATAGTTTTTAAAAGCAGTCAACCATTATGTTTTATATCTGAGGTACTTTTTATGTTTGCTTGTGTGCATGCGCAAGAAACATTTCATCACAGCTTCAGAGAGAAGTGGGGTTTTGGAGGTGCGGCACTGTGGGGGCCAATGCCCCCAGTGCCTTTTGAGGCTTGACCCGCTTTCCTCAATGCAGTGGCATGCTGCTGCTGATACTAGTTCAGCCAACGTGCCACCACCTTGAAAGGAATCTGCCACTGCAATGAGGGAGTGACCCCTCATCGCAGGGTGGTCCTTTGCCTGGAGTAACATTTCTTGGAACATGGCGGCAGGTGGCGACTCTCGCTGCCTGCCTCAGAGTTGGTCCCCATGAAAGCCAACTTGGGGGTTCCCAATTCCCCTGTTGACCTGTTCCCATCCCCAGTTCACTTGCCGATGGGGTAGCCCAATCCCCGTCGGCATGATGCACCCTCCATTTGTTATGTGCTGAGGGGGTGCCCAATCCCCCTCTGCTCATGCTCTCCAACTCCCCCCCACCACACTGTATGGCCGACAGGGGTGCCCAATCCCTGTCAGCTCCAGCACCCACCTTCCCAACAAACACCCGGCCAGGTGGCATGCTGGGAGCCCACCCCACCATGCCAAAAGTGTCCCACGTTGCCTTTTTTCAATTTTACTCCTTATAAAAAAAGAAAACGGTCCCTCGTTGAGCCCCCTGCCCCCTTCCCAACCCACGCCCACCCACTGCATACTCTACCTCCCCACACACCACCTCATGCCATACTTACCCAGAGCCCGCAACGATCTTCAATAGACGGGAGCACATCTGCACTTTTCAATGCCGACCGCGAACTGAAGAAATGCTGGTAAGCTGTATAATGGCATGAATGGCTTTTTTTCAACTTTGGTGCATATCTCGGCCATTTTTTTGAATTTGGGCACCACATTTCAACATGGGGTTCTTGGGACCCCACCTCATGAATTCAATCACTTCCATCTCGTTATTAAGTCCCGAAAGATGATTTTTTGGTCACTGTGCTGAATCACCTTTTTGGACCAATTAAAAAAATAACAGTGTTACTGTTCATGAGGTGGGCTCTCAAAAAGCCTATGTTGCAAATTTGGTGAAAAAATTCCAAAAAAATGACTGCTTTATTAGTGTGCATTGCACAGTTTCTACACATGCTCGTAACTTCACAAATTTGTAATATTTTCAATCCAGGTTTTTAACATTGGCATTTTTCCATACCTCCTTGTGAAAAGTACAGCTGTCATTTTTCACATCCTGGCAGAAATGTGTTTTCGCACTCCTGGTGCAGAATAGCGAGATCACTCATGGGAAATCAGTGTTCGGGACAGATTATGAAAATCACAGTTACACTGTTCATGAGCAGCTGTCCTAAAATGCCTGCGTTGAAAATTTGGTGACAAAAGTCCATAAAATGACTATGTTACAAGAATGTGTTGCCCAGTTTCTATGCACCCTAGTAACTTCACAAATTTGTAATATTTTCACTCCAGATTTTCAACATTGCCATTTTGCCACACCTCCTTATGATCAGTACAGCTGTCATTTTTCATATCCTGCCCAAAATATGCATTTGCACATCTGGTGCACAATGGCGCGGTCACTGTGGGAAATTAATGTTTCGGACAGATTAAGAAAATCATAGTGACACTGCTCATGAGCAGAGGTCACAAATGCCTATGTTGAAAATTTGGTGGGATTATTTCACTAAAGGACTGTGGTACAAGCATGTGTTGTGCAGTTTCCATGTGCGCTCGGAACTTCGAGCATTTTTAATATTTTCACTACAGATTTTCAACATTGCCATCTCTTCACACCTCGCTATGGATGGTACAGCTGTCATTCTTCACATCCTGCCTGATCTGTGTTTTCACACATCTGGCGCAGAATGGCATGGATGCTGTGGGAACTCGAAGTTCGGGACACATTAACAAAATCACAGTGCCACTGTTCATGAGAAGAGGTCCCAAATGCTTTCATGAGGTGGGGTCACAAAAAGGCCATGTTCAAAATTTGTACTGTGAATATCAACAAACGCCCGAGGGATTACGGTTTCTAACCATAATGTCCTACCCTGCACAGACAGACAGGCATCGGGGTGTGCCTTTGGATTGCTGACTGTAATGCTCATGCCATCCCACCCCCATCCCCCAGCCACTGACAGGCATCGAGGTGTACCTTGGACTCTTTGTCCCAAGACTTCACCCCATTCTGCTATGCTGCACCCATTTCAGTGTATATCCTTATGAAATGGGATGAATCTTAAGCTGAACACCCCAAGGCACACCTCAACACTTGTCAGTGTCTACAGGATAAGATGAAGAGAAATGCTGTGAGTATTATGGGCAACGACACACAGGCACACTCCAATGCCTGTCCATATGTAACCCTTGAGGAAAGGAGGGAGAGGGGGGCCATGATAGAAACGTTTAAGTACCTCAGTGGAATCAACAAAGTCCAAGAGGGTAGCATCTTTCAGAAAAAGAGATGTGCAAGAACAAGGGGACACAATTTGAAGATAGAGGGGGGACAGCTTAGGGGCAATGTGAGGAAGTATGTTTTCCCAGACAGGGTGATGGATGCATGGAACAGTCTTCCTGAGGAGGTTGTAGGGTCTAAAACTGTGGGGGAATTCAAGAATGCATGGGACAGACATAAGGCAATTCTTGTTGGGGGTAGGAAGAAATAGGCTGTTGGTTAACTAGGATCTGCAGCTTATCCTGTAGGTAGGGAAATGGGCAGACTAGGTTGGCCTAGCGGTCCTTATCTGCTGTCAAAGTCTATGTTTCTATGTTTCTATCTCTGCAGGGTGGAGGTGGGATTGTGGTGAATTCAATACTTCACTGCCACTCCTATTCTGCATCTGTCCAATGCTAATGTCAGCAAGCAACCATTTGGCATTGACAAATGGTTGTCTGTTATTGTTCTACACCTGGTTTCTGTGTTTAGTTTTTAGTCTTCACAGTTAGTATGTCTTCCTGGTAGACACAGTGTAAGCTTAACCTTAAATATGCATATAGTTCTATTCACAGTAAAGAAGAACAAAGAGGAAGATGGATTCAGAAAATATATTAAATATATATTAAATTTGATGTAAACTGTGGCATAATATTAGCGGTGTGGGCAGAGATTCATTTAACTCCATTTTGGGAGCATTTGACTTCTAATAATAAGGCACAAAAAAAATCTTCCAAAATAAATGTCCATAAAGTCATTGACTTCCAAATATAAAACAGAAAATTAGATGGTTTCCAAAATTGCAGGCATGAAAGTCAAGAAATAATAAAAAATAAATCTGAAATAAACTGTATTTTACCTTTAATATTTACATTAATATCCATAAATTGTTCCTTTCCTACAATAATGACTTCCAAAATGTGGGATTCTGGAAGTATTTTCACTTCCCAAAAAATTGGAATGGCTTCCAGATTTGGACTAATGGAAGTTTTAGGCTTACACTAAAAATAAATTAACCGAACCCATGGATGGAGGTACATTTCTTCAAAGATGAAAATGCTTCCATAAACCCACTAATATTAAGATCTCCCACCTAGTCAGAGCATTTTTGTCCATCATCCAGGAACATGTAGTAAACTATAATAAAGACAGAGAACCTCTGTGCGTAAACACTGAGGCAAGGGTTACCCCAAAGGGCATTTGGCTGGGAAGCCACGTTTCAAGAAAATACAAAATCACACATGCCCCCACAATGCAAAGCATCATGGGCTGCATATGCAAATCACCACAGAATGTCATGCTGGTCCAACTTTAAGCAGAACTGCATGGTGCCAAAAGGCCTCCCACACAGTCCGCAAAGGGTGCCAACAGAAGACACAGACACGTGCTTCATCCTACCAGGACTCATCAGTATGCCCCGTCTGTCCAACACCCCAGGGGAATGGACCAGCTACCCCTAAGGCAGTGTGCCTGGGATATATTGTGGTGAACTAGCTAGCTGGTCCATTCCACTGGGGTGTTGGACAGACGGGGCATACTGATGAGTCCTGGTAGGACGAAGCACGTGTCTGTGTCTTCTGTTGGCACCCTTTGCGGACTGTGTGGGAGGCCTTTCGGCACCATGCAGTTCTACTTAAAGTTGGACCAGCATGACATTCTGTGGTGATTTGCATATGCAGCCCATGATGCTTTGCATTGTGGGGGCATGTGTGATTTTGTATTTTCTTGAAACGTGGCTTCCCAGCCAAATGCCCTTTGGGGTAACCCTTGCCTCAGTGTTTATGCACAGAGGTTCTCTGTCTTTTAAATAGTTTTTTATTTTAATGGGTTCACCACAATATATCCCAGGCACACTGCCTTAGGGGTAGCTGGTCCATTCCACTGGGGTGTTGGACAGACGGGGCATACTGATGAGTCCTGGTAGGATGAAGCACGTGTCTGTGTCTTCTGTTGGCACCCTTTGTGGACTGTCTGGGAAGCCTTTCGGCACCATGCAGTTCTGCTTAAAGTTGGACCAGCATGACATTCTGTGGTGATTTGCATATGCAGCTCATGATGGTTTGCATTGTGGGGGCATGTGTGATTTTGTATTTTCTTAAAACGTGGCTTTCCAGCCAAATGCCCTTTGGGGTAACCCTTGCCTCAGTGTTTATGCACAGAGGTTCTCTGTCTTTTAAATAGTTTTTTATTTTAATGGGTTCACCACAATATATCCCAGGCACACTGCCTTAGGGGTAGCTGGTCCATTCCACTGGGGTGTTGGACAGACGGGGCATACTGATGAGTCCTGGTAGGATGAAGCACGTGTCTGTGTCTTCTGTTGGCACCCTTTGCGGACTGTGTGGGAGGCCTTTCGGCACCATGCAGTTCTGCTTAAAGTTGGACCAGCATGACATTCTGTGGTGATTTGCATATGCAGCCCATGATGCTTTGCATTGTGGGGGCATGTGTGATTTTGTATTTTCTTGAAACGTGGCTTCCCAGCCAAATGCCCTTTGGGGTAACCCTTGCCTCAGTGTTTATGCACAGAGGTTCTCTGTCTTTTAAATAGTTTTTTATTTTAATGGGTTCACCACAATATATCCCAGGCACACTGCCTTAGGGGTAGCTGGTCCATTCCACTGGGGTGTTGGACAGACGGGGCATACTGATGAGTCCTGGTAGGACGAAGCACGTGTCTGTGTCTTCTGTTGGCACCCTTTGCGGACTGTGTGGGAGGCCTTTCGGCACCATGCAGTTCTGCTTAAAGTTGGACCAGCATGATATTCTGTGGTGATTTGCATATGCAGCCCATGATGCTTTGCATTGTGGGGGCATGTGTGATTTTGTATTTTCTTGAAACGTGGCTTCCCAGCCAAATGCCCTTTGGGGTAACCCTTGCCTCAGTGTTTATGCACAGAGGTTCTCTGTCTTTTAAATAGTTTTTTATTTTAATGGGTTCACCACAATATATCCCAGGCACACTGCCTTAGGGGTAGCTGGTCCATTCCACTGGGGTGTTGGACAGACGGGGCATACTGATGAGTCCTGGTAGGACGAAGCACGTGTCTGTGTCTTCTGTTGGCACCCTTTGCGGACTGTGTGGGAGGCCTTTCGGCACCATGCAGTTCTGCTTAAAGTTGGACCAGCATGACATTCTGTGGTGATTTGCATATGCAGCCCATGATGCTTTGCATTGTGGGGGCATGTGTGATTTTGTATTTTCTTGAAACTATAATATTCAGTCACAGTTCAACTTATAGTTCATTTTATATCATAACATCATTCTTTGCCAGTTGTGATTGTTTATTTATTATAAGTTCCAGATACAAGACAAGATCAGCATTTTGTATTGTGAAAAGAGGCATAGCCCAGTGCTACATGCCACTAAAGAGTGGTAACTGTATTTTAAAATATAGTTGTGCCCTGTTCAGGATTTGATTAAGGTCTCTCTCTCTCTGTATATGTTTACTTAAAGAGTTTGTGTGCTGCTTACAACTAATACAAGTTTTTAAGATCAGTAAACCATTACTTTTTATATCTGAGGTACTTTATTTTCCCTTTGGTTAGTTAGATGATTGTTTACCTGATGATAGTAGGCGTGCTGTGTGGAACAGCACTCTGCCTAGCAGCTGACATATCTAGCTCTGCTCCCCCCTCCCCCATGACATCACCAGCATTGTGACCTCACTGACAGTGACATCACTGCTGCTTAGGAACAGCTGCTCAGTACCTGCCAGGTCAGTCACCTGTGTTGTCACTGTCAATGAGATCACAATGCAGATGATGTAGTGGGGGATAGAGATAGATATGTCAGCTGCCAGATGGAGAGCTCTTCCACACAGCCAACACAATATTATCACACAAAAAAACTTTCTAATGAGCAAAAGAAGGAAAAAAATACTTCAGAAATAAAAAGTTACAACTGACTACTTCTTAGAATTTGTATCATTTCCTTGCCTGTCTGTTTTGGATCCAGTAGCTAACAGAATGTTTACAGCCAATCCAGAAGCTCTATTCAACCACCCTTTCAACAATAACCATATAATTAATGGGTCTTCCCTATTTTACCATAGATAGACCGTGCTGTAATTTGCCATTATAAAGGAACATTTATAACAGCAAAAAGGCACGTGGTCCCCTCGCTCTGTGCATGTGCCCACTGCAGTGGCTCCCTTCTTGGTTCATCGCTTCCTTCTCCCCACGTCCCAGCCACCAGAGAAACACGGCGGTAAGTCACTTTTAAAAAAAAAGTTATATTTTGTCCAAATATGCGCTAGCAAAAATATCATTTTTTTAAATATAAAAGCTGAGAAAAGAAAATCTTTCGACTGACTCACCTGCCGAAAACTGAACTGGGGCACAGCAACAGGAACGGCTGCTACTTTTATTTTTCAACCAGGAAAGACACACTAAGCTGAAAGCTTGTTTACAGGTGTGATCTGGGAGCACAAGGAAGTTAAGTGACTTGCTCAGGGTCACACAGTATACAAGTGGGGGCTGCGGGATTCAAACCCAGGTCTCCAGGTTTGCAGCTCGGAGCCTTAAACCACTGCGCTATACTGTCTCCAATTTTATATAATTGCTGTGGCCAAAAATGGAAGACCTAGCAATTATATAAAATAAATTATGAGGTGTTGTGTGTAAATTTGAAGTTTACACACACCCTTGGGGTTAGTTGCTTTGTACAAACCCCTCAAACTTTGCTCTCGGGGGTTATGTAGTATCTAACCCCTTGGGTGTGTGTAAACTTCTCGTTACACACACCACCCCATACTTTATTCTATTTATAATGTATTAAGGATGTAAATCAAGGTTAAAATTGCTAGGATTCCAGCCCTGTACTTACACTCCTGAATGCATCACCAGGCTGTTCTGCTTACCTGGGCACATCATCCTGTTTTTCTGTCCTCCTGGGCACATCATGCAGGCATGCGCATTGGGGCAAAACAGCCAAGGATTTGTTTTTGCCTTCACAGGTGGCAGTAGAGTAGGCAGTACTAACCACCTGATTGTATTTTATATAAAAAATGTGTTATACATAACAACTGCTACCCAATTATAACAACGGGTGGTGGTAATCTTCCTCTTCCTTTGTGTGACATCATAATCCACTCCTGCAGATTATGGATGTTACAGAAAGAACTTGGAAGACTACCATCCCATTTGTTGTCTGGCACTGGTTATTTATAAGAGGGTGTCTAATGCCAACAGTTCTAAAAGTCTGAAGTTCTATGTTCATTTTACATAGTCCATTTCTTACATAGGGGTTTCTCTAATTTTGTGGAAAGTAAAACATTTTTACTTTAAATTCAAGTTCCATTTTTGTAATAACAGAAATTTGCAACATAATTTATTCATTGTTTATATATTCAGTTCCTGTATCTCTTATGGTTGTAAGAGTTTCTTCTCGAGGGTATGTGCATGAAAGTAAAAGTCCCTATAAGGTTAAGACAATCTATTATACATTTGTATATCCAATGGGAGCAACACAGGTTAGATAGAAGCAAAACAGACTTGCCAGACTTAGGTCTTTTTTTTTGTCTAAAGGATTTCTATGTTTCTATACTTCTAATGCAAAAAATAATCATCAAAATCCCATTCGGCATATAAAAGGTTTAACTGCAATATGTGGTCTTCAATTGTTTAAAAGTTTCTTCTCCCTAGCCATCCCCATGATAAAATACACATCCTGGTGCAGTGTAGTGCTGTGCTGTTTGTCATCAGAAATGCGTGGATTACCACCCGGAGTATCAGTATATAATCGCTGCTTTTTTAACCTATGTTGATGTTAACATGGTATGTATCTGCATTTGTATTTATGTGCACAACGTAACAGAATATTTTACATTTAAAAAGTGTGGATTTATTGTGCTGAGACTACACTACTTTAGAAATGTGAAAACATCTGATAAACTGTGCCATTCTTATTTTTTACAATGATGGTGAACCAAAATTCTGAAAACTTTTAGAAGGTTATTTCAAATGATGTTTTTAAGGAACACGTTGATTTAAAGTATATCAATGTCTATTAGAGTATATCAAATGACAATATGCATGGAAACTATATTGATGGGACTTCATCCATGTCAAGCTGATTCCAAACATTCATTTCAGAGTCATCACTTTTTAGAGAAATTATATTTAGAAAGTCCTAAACTTGGAACTGTTAGGACAAAACATTTTCTTTTACCTTAATGAAAGCTTGAAGTTAGGGCAACATTATCCTGCCATGCTGATATACTTTCATGTATCAATCTGAGTCACACCGTATCCATAGACTGATTTCACATATTTTTGCTATACTGGCATATAACAACACAATGCAAACACACTGTATGGCTTTGGCTTCACCACATTGAGCTGATCACATGCGTTGATGTAATGGAAACATATGTTTATGACCCTAACAATCTCAAAGTTATCCCTTTTCAAAGAATTATCATTAGAAAGGGCTAACATTAGAAACTTTAGGGCTAGGAACTTAATATTTTTAAATTAATGCCTGGACTCAATTTGATATAACATATGTCACATAAATACAGCTCTTGTTTGTCAGTTGTGTCAGGCTGTATTGACAGACTGGGTCCAATTATAAAAAGATGTGCAGATTCGGCATGTCCCTGGTGCACCAAACATGTGGCACAGGGGCATGTGGCATTCCTGCAGCATCGATAAAGGTTCTCTATCAGGTGCACCAGATGCTACAAGTTAGACCAGTTCCCTGGTCTAACTTGTGCTGTTTGGGGGACCCGTTTTATGGGGCTTGCACCACATATTAGGTGCAAGCTGCCATAAATTGTGGAAAATGTTGCAACTGCACCCCATGTACTAAAATTGGGTGCCTTTGCATCAAAGAAGTTTGATGCAGTTGCGACAAACATCAGGGCTGATGCAGACCTTGATGCCAAATGTGCATCAGCCTTGGACAATCAGGCCCACTGACTTCAGTTAGTTTGGTTATATTGTCATATAGTCATATGATGGGCTAGATTCACAAATGTCCTGAAATACCGGCAGCTGCAGGAAAACCCTGGTACTAGTGGGTTGCCTCTTGCAGAGCTGCAGGTTTCCCACAGCTGCAGGTATTCATAAAGGTGGGGCTGGATTACAACCGGCTCCATGATTTATGGCAGCCTGTGGGTGGTGTTGCCGGGAAAACTGTTATGGCCAACGAGACCATCCATAACTTCTGGCACAACTGCTGTGGTTGTGAATTTCAATCTCCACAGCTGCAGGGATTTTGGTCTGCAACTGGCATTGTAGTGTGGGACTTAGTCCCCCACATATTTGTGAATCTAGCCTGATATGCTTCTGTCATGTCAGTGCACCTTTTATGTATCTCTGTGTGTCAGACTATATTGATATACTACCGTCACATATTTATGCTCTATCAATATGTATTGACATATAGCAAAGAATGGAAACTGTATTATTATGCCTCAACCACATTGTGCTAAATCTAAGCTTCCATTGAAAAGACAAAAATAAGTCTCTTAGTCTAACAGTTCCAGAGATACCCCTTTTCATATAAATTATTTAGGCATAAGGAAAAAATATGGGGCTAGTGAGGTACATGGAGAGGAATGGAGGACCAGGGAGGGGGGTAAGGTCAGTAGTATAAGCTGAGGACCCTGCAATATGAGCAGACTAGATAGATCAAATGGCCTTCTTCTGCTGGCTTCTTCATATGTTCAGATTATCTTTAGAGCTAGTTGACTTTGAAATCATTGTTTGTAATTTGTTTTAAAGTAAGCTTGGGACTTGAGTCAAGCTGACATGATTGTGGCATGCCAAAACAGCTGACATACACACCGATATGTACCTCTTGTATATAGAGCTCAACCAGATCTCTCTGCAAACATTTGTATCCCACACTTAAATATGAAGCTGCATAAGTTGTTGTATTGCAGAAAGACTATTAGAAAGTCCACAGAGACATGACGATCTTTACTCATAATTCACAAACTGTGCAAATTCAAATGTCCAGGAATTTCAAACATAGTGCTTTATATCATGATTCAGTACATTTTCAGATGCCACAATACACTTTTCTAATATAGCATAGAGTCAGTCAGTAAGTCAGTACGCCTTAAAATAAAACAAGCAGCTGTCAAGCTGCTCAGTGGAGAGAGGCAGTGTTTGCAATAATATTGACTGCTTCATTGCAGCATGCTAGCATGGAAAGGAAGGCCACACACTTTTTAGTTTGAACATGAGAAAGTGCTTTAATGGCGTCCAAGGCAAAATAGTGCATTTCCACACAACATTAGTGTGATGCACACAGTGTCGCCATGGCATTATAAGAATCAACAGTATTTCTGTAGTGCACCACCCTGTTCTGCATCATATAGCCTCTGTGCCAGATGTTCCATATGATACCCTTTTCCAGGTTTTCAAAATCCTTCAGTTTATATTCACAGGTTACAAGAGAGGAAACAGGTGATGAATGCATGGTTTGTACTACTTAGGATAAAAATCACAAAAGTTTGAAAAAACTGCAAAGAAGGACTACTATAGATAAGTAGAGGTTTAGCAGAAATGCTCTAGAAGGATTGTAAAGCTGTGCGGAATATGGAATTTTGCTGGTGGAATTCATGCAGAATGCTTTCTTAAATTTCTTTTTGAATTCCATGGAATTCCAAAAAGCATTTTCATGTAAATCATAGAATAACTTTCTGCAGATTATGTAAACAACAGAATAATTTTCTGTGGATTGTAAGAAAGGAATCTGTAGTTTAATAAACCATGGATTACTAAACTCAAAAACCTTTCTAAATTTAAACCTTTTTTGTTAGTAAGTTGAAAACATTTCCACCTATATTTCAAACATTCCATGGTAACAAAAAAAAAAAAAAAACTGTTCCTTGAAGAAGTAGGCAATAAGGCACGACTGTAAGGTGGTTGTCATGGGTTAAGCAAACATGCATGCCTCAAGTGCATAGAAAGGCATGAGGTGCTTGTGTCAAGTGTCTTTAGCACCTGGGAAGTGCATTTAACTATAATAACAAACACTTCAGAATCAGAAGGATGGTAGGGGACCTGAGCTAAAGTCAAAGGGGAAAGAGGGCAAAAGGGTGGATCTGAGCCCATTCACTGTGTATAGGGTTAGGGCAGAGCTAGATTTATTTATTCACTCATTTATTTATTCATTACAAATCAGGTTTACAACCTTTGTGTCAGATACTCATTTACAAAGGCACCTCGTCGCGGGGCGGGGGCAGACATCAAGACAGTTATTACAGTGCAGATTAAAACAGAGGATAACATTACAGGTGCAGTAAAAGGAACATTTAACATAGATTCACTTAGGTTACATAATATAGTAGTTTGTATGTTACTTAGGTTACATAATGTTACAAAATTGTGAGTTATAATAATGGATATAGTAGGTCCTCAGAGAAGACAGCGGGTTACATCCCTATTTGGACCTAGTAAGGAAGGAGTGGGTCTGGGGGAGGAAGAGGCTGTCCAGTGGACATTGTTGAGCCAGAGGGCAAGGCAGGTGGGTACCACAGGTTACAACAGGGGGGTTAGTTGCACCTACAACAGCAGGTATTAAAGATATGGTTGCGAAGGGCTGTTTTGATGGAGCCAATTTTTGGCAAGTTGGAGATGCAGCTAGGGAGAGAGTTGAACCAGGTGGGGGCTTAGTAGAGGAAGGATCTCTGGGCAAGAGAGGTCTTGCTTCTGGGCACCTGGTAGGTGGCCTTAACAGAGCTATGGGTGGTGATAAACGACGATGACTGCTTTAGAGAGATGGAGACCCCTGGGGGGGAAAGAGTCCTAGCAGTGATTTCTTAGTGAGAAGGCAGGTCTGGTAGAGCAGTCGCTCCTCAAAGTTGAGCAGATTGGTGGTAGTATAGAGAAGGCAGGTGTGAGTGCAGCTGGGGGCACCGGTCAGGAGTCTACGGGCCTTATTGATGGAGAGTTGGATTTTGGAGAGGGCAGTGTTTTCACCTGTGGCATAGATGGGCAAGCCATAGTCCACGAGGGACAAGACGGAGGAGGTGATGGCCAGCCTGAAGGCAACCTGAGGTAGGCAGTCCCTGTGCTGGTATAGTAGGCCAATCCGAGAGTTTATGATGGATGACAGGGCATTAATGTGGGTGTGGAAGGAGAGGGCAGTATCAAACATGATGCCTAGGTACTTGTATGTGGTTACTTGTTCTAGTGAGTGCAGAGTGTAGGGGATAATCAAGAGGGGGGTATTTTTAGCTTTATTTTGGTGGTGGGAGAAGAGCATTGATTTGGTTTTCTTTAAAGTTTAGGTTAATGACCAGTCTGCGGTCACTGAACCACCTTTCAGCTTGGTTGTAAGCTTGCTGGAGGGATAATTGGAGGGAGGTGGGATTGGGATGTGAGGCAATGAGGACTGCATCATCGGCATAGAGGAGCATTTTAACGGTACATGAGCTGGGGAGGGTGTTGAGGTAGAGACTAAAAAGTACTTGACCCAGGATGGAGCCCTGAGGGACCCCAGAGTGAACAGGAAGAGTGCTGGAGAGGGAGCCGATGATCTTGACACACTGGGATCTAGCAGAGAGGTAGCTAGAGAATCAGGAAATAGGACTGCCAGAGAAGCCAAATTGGTGGAGAGAGTCAAGTAGAAGGGGATGACAGACAATGTCAAAGGCCTTGGAGAGGTCAATGAACACTGCTCCTGCAAGGCTGCCAGAGTTGAGAGCAGAATGCAGGTGTTGGGAAAATTCCAGGAGAGCCGTGGTTGTACTGTGTCCTGGGTGGAAACCATGCTGCTCTGGGCACATAATGTTGTACTTGGTTAGGTATTCAGAGAGCTGGATTGTCACCACTTTTTCAAGGGCTTTAGAGAGTGGGGGGAGGATGGAGATGAGCCGGTAATTGTTGGGGGTGGACCGATCCCCACTCTTATGTATGGGTGTGATTTCAGCAGTTTTCCAAGCACTTGGGAACTGACCCAGGCATAGAGACCAGTTTAGAAGGTCAGTCAGGAGGACTAGGCTTCGTCCAAGACCGTACAGAGCACCTTGGAGTTGAGGGGGTCACTGCTGGGGTTATTGCTGCCTAAGGTTTTTAGCAGGTGCAGCCTGGCTTCTTGGGGGGATAGGGTGCACAGGTAGAATTGTGGCAATGCAGGACCAAAGGGATAGCAGTGGGGATTGGGTCAAAGAAGCTGCTGGGGAGGACTGAGCTTAGGTCAGAGAAGACGGTGTTAAGGCAATCGGCAATAAGGAGCAGATCTGCGGTGGGGGTGCCATTGATGGAGAGCTGGGATGGTGGGGGGTTGGAGCAGAACTTCCCCTTTAGCTCTTTCATATTATCCCAGAAGGTCCGGACTGAACCCCAAGTGGAAGCCAGGGTGGTCTGATAGTGCTCTGCCTTGGCCCGTCTAATGGCCCAAGTGCACTTATTGTGCTCTACGTTGTAGGTCTGTCTATCAGATGCCTTTCCAGATTCTACAGCAATGTGCCAGAGATTATCTCTGTTTTTGAGTCTCTGGAGGAGGGGTGGGGTGATCCATGGGGCATTGCATTTTTTGGATCGGAGCCTGGTGAGGGGGCGAAAAGGTCACAAGCCTTACAGAAGGCATTTGTGAAGTGGTCAAGAGCTGAGTCAATGTCAAGGGTGCACTGGATAGGGGACCAGTCTAGCTGGGCTAGGTATTGCTTTAATTTTCCAAGGCCGCCGGGGTGTAAATGGCGTCATAGTGTAGCCTGGGACACTGGCTTCAGAGTGGAGGATGACCAGAGACAGAGAACTGGGGAGTGATCACTAACAGAGTCGGGGAGGACAGTGACATCCCGGATTTTGTAGGGGTGGTTAGATATAACAACATCTAGGAGAGTGTTGGTGCCAGTAGAGTGGTTGAATCTGGTGGGCTGGGTGACTAACTGGGACATATCCAGGGCAGCAAAGGTCCATATATGGGAGGCAGTGGAGGCAAGCAGTTAACGTGAGATCACCTAGGATGACTTGCTCCACTTTGTGAGGGAGAGATGTGAGGTAGTCAATGAGGAACTGGACCACTTGGTTTTGATTCCTCGTGGGTACGTAGGAAACCGTGAGGAAGAGAGGGCTTCAGGTGGGGTCAGGTGTGATTTTTAAGGTGAGAGCTTGGGCTCCATAATCAAGTTTGGGAGCTGGGAGTGCCTGACCTATAAGGCAATCCCATATGAGTAGTGCACAACCACCACCACGTTTGCCTACTCAATCGTCCCTGTAGATGGTATATCCAGGGAGGGTGATAGTGGAGTCAGGGGTGGATTTGGAGAGCCAAGTCTCTACCAGTGCAATTATGTCAGGTTGATGTTGAATGACCCAGCACTGGAGGGCAGTGGATTTCTCTAGGAGACTGCAAATGTTTAAGGATGCAAAGCGGAGGCCAGTTGCAGTACAGGATTTGGAAGGGCTGGAAGCCACAGGTCCTGGGTTTGGGTGAACATTACCAGATAATAATAATAGCAGTTTGATTATTCAGGTTAGTGGCCAGTGGACATGGAGGCACTTGGGTCGACACCCAGCTGAGGACTTTACAATCAGGGTACATGGGATAGATTAAGTGTGAAGGGTAGGAATGGCAGGGGAGAGCTGGGTCCAGGTTGGGCATTGGAGGGCAGAGGGAGTGGGGGTGTTGGCAGGGTGGGGGTGTTGGGGGGTCACTGGTGTGTCGAGAGTGGGGGAAGGCCGAGTCACTGTGGGGTAGTCTGGGGATGAGGTGCCTAGTGTGGAGGATATGTGATCCAGTTGGTGTGAGGTCTGTACCAAGAGGGTGAAGGAGAGCAGACTTAGTAATGGAGTGTAGGTACCCATAGTTTTATTCCTATAGTAGACAATAAGAGTGCAGGCTGACCTTCAGTGAGGGTGACTGCCACTGTGGAGTAGCGGTAGTGCTGCTGACTTTGGTGCAGAAGGTACTAGGTTTGAATACCCTGTGGGGGGGTCTTGGAGCCTAGCAGGGAAGTTGTCTGGAATTGCCGAGAAGGCTGGGGAGTTCTAGAGTAGCGGTGAAAAAAGGGGTGGAAATAGCGACTCCTAGTGGTCACAAAGGGAGCAGGTTGGGGGGTAGGTATGGGGGTGTGGTCGTCTGGGGATTGGGTAGGGAGGTTAAGTATTGAGCAGAGCAGGGTGGAGGGTAGGTGCAGTGAGGTTTTCCAGGCAGGGGGACAGAGCAGCTGATTAGTAGAGGAAGAGTGTCCAGAAAGTAGTAGAGAATAAGGACAGAGTAAGGAGATGTAGAGCAGCTTTGGCACTGTTGGGGGAAACCCCTTTAGTGGGTGAAGAGTATAAGCTGCAAATGGGAAAAATCAGTATCGATCAGTAGAAGAGGTAGGGAGTAAAGACTGATGAATGGTGATAGACTGACCACACAATAACAGAAATGAGACAGGAACTGTATTATGCTGGATTGGGTAAGTGTGTTTATAACTGGGCCCTCTAGTGGCTAAAAGATATAATCTGCTAATGGAAAAGTCAGCACAAAAAAAAAAGGCAGCGAGGTTCTGAAGCAAGTTTTTGATAAATTGAGGGTGGACAAGGCAATGGGGCCTGATGGGATACACCCCAGGATGATCAGGGAATTGAAGGAAGAGTCAGCCGCACCCTTGACAAGGCTCTTCAACTTGTCCCTAGATATGGGGAGAGTGCCGGAGGACTGGAAGAGGGCAGATGTAGTGCCTTTACACAAGGGAGGTAGTAAAGAGGTGAAGGGGAACTACCGACCTGTCAGCCTCATGTCAGTGGTGGGGAAGGTAATGGAGGCATTAATCAAGGAGAGGGTGGTGGATTACCTGGAGGAGAGTGGCTTGCAGGGCATCAGACATCATGGCTTCATCAAGGGGAAGTCTTGCTGGACAAACCTAATTCCGTCCTTTGATTGGGTGACTCAGGTGACTGACTGAAGGGGGTGGATGTGGCCTATCTAGACTTCAGTAAGGAATTTGACACCGTCCCCCATAGAAGGCTGGTGAGCAAGATGGAAAGCCTGGGGTTGGGTGGGAAAATAACAAGCTGGGTGGAGATCTGGCTCTCAGGAAGAACTCAGAGGGTGGTGCTAAACGAGGTACACTCCGGAATGGCGAGGGTGAACAGTGGAGTGCCACAGGGGTTAGTTTTGGGTCTGCTTCTCTTCAACATCTACATCAGTGATGTTGCAAAGGGTTTGAGGGGGAGAGTGTGCCAATTTGCTGATGATATGAAAATATACAATAGGGTGGACACCCCCGGCGGGTGGAGGACATGAGGGAGGACTTAAAGATGCTTGAAAAATGGTCTGGGACATGGCAGCTGAAATTTAATGCCAAGAAGTGAGCTGTGATGCACTTGGGGAGTAGGAACAGAAGAGCAGGGTAGACCTGAGGTGGGGAGGAAATTAAAGTAACAGAACAGGAGAGGGATCCAGGATCATAGTCTCCTCAAACTTTAAGGTAGGACTCCAATGTAGCAGGGTGGCAGGACAGGCCAACGGAATGTTGGCATGCATAGGCAGGGGCATTACAAGCAGAAAGAAGGAGGTAATTATGCCCCTTTACAAAGCCATGGTGAGGCCGCACCTGGAGTATGGGGTTCAGTTCTGGAAGGCCTCATCTATGCAAGAATATAGATGTATTGGAGAGGATTCAGAGAAGAGCAGCCAAGATGGTGCAGGGTATGCAGGGAAAGTCATACGAGCAGAGGTGTAAGAAGCTGGATCTGTGCATGCTGAAGACAAGGAGGGAAAGGGGAGACATGATTGAAACTTTTAAATATGTAAATGAACTCAATAAAGTGGAAGAAGAGGGTTTACTAAAGAGAAAAGAGGGGGTCAAAACTAGATGGCACAGCCCCAGACTGCAAGGAAAAAGATACAGGGGCAATGTGAGAGGGCATTTCTTCATGGAGAGGGTGGTGGAGCCCTGGAACAGTAACAGATGGAGTGGTGGGGGCCAAATTGGTGGAAGAATTCAAGAGGGCTTGGGACAAGCTTAAGGGGCCGAGTACTGGGGAGAGGGTGGGAGTTGGCAGGGAGGGGAGTTGTAGGGGGAAAAAAGGGCAGACTAGATGGGCCGGTATGGTCCTATTCTGCCATCAAGCTTCTATGATTCTGTGAGAAAAGGGCCAGCCATGGCACTCAGCACACACTCCTCATTAGAAAAAGACCACAGTCTCAGATATATAGTTTTAACAAGTTTTACTTGATGCAAGAGATTTTTATCCTTCCGAGTGCAGGTTATGGAGTGCAGTGCAAGGGACCTGTGTGTGTGTTCTTCCAATCTATGTAGCAAGGGAGCAGTGTTTGCAGCTTCTGGTTTCAGATTGCAATGCTGTCCAGGCAACAGGACGAAATAAAAAGAAACTGTTCAGTTTAAGCATTTCTATTATTGAGAGCTGGATTGTTTGAAGGATAAACTGTTTGACTAAAATGTGGCTGTATGTGGCAATGACCAGTGCTGTGCAGGTGTCCTGTAGTGGGAGAGAGAGAGGATAAAACTGGCACTAAAGATGATGTCATGTTACACAAGATAAGAACAAAAAAGAGAAACACTCTAAAAGAGGGATTTAATGATTTATTATTAGTATCAGGTGTGTGTGTGTGTGTGTGTGTGTGTGTGTGTGTGTGTGTGTGTGTGTGTGTGAAGTTGGGGTGGGGGTTAGGTTAATGCAATGTGTTACGATTGTATCTTCAAAGTACTGTATAACAGAATATATTCACACCCCGTAATATTGGCGGTAATAGCTGGCAGTACTTATTCTTGACCCTTAATTTTCGCGATTGGTCCTCACTGGTAGTTAATCAATAGGTTAAGTGTCCAAAGTAATTGCTCTGCTTTACTAGCCAGCTGTATAAATCACACTGCCCTACATCGAGTTAACTCTGAGTCAAAGCTCTTTTGTCTTGCACTCTGTCAGTGGTCATGTCGATATTAAAATGGCTTAGCTCCAACAAAGCTACAAAGAGGGAATATCCTGTTGATTTTGACGCTGTTTCTAGTGAGCAGCTAACACGTTTGGGCTTGGACCCTGATACAGCTGCCAGCATTGCTATGGAACTACTCGCTTGTGAACCACCGCAGAAAATAAAAAGCCACCCCTCTACAAACAACTCATACTCAGGTGAGGTTTGTTTTGAAATCGGTAGATACGCTCAGATACGGTCAGTGAAATTGGTGTTATGACTGCTGTCAGGTACTACCATGCAAAGTACCACAGTGCCATTAACTAACTGACTGTCTGAAATTTTACAGCAAATTACTGCAGAAAGCTAATGCAGACCCAGAAAACAAATGCACTTCCACCCTCACTACCAAAAAAGCCCAGAGGTTGACCCACTCTGCTTATTGAGGACATAGAACAGAAATTAAAAGTTGTGATAAAAAACCTGAGGGCTGAAGGAGCAGTAATCAATGCAAGAGTAGTGCACGCATTAGCTATCGGCATTGTCAAATCAAACTGCCTGCTGATATTGACTGAAAATGGTGGTGGGGTCAGCATCATGACTAAATGGGCTTGGGGGTTCTTAAGACGTATTGGGTATAGCAAAAGAAAAGGCACCAAGACAGCTCATAAACACCACTGGACTTTAATACTGTACCTTAAAGGAAGGTTTCCTTTCCTAAATATCAAAGGCTGCTGCTCAAGAACTCATACCACCTGAATTGGTATTAAATTTAGATGAGACAGGTGTAAATCTCATACCTGTATTGCAGTGGACAATGGCTGAAACAGGTTCCAGGCAGGTGGCGTTAACTGGTCTCGGAGACAAATGGCAAGTCTCAGGTGTTCTGTCATGTACCCTTTCAGGGGCTCTACTCCCGCCACAAGTCATTTACCATGGAAAAACTCAGGCATGTCACCCAATTTACAATTTCCCCAAAGAGTGGTCGATTACACATTCACCTAATCATTGGGCCAATGAAGTCACTACAGAGGAGTACATTGCATCCGTACTAGTCCCTCATCTGGAGGCCCCGAAAATGTCTCGGGGACTGCTGAAGGAACAGAAGGGCTTGTTGATAATGGATTTGGTTCGAGCCCATACAATGGCAGCAGTAATACAGCAGCTTGAAGAGGTAGAGTACACCCTACATTTGTTCCAGCATCCTGTACAGACTTACTCCAACCTCTGGACATATCCTTAAACAAATTGTTTAAGGATGAACTTAAACAGTGTTTTACGGATTGGTACACTGGCCAGATATCGGAACAAATTACAATTGGGGCAGCAGCTGTTTGCATTGATCTGAAGATGTCCATGATAAAAGTGAAGCATGTACGCTGGCTGGAGTCATTTTAATTGACTCAAACTGAGAACTGATGCCTGTATCCATGGCTTTGTGGAGTCTGGGATTCAGCAAGCGCATGAACATTGCCTACATGCCGAGATAGGTGAGTACTGAATTGCCCAGAAGTACCATAGTTTCTCAAGCACTGGGAACAGTGTACAGTACTCTAAATGTGTTTGTCTATGTTCCCTTTTTCCCACAGATTGTCCAACATCAGCCGAGAAAGATGACTGAGACAATCGCCAGCTCTGATGAACTGACAAACTGTTTTTTTTGTGTCTTATTTTTAATTTTGCAGTGCCTTGTTTAATTTCTATTATGACATGTCCAATGAATAAATGAATATTTGAATACAGTAACATGTCGATAGCTCTCTGACTCTGATTGTGACCCCCCCCAATTAACTGTCAACAATGTGTAGGCGGGAAATATTAGTGTTTCCTTTATTTTCGCTGATTTCTAAAAAAACGTGAAAATAAAGTGATCGCGAATATTTCCTGGTATACAGTAATTTAAGTGAGGAGTGGTATCATTTTTATGTTTGCTTGTGTGCATGTGCAAGAAACATTATGTGGCAGCTTAGGAGAGAAGTAGGTTGTGGAGGTGTGGCACTGTGGCAGCCGACGCCAGCACTGCATTTGTCGGCTTGGCACTGTTCATCCAATGTTTGGGACAGATTAAGACAATGATAGTGACACTGTTCATGAGCAGAGGTCCTAAAATGCCTATGTTGAAAATTTGGTGACAAAAGTCCATAAAATGACTGTGTTACAAGAAGGATTGTCCCTTAAAAGGACAACCCCCCTTGTTATAGGCCTAGAAGCCTAGAAGAAAGGAAGGAAGGAAAGACAGAGAAAGAAGGGGGGAAGGGCGACAGGTAACAGAAAGCGGAGATTTTGCAGAAGGGTCATAAGGGGGAGGTCACAGTCAGAAAAGGGGGCTCAGCTCCAGAGGCAATGACCTCACCAAAAGAAGGGGTGGGTTGTATGGGAAAAGGAAACAGAATAGGTCGAGGGACGAGAGAGACAGGAAAGAGAGCGAAGGTGGAGAGTCCAAAAGGGGGACATAAGGAGCCACACAGATGAGCTCTCCCTCACTTTTGCTGGACAAAATTTTGATTTTGTTTAGTGCATCAGTCAGAGAGTTCCAGGAAGACTTATGGGTAAGGCAAGTTTTTTAATTAATAGGAGGATAGTCAGAAGAGGCTCATATATATATATATATATATATATATATATATATATATATATATATATATATTAGAGGCAAAAAACTCTGTTTAATGCATTAGTTAGGGTTGTTCCACAGTGACAAAAGTGAGGAAATTGCTGTTAGGTTGAAAACCCCTTGGACCCCCCCCCCACCCACCAACCGGCATTGGGGTGCACATTGGGATCGCCAGCCCTAACTCTCACCCCATGACATGTGTAAAGCAGCAGAAGTATAGGAGAATTAAACAGAGTTTTTTTGCCTCTAATTTCCCTTCTTTTTGAGAATGATGACGAGAATGGCCCCGCGCTCCCGCCTAATGATGTCTTGTGGCAAACTAACAGGGACAGAAACGCAAACAGAAATGCTAACAGTGGCACACATGGTAACACAAGCGCGAATGAGAACAGAAAGGGTAATGCACATGGTGGCATAGACGGGAATGGTCTGCCACGTGATGTGTTGTCACATAGTAACATGGTGCCTGCAAACAGAAATGTCAATGGGCATGGTGACGTAAAGTGAAACAGAAAGATAAACAGTACTGTAGACAGAAATGGCAAAAATAGCAGAAGCATAGCGCAAATGAAAACTCAAGGATAACGCACATGGTGGCGCAGACGCCAACGTAAGTGAAACGTAATGAACCGCGAAGCGGAAAGGGCAACAGTAACAGTAACAGTAATATAGCGCACAGGCTGGTTTTCCCCAAAACCTGCATAGAGAAAGACAGTGAGTACAAATAATGTATGCATAATAATGAGTATCGGCGCAGAAAATGAGAACTTGGAATACTAAATACGTTATATCTCAGGAACCGTACGACGTAGAAAAAAAATTTAAAAGTCATATTATTTACAACTGTCCTGGCTAATTTAGTTTAAGCTAATTTAGCTAATTTAAGAATTTTTCTGATGAAAAGTCCGTATCTCGCACCGTTTCCGAGATACGGGCCCTGAAAGGCGAGGCGAACGCCGTAATGTTATCCTATGGGAAAAAGAAAAGTTCGGAGCGCCATAACTTTGCCTCCTTGTAATGTTTTTTCACCAAACCACTGAAAGGCACATCTGTGGGCTGTTGGCTGTCTTCCCTCCAAATTTCAGGAAAAAAGACCAAACTGTTATTTTGCAGCAGGGATCCAAAGGATTTCTGTAATGCGTCGGGCTCCATAATGTTATCCTATGGGAAAAACTGTCAAATTTGGAGTGCTGTAACTTTGCCGCCATGTAATATTTTTTCAATACAACACTGAAAGGCACATCTGTAAGATGTCGGCTCCGTTCCCTTCAAATTTCAGCCCAAAACTCCTAACGGTTCTTTTGCAGTGCAGTGTCAAAGAATCGCTGTCACTTTCCCACAGATGGAAAACTACTGTCGCAATTTGCGACAGCTTTCACAAAAAAGTTCGACACTTTCGTGAGCATGAAAGTAATTTGTGAAAGTACTTTTTCCAGAAATTTGAAAAACATATTTCTGGGGTGTGTTACCACAAAATAAAGACATGGCAAGCATCCTCAGGGTCCGACTAGGTGAATACAAAAAGAATTAGGTTGCTAGAGGGTCCCAAATTTAAATGCCAACCATTTCTCTGATCACCAACTGAAAAAAAGATGGCCGATTTGCGAAAGTAACAGGCTCATTTGCGAAAGTAAAAATGCATTTGCGACACTGTCGAACTTTTTGTTAACTTTTCCCCTTGACTTATAATGGGAAACTGTTTTTTGAATAACTTTTGAACCGTTTAATATTTTTTCACGAAATCTTCAAAAGGCACATCGGGGACCCTGACCTGTAGGCGCGACCGTAGAATTCCAGAAAAAGCATAAACGCGTGCACAGATCATGCTTAATAACTCCGCAGCTGTATATCCAACTGGTACAAAACTTGGCAAATCCCAAGGCCTATGGTTCTTGATCATGTATTCCAAATTTTAGGTAAATCCGACAAACGGTTGCAAAGTTATTAAGGTGCAAAGTTTTGGGGTTTAACATAGAAATGGCTCCTCAACCCTAACTATAGTGGCACTACCGTTCCACTATAATATATATATATATATATATATACTGCAGCAGTGAAAAGGGCAAGTAAAACTATAATAGTTTGAAAAACAAAAGTCTGAAAATGAAAGATGTGTATGTATGTTTATATATATGTATATTATATTGTGTGTATATATATATATACTGTATATATATGTATACACACATATACAGTATATGTTACTGAAAGTAAGCTGAGGTACGTGGCAATAGGTAGTAAGGGATATCCTAAATTGTGGGTAGAGGTCCAAAAAGCAGGGTGCATGCCAGTTTAAAAATGCATTTAAGATGGGCTTTACTCTGAAGTCCCTGAAAATGCGGTATTTGGTAGCACAGTACTGGGGGGCAAGAGGAAAGAATGAGGGAAGCCAACCAGGGGAAAGTTGGAGGACAGCTGATTCAAGCCCTAAATAGAGAGCTGTAAAACACCCACAGGGAACGGATGGTCTGTTTTTAAGGCAGGCGGGTGGTTCTGTGAGGGAAAGGGGGACTCATTCAGTTGTAGAAAAGCACTGTGAGGTGCCTCATACCAGCCCCATTTGGTTTTGGGAAGGTGGTTCAGGGAACGAGCAACCAGAGCCAAAAAAAAAAACAAGTTGGGAGGAGGGGGAGGGAAGGGCCAGGTATGGTGAGAGACGTTATGGCTGGTGGCAGAGCAAGGCAAGACTTCGGTAAGATGGGGTGATGTGGCCACTGTTGCGGACGCCATCCTGAAAGGAAGATAGGTCGTGGGAAAGAGACTGTCCATGGCAGTTGAGCCCGCCACCAACTTATTAACTGCGTTAGGATCAATTTTGGTAATCCCAAACACAGTACTCGGCAATCCTGAAGGGAGGGGGCGCTTTTGCTTTAGAAAACAAAAATAAATAAAATAAAATATAACAAATCCTTCATAGATTTGAGCCTCTCACCATGCGAGAGGATTCCGTAGTTCTTGCATCCCACCAGAATTATGCGATAAAACCGGACAGGTAGGATCCGACGAGAGACAAGAAATGTGTGTGTGTGGGGGGGTTCTTGCACAAAATGCGATTCTTAATTTAGGCGGTGCCAATATGGGAATTATGCAGAGGCCATACGAATGAAGGACTAATTTGATGAAAAGGGCTGGCGGTTTGGAAGAAATACAAGGGACTGCGTGGGGCCACCATTTTGACTCAGGACTGTGTGGCGACCGCCATGTTTGGGCAGAAGGATGGTGGGGGGGTGACATACGGATAGAAACCAAGAGGCGCCTGGGATTGCAATAGGGGTATGGTTGATATGTTACAAAAAAATATATATATATATAAATAAAATAATAAGACAAAAGAGGGATGGAAAAATATTCTCATGGAGATCCTAGAAGTATACGGACTGGGTTCTAGCCATGAAGGGGTTCCCGATGACTACAAAATTTGATATAGACAGGTAACAATGGGAAAAGTGGGGAAAAAACACAGGATAGTTAACGTAACAATTATATTAGGATAATGGCTAGATTGGTCAAGAAAGTAACAATTTATTTCGGGATAAGGGTTTTTTGAGCTGGAACAGTAGGGCCATTTGGGATGCTTTTGATGTTGGGGCAGCACTCAAAAAAAAGGGGGGGAGCTTTGGGAAGGCAGCAAATGGGCTGAGAGGCGGCAGAGGGGCCCCCGCCATTTTGTACAGACTGCATTGCAGCTGCCAGGTTTGGGAAAATAAAAGGGGGTGGGAATCCAAGGCATTCACAGGCCCTATCGATTCGGACTAAATGGTCCATAATAATAAAATGCCATAATAGGAAAGGAACTGTCATTTACGGGGGAGGGGTGGTTACAGTTACCTAGCAGGGCCACACAATACATCATACTATTGTTTAACAAAAAAAAAAAAGGGAGAAAATATGCTTTCAGCATGACATGCGGCGGTCACAGGTGGTGGGATATTATGGAGGGGCATTATTGGGATGAACGCTTCTTTTGGGGTTGGGTCACAGGCATGTAATTTTTCTGTAGGATGGGATTTATATATAAAAAATAAATAAACAATTTGGTGACAACGATCAAGAGATGCAAACAGCCTTTGTTGTTATTTGCTTATGACTTCCAAGAGTTTAAGCTAGCACTTAAAATAAATAAATAATATGGTGCCAACCTCTAGAGTTGCACTATCGGAACTTTGTTAATGAAATATTCCAGTCAGAAGTTTTTCTGGACAACACAGGCTTTAAGATTATAAGCTGAGATGATACAAATACTACGGTAGCATGGAGGAACCTCCAGAGCGTAAAAGATCAGCGGGAACTGCCTGCTCACTCCAGGAAGAGGCTTACCAGGAAAGCATGCCAGATAGCTTTCCCTGAAAAATAGGGGGTGAGTTAACCCTTCTGCTGGAAGGTGATTCAAGCAAAAACCAATGATACAGAAAGGTGCTGTCAAGGTGGGTAGCAGGCTGTTTAAATAATCCCTTTATTGGCGTTAGATATTGGAAGGGCATTAGGCCATGTTGTTTGGTATGCGCTAGCATTTGGATTTATTTGTTACCAGGAAAGGCTCCATTGAGAGATGATCATTTACACGGAGGTCCTGTTTAGAACAGGGAAAGTTAAATATATTGGTGGTGAAGCATGTGTACAAAACACACAAGGGGTTTTAAAGGTGGCATAGTTGTAAAAGATGGCAACAGAAATGTAATACAGTTGAACATACAGATAAAGAAGCATAAGGCAAAAAAAGTATGAACAGAAGCTAGGCGGAAACATAGAGCAACTAATATGATAAGGCAGGAGATATATAGCAGGTAGAGACACAGTAGATGGGGGGGGGTAAGGTTGGGGTATAGCAGGAGGTGCCAGAGGTTATCAGCAATATAAATGCCAATGCAATGGACAGCAAGAAGCATGTTACACGCATTTGTTTGGTCAAAAATCAGTTTGTGACGGTCACAGCTCACTCCAGAGGGTAAGGTTGAGCCAGCTGAGTGCATCTTTTCCTTAAACAATGAGGTATAACACTATTTTCTCCTGACTTTATATCGGAGCAGAGTTTATTTTTACAAAATAGTGCCTGGATAGAAGATATGGAAGGTAGGCCAGGATATAGGGACTAATAGGGCCACAAACAAAAAAATGTTTAATTAAAGAACCAAATCATTTCTAATGGTAGGGGGCCATTTGGGGGCCTTGGCTTTTGGCTGGTGAGGCAGCCAATTAAGAGTACAGTGGGGAGTCCAAAATCAGGCCAGGTACTAGATAGCTAGGGAGAGCAATACTGGTCATACGAATGGGTCAGGTGTAACATGATCTAGGCAAGGAGAAAAACTTCAGGGGCTGAGATGCCAGCTGTTTGAGGGTGAGGAAGGAGTCCAGGAGCACAGCTGCTTGAAAGCTGCCTGACCAGGGCTGCTTCAGCTCACTCACGGTCGGCCGGCACCCAGCCAGCCAGCCACCGACCAAGACCAGGACAACAGCCTGCAGCTCCTTGGAAGCTGCCTGCCCTTGAACAGGGCTGCTTCAGCTCACCCACGGTCGGCCAGCACCCAGCTAGCCACCAACCAAGACCAGGACAACAGCCTGCAGCTCCTTGGAAGGTACAGGACAGCGCAGCCAATCGGAACACTGGTGCTTCCAGCAAACCCACTCTGATTGGCCAGGACTTTTCCCCTGCTATAGACACCTGGCACTTTGTTAGATTTTTGATAGAACTAAGCACATTTCAACTGTGTTATTATAAGTTTTTCAACTGTATTAGCTGGATTGTAATTTCTACTACTGTTTTAAAGTGCTTACACCTCTTCTGTCTGACTGCTCTTCCTGCAGCGCCCCCCCCCATCCAAGCACTCTGCCTTGGCGCCGATAAGTCTATTTACCTAGTTTTCCATTAGCAGGTTATATAGACCTGCCACTAGAGGGATTCTTGGTCTTCTACATAACTCCCTGTACTCATTCGTGGGCAATATGCCTGCATTATCATTCTACTTCTTTCCCGGTGCTACTACAAGGCGTGGTTGTAGTTGAGGTTCCCCTAAGCTTCACTCAACAGGCTGACAACTTCCTTAAAATTGCCTGTGCGACAGCTCTGTAGCTGAAAACAGGAAGCCCTCAGTGTCTGCCATCCACCCTTCAGACTCAAGTCAGATAGACACTGAGCCCCCTATTATTACCTACGCTGCGCTGTCATACCGATAGATACCGATAGAATCCTCTGCAGAGAGCCAGCACGCCTGGGCACCCTTAATTGGTGCTGCACTGCCATAGAGGGATTGTGATTGGTACGCCCGCTTGCCTGCTTTGCTCTGATTGGGGCACCTTCTCTATAGCATGTTACAGTGTTCCCTTCTTAATTCTGACTTCTCAGCTCTCGCTCTGACCTGAAATTTTCTCCCACCCCCACCACCCCCTCTCCCAGGCCTCCTTTAAATACACTCATGATCCGCCTCCTATATCATATTACTGCTTCATTGGCCTAGTTTCAACTGCTGCCAACCTATGATTGGTATCTGAGTGTGGCCAATAAGACTGCCTTGTGTGAATATCTCTTGAGCCCCGCCACGAACTAAGCTGCTCCTGCTCTCCTTGGTCCCCTTTCTGCTGTATTTTCTCATCTAGGTTTTAAGTGAGTACTTAGGTGGACAAATTACTTGCCTAGAAAATATTGCACTAATACAAATCACGAGACCACTCAATCTGGGACCATGGCTCTCCTTATTGTGTTTTTATTGCACCTAAGGTGCAGAGTTTTCAGCAATACAGAGCAATTGAGTACCTCAATGCAATTCAGTTCTCCAATGTACCTTATCAATACCTAATGTTATGACGGTCTACCGTGCAGACACTATGTCATTCT
This sequence comes from Neoceratodus forsteri, assembly GCA_016271365.2. Classification (NCBI taxonomy): domain Eukaryota; kingdom Metazoa; phylum Chordata; order Ceratodontiformes; family Ceratodontidae; genus Neoceratodus; species Neoceratodus forsteri. The sequence continues at coordinate 1,723,350,084 of CM057449.1, read as the reverse complement.
CCTCTCCCCTTTAGCCTATTCCCCCCGGTTAGCCTACACCCCCTTACTACTGTCCTCACCTTTGTCTACTCAAGCACTTACATTGATCACGATCAACTGTCATTACAGTGGTGCCGCCTCTTGCGCAGCACGATATGGGTTGCAGTGAAGAAATAAAAAAGCAGTCTCCATTCTTATAAGCTCCTTAAAGAAAGTTATACTTCTGCTTCTTCTCTGCTCAGGAAATGTAGAGCTCAACCCTGCCCCCACACACAACTTACCTCGCCTACTCCAGTTTTGCTGAGGCTACAGGTCTCAAAATGATGATGGTCAACATTTTAAGCCTGCCTAAAAACTTACACAGCTGCAAGCCTGGGCTGCACACGTTAACCCTAACCTTATCATAATTGTTGAGTCGTGGTTAAAAAAGCGAACACTGATCAACAAATATCACTGCAGGGCTACAATTTATTTAGAGCAGACAGAGAGTCTAGAGGCGAGGTGTGTGGTTATTTCGCCAAATCTAAGTACTTGGTCACCAATATTAGTTGCAAATCTCTAGCCAAGGAATTTGAGTTAGTTTCGCTGAGCCTTCATCTCCCTCCTCGGAATGTATCATTATCCTAGGTGGCTATAGACCCCTGTCTGGTGGTGATGAAGTCCTTAATCTTTTGAAATCCTTGTTCGTAGGTGCAAAAACTGAAACAATATTTCTAGGAGATCTAAATATGGACTGGCTGTCACCTAAATCACACGGCCATAAATCCCTTTGTGACGAACTAGGTCTTGGGCAATTAGTCAGTGAACCTACTAGGAACAACACTCTAAATACTGCCAACAGTTCCATTCTAGATGTGGTACTAACCACCCATCCACACAAAATATCTCACTCGGCAGTGTTTCACAATGACATGAGCAATCATGGAATTGTTGCTTGTATAAGATCTCAAATTAAGGCCCGGCCGCAACCCATCTTTATAACAAAAAGATCCTTTCGCAAATACAGTGCAGTAAACTTCCTATCTGACCTGAGCATGATCCGATGGAAGATCTCTACCCTGGCAAAATGTCAACAAGGCAGCTTACATCCTCAATGACAAACTCACTACAATAATAAATAAGCATGCCCTTTCATCAAAGTAAGTGCGGAACAATTCCAACCCCTGGTTCACCTCGGATCTCAAATCAGCCCTTATAGCTCGAGATAAGCTCTGGGCTAAGCTAGACATTCAAAGAATCTTCGGTTGGCAGGCCTTTAGAACAGCCAGGAATAACTGTGTGAAAAAACTTTGCTCTGCTAAAGCTAACTATTATATTTCTACTCTCGAACAAGCTAAAGGTAACCCTCATAAAATATGGAAGACTGTCAAAGCTATGAAGGACGACCATGGCCCCTCTGTCCCAATAAAGATGTTGCAAGTGGCAAGATTGTGGAAAACAAGTCCCTAATCCTGGAAGAACTTAACTCCCACTTTGCCACAGCTGGATTAACTTTGACTCGTCACCTTATGCTGGTGCTGCGGTGAGCCAGCATACCCCTCCCCATCTAGTCCTGCACCCAGACCCTTCCAACTCGTGAGATAACTTATAAAGTAGAAGATTCTTTTCTTAACTTAGACACAAAAAAAGCACATGGGATGATGGCTTGGAACCCTTTTTCCTATGGTCAGGCTCGCCCATCTCACCCCAATTCTCCATCTTCAATCTTTCCATTACATCTGCTACTGTGCCGTCCTGCTGGAAATCAGCACATATCCTCCCTCTATTTAAATCTGATGACCCATGTGATGTAAACAACTATAGGCCTATCTCATATTGCCTATCCTTTCTAAAGTTCTCGAAAAAACTGATCCATATTCAGTTAAAATCTCCTTGCAAACCTTCTCTCTCATTAACCCAGCTCAATCTGGCTTCGGACTAATCATAGCACAATCACTGCACTAGCAAAAGTAGCCAATGATTGGATCTCTCTATGATGCTAAGAAGGTAACTGGTGCAGTCTTTTGGACCTCAGCAAAGCTTTTGATACTGTGATCACAAACTATTAGTCATTGCCTTGCAAAGTTGGGTGCCACATACCATACCACCAGTGGTTCTCTAGCTACCTAACTGGAAGATTCCAAAAAGTAAAGGCGGAAGGCTTTTTCTGCTACTTGCCAGTTGCAAGAGAGTCCCCAAGGATCTATCTTAGGCCCTATCTTGTTTCTTTGTACATTAATGACTTAGAAGCTAACATATTCTACGTCCAATCTGCACTTTTTGCAGATGATACTGTGTTGTATACTTCTGGCTCATCGTTATCTGAAGTCAAGGGAGTGCTTCAAGCGGACTTCGCACAACTTGAGCATAATCTAATAAAGGCAAAGCTTCTGCTCAATGCTAAGAAGACTAAAGCGATGATATTCTCCCGCAGTGCTGTCACAGTCCCCCCAATACCCTTGCCCAAGACTTCATTGTCACCACGCTAAACGAGCCTCTGGAAGTTGTAACCAAATTTAAATATCTGGGTATCTGGATCGACAATAAATTATCTTTCAATGACCACGTCGAAGATGTCTCTAGAAGGTTAAAAGCAAGGTTAGGTTTCTTCTACAGAAATAGGCCTTTTCCCCTTGAAACTGAAACAAGCTGTACAGGCCACTTTTCTCCCCTCACTCTACTATGGCGATGTAATCTGTTCCTCCACCATTCTTGCAAATCTAAGTAAACTGGACATCCTTTATCACCGTGCGTTATGGTTCATTACCAACTCCCCTTACCGTTCGCACCACTGTGACTTATATGCAGCTGTTGGTTGGACATCCCTTACTACTAGACGCCTGCTCCATGCTGGGCTATGGACTCTTAAACTGCTCCTGCAGAAATTGCCAAGCTATCTCTCGTCTCCCTTATTAGTATCTCACATAGTACATACTCATTAAGAAAATCTGACTTTATTATGCTTGACAGACCAAGGACGCGGACTTCCTTTGGTAAACGTGCTATTGCATATGCTCTTACCTCCATTTGGAACCAATTACAAACCGTACTGAAACTAACTAGCACAGTTTCAATAAACTTCTACAAATTGCTAAGTTCAGCCAAAATAAAAGACACCTGTAACTGTCATTAAGTCTCCTTCCTTCCCCATGTGTGCCATATTTATCCACTGGTAAGGTATAATTGATTTGTCATATTAACTGCTTTCCCTTCCCCTTCTACTCCTGGCTTTATCTATGCTTACGTTCCACTGCTACTCTATCAAATCACTCCTCCCCCCATATCAGTTGTAGTCTGTTGTTTGTTCTAGCTGCCAAAACATATGTATTGCACACACCAGTCATCATGTTTCATTTATCAGTATGCAACCTGCAAGTCGCTTCTCTGTTTCATATCAATGTTTACCACCTGCGGTCACCCTATGTGGTACCCTTGTATGTATATCCAGCATGTATCATGTAACGTGCATTTCATGTATATACTGTTAATACCTATCTGTGTTTGTACTTTAAGTGTTTATGTCACAGGACCTCCTTGTGAATGAGCTTGCTCAATGGAGTTTTCCTGCAATAAACTTGCATTATGAAGTGTGAGGTCAGATCTCTGGTTTAGATTTCTTGATACAAGGGAGAGTTAATGTAATTAAGATGAATGTTCTCCCTAGGATATTCTACCTCTTAAATATGCTTAATTTCCACCTTCCATACTCTTGGTTCCAGAAACTCCATAGTATTATTTCCCATTTCCTGTGAAGAGGGAAACCTCCGAGAAGATCATATATCAGGTTAGGAGCGGCTAAACAGTATGGAGGCCTTAAACTTCCCAATTTCTATCACTACTATTTAGCAAGCCACTTGGCTAAATACCTACGTTGGACATCTCCTGCTTCTCAGACCCACAAATCTACTTATGTACCAGTATGGCTGCAATTAGAATGCCACCTGATCCGACAGAGCGCTATTTTTCTATCTGCCCTCTTATATATTACTGCCAAATCGTGTTATTCATCTCTTAAAAATGAGCTGATTTTAAAGTCCATCAAGGTCCATATGCAATTGTGCAAGGCCATTAAATATGATAATGTTAAGGACATCTCTCAGCCTCTATGTTTAAATCCTAATTTTAAAATAGGGGGACACTGTCTCAAGCAACATGAGACATCCCAAAATATGGGTATCACAATTTCGAACCTCCCTGAGGAGGGCAAACTTAAAGCCACTGAAGGTCTTCTTCCCATTCTAAATATTTCTGAGAGACAGATTTTTTGTGGTTTCCAAATCATACATTTACTAATCACTAAACTGGAAAATGGGAAATGGGAGGTGGACCAATCGGAACTCATTGAATCACTCTGAACTTTGGCTTGGCAGCCTCATGCGGTCTCCCGGATTACTGCTGTCCTATACCCTCTTATTTGTCCTGGTATATTGGGTCAATCTACATACTGGATACACCAATTCCCTTAAAAGGAATTTAACTGGGAAAAAATCTGGCAAGCGGCTTTTTCACACACATCCAATGATAGACTCTGGATAACTCAGTTTTACATACTACATAATATATATTTTACTCCCTCTAAATTAGCAGCCATGGGAAAATTAGAGGATAGCACATGTTTTAGATGTGGTAAAACAGAAGGCACTCTGCCTCACACATTATGGGATTGCCCCAGTATTAAGGCATAATGGAGGGAGATACAAAGCAAAGCAGACCCTCTATTAGGTCTTGAAGAGTTTTTTACGCCCGAAATCTGTATCGTGGGTGACTACTCCCAAGTGCCTGTTAAAGAAAGAAGATTCAATTTGGCCCTTATTTCGTACTCAGTAAGAAAATTGGTACTGAAGCACTGGAAGAATTCCTCAATAATTACCTATCCTGAATGGTTAAATGAGCTACTGTTTAATCTTCGGGTAGAAAAGATGATTGCATCCCCAAGGCATACCCCTAAATGTTTTGATAAAAAAAATGTGCACAATTATACACACTGTATTCATCCCCATAGTGTTTTTTCCTTTTTGTTACATTTTAATTGGATATAATATAATTTATTATTCATACACCCCTCAGTTGGTGTGCATTGTAACTTGTTTGATCTATGTCCTGGCCTGGTCTTTTTCTATAGGATACTCATTATTGTTTATTTCTCCTTGGAGCCTTTTTTTGCATCTTTTCATTAGCTATGTTCTCAAATGGTGGTAGGTGATACACACGATTCCAAGGTTTAGTTAAGGAGGGGGGGTAGGAAGGATGGGAGGGGTAGAGGGGGTAACAATGGGGAGGGGCTGTAATGAGCTTAATTGAGATGATGTAACCTAAAGGCTCTAAACTTTCTGTTTACAGTTCATGTATCATAGAATAGCCTGTGTTGCCTTATGTACCTTATTGTAACTTGTTTTAAATACTTAATAAAATATATTGAATTAAAAAAAAAAAGGATGGAGTGCTGACCAGTTCTTCTATGACTGGATGTGTGCTGCTTGTTAATATAGAAGGTTGCTGTGGTCCAGTACACAGTCCCCTGTACTATCACTTGGTGCTCTTAGGGGTGCTGGTCACAATGACGTGGGGAGCAGTTCTTTAATAACCAATCAGCCTGGAACAGGAGGATACGTATCCCCTCCATTCTTACGTCAGTAGCTAGTCAGCCAGGTGCTTGAGGAAGGCCCTTTGGGCTGATGGGGGCCAAAAAGGGGTCACTGATGCAGTTACTTGGCTCTTGGTTAGCTGATTTGAGGTGAAGTGGAAACAAGCACATGGAGCAGCTAGTGGGCTAGAGTATCATTATGACAGGCTATCGTTCCCATGTCTATCTATATGGAGCACAGCAGCACCGATCTGGAGCTTGGTGGGGACGCAGAGGGGTTATGCAATTTAAATCTAGAGGGGTGGCATCTGGTTGTCCCTGATCATTGACACTGATCATTACCAGCAGACAGAAGTTGAGTAGAGCTTTACTTGGGGGAGTTGGGGTGGGAGAAAAACTCCATTTAAGGATAAAATGCAAGTGTCAGAGCACCAGGTGGCAAGAGAAGGGTCAACTGCACTTTTAGTGAGGATGGAGGTGTGCTGGGTTAGAGTAACAGGAGACAAAACAGATGGGTTGCCCAAGCTACTGATCGGTGGTAAGTTGCATCGGACTGGAGGAGTATTGGGATTACCCACTCACCTGGGGGCCGCTGGAGGTCCAGAGGGTAGAGCAGGATAGTACCCTTCCTTCCACTGCATCTACAGAGTCCATGGGATGTTTTAGTGCCACATGTCAGGAGTGGAAGCTGCTGAGCCATTTGTGGGGCCAGAGACATAGAGAGTAGTGGCAAGGAGGACAGTGGGACGGCAGCAAGGGACAGATGAAAGCAAGGGACAGATGAAAGCAAGGGACAGATGAAAGCAGGGCTCGTCAGCTCAAAAGAGACAAGGTAACAAGAATCATGTATTTTGGGGCTCATAGAATGGGCAGGCACCGGTAGGAGCAGCAGGAATGGCAATCAATAAGGAGGTGGTGTCTTCACTAGCCAACAGAAAATGGACACAAAAGAGGGAGAGGAGTATGCAAAAAAAAAAAAAAAATGATGATAGAGTTTTCACAAATGTTGATTATATTTTACAGAGATTAGCCTGCAAGGTAGATATCTGGAGCATGGGGGCATGCCTACAGATAAAGGGTGCTGGGAGGAGGCCCCACAGAGGCCCGGTTAGAACAGATGGGCCTGTTGTCCGCCCGAAGGCACAGGTCTGGCTGAGGTGTTCTAGGGATGTACTAGGGAGCATACTAAATTATTTAAAAAGAACACATACAATAGAGAACTCATAGGATACCCTTGCTGCACCCCTTAAAGTGTGTGCATCTCACAGAAAAACACAGGGACAGAGTTCAAACCAGACATAAGGACAAACAGGTGAAGGGGAAAAGGTTTGCCAAATAATTTTGGGGGGGAATTGGTGGCATGGGGATTTAGTAGGACACCTAGCCAGTGGTCGGGTAGAATGGATGGGGCCTTTCTAGGGGGGGATGGGCAATCCCATTTTCATCACAAAATCAGAAAGGACACTGATGCCTGGTGAAGCTGGGGGGAGGAGCGATAGAGTTTGGGAGGAAGCCCAACTTCCAATGCAAGCTGGAGTCAGGCTAGTGGAAAAAAGAGAAAAAGAAGATGCTTTTTGGAGGGGGGGGACAAAATTCGAGAGTTACACCAAGGTGGAGTGTAAGAGAAAAGGGTGTGGACACCCAGGAATGGAAAATGGGGGTCAGGAATTGGACCTGGCCTGGACAAGAAGAAAGGGTGTGGCCACCCAGGAATTGAAAATGGGGGGCAGGAATTGGACCTTCCCCAAACAGTAAGAGATAACTCCCTCAGTTTTTACAGCTGGGGTGAGAGAGAAAAATGAGCAAGAAGGAAAACCCCCCTCGAGTTCACACTTGGGGATGAAGAGAAATGTACTGCAAAAGGTGTTTTTAAAAATGTGATGTAAGTTGTGCTATTTGAGATAAAGAGTATATAGGAATAAAGAAGTATGTTAAATATGGTATGTAAAGGAACTCAGTATTGTTGGAAATTTGAATGAAAAGTTTAATAAACGGTGTGCCGACTGAGCAGCCAAACCAATACTGGGTGTTATGTCCTTCTTTGGGTGAAAAGCTTTAGAACAAGCGTGCATTGCGAAGTTTCCACTCACCCTTGAAACTTCAAAATGTGTAATATTTTCACTCCAGATGTTCAACATTGCCATTTTTTCAGACCTCCTTATGAACAGTACAGCTATCATTTTTCACGTCCTGGCTGAAATGTGTTTTCGCACTTCAGGCACACAACAGCGCCGTCGCTGTGGGAGGTCAGTGTTTGGGACAGATTAAAAAAATTGCAGTAACACTGTTCATGAACAGATGTGCTAAAATACCTATGTTGAAAATTTAGTGACAAAAATCCGTAAAATGACGTGTTATGAGCGTACGTTGCGCAGTTTCCACGCACCCTTGTAATTTCACGCATTTGTAATATTTTCACTCCAGATTTTCAACATTAGCATTTTTCACACCTCCATATGAACAGTACAGCTGTCATTTTTCATATCATGCAAGAAATATGCATTTACACATCTGGCACAGAATAGTGCGGTCGCTGTGGGAAACCAATGTTTGGGACAGATTAAGAAAATCATAGTCAGTGTTCATGAGCAGAGGTCACAAAACGCCTATGTTAAAAATTTGGTGAAATAATTCCACTAAATGACTGTGTTATGTGCATGCATTGCGCAGTTTCAACGTATGCTCGGAAGTGTGAGCATTTTTAATTTTTTCACTACAGATTTTCAACATTGCCATCTCTTCACACCTCCCTATGAATGGTACAGCTTTTATTCTTCATATCCTGCCAGATCTGTGTTTTCATACATCCTGTGCAGAATAGCACGGTCGCTGTGGGAACTTAAAGTTTGGGACACATTAACAAAATCACACTGCCACTGCTCATGAGAAGAGGTCCCAAATGCTTTCATGAGGTGGGGAGGGTCACAAAAAGGCCATGTTGAAAATTTGTAGTGCAAATACCAACAAATGCCAGAGTTGTTAGGGTTTCTAACCATAACGCACCACCCTGTACAGACTGACAGGCATTAGGGGTCTGCCTTTGGATTGACGGCTGTAATGCTTATGCCATTCCACCCCCAACCCACAGCCAGTGACAGGCATCGAGGTGTGCCTTGGCCTCTTCAGCACCAGAGTTCATTCCATTCTCCTAAACTGCACCTTTTTCAGCATATGTCCTTATGGAATGGATGACTGTAAAGCTGAACACCTCAGGGCACACCTCAACACGTGTCGGTGTCTGCAGGATAGGGTGAGGTGACATGGCATGAACGTTATGGGAGATGGCCCAATCGCATACCCCAATGCCTGTCCATCTCTGCAGGGTGGAGGTGGGGTTGGCGTGAAGTTCAATACTTCACTGCCATTCCTACTCTTTATCTGTCTAACTCCTGCATTTCCAGTGCTAATACCAGCAAGCAAACATTCGACATTGACAAATACTTGTTCTTTTTCCTTTGCTTAATTAGAAGATTTGTTTACTTGATGTTAGTAGGTGTGATGTGAGGAACAGCAGTCTGCCTAGCAGGTGACATATTTAGCTCTGTTCCACCCATTACATATTCAGCATTGTGACCTCACTGCCTGTGACATAATTGCTGCTTAGAAACAGCCTCTCAACAGTTGCCAGATCAGTCACTTGTGAGGTCACTGTCAGTGGGATCACAATGTGATGAAGTAATGGGGGGATAGAGATGTATATATCAGCTGCAAGGCTGAGAGCTGTTTCTCACATCCGACACACTATTAATACATAGAAAACTTTCTAATGAGCAAAAGGAAAAGAAAACTACTTTAGAAATAAGAAATTACAAATAATCACTTCTTAAAATCTGTATCCTTTTCCTGTCTATCTCATTTATTTCCACTGGCTCTTTAGCATATCAATTCATATCTGCTTCTAACTAAAAGCATATCTTAGTTCTTTTTAGAGTTCATCAGTACACAGTCTGTTCTTTGCAGATTTCTCACTCTGTATTTAAAAATCATTTGTACATTATACATTTACTAATAATGAAGTGGCTCTCGCCACTCACCCCACCATTCTCAGTGTCCGTGTTTTGTTGTTGCAGTCTCCCATTCTCTGGTGAAAGCTTTGGGTCGAGGGTATTCCGGTGATTTATAAATAGAATAAATGACAGAGAAGTATAGATTTGTGAGAAGAATAATTCCAGCAAAGGGTTTAACAAGGTGATGAGCAATGAACATGGATGGCCATAGGCATTGTCATCTTCATGAAACCCAAACCCAGAGCTAGAATTATTCTCCAGGGTCCGGATATTCAGAAATGTACCAAAGGCTGGTGCAAGTTCAGTGCAGTGCAAATCCATTGCGCCATGGTGCAATTGGAGTCATATTCAAAAGTTGCATAGGCCGAGCAGCGCCAGTGCAACATGGCTGAATATGGCAGAGTTGTGCCATGGTGCAAACAGAGGTGCGCCGTGGTGCACACAGAGATGCTCCAGTGCAACTGTGGCAGCACAGAGCAGCACAGCAACAAAGGGGGGGACAGGGCCCAGAGAACAGACCCAGGGACAGAGTCATGGAAGCACAGTGACAGCAGCCACTGGAGGCCCCCACCAGCATGGCACAGCAGGGCACACACAGGCACCCAGACACTGGACCCCAGAACACAACAGTGGCATGGATAGCAGGCAACAGAAGGTGCCAATGGCCAATGGAGGGCCACCAAGGGAGCCCCAGCCCCCACCCCCCCACCAAGCTGCTGGCCATGCCGCCACCGTGAGACCAAAGCAGGCCACACCCAGGACCATGCAGCCAAGCACACACATGCCACACAGGCACACAGAGAGCCCACTCAGTGGGCACTGAATGGGCCAGGATGCAGGCAGTGTGGCAGACCACATGGGACAGGCCGCACAAAGCCAAACAGAGGACCCCAACACAGTGTGCAGACAGTACCTGAACAATGACCATGGTCGTGTGCCACCTCCATGCACACACCAGCCACACACCCCTGACAGCCGCCGCATGGGCACCCCTATGTACAGCCACCAACGCAGGGGATGGACATCACCACAGTGGGACACACCACAGCACACAGCAGGGAACCACGGAAGCACAACATGCACCCCCTCTCATGCATACAACATGGACAGACACTTGGCCATTGTAGCATGATCTCTCATGCCACCTGCAAAGTAGACACAGACACAGGCAGGTATGTCAGAAAATATTTATCTGAAACAACTATTTACAAGTAGAACAGGGGCTGGGAAAGGGTAGGTACAGTGAGGGAAGGGGACAGGGAATGGACTGTACAGTGGGAGGGGGGACTGTAGGGGAAGGTGCAACAGGGGAATCAGAGGAAAATAACAACATCAACACTAGAGTCAGCCCTGTCTGGCTACCCCAGTAAGTTGTTGCTCCCTCCGCTCCTCCACCATCATGAGCCACATGGCAACAACAACCTCCAAAATGCTGGAGACCACCAGCAATGTCTGCCACATGAGCCTGCTGAGCATTCATCTTGACGTTCTCCACGCTGGATGCCGAACACCTATAACAAGGGACAGGAGAGGTGATCAGTGCAATGGCCCAAGGAATCATGTCCACCCACAATGCGCAAATGGACAGCTGGACCACACACCCCTGAAGGGCGCTGAACGGACACCCTCAGGGGGGTGGGCCAATGCCAGTCAGCAACACGGCACACCACAACATTGCACAGAGGTGGTCCCCACTGCACAATGGCCACATGACTGCACAGTGACAGTCACAGGGCACACTGCACCTGCAGCACTGCTGTCACAGTGGCATGCACCATGCACACTGCAACATACACAGCTGCCACGGCACATGGCACAGGTGGCCATGCCCACACCCACTCCCCACCGCACCCCCCATGTATAGTGTGAATGACCATGACAGTGCTTATGTGGCCCCTGTGGTGCTGCTTGTGCAGGTCCTCCCCCATCAGGTTGCACCGCCCGGGTGTGCACCGCTGCAGCCCTGGCCCACCTGCAGTCCTCTGGCCCTGTTAATGGAAAGAAGACAGGTGCACATCAGTACCCAACCACAGCAGCTGCCCCCCCAGCCCTCTGTGCACAGGGTGTGCCCCTGCCCGACCCATCCTGCATGCCAGCATGGCTGCATCGCAATGCAAGCAGCAGCTGGCACTGCCAATCAGTGATGCACATGATGACAGTGCACCCCACCACAAGGCATGCCAGGCAACAAAGCCAACAATACAGTACAGCACCAGGACAGACCTGCAATATGGGATGACTTACCTGGCTGTGGCACCGCACCATGCCTGATGCACGCCTGAAGCCTCCGAAGCTAGTCAGGGTTCCATCACATCAGGTCACTGTACCAGTGCCTACATTGCTCAGCCATCCTGGGCACCCTGGTCCTCCTCTCCAGGCTGACAGCAATGTCATGCCACACATTGCCCCTGGCCTGCTGCAAGGGCATCTGGCCAAACAGCTGTGGGCTGTAGGGCTCCACACAGGTGACCAGGTTGACCACCTCCATGTCTGACCAGTTAAAGGCATGGTGAGTCCAACCCTGTGCCATTGCTCTCACTTGGTTCAACAGCAAAATGGTGGGTACAGGTGCACTTGCCTGCCACAGGTGCTGGATGCGCGATAAGTGGGAGAATGCACAGTGCCCGGCCATTGCACAGTGCTGGACATGCACAGTAGGCATGGCCTGATGGGTCATGGGGTTATGGAGAGGACCCAGGGGCCAGAAGTCAGCGGCTAGTGCACTGTGCACATGTGCATGATAGGACACATGCCATCATGGGCAAAATGCATGTAGTCAGCCATGCGCAGCTTGCGCAGTGCTTATACATCGTGCTGCTCATGCGTCTTGCATGATTGACACCATGACAGCACAGTGTGCATGCGCACTGCAGGCCCGTGCACCGCACATGTGTGGGCATTGCGCCACCACTTGCTCCGGCACAATACCATTGTGCACAGTGCATCATCTCACTATTCAGATGCCTCATGCAAATGAGCTCATCAGCCAATGCATATCACGGTGGGGTGCATTATCATATCATTACCATTGCGCACAACCTCATTTGCATACATTGCACCTCTTAAGTGCCATGGAACAGCACAGGCCATGTACCAGTATTGCAGTCGTTACAGGTAAGTGGTGGATGCCGCAGCAGCACACTGGGAGTAGACTGCACTGCAAGGTGGGACAGTCCAGGGAGATGCTGCCACTGACACACTGTGATGTCCATGTTCATAGGAGGCAACATGTCGGCACAGGAGGAGGGTGAGGAGCTTGGGGTCTGCATGGAAGCTCAGGCTCAATTTCACGAAGTGAAAGACAGATGCCCTGTTCGAGGCCTACCTTGACAGGGAGGCCCTGTTGAGTGGTGCTATGGGCACACCACAGGACAAAGCTGCTGGATGGGAGGAGGTGGCGACCTATGTGAACCAGCACTGCAGCCACCAACGGTCATCACAGGAGTGCAGAAAGAAGTTCGGGACTGACAGGTGGCGCATAAAGGATAAGGTGGCAGCCATCAGATCATCCTGGAATGCCACCGGAGGAGGGCCAGAGGTTGCACCTGCACTGACACAAACGGAGGAGTTGGTGGCAGCCACCATCCACCGAACCTTGGTGGACAGTGTGCCTGGAGGAGGCTTCCAGATAGGTGGCAGTCCATCACTGCATGGTATCTATGTCAGCCATGCACAGCTGGTGGCACGGAGGGTGTGTACATGGGCGTGCTGTCGTGCATGCAGGCATCATGCTTGGCATATGCATGTGTGCACACCCATGCACATGCCATGCTGCAGGACACATGTGACAGCAGTGTACGGGTGGGGGCACATATGGGCACTGCATCACTGACATGTCATCTTTCTCTTGCAGCACCAGCACGCCTCGGTGCAGAGGATGGGGCAGCAGCAGTGGCATCCGAGGATGCCGGCATGGCCCTGGAGGACAGACCATCAACATCCGCCGGCATCAGGGGGCCTGACAGGTAGCGGATCTGCACCACGGTACCTGTGGCTGTCCTTGGCCTAGGGTTGAATGAGGTCCTGAATGTGATCCTGCAGGATGCCTACCTTGGTGTCCTGTGTGCAGAGACACAGATTGGGGTGGGGTCTGACTCTGATGACGATGTCACACACCTCCTGGACAGCATGGGTGACGTTGTGGGCATGTCACCCCTGCTGGTAGAACAGCCAGATACAGCGCCCAGTGCACTGCCAGTGGTGGAACAGCTGCCTGCCACCACTGCGGGTGTGGTGATATGCAGTGCCACTGATGTGTTCTGCATTGGTGGTGGTAGTGGTGCAGCCATGCAGGTGCAGGGCAGCGAACAGCAGCCAGAGGGGTGATGGCAGCAGACTGTGGGTGCCGCCGGGCAGCCGGACACAGTGTCCGCCGCCGGTGTGCCTCCCATACCCATTCCCCCTGCAGACCCCACTGTGCAGTGTCCTCCAGAGAGGGGGGCTGTGCAGCTTGGCAGGTCACCCCTAGAGGATCGGCATCTTGCCCGGGAGCCCCAGGATGCAGACTGTCTGGCTGAGCACACCCTGCTGCTGTGGGCATCAATTCAGCAACAGATGCTGCTCACCATTGGGGTACGTGCACTATGTGCAGAGGTGCGCCAGATAGCCGAGCAGCAGGACAGGGGCACTGTGCAGATCCTGGTGGGGATGCAACACATGCAGGAGGCCAGGACTGCGTCCTTGGATCACATTGCCAGTGCAATTGCAGATGGCTTTGCGTTTCTGGCTGCCACAGGGCATGGCCGTGCACAGGAGACCCCCCACAGTGTGCTGTCCACCCCACAGACCCCGCATCAGGGGACCCCATCACAGTCGACACCGGGCTCAGATATAGACATCCCAGACACGCCCAGGGTGGGCCTGTTTGGGTGCCTGCACACCCTTGCGAGGACACGGTTGCAGTCCTGTGCTTCCATCCCTGGGGGGCTGTTGGACACCCCCCAGCTGATGCACAGCCTGTAGCTGCCGATTGGCCCTGGCACAGCTGTCCCTGTGGCCATGGTGGCCATGGTACTGTGTGGCTGCACTGATCTTCATGCTGTCCTGACTGCAGTCTGTGGCTGATGCCCCTGAGCACCATACAGATGGTGGCGCACCTATGTGATGTACCACATGTTGTCTGTGTTTGTGCATGCCCAGCCCCTGGACCATGTGGTGTGGGCATGATGAGGGCAGTCTAGCACCAGTTGTGCCTGTACACCTGTACCATGCGTCTGATCCACGCCACAGTCCAATGCCGGGATGGGTGGGTGCGTGTGTGTGTGTGTGTGTGTGTGTGTTGCTGTGTGTGGGTGGGTGCCACTGACTCCCTTCCCCCTGCCTCATGCCTCTGTGTGTGCATGCCCCTCGCCATACATGCCCCTGCATGTGTGATGTACTTGTCTGTGTGGCCCATGCATGTGTACCGCACCACTTACCTGTGTTCCCCCAAAGTGTTCCTGTGCAACAGTGTTGCGGTGGAGATATGCCTGCTGTTGCAGTCCAGTGTCCCTCCACCCAGGGGATGGCTGTCCACTACCCTCCAGTCCATTATCTCCATCGTCCCCACTACTGTTGCCTTCATCTGCCTCGACAGCTATCCCATGGTCCATGGCCATGTTGTGCAGTATGCAGCATGCCAGGAATAGACCACAGGCCTTCGAGGGGCTGTACTGTAGGGCACTACCTAACCTGTCTAGGCAACAGAATTGTGCCTTCAGAATGCCAAAAACATGCTCGATTATGTTGCGCATGCTAACGTGTGCCTCTTTGTACCATTCTTTTGCTGGGGACAACGGGTGCCGGTAGAGGGTGAGCAGCCAGGTCCTCAGCAGGTATGCACTGTCACCTGTGTGGAAAATGACATGGTTAGCCTTACGCTCTGCTGAGCTGAGCACCTTGCCTGTCTCTGGCACCCACATCACCATGCACACCATGCCCACCCCCACCCCAGGTCTGCTCTGCCCATTGCCCCTTGCCCATGCCGTACTCACCCACTAGGTGACCTGTGTGGATTTCCCCACTTTCAAACCTGTGGCACAGCACAGAGCTATACCAGATGAATGCATCATGTGAACTCCCAGGGTGTGTGGCGCAGACATTGATGATGCACCCCTTGGCATTGCACACCACCTGGCAATTGATGCTCAGGCTCCCCTTCCTGTTAATGTACGCCACTCCCTCAGGGCCAGGTAGCATGCATATGCCCATGTGGATGCAGTCAATGGCCTCAATCATGCCGGGCATGCGTGCCACCCTGTGGAAGTCCTGCATGTTTGCTGTATGCTCCACCTATGTGCTGGGGAAACAGATGAATTCTGAAGCACATGGCAGCAGGGCATTGAGGAACTGTGTGAGAAGGCAGGATGTGGCTGACTGGGTGATGCCTGTGATGTCCCCTGTTGGGCATTGGAAGGTGCCCGTGGCAAGCAGGCAAAAGATGGCGGTCACCTTCATCTCCACAGACATGGCGTGGCTCTGTCTGGTGGGTGCCTGCATCTCCTCACTACACAGCTTGCAGAGCTGACTCAGAATGGTCCTGTTCAGGTGGTACTGGCCCACGATCTTGGTGTCACTATAGTTCTCAAAGGTGATGCGGGCACGGTACCACCTGTATCGGGCATACTGCTGACAGGCCATTTGTCAGCCACATAGCTGTTCCTCCTGCCTCCTCACACCCCTCATTACTGCCTCCATCAGGAATGGCGCACTCTCCATCTCTTCTGCTGTCCACTGCCGCCTGGGCTGTTCACTGCTGGCTGTTTATTTATTTATTTATTTATTGAAATTGTTTCACCAGGAAAGGCACACTGAGCAAGAAGATACTCATCTCCCTGTGTGACCAGAGGGGTGGGGTGTACAGTGGGAGAAAACTTGCAGGTTATCAAGAGAGTTACATTTAACAAGGAATACAGTAGACTGAAGTTACAATTGTACAAGTTACAGAGGTAGAGTTACAGTTATACAGTTACAGAGATGAACAGGGGTACGACATTCAGTCATGATCTTCATGACTTCAACTAGCACAAGGAAAGCATTGTTTATAGTTTGGAAATTAACAGCGACATTGAATTGCTGTTAAACTTGTAGCACATGGAGTACATTGCAGAACTGTAGTGTGGCACATGGATTGAGATAACACTGAGGCGAAAAGTCAAAGTATCAAGTGCAATTTAGGACAGGGCTAATAACATGTACCAAGAAGTGCTGTAGTTGGTTTAGATAAGCCAGCTTCCATAGCGTAAGCTAGGTGCCACTGGTCAGGCAGTCGGGAGGGGTGGGGCTGTAGGGGGGCACATGTAGGTTTCAAGTGCAGGAGCAATTTACCATGAGGTAATTTTCCAGCACTGTAGATAGGGAGTGGGTACAGGAGGAGTGGCAAATTTGAGGAGGGAGCTCATTCCAGAGTTTGGGAAAGTGATGAAAGAAGGCTTCTTGCCCGATAGTGGTCTTCTACCTTGGGATTTGTAGCTTCCGGAGGTCGAGGGATCTGAGGGCATGAGTAGGGGAGGGAGCTGGGGAAAGTAATGAAGAGAGGTAGGACGGGAGGGCAATGTGCCAGAATTTAGCTACAAATTTAGCACAGTGCTGCAGGCGGTGATTTTCAAGGGATGGGAATGCAAGGGAATGGTAGAGGTTGCAGTGATGGGTGAGGGGGGTGGCATCAAGAGCAAAGCGACAGAAGGCATGGAAAAGGGCATCCAGTCTGGATAAGGTAGATTTGGGAGCAGCACTGTAGACTATGTTGCAATAGTTGAAGGAGGGAAGGATCATCTTTTGTACTAGCTCACACCTAGCAGTTAGAGGGAGGCTATAGCGGTTCCTGTAGAGGGCACCGAACTTGGGGCGCAGTTTTTTCATGATGGCGTTGATGTGGTTCGAGAAGGACAGGTGATGGTCGAGTCATACCCCTAGGTACTGGAAGGAAGTGACGTCCTCCAATACTGTCCCATCAAGGGTGTGGAAGGAGGGGGAAGGAGGGGAGCCTGGTTAGACGTTGCAGAGTGCTGAAGATCATGGTGACAGTTTTTTCATCATTGAGAGAGCTCTGCTGAGAGCTGAACCATAGCTAAACTTTGTTGAAGTCAGCCTGGAGGTTGGCTGTTACCTCATCCAGGGAGGAGCCAGAGGCGAAAAGGACAGTATCATCTGTGTACATATGAATAGAAGCAGATGAGCACACTAGAGGGAGGTTATTGAGAAAGATGGAGAACAGGATGGGTCCAAGTACTGCCCTGAAGGGGGAGGAAGTGATGTCTGCAATTCTAACTGATTGTGTTCTGCCTGAGAGGTAGGCATTGAACCAGTTGGTAGCTGAGTCAGTGAGGCCAGCTTCCTTGATACATTTTAACAGCAGGTGGTGGGAGACCATGTCAAATGCTTTGCCAAGATCAATGAAAATAGCCGAGGTGATCAGCCCTCTGTCCATGCCAGTGAGAATGGTGTCAGTGAGCCTAATCATGGAGGAGGCAGTGGAATGACCCTTTCTGAAACCGGACTGGAACAGTGTGAAGAAATTGGATTCAGAGAGAAAGGAGGTGGGTTGGTTGAGCACTAGGTGTTCCTGTAGTTTTGCAAGAGATGGGAGGAGGGAGATGGGGTGGTAATTTGAGGGGGAGGTGGTGGTATCCCCTTTAGGGAGGAGGATGATGAAGGCATGCTTCCAGATCTGGGGGACAGCAGCAGTGGAAAAGGAGAGGTTTAGGAGGTTGGCGAGGTGGGTTGCTATGGCAGGGGTGGAAAGGTGGAGGAGTTTGCAGTTGAGACAGTAGGGGGATTAACCTTTTGATGGGTTGAGAGCCTGTAGGGCATCAAGGATGTCAGCTTGCAAGATATCCTTGAAGGAAAAGGTGGACGGCCAGTGAGAATTTATACATCTGGAAGGAGGACTTTATGGCTCAGAAGTGGGCAAGGAGGAGAGGAGAGCAGAGGCACAGGAGGAGAAATATGTGTTGAATTCGGTGGCAACAGCATGTGGGTCTGAGAAGAGGGTGTTATTCACGATAAGGAGTGGGGTGGGGTGGGCGACTGGGGGGAGAAGAGGGAATGGATGACCTTCTAGAATTTGGATGGACTATTTAAGTTGGAATGGAGGGAGGAGCTGAAGTGTTCCACTTTAGCTAGACTGGTTGCTCTGGTACATTTGTTATGTAGAGTCAGATAGATGGCAAAATCGCCTGGGTGGCATGAGGTTTTATGAGTACTCCATGCTTTGTACAGTGCATTTTAGCAGGCTATAAGTTCTTAGGTGATCCAGGGCAGGTGGTTGCCACGTATCCTAGTACAACACAGTAGGGTGTGAGTGTCCCAGACACTGAGGAACATGCTTTGGAAGTGGAGGAAGGTATTGTCTATGGAACAGAATTTGGCTGGGGATTCCCAGCTTGCGAGTGCTAGGTCTTCAAGCACAGGGGCAAGGTTTAATGATTTGTAGGAGCGCTGGACCAGGCACATCGGGCGGATTTGGGTGGGTGAATTTTCCGGACTAGGTATAGGTGGTATAGGTTCCAGACAGGTGCCACACTGGTACACTGTTTCTGTGTCTGTGTCTGTGTGTGTGTGTCTCTCTCTCTCTCTCCCCCTCTCTCCCTCTCCCATGCCACCTCTCTGTCCCTCTCCCTCTGTGTCTGTTTGTGTGTCTTTCTGTCTGTCTGTCTGTCTCTCTCTATCTCTCCCTCTCCCTCTCCCTCTTGGCACAACTGCTGTCTCTGTGTTTGTGCCCTGTTTTGATAGGAACAAGTCTGGTCAGTGCAAATTCGATTTGCACCACACTTGCGCCATGGTTTGACAGTTGAATATTCCGTTGCACTGGATATTCATGGGAACGCCCCCTACACTTGCGCCATATACATTATAGTTGCACATTGGCGCATGGGATTTTGCGCTGTGCAATGGCTCCCACTGAATATCGCTTCTCAGTGCGGTTCCATATTTGCGCTGGCGCAACTCATTTGCACAGCTCTGAATATCTGGGCCCGTGTGTACAGTCATTCTTTATTGTATGTTTCAGTTAATCCTTTTATTGAACAAGCAAAAAATGATGTTACATTATCCAGCATGAATGTAAGATCAAGCACAGTAAATCCACTGAAAAAGAGACTGTCTTGTCTCAGTGGGCCTACCCAGTTACCAAAATTCAATAAATAAATAAATAAAATACATAACTACATAAACGTTAGCAGCAACAACAGTATGCAGATAGCACAGTATTGAGCAGGTCAGATTGAGCAATAAGAGAGATAAACAGTCAAATACCATTCTGGATTCTAAAATTAGATCACTAGTTTGTTGGAGCTGGGTGGTTCTGAGAGGCGGCCTGATGCTGTGGGGATGGGTGAGACATCCAGCAGGAGGTGCGCCTGTTACCCTGATTATTTGGCTATAGTCTGTCCCTCTAGAGCAGTTGATGCCCTATTCTGTTTTGAGGAATACTGACAGAGTGGAGAATTCAGGTACAGATACCATATTGTTTGGTAGGTAGGCATAGTGTTGGCATTCCCATGAAACAGCCTTTCAAGTGCAGCCAAATGTCCTATCACAGCATGACATTCTGACACTGTAGGTATGACTGGGGTCCTCCAATTACAGAGGAAGAGTCTTTTGGCAACCAGCTGCACTGCCACCATCCACTGAGCAAACAGTGAGCGTTTGGGTAGTGCATCCATGGAGAAACCTAACAGCATTACTTAGGCATTCAGGGGAAAGTGTTGTCTTACTACATCTTAGTGTATTGTTAGGATGCTCTCCCAGTAACTCCTAATGAGAGGGCAGTCCCACAGAATGTGTAGCAGATTAGATCCTAGTTGCTTGACTTCTCTAACACCTGTCATCAGGGAAGGGGACTAACTTATGGAGCACAGATGGGATGTGGTACCAATGGAGGATTGTTTTATTCTGGATCAGCCTTCTTCTACCAAACCTGCATGTGTTATGTGCTCAGAAAAGACAGGTGTACCATGCAGTGTTGGATATTGAGACTGGTAAGTCATCGTCCCACACCTTTTTGGCTGACAACGAGGGGTCAGGCTGTGCATCTCTCAAGTGCTTGTACAGGAAGCTGGCTTTCCCCTTGGTAGTCTCTAGCAGCTGTGTATTATGAAGAAGGCCTTAACTGCTGCATCCTACTGCACTCCAGGAAGCTGTGAATTGAGGGCACTGCAGAGTTGCAGGTATTGCCAATAATTTCTGTGGGTATACCATCTTTGTCTTGTATCACAGAGAAGGCTTCCACATGCTTAGTATCAGTGGTAAACACATACTTTACTAAGTGGATTCTTTTCTGTATCCATCTCCTTCAGTTAGGTGGGGCTCTGCTTATTTGTAATTTGTGCCATTCCCACAGGGGTGTGAATTGAGGAAGGGGTTGGGTCAGTGGACTTTTCTTTGTCAAACTGTTATCAGATTGCTTCTGAATGCCATTAAGGTATGGTGATCTTTTAAGATCTAGAGGGACTTTATTATACAGTGTTGCAGCTGGTAAGGAATGGAGTATGGTTTCACTCATTGTGTAGACATTGAGGGGCAGAATATTGGGCTGAAAAGAACCATTGTACAGTCTGAGTGGCTAAGAATGCTATATGGTAGCCTCTCAACCAAGGCAGTCTCCCACCACTCACTGTGCTCCAGTGGCTGTGGAGCTTTGCCATACTGTATCTTGAAGGTTTTCTCTCCCAAAGGTACTTGACCAGCAGTTATGTCCATTTTAATGGACCATGTGTTTGGAATCTGCTGTTGTGGGTGTGCCAAGATGTGCAGGATTTGCTGTGCTAGCATTATTTTGAAGGCGTCCAGTTTTGCTGCAAGTGAAAGGTTCAGGTTGCAGCAGCTGTCCACCTCAGTAGTGATGTTATACAGGAATGGA
The DNA here is from genome assembly GCA_016271365.2 of Neoceratodus forsteri. NCBI lineage: Eukaryota > Metazoa > Chordata > Ceratodontiformes > Ceratodontidae > Neoceratodus > Neoceratodus forsteri. The sequence continues at coordinate 1,723,328,696 of CM057449.1, read as the reverse complement.
GGCAAGTATTTGGCCACCAATTTCCAGAGGTTGTGATGAATCTACATACTGAGAGATATTATGCCTTACTCTACCCATTTGAACCATTTAGCTACAAAAGGGGGGTGCCTGTCCATGGAATTCAGAGGTAGTACCTCAGTCTTGGGCTGGTTTACTCAGAGTTAAGAGATTTGTGTGAAGGCAGAAACAATGTCCAGTACTGGGTAAATTGTGGTCTCCCCATCAGCCTTGGTGATGAATAGGTCATCTGTGTACAGAAGGGTTCTATACTCATCATTCCTGACCATTATGCCTGTGAGTCTGGGGTGACTTCTTAGGGTCACAGCAAGGGGTTTGATTGCTAGCATAAAGAGCAAGGCTGACAGGAGGCACTTCTGGTGAGCATTTTATAGTGCTAAATTGAGAGTGTAGGCTATTAGTAAGAACACTGGCCACAAGGGAATTGTGCAGTATTCTCATTCATGCCAGGAAGTTAGGGCCAATCCCTATACACTCCCTGGTGCCTGAAGGTAAACTCACTCCACAGAATCACATAGGAATTAACGATCTAGCCAGCAGGTCAGTTGTGGAGACCAAGGAACACCTGATCAGGCTGGGAGACAAACTGTCATCCATTTTGTCTGGAATCTCCTTCTCTGAGCTCCTGCCAGTCTGGGAGATTGAGGCAGATGGGTGGAAGGTCAGAGAAGGGGAGATAGGGGAGCTAAACATGTGGTTCAAGGGCTGGTGCCAGGAAAAAAGGACACAGATTTGTAGGTAACTGGTAACAGTTTTGGGAGTGAAAGTTCTTTAAATTTGATGGACTACATCTGACTAAGGAGTGAGTCAGTGCATTGGGGCAGATGTTGATGTCTTTGCAGAATATTTAAACTAGCAAATGGGGAGCGGGGTGTAGGACCTGATACACTGAACTGGAAGAACACCCCTCCTCCCCCCCTCAGCTAGTGATCTAACAGGAGTTCAGCATGTTTGTAGTTCATTTGTATCACCAGGTAAGGAAAAAGGTACGGCTCCCCATACGCATACAGGTGAAAGGCCAGACTTCACCCCACAACTAACCCACCAAAATCTGGCCAATGGAAAATCATGTACACAAATGTCTGTAATCTGAGAAACAAGATCCCAGATCTGGAGGCAACAATGGCAGAGTCTAAACTAGACATAGTAGCCATGAGTGAGACACGGTTCACCAGTAACCACACTTAGCACTTGGAAGACTACCATACCCGGCTATGTACAGTTCAGAAGAGACCGAGGTGAAAAAAAGGGGGGTTGAGTGGCCCTTTTTGTCAATGAAAATATTAAAGCTACAGAAATTCAGAATACACATAAGGAGCCAGAAGAATGGTGGGTCATCCTGGAAACAGTAAATGGGACAGCCTTACAAACTGGGGTTGTCTACAGGCCTCCAGACCAGGCAGAGGACATAGACACATTACTGTTAGAAGATATACAAAACATGACAGCTAAAGGGGAGGTTCTGCTAATGGGAGACTTCAACATGCCAGATACAGATTGATCAATACCAGTCAGAACATCTGCCAGAACTAGGCACATAGTGGATTCCCTGCAGGGGGAGGGCCACAAACAACAGGTACAATAACCCACAAGAGGCAGGTGCTATCCTAGATCTAGTACTGACAAACAGGGAAAGAATCACAGATCTCCATGTAGAAGGTCACCTGAGGGCCAGTGACCATCACATGGTATGGTTCAATTTGGCCACTAGAAATAAATCATCCCATTCAAAGGCAAAAATATGGGACTTCAGAAGAGCTGACTTTGATAAGATGGCCAACAGAGTTAAGCTAACCCTGTCAAGAAGAAATACAGGTGACGGGGTACAGGCAAAGTGTGCAAGCATTAAGGATGCAATACTTGAAGCAACATCCCATTGTGTTAGGGAAAAAAGCAAGAGGAAAAGAAGGAGGAAACCACTTTGGTTCTCAAAAACAGTAGCAGAAAACGTCAGATCCAAAAGGTTGGCCTTCAGGAAATATAAGGGAATGCAGCAGGACGAAGATAGCGAGGCATACCAAACTTCCCTAAGGGAAGCAGGGAAGGAAGTAAGGCAGGCAATGGCCCAAACCAATGAAACACTAGCATGAATAGTAAAAGAAGGGGACAAGACTTCCTATAGATACATTAGTGAAAGGAGAAAGTCCATAGGGGTATTGCTAAGATCAACAGGGTTAAGGGGCAGTGTGTGGAGGAGGACCAAGCAAAAGCATCTATCCTAAATAGATACTTCTTCTCAGTATTTACTGAGGAGAGGGTAGGACAGGGCCCACAGCTCAGCACCATGAACACAGGGAGGAGGGAGATGTGCACAAGTACCTTCACAAAAAAAAGGGTCCTACAAGAGCTCGCTAAGCTCAGGACGGACAAGGCAATGAGACCTGATGGCATACATCTCAGGGTACTAAAGGAGCTAAAGATGGAACTAGCAGAGCCATTAGCAGAACTGTTTCATGAATCTCTGAGCACAGAAGAGGTCCCAGAAGACTGGAGAAGGGCTCATGTGATCCCGCTTACAACAGTGGCAGCAGGGAGGAGGCAGGGAACTACAGACCAGTCAGTCTTACCTCAGTAGTGGGCAAGATTATTGAGGCACTCCTTAAGGAAAGGGATAGAGCAACACCTGGAATCCACAGGAGCACAAGATCCAAGACAGCATGGGTTTTGACTGGAAGGATCTGTCAAACTAATCTCATAGATTTATTTGACTGGGTAACCAGAGTGGTGGACCAAAGGGGTGCAGTTGATACTGCCTACCTTGACTTCAGCAAAGCTTTCTATACTGCTCCACGTAGAAGATTGATTAATAAGCTAGGTAGGCTCGGGGGGGGGGTCAGAGGTTGGTCAACTGGCTGGCAAACTGTTTGGCGGGCAGAAAACAGAGAGTGGTGGTAAATGGTATACAGTCAGAAGAGATGCAAGTCACAAGCGGGGTACCTCAGGGATCAGTCCTGGGGCCAGTCCTCTTCAATATCTTCATCAGTGACATTACAGATGGACTGGAGGGTAAGGTTTACCTGTTTTCAGATGACACCAAGATCTGCAACAGAGTAGATGATCCAGATGGGGTTGGCAGAATGAGATGAGATCTGGAAAAACTGGCAGAATGGTCTGAAGAGTGCCAACTGGGGTTTAATGCAAAGAAGTGCAAGATCATGCACATAGAGAAGAGAAACCCTGAGGCTACCTATAGGTTGGGAGAGGAGTTGCTGGCAATCACAAGGGAAGAAAGAGACTTGGGCATCATCATCACAGATGACTGGAAATCATCCAAGCAGACCACTAAAACAGTAGGTAAGGCTAGAGGGATGTTGGCGTGTATTAGTAGGGGTACCACAAGTTGTAAGAGGGAGATAATAATCCCTCTTTACAAGACACTAGTTAGGCCCCATCTGCAGTACTGCGTGCAGTACTGAAGGCCACAACTGCACAAGGACATTAACAAAATGTAGGCAGTCCAGTGAAGGGCAACCAAAATGGTGCAGGGACTGCATCAGAAAACATATGAGGACAGATTAACGGAGCTCAGTGTGTATACCATACAGCAAAGTAGGGAGAGAAGTCATATGATGAAAACATTAAAATATCTTAAGGGCATTAACAAGGTGAAAGAGTCTAACATGTTTCAATATAAGAAAAATAGCAGGACAAGAGGACACATCATGAGATTAGAGGGTGGCCGATTAAGGGGTAATGTGAGGAAGTTCTTTTTCACAGAAATGGTGGTGGATGCATGGAACGGCCTACCTCAGGAAGTGGTAGATATAAATACAGTGCAGGGCTTCAAATAGGCATGGGATAGGCATAAGGGAGCAATATGGATGAGTGTGAATAAATAGGCCATTGACAGAGTAAAGGCCTATGGAACATTCAAACAGTAGGAAAAATGGGCAGATTGGATGGGCCTTGCTGTCCTCATTTGCCGTCAACTTCTATGTTTCTTTGTAAAGGCTTTTTCTAAACCTACCACTGGGGCAACCACTGGAATGGAGACCTGTCTGACTGTGTGGATCAAGTTGAGGAATATTCTGGTGCGGATGAGGCCATACAGGATGGACTCTAGCCTGGTGGTCAAACATCTTGGCATGGATGTTAGCATCTGCGTGGATAAGGGAAATTAACATATGGCTTCCTGGGGCAAATGGATCTTTGCCAGGTTTAGGCAAAACTGTGTGTTGCCTGTAGGGTGAGAGGCATCATCCCTGCTTCACCAGCTTCCTGATATACTTTCAGGAGGGTGAGGTTGAGGTAATCTCAGAGCAGCTGGTAGAAGTCTACAGGATACCAGTCAGTGCTGGGCACTTTTCCTTTGTTATGAGCCCATATGGCTTGCTGCACTTCTGTAAGGGAAATTGGTAGCTCCATGCTCTGGGCCTGAGTTGGGGCCACACGTGGAATGTTTATTTATTATTGTAGAAATTTAGTTATGTTCCGGGGCTCTGTGGGATGCAGGAAGAATAAAGAGACTGATCGAAAGACTGCATAATGTGGTTGATGTTTTTTTGGTGGTCATTTTGGACACATTACAGCTCATCTTTTAGGCCCAGGATGTGTTTTTCTACATGTCTGTTTTTGATTCTGTAGACCAGGAGCTTTCTGCCTTGTCCTAATCCTTCCAGTATGCCTGTTTGAAGTGGAATAGTACCAGGTGAAGTCTGACGCTGATTAACTATGCCAGTAATGTGGGATCCAGGGGGGTTCTGTTGTTTATATGCCATCTCTAGGGATCGTAGCTGGGCTTCCAGAGTGACTAATTTCACTTCCCTTGATTAACACCTAATGGTTGCAAAACTAATGATGAATCGTCTCATGGTGGCTTTATAGGCCTCCTACAGTGTCTCTTGGGTAACCTTGCCACTATCATTTTGTTGTAGGAACTGCTTGGTTTCCAGTAAGATCTTCTCATTAAATTCAGGATCTTTAAGGAGGAGTGGGTCCAGCTGCCAGGATTTTGTGTGGTTGGTGAGCGGCCCTCACACCATGTGCATGGGTAGTGGGGAATGATCCTATATAACGATGGGGTGGATAGCTGTGGTTACAGTGAAGTGGATAACCTGAGAGGAGCAGAGACACAGATCAATGCAACTAGAGGTGTATTGCACCCCCAGAGAAGCAGGAGAAATCCCTCATGCTGAGGTGTTGGAGCCTCCAGAGGTCTGTAAAACCATGGTCATCATGAGCTCTGCAAAGACAGCATGCACCTGAACATAAGGCTCCTGGGTCCTAGCGCTGTGATCCAGCCCTGGTTCTAGAGTGATATTTCAATCCCCTCCTATTAAGTTTGGGGTCTGAGGGGTAGTAAACTGAGTTTATGGCCAAGCTGGTGAAAAAATATGGATAGTGTTTGTTGGCCCTGGAGTCAGGGGGCACTCAGGGATGCTAACCTTTACCATAATCCATCTCCCAGCTTTATCTTTAATTGTGCATAATGCTGTCCATGTTAGACATTTGTGAACCAGAATAGACACTCTTTTCTTTTTAGTAGGGGCCGCCTAAATGAATTTTAGCTGAAACTCAGTCCCTGTGCAGCTTGATCACTTCTGTGTTATTCATCCAGATCTCCTGTACAAAAGCGACCTCGGTTTGGAGCCTTTTAAAGTATTCTAACACCTTTTTCTGCTTCACCAGTGGATTGAGGTCTCTGACATTCCAGCTCACCACATTTTTGTCAGCGATCACAGTGATTTAGAAGATCCATGAATGAAATTGTATAACTAGCTGTAACACCTTGAGATTCAAAATCAAACATTTGTTTTGTTCCCACCCTCCCCTACTGACCCCAAATTATTCCCTAAAGTAAACGCTATTAGAGTGATTGGCAAATTGTCTGTCACATACTGTATCCTAAACATACAATTAAGTAAAAACCCAACTGAGGCACTAATATGTACCTTAGTAAGCTTGCTTAAAATAACCCATCCCATGATATCCCCCAGCAAAAACTCTAGTAACCCAACTCAATCCGTATGCTGTCAGACACATGGCCCAACTATAAGAGCAGGGCACTGGAGTGATGTCGCAGCCAGGTAAGTAAAAGGGAACTGCAAAGGGAAAAGAATACCAAGCACACATCATCCCTCCTTCCCCACAATATTCCCCAAACTCTGCTGCACAAGCCATGAGGCAGTTATACCAAAGGATGATGGGGCATCCCTTCCCTAGCATGTAGTGCACTCTCCCTAACCTTCTGGGAAGAGAGATGGGTCTGTTTCTGCTTCTGTCATGGTTCACAGGAATGTCACCATCCCATGAACTGGATGCCCACATTTCGAGTAAGGGGTCCACTGATCCCTTGACCAACCTTGCCCTATATCTCCACTGCTTGTCATTTCCTATAGGAATCCTTCTTTTCAGGGCACCCACCTACTTGACAGCTTAGCCTTAATGATGTCTCTGACCCCGTGCCATCAAAATTTGAGTTGTGACAATTTGGCCTTGGGGACTGAAAATAAAATCACTTAAACTATGGAAGTAGACCTTTGTGGCAATAAAAATGATTGTAGGCATGCGGTATGCCATTTGCCATGGTTAGTAAGTGGCACAGCCTCCCAAGTAAAAATGCCTATGATTTTAAAGGGGCACTGCTATCCCCCCCCCCCACCTTGAACTCTATAAAGTAAGCATTAATAAGGCACACTTTTTTTTTTGCAGGTATGAAGTAAAGAAGCAGAAAAGATACGTAGCATTGCCCCTTTAAGGGGGACAGGAGTCTTAATTGTCCATAGATCTTGATAGGCCCAAGTTTTTAGGGCTGTAAATCTTCATGGCTTCCGATACAAATGGCTGTAAAAAAGTTTTTCATCAGTCTCGTGACAAAGGCAGAGCTCAATTCAAGTCAGTGGTGCCAGTTCTGAAGGAGTCACAGGAATGTCCTTTGTTTGCGCTCTGATGTTCCATTCCTTCATACAGGAATACTTAGTTGATGGGAGACCTGCTACAGCCTCTACCAGACTTATTGCTTCTGCCCAGGACTTGAGCCTGGATGGCCCACCTATCAATTCTCACAAAGGGTACTGCTCTGGAGGAGGTGAGTGATCATTCTCAGGCACTTGGAGGGCAAAAAATAAATTGTTGTGCAGTACCAGGGAGAGGGTTTCAGAGGAAACTGGAGAGTCCCTGCTGCCACTGTGGCTTCTACTGCATGTGAGAGGGGAGCGGTCCTGTCATTTTGCTTTAGCGGCTTTCTGCTTTGTGTCACACACTGCTTCTGGTTGATTACTGGCAGCCAGGAATCTTCCTGTATCAGTGGTGATTGTATGGGGGGGTCTATATCTATGGGCTAGGTGACTTCCGAATGCAAGACCCTCAGGGACTGGTGTCATGTCCATGTCAACTGGTGGAGAGGCTCTTCTCCTGCTTTGATCTGGTCCCTCATACATAGCTCACTCAGTTTGCAGCCAATACTTTGATATAAGCCTCAGTAGGTTCAGGTGCCTCAAATGTTGGAAGATACCATTTTGTGTCATTCAGAGTGCTGCAAGGGCTCAGAAACTGTAAGGTACCCAGAAGTCCATGAGTGCCTTGCATGCTGGGCTATAAGCCCTGCATCTTGTGGATAACTGTTGCGAGAATTCAGGAAATATGCAAATTATATGTCCATTCCATAACAAATATCCCTTTTCCCTGTCCCACATCATAATGTTCTCCTTATCCTTATACCAAAGGAAACATGCCAAAATGGGCTGGAGCCTCTCCAAAGGTTTAGGAGGGGGTGCCAGAGACCTACGGGAGCAATCGATCACAACTGTGCATCTGCAGGGTTCTCCAAACAATTCTGGGGGTATGCATTGGAGGAAAAAGTTAATATTTTTGCCATCGCAGCCTTCTGTAAATCTAACAAAGTGGAAGTGGTTGCACCCGCCGTGATTCTGCAGATCATCAGCTTTTTCCCACAGTATGGGACAAACTCTGTCTTGATCATAAACATGGGCTGAGATCCACTCTATGTGGTCCTCTGTTTCTGCAACCCTCTGCTCCGCAACGTTCAGTCTGTGGACAAGCTGATCAGTGCTTATGTTACGTACTGTAGGTTGTGCTTGGATACAGAGGCCAGGCCAGTAAGTAGGATAATGCTTGTAAGGTATTAATAGTATGACATGATTTGTGCTTATAGACTTGAGCAAGTCATTGATTATAGTACTTATGAACTGGATAGTATGCAAGGTGCTTAGATGCATGAACTAATGAGTCACTTGTTATGATTTGATAGTTTTGGCCTTTCTCTGTACCCCACCATAGGAAGGATTCTTAGTTCAGTATTATGAGACCCCCCTGGTGGAATAAGAGTGCCGGAGAAGGAGGAGGCATCAGGGGAGGATGCTGGGGAGTGTGACTCGCTCTAAGCAGGGTGGTGTGCTGCTTGCAGGTTTAAATAGGATGTGGAGGAGGAGCTCTTCCCCCATTTAACTACAGGCATGGTCCTAAATTTTACTGTGGTTCAGAGCTTAGTGCTTATATTACATATTGTAGGTTGTGCTTGGATACAGAGGCCAGGCCAGTAAGTAGGATAATGCTTGAAAGGTATTTATAGCATGAAATGATTTGTGTTTAGGTACTTGGCATAGACATGAGCAAGCCAGTGATTATAGTACGTATGAACTGGATAGTATGCAAGGTGCTTAGATGCATGAACTGATGAATCACTTGTTATGATTTGATAGTTTTGGCCTTTCTCTGTATCCCACTGTAGGAAGGATGCTTAGTTCAGTATTATGAGACCCCCCCCAAAAAAATAATGATATCCACGATTGTTCAGTATCCGACTGTTGAAGGAGTCGAGTAGGATGACACTCCTAAGAATGAGCAGCAGTATGATCACCTCCTCCAACTCCGGGGTGTGACCAGTAGCACACAGGAGGGGAAAAAAACCTTGGGGGAAACCTCTGAGGACACATGGCTACTGACCTGCCCGTCCTTCTGGGCATATTAGAGGAGAGTAATCCTAAAGTTTTTAATTGGCTATTCCAAACCCCAAAGTTGTTGACCCAATCCAGAGAAATGGAGAACTGAAGACGTATTGAATTGTGACATGTCAGGTGAATAGAGCAAGCATCCATCTAGTAAAGTTCATGTTCGAGAAACCATGAGCAGGTCAGAATGAAGTAGAGTGGAATCCAAGGTTGATGAATTTGAAGTGATGAGTTGCAGGTGGAGAAGCACTCCCGCAGGTGAGGATGACTGTGCAGAGAAGATCCAGGAATCAAGGTTCAGCATCCATGATTAGAAGGAGGACCGTTGGGTCAAGTTCAGCATGGCAAGGTAAGCAAATGAAGGCCGTGACGATGAAGCACAAGAACTAGGGTAGGCTGCATGATCGGGATGATGGAGCAGTAGGAACCTCCTATCTTGAGAAGGGAAGCCAGGATGTGAAGTAGGTGGATATCACATTGAATAGGTCGACATAGGTGAGATGTATGTCCAGCTCACGAGGAGTGCAGAGATTGCAAAGGCAAGTTAGTCGTGATGACCTCTAGGCCCTGGAAGAGCGAAGCAGGTAGTATGCGCAAGTAGTGTTAATAAGTGGAGCTGTACATAGGTCAGTTGCAGTAGTAAGTAAAGCTGTATGATGCAGACGTAGTAGCTGGGAAGTAGTAGTGCAAGACTATGTACAGTAAGCTAGGGTTATGAGAATGGTACTAGCAAGGGAATCGGAGAGCTTTGTGTGGATCCAGATGGTTGCATAACAATGTTGACATATACATTTCAAAGCCAGAATAATACCTTAGCTAGAAGTGACTGGTGAAGAATATTCTGACAAGTCCTGAATAGTAGAGCATAGGAATCCTAGATGGTGATAACTGAAGAAGCTGAGTTAAATGAAGTAACATAGTTACAGGGTCCAAGAAGTCTTAGAGCATTGATCAGGATAGCATAGGTCTTCAGGATAAGCTCGTCCAAGTGTCCAGGTAAGAATGAGGCAGTAGTAATTTCTTAAGGCTAAAGCAGCAGACAACGGCATCCGAAGAATAGATGATGAATGTCTAAACATCCAGATGGGATTCCATATTAAAAGAACTCCTTGGCAGGCTGACATGGCAGCCGGTAGGTGTATATTACAATATGCAAAACTCCAGACCCCAAGCTGGTGAGGCAGGTGTAGAGTATAAGTAGTCAATCCCCAGGCCTAATGGTGAAGCTGGTCATGGAGCAAATGAATACAGTATAAATATATGAGATTGAGGGACCTCCAGGTCCATAGGGCGCAGGTCTTGGAATAGCGTTCAGCATTGTTCTGGCAGAGATGGTAGTAGTAACTCCATAGAAGGTGTAATAGCTTGGCAAAAAGCATTCAGGGGAATTGAGGTGAATATCTTAGTGCACTCCAGAATAGTGCAACAGGAGCAAAGCTGTAGGAAGCATGATTTGAGAGGTAAATCTGAATAAATGAAGGAGCTCCATCAGGGCATCATGGAATGAAATAGAATTAGTAGCTAAACCCAAGAAGGCTAGCATGCTGCTAGACCATGCAAAGTCAGCTAGTAAGATGAGTAAAATTGGCTGCTAGCCTCACGTAAGCCAGCAGTGCAGCTGGACCACATGTAGGTCAGCTGGTAAGGTAAGTAGATAGTGGCAGCTAAGCCCCATAGGTCAGCCAGTATGGCTGGACCACACAGTCAGCCAATAAGGAAGTAATAGAAAAGTAAAAAGCAGAGTAGCAACACGGTAAGCATCCAGGGACATGAAGGAAATCCTGAGACGTAATGTAAAGCAAGTCAATAGTGGCAAGGAGGACCTGAAGCAGGCAAGTGAAATGCAACAAGGCCCAAGTATCAGATGGAAGTCCACATGAATAAGGATGATTCTTGACAAAAAAGCAAGTGCAGGTGAGCAGTAAATGGGCAATAAGCTGGACAGCCCTGAATCCTTCGGTCATCCAAGAAGGTACAAATGGATGCTGCGAGCTGGGCAAGCAGGCGTAGTAAATATTTGAAACTTCAGGCTCTGATGCAGGGCAGGGTAGGCATGAGGTAGGAAGTCGAGCCCCTAGGCTCTGATGCTGGGCCAGGCAGGCAAAGCAGAAATAGTCTAACCTCCAGGCCCTAATGGTGGGTGAGGCAGGTAGAGTAGAAGAGCCAAAGCAGGTGGGCAGCTGAATGAGTACTGAATTTCTGAACGTCATGAACATTGAGCGTGACACCCCGGCAGGGCGAATGGGTATGGAGTGCAGCAGAATGCTGGAGGCTAAGCCGAGGGGATGGTAGTTAGAACAAAATGACAATACAGTAGTAATGAGCAATGAGGTCGGAAGCAAGCATGAACCTGCATATAAGTCAGGAAACAGTGGAGGAAGAAGGGGACTCGCATGAGGTCTGCATAACAGAGTAGCAATATAATTTGAACCACTACGTTTGGTGCAAAGGTTAGGGAGTGCAAGGCATGAAATCCAGGGCTGAAAGCAATGGAGCAGCTAGGCCCATATGTGGGGTAGGATGAGTGGCTGGACCACATGTAGGTCAGTTGGAGGAAGGTGTAGAGATCAGCAACTAGGCCCCACGAATGCTAGCAGTACCGCAGACCCTCACACAGGTAGCATGAGAGTGTGAACTCTTGCCAGGCGAGGCCCCAGCAGCATGGCTAAACCCATATCGGTCAGGAGGCTAGGGGAAAGTAAGCAAGTCTGTTGAAACTCTTGGATTATAATCCCAGATAGTCCTGCAGACAGCAGTAAACCTGAGGAAGCTGAATATAGATGTCCTGAGGAACAATAAAAGTCCAGGGGATGTGTGTCCTGTAGAAGTCTCCAAGCCTGCAAAATACATGAGTTCCCACAGCTAAGGGAGCCTTACTGGAAGTAGAATTGACTGGGGTAAAAGGGGATGGCCAAAGAACTAGCACTGGGAACCAGGAGAGGGATGAGTCAATCAAAATGTATGCCCCCTGAATACTTCTCCCCCAGCATCCTGGAAAACAAAGGTAGCAAAAAACAACAAAAGCAATGCTGTGCAATCATCCGCCCTTGAAGTAGCAAAAGCTGACAGGTAGGTGAAATTGCAGTGCAATGCTTGCAGATGGCGTTCGGTACACAGTGTAGAGAAAACGACTTGTTCCTGGAAAGTGAATGCAGCACAAGGGCTGACTAAATCCATTCTCATTCATGGCAGGTAAGCTGAGAAAACAAGCGGCACAATGGAGAAGTCCATGAGGACGTATGGGGAAAGGAAACACAGCCAGGGCGAGGGAAAGGAGAGGGATCCAGCAGCAGACGTGAACAAGCACCTAAACAGAGGCAGTCCAAGTGGTAGTACAGCAGAGGAATGAGGAACCCAGCTTGGCAGTGGCAGTAGATGGCTGAGGTATGCTGGCTAAACAGACAGCGAACGCACAAGCTATGGTGGGACATGGAGCAGCTGCTCTGAAAATGGAAGACTAGGAGAAGGAACCAAACAAAAGAAAATAAGCAACCAGCAGAAGCGGAGCAGAGGCGGGCCGCTGAAACCATGGCCTAGTAGGAAGGTAGGAACAGGTGTAACCCAAGGCCAGTATGCCGTTGCCATCTGACAGAAATACCAGGTGGGCTGGATTCAGGGAGGAATAGGTCACTTGGCACAAAGGCTAGGTTTGGCTACTCTGCACAGGGGCACCCAAGTAATTCCAAACTCAGGAAGCAATAACTGTAATGTCCAATACCAGAAGTGGGATTCTAAAGTGTGGCTTTTTATTCACATCCAAACAGAATAAACAAAGCATAGATGGACCCCCATGGGGCTACACTCCTGGTAATGCAGATTAAAAGAAACAGGAACACTTCCTTAACACTTTAGCCCTCAGGCTCTGAACCCACTGGACACACAGCCCAGACTTGCACACTGCTTTGGCTTACACAGCCCAAACTTGTACACTGTTCTGGGTTTTCCCTGTCTTGACTCCCTTGCCAGCCACTCGGACACCTTCCATACTTCATGGAAACATTTTCTGGTGGCTCCATAAATCACCTAAGAGCACCACGACTCCATCAGGGAATTCTTCCTTTCAATCTCATGTCTGGGTACTTTCCTCAGGCACTGGCCAAGTACCTGAGAGAAAGTAAAAGGTGTCTCAGAGCAAATTCGTAGAGGTGAATTTGGTTACTACTGATGGAGGGTCTCCCACCTCTCACTCCCACAATTCATACCCGGCCATTTCTCTGGACAGTAAACACCTCATCCTGTAAAGTTTTGCAGTGTAAATTCTTGCTAAATGTAATTCACAGTCCATCTACTTGTCTTGCTTCCCATTTGAGCTGGACTTGAACATACTTTTAAGTGGCATTGTCCATTACTCTAGACCCCACACTGAGTTAAGCAGTCCAATCCCCCAATTTCCTTCACTCTTTGTGCTGGACTTGACCATACTTGAATTAAATGGCAATGTCCATTACTCTAGACCTCCCACAGATTAAGCAGTCCAATCCCCACTTTCCAACTGTACTTGGCTGTCTTTTTCTGACCCCACAGTAACAGTCCCTTTAGTTTCTTTCTGTTCAGGTGAAAAACATTTGGCCCTTTTTCAGAGCGAACTCACCCTTTGGTTGCAGGTGCTCCACAGGTGTTTCCTCCACAAGGAATTTCTCTCTCAGAGCTTCTGGTGCCTCAGCACAACTTAAATAGGTAGCTTCTTTCTCTTAACCGGACCCAGGAAGGTTGCCCCTGGAAAACAGGCAAAAACCTTCCCCCCATCCCCTCAGGGTTGGGACTGATGAACCATTGAAAGCAGTCTCCACCACTTCAATTACCAGTTTCTGTGTTCCTCTTCAGGTGGAAACACACACCTTCCAAAAGTAGCTCTAAAACAGAGCTTAAAGCTCTGAGAGCCTGCACACACTCAGCTGTACTACTCTCTCTCTCTCTCTCTCTCAGACTGCATACAGACTGAATTCAAAATCCCCAACGTTCTACACTAACCTCCAACTGCAACATTCCAGTGTGGCTTATGCAGCTGCAAAAGTTCTATAATGATGTCATCCCTCAGTCTCAGCTGAGACTGAGAACAGAGTGAGACAGTGTGAAATCCATTTAAATGGAGTTTCACAAGCTGCCTTCCCTGCCTACCACTAGGTCTTACTGAGATTCTAGTAACCCCTGGTAACGGGGGGGGGTTACACAGGGAAATCCCCAAAAGAAGGAAAAGCAACACAAATGATGGGGGGGCGGGGCATAACCAACAAGCAAAGAAAACTAGGAAATGGGGGCGGGGGAACAGAGGCAGAAAGAATGAGGAAGAGCAGCCAGCACCAGCACTGCCACGCAGAGAGTGCGACTCGGCCTAAGCTGGGCGGTGCGCTGCTTGCAGGTTTAAATAGGATGTGGGGGAGGAGCTCTTCCCCCACTTAACTATGGGCATGGCCCAAAATTTGTGCACTGTGTAGCTAGCTCTAGTCTGTTAAATTGAGAGATTAGCTGATTAAATGATTTTTTTAGTCAGTGCAGTGGGGGAACATCCCGTTATCTACAGCCACCATTTCAGGATCCTGGCCTGTGAAGTACCAAGACATCCATGCTGACAGGAAACATCAAATGATGTTCCTCTGGTCACTTTCCATCAGAGATACTTGAAAGTGGGATTGATCAGTTCAGTAGAATGAACCCTGTCAAACCTGATACAGAGATTCAAGGTATGTACAGCTGGTTTAGACAGATTTTGGTAGATTAGTGTAGGGGATTCAAGGAGTTAAGAATCTAGGCAGCCATCTGGTTGGCAGCCAAGCTACACCCCCTATTGTTTGTTATATATATTATTTACAGTTATCCAACAAGTGGCTTTATAACCAACAACTGGCTTGCCTTTGCAGCTTTAGACTTGTGTGATGGTTGTTTAGTTCTCATTAATTATGAATTTTATTGCGTGTTTATATAGTGTTTAATCACTGCTCATTAGGACTGAGAAAAGATGTTTTAGTTGGCATGTGTGACCAGCTGGACAGCAAAATGGAGTCTCAGAGCTTCCTGTAACTTAAGCTGATTTGCTAATTCAGTTTTCAAGCATCTGCCATCAGGCTGGTGTCTTTTCTGTAATTTTTGTGGAGAATCACATTTATTCTACTGAGTTATGTGTGTATTTTATGTAAAGTTGAATAGCTACAGTATCAAGTTCCGTCTGGATTATTTCAAGCTGTTTTACTAGCTCAGTTTTCAAGCTTCTGTCTTCAGGTTAGTGTCTATTTTGTTAAGTTGTCTTTTTTTTCTAATGAATCACATTTATTCTACTGAATTCTGCATGAGTTTTATTTTTAAATGAAGTTGAGTAGCTGCAGTGTGACATTTGGTGTAGAGGGGTGCTGGTATATAACCTGTTTATAATAACTGGGAAGCATTTTCTCCGATAGGGAAACCTGATTATAATTCGCTGTTATAACCTGCAAGTTATAATGGTGAACAAGCTCTGGGTTCCCCTCACTCCACGCATGCGCCTGCCTCTGCTCTCCACTCACACAACACTGGACACTTGCTCAATGTCGAATCCTATCACCATCACTCGGTGGTAAGTGATTGTAAAAAAAAAAAACAGCTTGCCTCTCAGCAGTACAGTTTTAGAGTCCTTGCTTAAATCTTAAAAAAAAAAAGACAAGAAAAAGAAAAGGTTTCAGTGGCCACTCGGACATAGACTGCTGACAGCTTTTCATCCAGACCAGACTGTGGTTGTTTATTTTATACAATTGCTGTGGTGAGAAAATGCTCTCCAGCAATTACATAAAATAAAACATGGGGTGGTGTGTTTAACTTGAGATTTTGCACACCCCCTCAGTGTTGGATGGTTAAATAAACCCCTCAAGCTTTGCTCTCATGGTTTATGTAGCATCCAACACCTCAGGGTGTGTAAAAGCTCATTAAACACACCACCACATGTATTATTCTGTATGTAATATATGTTGTCCTGCATTTTACAGTGTTGGTTTTCAATCTAAGATATCCCAGCTCAGATATAACATTTTATTTTCATTAGGAAGCCTGTGTTTTCCTGTTGTCTTTGCTGGATGGACTGGAGCACCTTCCCCGGACCTACTGCTTACCCTTTTTAGGCAACCCTCTTTGACCCCATCCTCACACCTACAGTATTGTCAACCCTTTTGTCAACTCTCCCCCACTACCCTTCCTAACAATATCAGGAGACAATGGTTTAGTTATAACTGCGCTATAATGCCAGTGATATCTATTGCCATCTGTTTTTACTTACATCCTGCTTTGCAAATTTATTTAAACAATGTATTTTTCATTAGTGATCAAGCTAGTGCACTGCAGTAGACATTGGTCTCCTTTTTGCTGTTGCAGTACAATAATTTAGTGTGCCCTAATCATGTATTTTTGATAGTTAGAATGAATGTTTATCTCGTATGTTTTATATAAACCATATCATAATGATGTTTGTGCACAATGGCCCCTATGCACTAAGGGGCTTAAGGTATGTGACAAAGGAATGTGCCCCACCCGCAGAGCTCTGCACCTGTGGACAGGTGCACAACTGGCAGCATGCAAGGTCACTGGCCACCCATCCACAGCCCCCCCCAGAGTGCAGGACCACATGGGGTAGACAGGGGTGGAGTTTCAGATCCAGGCAGACATCCAATCGGATGCCCATCCTGGGTCACAGAGTAGATTACTTACGTGGATCGGCGTGGGCCAGGTTTGTGAATAGCACCCTTGGTGCCCGGGCCAGTGATGCCCATTCTCTGGAGGGCACATAGAGCCGCTGACCCCTGTTACACTCTCCCCATCCACTGTCCCCTGGTAAGGGCCCCACACAGTGCTCCCATGCCTAACCACACCCCTGCGCCATCAAAAACATCCGTGCCCCATGGTTGTGGGTAGCACCGCCACCAGCCTCATCCCCCATACCTGTCAAACAGTGCCCCCTATGGGATAGCCAGCAGCACATTCTACCACACACCACCACGGCTGCCGGCTGTCCAAGGTATGCTGAGAGCGCACCTCTATATATAGACAGTGCATGCCCAGATTCCCTTGGATGGCCAGTGGCCAAGGTTGTGTGTGGAGGGGTGTTCTGCTGGCTGTCCCATAGGAGGCACTGTCTGGCAGGTATGGGGAATAGGATGTTGGGGATGGGGGTCCATGAACCACTGATGTCACGGCACAGGATCGGAGTCAGGGGTAGGCACCTGCCAACAGGTATGAGTGGGGGCACAGATGTGCCTGGGGTGGGTATCTATGGTGCATACAGGCCGGGGCACTCATGTGCTGGGGGTGTGTTACACCTCTGCGATCAGACAGGGGCACTGTTGTGTGTATGTGAGGGGGAACCCATTTGGATGTGAGGGGGTACTGCTGTGTGTGTGTGTGTGTGTGTGTGTGTGTGTGAGGGATGTGGATATGGCTTCTATGGGACCAGATGGGGGATCTCTGTCAGCAGGGCTCAGTGTGTAGAGCAGTTATGGCAGGGCCCCTCTGCCATAGCCTGTGCCCACCAATGCTAACCACTGTGTGCAGCACTTAGGGCCTTCGTGCATAGCGCTAAGTGCTGGCATGCCCCACGCCCACCCTACACCCAATCCCGGTGCATAGCTCTCTGCAGGTCCAGGGTATTGGGCATGTATTGGTCTTGCACCCTCCCCTATGAATGCCACTGGTCCACTGCTTCATGGCATTCATGTGTAGCGAGGCCTACTCACCCGGTTTCCAGGGTGAGTAGACTTTGTGCATAGGGCTCAATGGCTGTTGGTTAATCTGGTTCAGGCCTCGCTGTATTCATTGACTGTACTGTGTGAGGTTAATAGCAGGTTCATTTTGTCTCCCTAGTGATGCTCCTTTGAGCGATGTGCCAGGGCTTGGGTAATTGTGAGCAGTTTGGTTGTGAGTCCTGTCCTGACTTTGATACAGCATTTGCAAGTCTGTATCAACATTTATTTACTGAAAAAACTGAGCACTGCTGCAGCTCTTTGCTGTCTGTATGTCACTGAGCATGGTAAATCAATCAATCAATCAATCAAAATCTTTATTTATCAAGGTGAACATCGTTAAGCAAGCTCATTTACAAGATGGACCTGGTTAATTCTGGCCAAAGAATACATTACATGAGAAGATTATTTCAGTCAATAGAGACAAAAACACAACCAGATAACAAATAAATATCAAGTATGTACACAATGTAAAAACAGTCATATACAGGGCAGCACACAACAGCTCAGAGTGCTACTATATAGATGAAACATTAGATGGTTTCGGTGAATCTTGACATGGGTGTTGGGTAAGCAACTAGGAAAAAAGTGGCAAGGAAATTTAACTGGTATAATAACTTTTCCTGGCCATGAGGATACAGCTAAGTTAAGGAGATGTATAGAATTCCCAGAGGACAGAGGCAGGTGAATAGAGTGAAGGAGATACAGTGGTGGAAAGGGGAATGTTAGTTGGACCAAGGTAGGGGGAAGGGAGCCAGTGGCCAGGCAAGGTATATAGACAGCAGGGTGTCTAGTAGTCAGAACAGTCTCAGGCAGCGAATGAGCAATTATGGCGTTCCTTCATAGAAGGAAAGTCTAGGGTCATGTGGAGGCTCCACGATACGGAGGTCGCCCGAGATAGCGGAGACTATCTTATGTTCTGCTGAGAGCCGAGGGCAGTAGCCTAAGATTCAGGACAGGTTAAGGGCGTGGGAAGCAATTACAGGGTTCCCTCACAGTCCGAGCATATAGGGTCTTGAAGGAATCCAGACTGATGGGACAGCTCGATTTCAATAATTGTTGCACTTTATTCCACAGGGACAGCAGTATGAAGCTAATTGCCACTCTGCCAAAGCAGAAAGAAACCTTGGGAATACATAACGTGAAGTATGAGGAACTTCTTGGCATATGCTCCTGGCTCATTTAGTGGGAGACAGTAATATACTGAGGAAACTTTTTTGTGACGGCTCTATAGGTCCAAAGGGCTGCATTTCTATTATGCCTAAACATGAGGGAGGACCACCCTACAGCTTTGTACAAGGAGCAATGGTGGGTAGAGATGGGGAGACCAGTAATAAACCTGATGGTCCTGTGGTACAGTGTATCCAATTTAACAAGAGAGGCTTTTGGGCATTGACTATATAGGAAGTCGGCATAATCGACCAGCGAGAGAAAAGTAGTTTGGACCTGGCACTTTTTCACATGTCTAATGAGGAACTAGTTAATTCTAAAGAATAGCCCTAGCTCTGCTTTAGTTTCTTTAGTAAGTCCTCAATGTGCTCAATGAGTGAAAGATTATGGTCTAACCACACTCCGAAGTATTTGAACTTTGAGACAAACTGCAGTTTCTCTCTGAAGATTGTGGTGATCTGAGGTAATGCTCCAGTACTGGCCGGGTTCACTACGTGACTATAGGGTGAGAAAAGCATTGCTTTTGGTTTTTTTTGCATTTAAGAGAAGTTTTTTTTGTAGAGAAGCTGGTTCTGCAGCTGGTTAAATTCCTCCTGAAAGTCTGCACATGTGGCTTCAGGTGTCGGATGACTTATATATACAACCGTATCATCAGCGAACAGGTGCTTTTTGGTCTTGTTAATGTTATCATCAATGTTATTAACATAGATAGCTAAGAGTAGGGGGCCAAGTATTGACCCTTGCGGCACTACCCTCAGAAGAGGTTTGAGTGGGGAGAGCTCACCGTCTGCCTTGATTTGCTGGCATTGTCCTGCCAGGTAATCAGTAAACCAATGCATTGAAAGTGAGTCAAGACCTATACTCTTCAGAGAAGAGAGATGCAGGCTATGATCCATGGTGTCAAAGGCCTTGCTGAGGTCAAAAAACATAGCACAGACAAAATTTCTATTGTCCAGTTCTTGGTGCCATTCACTGGTTACTTTGGCAAAGACCGATATGGTGCTATGTTGTGTTCTGAAACCAGATTGCATGGGGTTTAATAGATTCTTGGATTCAAGGTAGTTCCTGAGTTGGTTGATCACTATCTTTTCCAGAAGTTTTGACAAAATTAGAAGGAGAGATATCAGTCTATAATTGTTAGGGTCACAATGATCCCCTGATTTAAACAAGAGGATGACATGGGCAATTTTCCAAATCAGGAGGATAATCCCTTGGGACAATGATAAGTTGAACAGATAGGTGATAGGAACAGCTAGAACATGATAGGCAATTTTAAGTAAATAGGGATCTAGAGAATTGGCACCAGCACTTTTCTTAACGTCCAAC
This sequence comes from Neoceratodus forsteri, assembly GCA_016271365.2. Classification (NCBI taxonomy): domain Eukaryota; kingdom Metazoa; phylum Chordata; order Ceratodontiformes; family Ceratodontidae; genus Neoceratodus; species Neoceratodus forsteri. Next base: position 1,723,308,577 of record CM057449.1, on the reverse strand, counting down.
TGAAGCAAAAGATCGTTGACCTCTTTCAGTGATGCGGGTTGGAAGGAGAAGCCAGGTACAGGGGCAGGAGAATTAATGCATTGTACACTTAACTGAGAGTGGACCAGGGATGCAGAAGAGTTGTCAAAGGCAAGACCAGCAGTAGCAAAATGATTGTTAAAGGAATCTAAGATCCCCAATTTATCACAGATAGTAGTATTCCCTGAGATAATCTTTGGTGGCAGGGAGTTGACAGGAGTGTGCCCAGACATGCCCTTGATTGTCTTCCAAAATTTAGAGGAACACTTTGCAGCAGAATCCAGTTCATTGAGGTAGAATGCTGCCTTTGCTTCCCTAACCATTTTAGTACAAGTGTTCCGTGCCTTTCTGAACTGACACCAATCTGTGTCTAGCTTGGTTCTGCACACCTTTTTCCAAAGCTTATCCCTTACAAGCAATGTTGATTTCAGCTCAGCAGAGTACCAATGACAGGCTTTGTTTCTCACACAGATTTTTACCATGGGGGCATACTTATTTAGTACCCCAGCCAGTATGTCATGGAAGATGTCATATGCCGAGTTTACCATGTTAACTAAGTAGAAGTCCTGACAGCGCAGCAAATGTTTCAGCTCATAGATATAGGCAGCCATATCGAAGTTTTGACAGGTCTTTGTAGTGATAAATTTAGCTGTGAGTACTGTGTGATGTAGTGATCTGACAGCAGCAATGAAGCAATGGTCACTAACATCTGCAAAGAAGGTTCCAGCGTGTGAGAAGAGGTGGAGCTTATTGACTAGTATAACATCTAGCAAGGTACTATTACTTGGGTTCCGTCTGTTTGGATGTGTAGGTTCATGATTTAATTGCACAAACCCATGGGAGTCACAGAAGGTATTAAGAGGTGAAGTGGTTTTGGAGAACCAGTCGAAGTTGAGATCCCCTAGGATGATTGCTTCAGGGTTCCCTTTCTCTAAAATGGAGCCAAGGTGGGTAAGAAGCAGTATTCCAGCAGATGGAGGTCTATAGTAACCTATTACTCTGAGAGCAAGGGAAATAGATAACTCAACCTCAAGAGTCAAACATTCAAATTCATTCTTAACAGTAGTTGAATCAAGGTAGGACGTTGTATACTTTTCCTTAACATAAATTGCCACTCCGCCTCCCCTAGTTAGCATATCTGTTCTGAATAACTTGTGAGAAGGGATGCTAATCTCACTGTCATGGGAAGCTGGCCTAAGCCAGGATTCGTAGAGCACCAGAACATCTGGCAGAGTATGGCTAATCCATGCCTGGAACATAATAAACCTTTTTAGAAGGCTGCAGATATTGACATGCCAGAAGCTCATGCCTTTAAGACTTGCAGTATCAGAGGGTGATGTAAGGGCTGCAGTGGGACCAGGGTTTAGCTCAATATTACCAGAGCATAACAGGAGAAGTAGTAGAATCTTTGTTAGGGCAGCAATAGTTAATTTGAGTATCCTAGCCCTAGTTTGCCTACATGGCTTGTCAACTCAGGTATGCCAATCACCACTCCTAGAGGTGTACTGACCTAGAGCTAAATGTACCAGTATCCTGGCTGTGAAATGCAGGGAAAGACTGGTGCTATAGCGAGAGGGAGGTATAACTTGGAAAGGCAGCTCAACGCAGGTACCACCACGAGGATGACCCTGGGTGTAAGCTAATAGCTGAGGTAACTGATGGGCATATATATATCTGTAAGGCGAGTTTTTTTTTCCAGTATACATTCTACTGGAGGGTTGTATTTTCCTTGCTGCGAATAGGGCTTCTGCCAGTAAAATGCCCCCGGTACAAAAGAGAGGAAACTCAGAAGAGGTAGCAATGGGAATCCTAGCATGATTGGGCTCACATAGGCACACATTCCCAGAAATTACTGGGGGCTTTTTGCCAAACTAGAATTGTTGGCAGGGAAATAAACCTAAAGTATGAGCCCCCCTACAGGTACAAAAATCCAGCAACAGTGGAGAACTTACAGACTTGATGTTATAATGCTAGAGGCACAGAGTTTAGGGGAATATTTAAATACCCACAACAAAAAGGGCAGAGCAGAGAGATGTCTGTATTAGCTGGCAACTGCCACAATGGGCATACCTATAAGGCAGGGGGGATGCCTGGATTGGATGGCAACTGCCACAATGAACGTTCTTTTAAAAGAGGCGGGATGAGGGCACATTTAATAACTGGAGGAGGTGGGGATGGGAGGCGGGTGAAACATTAGTGGCTTTTTAACTTGCTTGCCGAGAGTCCGGCTTGGGGTCTCGGCAGCGGCTGTGGAAGCACTGACTGCCCAGTGTCTGAGTTTCCTCACCTGTGGGGCTGGGAGCCCCTGGAAAGCTTGTCCTCAGCTGGGGAGAAAAAGGAGAGGTCAGATTTAAATGCTGCCCGTGGACAAAAGGCCGACTGCACCAGTGGAAGAACCAAATTTGCAAGACAAAGGAATGCATATTGCTTTGGCACCTAAAGTCTGGTGAGAGCATAGAGATTCAGAAAAGAGTGGAATCAAGCAATTCCCATAACTTAGCACCCTAAACAGTATTAAAAACTTTGTAACAGTAAAGCAGATAAATAATTACAGCTTTTTTAGGAAGGTTTTAGCAGTAAAAAAGGTATTTAGCTTGGTACAGAAAGGAATTACAGGAACAAACTGCAGGAGCCAATCAGAAGCCAGAGCCGGACAGCGCTTGTGTTCCCATTGATTAGCAGCTTTTATCATACCTTGCTTGCTGAAGTCTGGGCTTGGGTCTTCGGCAGCAGCTGTGGAAGTGCCAACTGCCTGGTGTCCGAGTTTCCCTCGCCTGTGGGACTGGGAGCCCCTGGAATGCTTACCCTCGGCTGGGGAGAAAAAGGAGAGGTCAGATTTAAATGTATTTGTGCTTTTCACAAATCCTCTTACTGTATAAATCCTCAGGCTTAGCCAGTGTGTCTTTTTTTTATTGTTTTGGACGTCATAGTTGGCTCCCACTGATGCACCAGGTTCCACTTTGGAGTGTGTAGTTTCAGTTTTTTGTTTGCTTATTTGCCATGAGGGACCTGTATCTATAACCCTCCACTTGTTACTTTTTGCCATGGCATAATTTTCACCCTTCCTTTGCTGGCTGGCTCATCGCAGATGTCCCCCTTCTCCTGCTGCCTCACCTTGAAGGGCTCTTTCCATTCCTCTGCATGCTTTCTTGCCCCAGAGGCCCCCCTCACTTTCTATCTACCGCCATGTAGGGTCTTGCTCCTTTCTACACTTACTGCCTTGTCTCAATGGTCCCCACACCTGCTTGCTGTCTATGGTCCTGGAGATCCTCCTCCATTTTTTCTCCTCTAGCAACCTACTGCCATGAAGGTCCCTCTCAACCTGCTGCCTACTGCCATAAAGGGTCCTAATACGCTCTTCCATTTGCTGTCTTGTTTTGGAAATCCCCTCTCTGCTGGTTGCCTTGACATGGGGGGCCTTACCCCTACCCGTTTCTCTTGATGCCTACAAATACTATGGATGACTCTAAACCCATCTTTAACCCCAACCTTTATTTATTAATTAATTAATGTATTTATTTATTTATTTGCTTTACAATCTTTGGCCAGAAAAATCACACTAATCCGAGGCTTGTTTACTGATGCATCCTAGGAGCACAAGGAAGTTAAGTGACTTGCTCATGTTCAAACAGTATGTAAGTGGTGACTGTGGGATTCAAACCCAGTTCTCCAGGTTTGCAGGTCAGTGCTTTTAGTCACTACATTATTCTCCTTCCCTTCACTTGTTACCTTGTACTGGAGCCCCCCCCACACCTGCTTGCTGCCTTCTAATGGAGGGCTCTACCCCTTCCTCTGCTAGTTGCCTTATCTCCCCATTAGTTACAGGGCTTTGCTCTGTAGCAAGTTTGGGAGGTTGGATTGTTTATTTTTTTTCTTTATCAGTATTTTAACTCCTGTTATCACCCAACCTGCCCCCTTAGGGACCTGTACCCCCAGCCCCATCACTCAGCTTCTCTGTGACTTACCTCATGCTCCAATTGTCCTCTGCCACATGACGTAAAAATGCTTAGTCACTGAGGTAGGGCCTTCAGAAGACTGGGCTATCATTTGGCCATGGTCGGGATGTATTCCACCATTTTCTCACATGAGACCCACAGCACATGTAATGATGTACAATGTAATTTCGCCTCCGTGAAGACACCCCTGGCATTCTGTGGGTGAGATTCCTTTCCCTTGCAGCCCCCTGTACTGCCACCCAGATTCCTTCAGGTATCAGCTGCCTAAGGGGAAGCATGCACCATACTCCCTGAGGGTGCAGAGCTGTCTACCTGCCGAGGAAGGAGTGCTGTCAGGGGATGCTCACTCCTCCCTTTCCTGGTCTATTCCAAAGTGAGCCACATCCATTCCCAAACCCTGGTTGCCAGTCTGTTAGGTGGGGTGTCAACCAATGCTTCAGCCCACAATGTCACTGGGCCAGCAAGTTGGAAGCTTCTTGAGTCAATATGACCATTTTCTGAGAAATGTCCTGATTTTGGTCATTTTTGTCTGTGATTATTTTTATGCCTTGTCAAAAGAGTCAAAAACAATGGGGTAATTCAAGAATGCATGGGACAGACATAAGGCAATTCTAGTAGGGGGTAGGAGGAAGTAGGCTTTTGCTTAACTAGGATCTACAGCTTATCCATTAGGTAGGGAAATGGGCAGACTAGGTGGGCCAAGTGGTCCTTATCTGCCATCAAATTCTATGTTTCTGTGATTCTATGTCTGTCCCTGATTTGTGAACCAGTTGGTTGTGTGGTATGCTGCTGGTTAGGGTCTACGTTACTGGGACACTCTTGAAAAAGAAAATGTAATCTTGTTGGTCCTTCTAGGGAAATAAGTATTTACGTCAATGAATTATGAATTGTAAATATGCATACTTTCTGCTGACCAGTAGCAGCCCCTGCCCGACCACCAATAAAAAAATAAACTGTAATGCGATGGTTTAAAGAATGTTTTGAAGGGATGATACCTTCAAAAGAGACTATGTAATCAGTTTCTCATGCCATAGATTAGCAGCAGTCTGGTCATGTGTGACCTAATTAGAGAATTATGAAGAAAGCCGAGTGAAAAGAATAACGGCGACACACTTAGTTCGTTATTTTACTATTAATTGACCTATATTACTGTAAAACAAAGACTAATGAACATCTAGCCTTGAAAACAAACATCTTTACAACATTATGGATTAAATTTATAACTGTTCTAGTGGAGAATTAATTACCCCTGCAGTATATTGGCAATGTTGCAACTGCTTATTTGACAGAAAGAGGGAACAGGTTACTAGGGAAAACGCACACAGTACTCTGTATTTAAAGACATGTTAATTTCAAACCATTTTGTTCACTATTAGTAATTAGATCTGTGTAAAAACTGGATCTGGTTCAATTACAGCTGACCTTTAGTCATTCAGAAGCTGAAATCATAATTCTCTTATTTTGACATCATCATAGTCCTTTGGAGTGGAGATAAATGTCATGTCACAAGCAGTGCACTTTTATGAGTTTGACCCCCTGAGCATTCTCAGATATAAATTACCTGTGTGGAACAGAGCTTCTGATATCATGTAAATAAATACCCTTAGTAAGAGCAACAACCTGCAATTTAAATTTTAGAGTAATTTAGTGCAGCTGAGCTATTCAAATGGTAGATGTGATTTATTTTGCCTGATAACTTGATGCTCTCTTAGAGGAGACCAACACTGAACCTGTAAGTCATTTCTCCATGTAGCAGATGATTTTTAAATGCTAGTTCAAATATGGTTACATTTCTATCTGTACTGGCAGTTTTGTTATCCTAGTAGGTTTTCTGCTGTATACACCAGTAATATTTGCCATTTTAGAACTGTATGATGTACTGTATTTCATGTCCCTTGCTTAGCTCTTCCTTTGTTGGTACAATGCATCCATTTTCTACTACGGAACTCTGTGGCTGAAAGGGATATAAACTACATCACACAGTTCTATAATTGCACTAATAAAATGGGTCAATAAAATCCCTTAAACTGATTGGCTGAAAGGACCTTTCACCCATGTCCTTATCAGCCAATATCTATGCCAACCGGCACTTTTCTTCCCCAACTGAACTCACCACAGGGAAATATCAATAACCTGCCTGAGCTTCAAACTGCTTTCACAGGCAGTGCCCCATTCCACAAAACAACGTCCCTTACTAGTGCCACCATCTACACTTCACATCACCACAACAAAATGTTTTTTACTACTGTCCTGTCAATAAAACTGTTTTTTCTCTGACCTTAATTTTAATTTCTTTTCACACCTTATGGTGACACCCACGACCTGCAGCTACAGTCACAATGACAACATTCCTCATTACCGAGTCATCTCCCCGCTCACTAAACATGCAATGCATTATTGCCACAAAAAATTGAAGAAACATTATTTTCAAAAAGAAATACTGCATGTAAAGTTTTAACTTTAACAAATCTGAACCAGCAAATGTCTGGCTATAGCGCTAAGAAATGCAAACCCGGAAACATCCGTGTACGGCAGCTGCTGAGAGACATGCTCACTCCCAGTCAGCCAGCCGTTTGGCATAAATCAAAGCAAAGGAAGTGATTTTAACCAAAGAAATGTTAAAATAAATAAAATAATGTACAGAAATACTGCATCTTCACAGTTGGGCAATACAATGTACAGATGATATATCAGCCCACCTCTATGCACCCGGTCCCGATGTCTGTAGCCAAACTATCTGTACAAAAGTAGGAAACATATTTAAAAAAATAAAATAAAAATGTGGTTTTGACAGTTTGTCTGGGTGGGTTCTGCACACAGACACAGTTACTGGGTGAGTACTATAGACACAATGACACAGTGACCTGCTCTGCTGCATCCAAACACAGGGACTACTTTTTCTTTTTGTCCACATATCATATTTTTTACTAATTTTATACAAATTTGCATTGCATTTTTTTTTTTCAAATTCACTTCTTTACCAGTGACCCATTTTATAAGCGCAATAACACACTCCGGGGTGTGGGTTACGTGCTGATAAGAGCACACCCAGGTGCATAAGGTACTTGGCGCAAGCTCCTCGTGCCTTAGTACACTCCTTGGCATGCTCTTATCAGCATGTAAGCCACACCTTGTCATGTGTTATTGCTTGCTTAACACCACAGTGTAAATAGGACTCAACCACTGAGGTTACTACTAGGCAAGCAAATGGCCTCTATTGTTAACAAACTCTGGCAAGAGCTGATATGGCTGCAGCTGCACTCACCAGGCTCACAGTGAAGTGGTCTGCCACGCCCAAAATGGCTGTTGTGCTGTCTCACATGCATAACTATTCATGCATGCATACTCTACTTTGGTGGCCATCTTGAGCGAGTGACTGACAACCAAAATAGTGTGCCCATGGGGGGATGGGGAGCAGGGAGTGAATGAACTGTTTTGGAGTTGTGGAATGATCGCACTGCAACTCCAAAAAGAGTGTAGTTGTTCGGTGTCAATCCAATGGCTCATTTTTTGAGCTACTGCAAGACGGCTGCAGGTTCTGCACACTGCAGCCATAAAAATGACTTTCATGTTCAGCCAGCTCTCCTTTAAGGGCATCCTACTGTGTATAGGGGATGGTGAATAGGTGGTACAATCAGTTCAGTAATGTGATTAATACTAGAACTATCCCAGGATTCAAAACAAAATGGGATACTGTATGTACAGGGGGTAATTAGAAGCAAAAGGGAGGGGCCCTGTGCACTCTGAAAGGACTGAGGAATTCTGGGTAGCATCAGCAGGGCACACTTGATTGACTTTTAGTCATTCTCTGTTCAATACCATCTACTGTATATAGTCAGCCCATCGGCACAGTGATTGTGCTTCCACCTGCGGTGCTGACGACCCATGTTTTGTAGCAAGCATGGTGAGTCAGAGTGATGGCTGGGGAGAGGTTGGATGAGTATCCTATGGAAAGCTCTCAACCTCCGGTTAGGGGGGATTGTGGTTTCCCAGCATACTAGTGACACCCAGTGGAGACTGGGTGTTTCAGCAGCTGGAACTGCCTGGCACACATGATGGGGACAGTGGATGCCTGTGGAATGAGTGTGGGAGCTTGCCCATCATGTGCTGATGTCACTGCACATCCACACGTCCTGGGGAAAACAAGCAAAAAACTCCATGACACAGAGCACCGTGATGCCCCTGGACCACCTCTCAAATAACGTCAATGGGGTAAGCCTTGGTTGGGGCCTCTGGTGAATCTTGGTCTCCCCCCACCCTACTGGGGGAGCCCCACCATAGGGGGAAATCTATGGGCCACCCAGTCCAGGAGTCCCTGAGGGTGATACCAGGAGGATGGTCCAAGTGCTGATAGGGGGTATGTCCACTGCTCATTGACCTGGTGATAAACAGAGTCAACAACAAAAAAATACCATCTATATAAGGAATGGCAGTATAGCCCAGAGGTTAGAACAACAAGCTGTGGAAGAGCTTGGTACAGACAGCAGACCTGGGTTTGATTTCCACAACCTCCACTTACATACTGTGCGACCCTGAGCAAGTCACTGAACCTCCCAAGTACTCCTTGGGTCACCCCTGAAAACAGGCACTTGTGCCAAGTGGGTCTAACCTGATTACCAAAGAGTTCAAATATATATATATATATATATATATATATATATATATATTTATGTGTACATGTATACAGTATATGTATGTGTGTGTGTGTGTGTGTGTGTGTATATATATATATATATATATATATATATATTTATATATATATATATATATATATATATATTATAGTGGCACGGTAGTGCCACTATAGTCAGGGTTGAGGAGCCATTTACATGTTAAACCCAAAAGTTTGCACCTCAATAACTTTGCAACCATTTGACAGATTTGCCTAAAATTTGGAATACACAATCAAGACTAATACACCTTGGGATCTGCCAAGTTTCATACTGCTCGCATATACAGCCGTGGAGTTATTAAGCATGATCCACGCACACGTTTACGCTTTTCTGGAATTTTACTGTTGCCCCTACAGGTCACACAGTTTGCGCGACTGGTCTGAAATCTTCAGGGAACGTGCAGCCAGGGTCCCTGGTGTGCCTTTTGAAGATTCCGTGAAAAAATATTAAACGGTTCAAAAGTTATTCAAAAAACAATTTCCTATTATAAGTCAATGGGAAAAGTTAACAAAAAGTTCGACAGTGTTGCAAATGCACTTTTTAGTGTTGCAAATGGCCCTTTTACTGTCGCAAATCTGCCATTTTGTTTTCAGTTAGTGATCAAAAAAATGCTTGGCATTTAAAATTGGGACCCTCTAGCAACCTAATTCTTTTTGTACTCACCAAGTCAGGCCCTGAGGATGCTAGCCATGTCTTTATTTTTGGGTAAAACACCCCAGAAATATGTTTTTCACATTTCTGGAAAAAGTACTTTCTCAAAGTACTGTCACACGTGCGACACTGTCGAATGAATTTGTGAAAGCTTTCACAAATTGTGACAGTACTTTTCTAGGCTGTGGGAAAATGACAGCAATTCTTTGGCACCATGCTACAAAAGAATGGTTTGGTGCTTTGGCCTGAAATTTGGAAGGAATGCAGCCGACATCTGACAGATGTGCCTTTCAGTGTTTCATTGATAAAATATTACATGATGAAAAGGTTACAACACTCCAAATTTGATGCTTTTTCCCATAGGATAACATTACGGTGTCCGATGCATTGCAGCAATCCTTTGGCACCCTGCTGCAAAATAATGGTTTGGTCTTTTGAGCTGAAATTTGGAGGGAAGACATACAACATCCCACAGATGTGCCTTTTAGTGGTTTGATGAAAAAATTTTACAGGGAGCCAAAGTTATGGCACTCAAAACTTCTCTTTTTTTCCCATAGGATAACATTATGGCATTCGCTGCTCCTTTCAGGGCCCGTATCTCGGAAACGGTGCAAGATACAGACTTTTGGTCAGAAAAATGTTTAGTCCCCTGCTGTGGGCTAAGTACAAAACTAGCCAGGAAAGTCATAAATCATATGACTTTTACATTTTTTTCTACATCGTACGGTTCCTGAGAAATAAGCAATTTAGTATTCCAAATCCTCATTTTCTGCTCCAAGACCCATTATTATGCATACATTCTTTGTACTCACTGTCTTTTTCTATGAAGCTTTTGGGGAAAACCAGCCTGTGTGCTTACATTACTGTTACCGTTGCCCTTTCCACTTGCGGTTCCGTACCTGTTTCACTTACTGTTCATGTCTACACCACCATGTGCGTTATACTTTGCGTTTTCATTTGCGCTTGCTTTTATGTTATTTTTTACCATTTGTCTCTACAGTACTGTTTCTCTTTCTATTTCGCTTTGCGTCACCATGCCCATTGCCATTTGCATTTCCGGCCACCATGTTACTGTGTCACAAGACATCACATGGCGGACCGTTCCCGTCTACGCCACCATGTGCGTTACCCTTTCTGTTCTCATTCGTGTTTGCATTACCATGTGCGCCACTGTTAGCACTTCTGTTTGTGTTGTTGTTGCTGTTACTGTTACTATGTCACAAGACATCACATGGCGGTCGGGCACCGTGCTCCCGCCGCTGCATTACGTGGCAGGAGTGCACTACATTCACTATTTCTCATTTTCATTCTCAAAAAGAAGGGAAATTAGAGGCAAAAATCTCCATTTAATGCATCAGTTAGGGTTGTTCCACAGCGACAAAAGTGAGGAAATTCAGTGTTAGGGTTGAAAACCCCCCTTGGAACCCCCAGCCCACACCCTCAACCGGCATTGGGGTGCGCATTGGGGTCTTCAGTCCTAACTCTAACCCCATTCTTCTATACCTCTGCTTCTTTACACTTGTGATGGGGTGAGAGTTAGGACCAAGATGCTAATGTGCACCCCAATGCCAGTTGGGGTGGGCTGGGGTCCAGGGGTTTTTTTCAACCCTAACACTGAATTTCCTCACTTTTGTTGCTGTGGAACAACCCTAACTGATGCATTAAATGGATTTTTTTGCCTCTAATTTCCCTTCTTTTTGAGAATGATAACGAGAAATAGCAAATGTAATGCGCTCCCTCCACATGATGTCTTGTGACATAGTAACACGAACAGCAATGCAAACAGAAGCACTAACAGTGGCACACATGGTAATGCAAGTACGAATGAGAACAGAAAGGGTAACGCACATGGTGGCGTAGATGGGAACGGTCCCCCACGTGATGTCTTGTCACATAGTAACATGGTGCCAGCAAACACAAATGGTAATGGGCATAGTGACACAAAGCAAAACAGAAAGAGAAGCAGTACTGTAGACAGAAATGGTAAAAAATAACAAAAGTGCAAGCACAAATGCAAACGCAAAGGATAACGCACATGGTGGTGTAGACGTGAACGGTAAGTGAAATGGGTACGGGACCACAAGCAGAAAGGGCAACGGTAACAGTAATGTAAGTGCACATGCTGGTTTTCCCAAAAAGTTTCATAGAGAAAGACAGTGAGTACAAAGAATGTATGCATAATAATGGGTCTCGGAGCAGAAAATGAGGAGTTGGAATACTAAATTGCTTATATTGCAGGAACTGTATGACGTAGAAAAAAAATTTAAAAGTCATATGATTTATGACTTTCCTGGCTAGTTTTGTGCTTAGCCCATGATAGGGGGCTAAGAATTTTTGTGACGAAAAGTTCATATCTAGCAACGTTTCCGAGATATGGGCCCTGAAAGGCACGGCGAACGCCGTAATGTTATCCTATGGGAAAAAAGAGAAGTTCGAAGTGTCATAACTTTGGCTCCCTGTAATATTTTTTCACCAAACCACTAAAAGGCACATCTGTGGGATGTTGGCTGTCTTCCCTCCAAATGTCAGCCCTAAAGACCAACCTGTTATTTTGCAGCAGGGCGCCAAAGGATTGCTGCAATGCATCGGACGCCATAATGTTATCCTATTTGAAAAAGCATCAACTTTGGAGTGCTGTAACTTTGCTGCCATGTAATATTTTTTCAATTAAAGCACATCTATTAGATATTGGCTGCTTCCCTCTAAATTTCAGTCCAAAACACCAAACTGTTCTTTTGCAGCATGGTGCCAAAGAATTGCTGTCATTTTCCCACAGCCTAGAAAAGTACTGTCGCAATTTGCCAAAGCTTTCACAAATTCATTCGACAGTGTCACAATTGCAAAAGTACTTTGCGAAAGTACTTTTTCCAGAAATGTGAAAAACATATTTCTGGGGTGTTTTACCCCAAAATAAAGACATGGCTAGCATCCTCATGGTCCAACTAGTTGAATACAAAAAGAATTAGGTTGCTAGGTGGTCCCAAATTTAAATGCCAAGCATTTTTCTGATCACCAGCTGAAAACATAATGGCGGATTTGTGACAGTAAAAGGGCGTTTTGTGAAAGTAAAAACTGCATTTGCGACACTGTCAAACTTTTTGTTAACTTTTCCCGTTGACTTATAATGGAAACTTGTTTTTTGAATAACTTTTGAACCGTTTAATATTTTTTCATGAAATCTTCAAAAGGCACATTGGAGACCTCAGCCGCATATCCCCTGAAGATTTTGGACTGGCTGCACAAACCGCGCGAACTGTAGGAGCGACCGTAGAATTCCAAAAAAAGCATAAACGTGTGCGCAGATCATGCTCAATAACTCCACAGCCATATATCCAACTGGTACGAAACTTGGCAGATCCCAAGGCACATGGGTCTTAATCATGTATTCTAAATTTCAGGCAAATCCATCAAATGGTTGCAAAGTTATTAGGTGCAATGGTTTGGGTTTAACATGTAAATGGCTCCTCAACCCTAACTATGGTAGCACTACCGTGCCACCATAATATATATATATATATATATATATATATATATTTTACTGGCACGGTTGTGCCAGTATAGTTAGGGTTGGGTGCACATTTGCATGTTAAACCTGAAATTTTGAACCTTAATACCTATGGAACCGTTCTATGGATTTGCACAAAATTTGGCATGCATAGAGGGGGTAGTTATTTTGCTGTGCCAAATTTTGTGTGAACTGGTTTTGTGATGTTTGAGACACAGCATCAAAAATTCCTAAATTTACCAGTTTTTGATGTTTCTTTGTCCACCTGTATCTCAGAAATGGCTTTATGTTCTGCTCTGAAAATTTCAGAGTACAAAGCCTTTGGGCACAGACGCGCCTTTTGAAGGTTTTGTGAAAAAATATTAATCTAGTCAAAAATTATTAAAATAAATTTTTTCCATTATTTTATCTGGGAGAAAGTTAGATGTTCAGCACAACACTTTTTGTGCAATACTATTTGTGGATATGTTCGAAAGAAAACAGAGTGTTCTCTTCACAGGCACAGAACTTTAATTAATTTGGAATGGTACAATGTATTTGAATGAAATTTAGCATGCATCATCTCTAGGTTTAGTTTTCATGACATGCCAAACTGCATGTGAATCTGTTATGTGGTTTCTGAGATACAAAGTGTTGAAAAAACAGAAACAAAATAAGTGTTTTTTTGCCATTTCTTTGTCCACCTGGATCTCAGAAATGGCTTTAGGTTGTGCTCTTAAATTTCCAGGGTCAGAAGCCTTTGCCACACAGATGTGCCTTTTGAAGATCTGGTGAACAAATATTAATCCGCTCAAAAGTTATTAAACTTTACAGATTCCCGTTAAAGCCTATGGAGAAAAAATATATGATCTGAAAGTGAAAGCAAGTAAACAGCCGCAAACACCAGTTTCTTTGCCACTTCAAGGCAAAAAAAACAGGGCTTTTGGGCTGAAATTTGCAGGCTGGCAAGCCCTTGCCCAACAGATGTGCCTTTTACTGGTTTGGTAAACAAATTTATACTGCTTCCATAGTTACAGCACTCTGAAGTTGCGGATTTTCCCAAACATTGTTGCAGTCATGGCTCCTTTCGGTGGCTGTAGCTTGAAAATAGTTCAAGATAGGGATTTTTTGCTAAGCACAGCTTAGTACACCTTCAGTAAACATGTGTGGAGGTCACCAGCTCATGAATACAACTGTGAAGGAATTTTTTCCAAAGTTGCTATGGTTACTGAGATATTGCCACATTTGCAGTACAAGGGTTACTTGAAATGTCTCTAGGCCTGCACTATGGGTCTGTGCTTATGGGTAGGTGGGAACAAAGGGCCTGGAGGGCTGGGGCTCCCACCTATACTTACCATTTATGCTAAAGTGAGACCACTGGGCCCTCCTATGCTATGCCTCTACACTCATGGGTGTGTGGGAGAACAGGGCCCAGAGGGCCTGCGCCCCCACCTATGGATACCATTATGCAAAACTAAAAGCAAAGGGCCCTCCTGCACTATGTCTCTATACTTATAGGTATGTGGGAGCATAGAAGCCCAGAGGGCCCACGCTCCCACCCATGGAAACTATCTTGAAACACTGGGAACACAGGGCCCTACTGTGTTATGTCTCTACACTTATGTGGGGGTGGGTGGGAGCACAGGGCCCAAAGGGCCTGTGCTCCCAAATGTGCATCCACTTATGCAAAACTGGGAGCACAGGGCCCTCCTGTGCTATGCCTCTACACTTATATGTGGGTGGGAGCACAGGGCTGGAGGGACTGCACTCCCACCTATAGAATGGATACAATATGAGCAACATTTCACTTTCTCAAAAAAAGGGAAATTCATTGCAAAACACTCCATTAATGCATCAGAAAAAAGTCTGGAAATTCTATGTTAGGGTTACCAACCCTACCCTCCACACCCCCACTCTTCCCTCCATAGACCAACAGGCACTGGGATGTGCCTTGGGATCATTGGGCCTAACTCTCACTCCATTCTCCTGTACTGTACCATCTCAGCTTGTTTACACATGGAATGGGGTGAGAGTTAGGCCCAATGACCCCAAGGCACACCCCGGTGCCTGTTGATCTGTGGAGGGTGGGGTTGGAGTGTGGGGGGTAGGGTTGGTAACCCTAATATCGAATTTCCAGACTTTTGTTGTTGTGTAATCAACCCTAACTGATGCATTAATGGAGTTTTTTGCAATCAATATATATATATATATATATATATACTGCATATACAGTATATTTTCATTACAAAAAATAGAGAATAATGGATAGGTAAGTGTGTGTTTACACACCCACGGTCTGTGACAACCCATAAATCTTGAGAGCAAAGCTCGAGAGGTTTATGAGGCCATCATACACCGAGGGTGTGTAAAAAAAATTCTTTAACACACACTTGTCTATACTTTATTTTTTTTAAATGCTGGTGCATGGACTTCAATAGCTGAGAACAAGCGACTTTGAGGGTGCCTCAGTGAAGCATGACCGAGTAGTGTTTGCTCTTGTAAACACTATGCCATAAAATGTATTTAAATATTAATATGTGCTATGAAAACATGCCAGCAGCATTTGTTAAGCTTACTTTTCTTAGTTTCTTGAAAAAGAAGCCACCTAGTGTAGAGCGAGGAGAGCGAGTGACTCAGCGGTTTCAGAAGAGCCAACATACGTGTTAGTGAGCATTGCTATAGGAGCACTCACTGACACTTGTGTTTAGTCTTCTGAAGCCACCATGTCACTTGCTCTCCTCACTCCACACTTCGAGGCTACTTTTTCAGGAGACTGAGAAAAGTAAGCTTAACAAATGCTGCTGGCATGTTTTTTATAGTACACATTAGTGTTTTAATACATTTTCTTGCATATTGTTTACAAGAGTGAACACTGCTTGGTCATGCTACCATTTAGGAAAGTGAAAGTTGCTTCAAGAGCACCGTAATAACTGGATTTCAGGTTATTATGGTGTCAAATGCCGTAATAATTGGATTTTGGGTTATTACGGTGTTTGAGAGTACTGATAATCCTATTGATAAATAGGGTCACCAGTCATTACAGTACGTTAATGAATCAGTTAAGGTTTCTGTTACAGTGACGCAAGTCTGGAAATTTGGTGTTAGGGTTACCAACCCTATCACTCCCACCCCTTCCACACACCGTTGGTCAGGGTGTGCCTTATGGTCGTTGAGCCTAACTCTCACCCCATTCTCCTATACTGTACCATCTCAGCTTGTTTACACATGGAATGGGGTGAGAGTTATGGACAACACCCCCATGGCACACCCCGATGTCTATTGGTGTGTGGAAGGTGGGGAGGTGGGGGGTTGGTAGGGTTGGTAACCCAAACACAGAATTTCCAGACTTTTGTTGTTGTAAGAGAAACCCTAACTGATGCATTAATGGAGTTTTTTTGCAATTAATATACATATACATATATTTCATTGCAAAAAACTTTGTTAATGCATCAGTTATGGTTGAAGCAACAAAAGTAGGGAAATGAGGCATTAGGATTTCAAATCCTACCCCTCCACCCCTACCACCCCACCCCACCCCCTACCCTCCAGACACCAACAGGCATCAAGGCGTGCCTTGTCATCAGGCCTAACTCTCACCCCATTCCATGTGTAAGGAAATTGAGATGGTACAATATAGGAGAATGGTGTGACAGGCCCAAAAGCCCCAAGCACACCTTAACGCCTATTTAGTGTGTGGACGGTGGGGGCAGGGTGGGGTGGTAGGGGTGGGGAGGTTAGGGTTCAAAACCCTAATGCCTCATTTTCCTACTTTTGTTGCTTCAACCCTAACTGATGCATCAACAATGTTTTTTGCAATGATTTTATTTTCTTTTTGAGAAAGTGAAATCTTACCTTTCTAAGTTTGTGGGGCCTGCACTCCCATCAGTCTATAGTGTGTTGTGGTTGCATCTTCCTGTGGGAGTGCAGGGTCCTCTGGGCCCTGCATTCCCATCACACTTCCACCACTCCATAATGGTATCCATTTGTGGGAGTGCAGGGCCTCATCTATCCATAGCTGTAGAGACATTGTAATGAACTGTCATCTCTCCTCTCCCAATACTGCATAATGGAGGGCCCTGCACTTCCATTACTGCAGAATGGTATCCATATGTGGGAGGGCCCTGTACTCCCACTTACTCATAAGTGTAGAGACACAGTGTAGACCTAGAGATATTCCAAGTAACACTTGTGATGGAAATGGCTCAATATGTCAGTAACCATAGTAACCTGGGAAAAAAATTCATCGCAGTTGTAATCATGTCCTGACAGCTTGTACACATGCCTAGTATACCTAAAGATGTGTTTATCAAAAAATTCATACCTGGAACCGTTTTCTAGATATAGTCGGTGAAAGGTACTGCGACCGCCACAGTGTTATCCTATGGGAAATTTCCAAACTTCAGAATGTTAGAACTATTGAAGCAATTTAAATTTTATCACTAAACCAGCAAAAGTTACATCTGTGGGGCAAGCCCTGTCTACCCTGAAAATTTCATCTCAAAATTCCAAACCATTTCCTCACAGTGAAGTGGTAAAGAAACAGTAACCTTTAAAAATTCCTTTTCGCAATTCCTTTTCGTGAGTCAAATCCCTTTTCATGAGCTATCAAAATCCCTTTTTGTGAGCCCAAATCCCTTTTTGCAACTGTAGTTATCCAAAAGACTGAACTGAGCATGCTCAGAACACAAAATTTCAAAATTGAATAACTTTGAAAAGGATTAATATTGTTTCACCAAACCAATACTGGCTTGTAATTTGGGGCATGTACTTTCTACCATGAAAAGTTCAGACCAAAATCCCAAACAGTGTGGCCACAGTGCGATGAGGAAAAAACAGCCAAAACTGGCAAAAAAAAAATCGACTTTTACACTTTTTTTACTATGTGCTGTACGAAATCTGTACATCTATTTGAAGCAAAACAATGTACATAATTGGATCTACCCCTACAGGACAGCACATACCAAATTTTGTGCAAATCCATTGAACAGTTTCAAAGTTATTAAAGTGCAAAATTTAAGTATTTAACATTAAACTGCCTACTCAACCCTAACATAGTGGCGCTACCGCACCACTATTATATATATATATATATATATATATATATATAGTTTTTGTTGACCGGGTAAGTGCATTAGACAAATCCTGCCTATTTTCAGGCACAACCCGGGGGAAAGGGATACAGATGAATGCCAACTGACCTTGATCCAGATTAAGCTGTTTGAGGTATTTTTAGTGAATGACAGAAATTTGGCCAGGACACTGGGGAAATTCCCCTACTCTGAGGTAGGGGGAGTTGTTGTCAGTGAGCTCGCTGACCATTTCTCCTTGGGATGCCATCAGATGAAGATGTGCGGGAGGTAGGGGAGCGGGTCTCCTCCCCAACCTCGCCTCTGCCAGAGACCCCAGTAAAAGATTTGTTGTCTTACTTGCCGATTCTATCAGCTTTGGAAGGTCCCTCTACTTTACTTATGGATTCTGCTGTGTTTTGTTCTGGATTGGGTTCAGCTGTTTTGTCAGCTAAGAAGACATCTGGGTTTGTGGATTCTGCCCGGCCCTTGAATTCTACTGCCTAGACGAGGTATACTTCATCTCCTACACTGGATAGTGTTGGTGTTACTATGACACTGGAACCCGGATGTGTGTCTGCTACATCGGCATTGCCTTTGCCGACTGTGCTAGGAGAGGAACACCAGGACTCAACTGTAAACAGTCTTGGAACTTCAGAGACAGGTATGGCTTTGCCAGAAAAACTGGGAAAACATTTAGGGATGCTTCGCAAAGGGAGAAAAAAGGGTCTGATCAAGTTCCTAATATTCTGGACACTGCTCCTGTTTTACGAGCGGCAGGTTGGATCCCTACCAAGGGTGGTTGGTCCCCTGACCCTGCTGACGCTACTGTACAGGATTATGCTTCTTTTGTCATTTCAGACACAGGAAAAGTTTTAAAGGATTCTGGCTCTTTTTCAGCCAGTCTGATTCTTTCATGGCAAACTGCTTTGGCTATGACGGGAAGCAACCCTCCTCTGCCTCATGTACTTTCAACCCTGATTTCTGATTTGGGGCTGGTTTCTGGCATTCCCTCGGTGTCTACTTCAGAGCCTACTACTGTTCCTGGTGTTTCCCAGGACAGTGAGAGGCTGACTGTTTCCCAGGTAGGGGGCCTACCTATTATGAATATGGGGTCTGCTCCTTCATACACTCCCCCTGGAGCTAAGGTATCTGTCCCTGCCTTCCGAATGGCTGACTTGTTTAAACCGGCATTTAAGGAACTTGCTCCTCGACGTAATGCTATCCGGCTGCTCTATAAGGGTGGTTTGGTGGACCCCCTGGACAGAGTGTACATTGGGCGGTGTCTTTTGAAAGACTCTTTGAAATTCTATGCATCAGAGGTTTTTGCTTTAATTCATATGGATGGTCACAATTATGATGTTAGCTTTAAAACTATGGAAGCCCTAGATCGGTCATAATTCTGCTATACAAGACACTAGTGAGGCCCCACCTGGAGTACAGTGTACAGTTCTGGAGACCATACCTACGTAAGGACATAGACAGGGTAGAGAAGGTTCAGAGGAGGGCAACAAAGATTGTGCATGGGTTGCATCACAAGTCCTATGAAGACAGGTTGAAGGAACTGAACATGTGTTCCCTGGAGGAGAGGAGGGAGAGAGGGGATATGATAGAGACATACAAGTATCTTACAGGGAGGAACAGGGTGCAGGAAAACACTATTTTTAAGCGAAAAAGATGTTTCAGGACTAGAGGCATGGGATGAAGTTGGAGGAGGACGATTCAGAGGAAACATGAGAAAGAATTTCTTCACAGAACGGGTGGTGGACAAGTGGAACACCCTGCCAGAGGAAGTGGTGGGAGCTGAAACAATCACGGGATTTAAGAATGCATGGGATAGACATAAAGGAATTCTAGAGGTCAGGGGTAAGGGGAAATAGACTTCTAGGAAAACAAACTGAACTTACAAGCTCAAATGGGCAGACTAGGTGGGCCATAGGCCCTTATCTGCCGACGCTGTCTATGTATCTATGTATGTATGTATTTTGGGTGAAATACAGTTCCCTTAAGGATACACCTTTTTGGACTCCTTTCCTGGCAATTCCACTTACAGAACTTGCTGTGCAGACTATTACTGTTTTGTTTCAGAATGAAGGGGTGGAGTTAGCTGATATTTTGTTTTGGCTGAAAAAACGTTGTGAAGTTTTGGAGCACCCCGCCCCCATTATGGATTCTGAACAATATTGGACAGGGGGCTGGAAAATTAGGTGTAAATTACTTATGACTAATTCTGGTGTTTCTCACTTGCCTTGTTGCTTTTTTTTAGGGAGGGATAGGGGCTATCTGTTTTATCCAGGACAGCCTAAATCCTGTCATAGGTGTGGCTCTAGATTGCATCTTAGTAATGCTTGTGATGCTCTAAAATGTACTCATTGTTTGGAGACAGGTCATTCAGCTGCTACTTGTTTGAACTTATTTTGTTGCAATCTTTGTGATGAAAAGGGTCACTCTTATGTTAAGTGTCCCTGGGCCTCTCATAATTCTGTAGACACCCACGCCCATGAATCCCTTATTACGCAGGCCCAGAAGAAGAGTTGTGTTCAGACCTCTGAAAGGTGGATGCATGATCTTTTATCTGTCCTGGAGTCCCTGAATTCTGGGTCTGTTTTTTAGTCACAGTCAAGTTTACTGGCAGACTGTCATCCTGATATTATTTCTAATAGCACGTCTGATGTGACAGTGCGGGTGCCTTCTGAGGCCCCAATGGTGGTGGTTGTCCCTGACCAGGTGGGACCGCAGAAACCTCCATCTCTACCTCTTCAGGATTCTGGTTCCTTTTCTGGGGATATGCTTGTAGAGGTGGAGCCAGACCCTTTGATTTCCCCCTCTTACTTCTGTACCTCCAGATCCTGATACTACTGTTATGCCCCCTCCCCCAAGTTTTGCACATGGATCAGTCCTTTCATACTGTTTCATATAAAAAACGACAACAGGAGAAAAGTGTAATTCCGGGCCCTAAAGGGAAAGAACAAAAAGTTGAGTCTAAGAAAAAACTGTTACATTCTAATAAATTTGATGTGTTGAGATGACAGCGATGGTCAGGGGGCACTGAGGAGGATAATGAGGACTCAGCCTGAAACTCTTCCTCTGTTGCCTCTTCTGTAGGTGCTTCTTCTGGCTCAGAAGATGGTGCCTCTGGAAAGCTCAAATGGAAGACTCGTTCTCAACGTTGATACGTTTAGGGTAGCTTTTCCCTCTGTGTTTTTTTCTTTTTTATGGGTGCTTTTCATGTTTTCTCTTTGAATGTCAATAGTATGAAGAGTAGTATACGGAGGGATTTAATCTTCTCAGAATTGCAACATTTTCGCTCTGATATACTTTTCTTGCAAGATACTAGAATCAAGACATTTAAAGAGATAGCACAATGCTCCTCTATTTGGACTTTGGAGCCCACATTTTGGTCGTTAGGACCTGATAAATGTGATGGGTTGGGTATTTTGTTTTTCAATCCTGATTTACAAGTCTCTTGACTGATTGACTTGGACCCTGGTAGGACTCTGATTTTGGATGTCTCTTATAAGTCTTGGAGACTATGCATCATTAATATTTATGCACCTCAGAATAAGGCCTCTAGAGTGGCCATTTTCAGGAAATTCCAGCCTTTTCTTTGCACAGCTTGAAAGGTCATATAGGGTGGGGATTTCAATTGTGGCATTCAAAAGAATGATAGGGGTCTGCAGACGGATAAGATGTTCTGTGATTCTAATGCCTTAAAATATGTTGTTACTACTTCCAATTTAGTGGATTCTTACTGCATGTTTCATGCTACTTGTGGCTTTACTTTTCGTAAAGGCCTGTTACGTACTCAGATTGATTATATTTGGGTTTCCAATTCAGTACCTGTTACTCGTTTTGGTATTCTTGATTTAGCATTTACTGATCATTCGGCTGTGTATTTAGAATGCCATTGGGGTGAGAGTTCCCCTTTTGCAAAATTGTCCTGGAAGTAAAATGTTTCTTTATTACAGCAAGCACATCTTCTTGATGCTTGCAATGCCTTTTGGGCAGCCCGACTTTCTGTGTCTTGCATGTATGATTCTTTGATTAATTGGTGGAGGGATACTAAGTCAGAATCGAAAACCTTTTTTCCAAAAACTGTGGGATTGTACCATAGAACTGATTATTTTCGTTACCTACAATGTAGAAAGCATTATCATAGGCTGATTTCTCTTGCTGATTCTACTGGTCAGGATTTTAGCTCTCAGCTTCAGCAAGCCAAATCTGCTATGTATCGGTTCCAATATGATAGAATGAAATCCCTTAAACAGTAATTACGATTTGGTACGGTGGGTACAAAGCAGACGTTCAGCCCTTTTAAAGATCATAAGGCTATTTGTCACAGGAAATGTATGGAGGAATTATGGGATGTTGATGGTACTGTTTATCATGATAGGGCCTCTATTTTGCGTCTTGTTTCTACTTATGTTAAAAATACGTTTGGACTTCCTCCACAGACAGATTTTTTGCATTCTTATGTTACACGGATAGCACCACAAGCCCTTCTGCTGGATCAGGTACAGTGGCTTGTGGCTCCTGTCACTATAGATGAAGTTTGTTCTGTTATTAAATTGGCTAAAACCAGCTGTTCTCCTGGACCTGATGGGCTTCCAGCAGAGTTTTTTCAGACCTTTTGTGATCTTTTGGCCCCTGTATTATGTGATCTCTTTAATGTTCTTTTAAGTTCTCCTTTGATACCTGAATGGTAGGTAGAAGCAGATATGGTTTTCTTTATATAACAAAGGTGATAAAAGGTCACTACTTAACTGGAGGCCTATCTGTCTGTTGAACTCCGATATTAAGTTTTTGAGTAAAATTTTGTCTCTTAGAATGTCAAACTGTGCTCATTCCCTTATTAGTTCTATACAGGGCTGTAGTGTTCCTCATCATAGTATACATGATAATTTGATATTGCTCCAGGAATTGTTCTATAAAGGTCAGAATCGCTGTATCTCTGGTTTGGTGCTTAGCCTAGATCAATGTAAGGCCTTTGATTCCATTTCCCAGGAATACTTATTTTTAGTATTAGATCGCTAGGGGATACCCGTTGAATTTATTTCTTAGCTTTGGAAACTTTATTGTTATGCTACTGTGGTACCAAAAGTCAATGGTTAGAATGGAGATAGAATTGGTCTCTGACGGGGTGTTAAACAGGGTTGCCCATTAAGTCCCCTGTTGTATGTTTTTTGTATAGGTCCCCTTTTATGATGTATTCTTAATGATTCTCAGATAAAGGGAATATCTGTAGTTCATACCTTTCCTCTTTTAAAAATACTCACATATGCAGATGATTTAGTTTTTTTGGTAAATGAATGTACGAATGAGCCAGTTATTTCACAACAGCTTGTTGCTTTTTCTAAGGCTTCTGGTTCCAGTATTAATATGGACAAATGCTCTGGTTATCAGTTTCCCTCAGATGCTCCTAGATTAGTTCAATATGCAGGTATTTCAGTATCTATGGAACTGGTTACTATTTTGGGGATACGGTTTGGTTCTGACACTTCGGCAGTTGCTAACTGGGAGCAGAAATTGGCAATTGCAGAGGTGTCACTGGCTCATTGGATTCATGGGCCTTTATTTAAACGTAAATGTATTTTGTAGTTAAAAACTTTGATTGTTCCCCTTTTTCTTTATATTAGTTATATTTATCCTCCACTGAAGAGTTTGTATACTAAATTGTACAGTTTGTTTTTTAGGGCCTTATGGGGTAGCATATTAAATCCAGTTAAGAGGCATATCACTTATTGATCTATAAAACAGGGAGGTTTGGATATGCTCCATCCTATTGCTTTTTACTTTAGTATTTTTCTGTATTTCATTGTTTTCAAGCTTAATCGGCCCGACTGTAAGACTTGGATTTCTTTATTACCGGAATGGCTTATGCCTAGTTTGAGAGCATGGGAAAATAAAATTACTAGAATGTTTTCTAGATTAGAAATAGTTCCTCGAACCATTAAGGAGATGTTTCAACAACTCATCTTTTGGAAAGATGACTTTAATCTACTGACCTTATCTACAAGGAAGGTGGTTTATGATGCAATTGTTCAAGTTCAGTGTTTGGAACCTCTCAGATTACCTTATTGTATGGAACAAGATAGTCAGGCTATGTTCCTGCAATTAGTAAACCCGAGATTGCCAGTTTTTGTTTGGGATTTGGTATGGTTGACATTACATGGTAAACTTAATGTTAAAAACAATAATCGACATAAAGCTGTTCAAGGAAGGTATTGTTTAAGACCTTCTTGTTTCCAACTTTTGGAAACTCAAGAACATTTATTTTTAAACTGTGCTTATGCTCAACAATTTTGGCATTTTTTAGCTGATCGTTGGAAATTACTGCAGTTTGGAGTTCTCACTTATCAGGAATTGATTTATGTTCCAGGAACTTTACACTAGCAGTCTTTTTCCATTTCTACTTTACAAGTTCTGTTTGCTATTTTGAAATATTACCTTTGGCAGTCACGGTGTAAGTGGGAATTACAGCAGTACTATGTTCCATATGATGCCTTGTTATTGTTAATTACTGGAGTACTTCAGCAGGTTTATGACACAGATGTAAAATGCATCTCGTCTCACCAGTTACATTGTTTCTGGCAAGCATGTGATGTCATTCTATGTTAAATTTTATTCTGGTTATCTGATTTTTGATTTATGTAGTTAGGTACTGTGTTTGCTCTGCCGCATTATTTTCATTTCTACTGGGTTATTTTTGGTTGTGATAGTATTGTTTCTATTTTCTAGCACTTTATTGTACATGATGTATTTGCTGTTTTGAATCTTACTTCCCTTTTTCCCCATAAAATTCCCCAACTCTTTTCAATAGTTGCCATGGGATCTTTAACATCCACCTGAACTACCATCAATCCAGGCAGATGGGATCTCAGTTTAACGTCTCATCCGAAAGATAACACCTCAGAAGTGCAGCACCCCTCTCATGCTGCACTACAGTGTCAGTACTAGGATATTAACCCAAGTGCCAGATGTGGGAACTGAACTCACAGCCTTCTGATCTCCCAGCCTCAGAGGCAAGTGTGCTACCTACTGAGCCACTGACACTGAGATATATTGAGATATATTGATATTGATATATATATATATATATATATATATATATATATATATATATAGCCACTGACACTGAGATATATATATATATATATATATATATATATACACACACACACACACACATATATATATTATAGGAGCCCGTCACACCCCTATAGATAGGGTTTAGTAGGAACTTCAATGTTAAACTCAAACAGTTGCACTTTAATAGAGTTGCAACCATTCAATGGATTTTAATGAAAATTGGCAGGCACTGTCAGCTATGGTAGACATCCTGTTGGATGTGTAGTTTCCGAGTTCCAGATAGGTGAAAAAAAGCATTTTGTCACTCATTGATCTTTGCTGGGATTTTTCTTTGAACTTGCTTACAGCCCAGAAGTTTTGGAATCTTGGTCTGAAATTTTCAGGGCAGAAAGTGACTTGCCACAGATGTGCCTTTTGCTAGTCTTGTGGAAAAATAATAAGTCGTTTTTAAGTTATTGCATTTTAAAATTAAGAAAAAAAATTGTTTCTGTTGCATGCTCAGTAAGCACTAAAATATAGTTGTATGAAATGAAATAGGAATCCTGTTTTGTATTGGAAAATTCATATTTTGTATGACCACCATCTTGTTTTCAGTTTTGCCTGAGAAATTCAAATTTGGAACCCCCCCCAAAATTATATTCTGGGGACGAACTAACACATGTTAGCTTGCTTATTGGGACCCACTTAGGTACATGTTACTGCTCGAGAAATGCCTTTAAAATATGTTTTATTTAACATTCATATTCTTTTTTTGTATCAGCGTCATACGAAAAAAGATCTTATTTTGTATGACGACTCACAAAAAAAGATCTTTTTTGTATGTGGAATCAATGTATTTCAATGGGATTTTCAACTTTGGGTGCATAACTTTGCCACTTTTGCATGTTTTGATCCCAAATTTTCAACATAGCCCTTTGAGGACTCCACCTCATGGACAATATGAATGTCATTATGCAACTCCTACCCAAAAGATGATTTTGTGGTCACTTGGTGAATTCACCATTCAGTTAGGATTTGCATAATGACATTGATATTGTTCATGAGGTGAGGTCATAAGAAGGCTATACTGAAACTTTGGGGTAAAAATATGTAAAAATGGCAAAGTTATGACCATTTGTTGCAATTTTGTTACGTACGCTCGCAACTTTGGAAATATTAAAGACTTTGACCACAAATTTTCAACATACACTTCTCATTACTCCATCTCCTGTATGTCACAGCTGTCATTTTTCAAATACTGGCCAAAATGTGCTTTTACACCTGTGACTCAGAATGGCATTGTAGTTGCACATAATTATGTTTTGGCAGAGATTTCAGAATTTTATGTACCAGGTAGATGAGGTGGGGTAATAAAATGGCTGTGCTGGCAATTTGGTCACTGTGGTCCTATAAACTGGAGTTCAGGGACCTTTCACAGTGACATACATACACATCTATGGAGGGATGGGAGTGCAGGGTCTAAAGGTCACTGTGCTCCCACAGGCAAATAAGGCTACAATTACAATATCTCAGAAAGGAAGGAAATTCTTTGCAAAAAAACTATTTAAAGGGGGCAGGAAATCTGTACTAATTGGCAGTGGTTAGTAATGTTCCTGGTAAGGGAAATGATAAACTTGCCTCCAAATGAACCATAGTTAACTGTGGCTTAATAAACATTGATGTGAAAAGCTGTGTGTTCAATTGTTTTCTTTTTATGAACATTCTGAATAGTTCTTTTCCTGGAACCAGTAATTTGGAGTGTTTACTATGTCACGGTTTGAGTACAGAATGCTTAACATGAGCTATTTTCCTATCAGAGCCATGCTTAGAGTTCTTTCCTCAAACCATGACATAGTTAAAACTCCAGATCACTGGTTCCATTAAGAGAACTGCAACAGAATACTGCCCAGAAAAACAAAACAATGCAAAATACAGTTTTTCATACCACTTTTCATTTAGGTACAGTTACATATGGATCATTTAGGCTTATGGATATAATTTCTATAACCTGGAACAGTATAAAAAGCTACCAATTAGAAATCATTTCCTATCCTCTTTAATGCATCAGTTAGGGTTGATATCAAACCATAAAAAGGAGAGAAATACAATGTTAGGGTTTCCAACCCTAACACCCTACCCCCATCCTGCACATGCCAACAGATTCGGTGCGCGGGGCTGTCAGCAATGCCCACCCCATTTTCCCATATACTGCACTCATTCCCAGCTTATTAATTCTATGGAATGGGATGAGAGTTATGGCTGACTTCCCCAAGGCACACCCCTGATGCCTGTTGGTGTATGCAGGGTGGGGGTGGGTTGTTAAGGCTGGAAACCCTAACATCGAATTTCCCAGCTTTTGACACAGTAATAAAAACCCTAACTGATGCTTTGATGTAGATTTTTGCAATATAGATAGATAGATAGATAGATAGATAGATAGATAGATAGATAGATATAAAACATCAGGGGGCCCATTCAAGGTTACAGATCGGTGGCATCAAGTGGTTGCAATGATTACTTTGTACCACTCTTTTAAATTGCACCCCATAGAGGTAATAACCTGTACACAACATGATCACAAGCTTTTCTCTGCACTGTCACAAATTGTGACAGCACAGGGAAAGGCGAAGGGGCTGGCATTCTAATGATGCACTGTGCCATCCAAAGGCACTCTCAGTCCTCTGAATACACAGGTTGCATTCCACAGCACCTCCATGGGTATGTTAGACATAGGTGTGCAACACCAGACTGTTGAGTTATTGCAGAGATTGACAAAGGACCCGAAGCAAAACAGCAGTACACTAGTGACTATGGCGGGGGGGGCTGAATGCCAGGGATACTGCACAGCTCAAGGAGTGTATTGGGAGCCACTGGGCTAACAAGGAAGATCACTAAGGGACCAAAAGTAAAAACATCATCATGGTTCCCTTGCAGGTTTAAAAGTACAAATCAGGGGTGTGGGGATGATTGAGCTAGTAACAACTCTAGCCACAGCGTTCAGCCATAACATAGCACCATGTGACTGGCATCATGTTCTGCCCATACCTCCTGCTTTCAAATGGCCAAACCCCCTGTTTGTGGCCCCTAACATCTGTTAGCCACATTTACATTGCAACTTAACTGCTGGAGAAGACTCATCCCACAGAGCTAAGTCAGACTTTTGTGTATGGCAGATTTCAGTAGTGGAGCAGCAGTGTGTTTCTTTGCACTCTGGAATTCTTCTCTCACCTACTATGACTATGTATAGGGCCCTAACAATGCAAAATTCTAACTTTGACTCACTATGTGATCAATCATGCTGCTCCCACAACTTAGAAATTATTTTACTGTACTATATAAGTGGTAAGCATGGAGTCCCCAGTTGTCTAGTTTAGCAGGCAAATAAGTCCTGTCCAGGTGAGCTTCCCACAAAACCTATGGGGGCAAAGGTACCTGAACATTACCTTTACTACCTCCATTGAATTAAAGATTGTGTGCGATGAACAGAAATTAAACTGTCAGCATCATTTATTAAATATTGTTATAAATACAATGTCTGCCTAGATTTGTATATGAAAATCTACAATATAATGCCACTTATAGCTATTAATTGTGTGGTCTGCTTCAGTAACACTGTTTGATGCTTAGACGTTCTGTTCCTTCTGGTAATCGGCATGTCTTCGTCCTGGTGATGTCATTAGGGGTGACATTCTCTTTCATCTATACTTAAGCTAGGGAGACTGTCACATTGCTGAGGTCTGTAAATATTTTTTTTCCTTGCTCTGTGCCCATTGCAAGACTCTGAAAGCTGTTTGATTGTGGTTGTGTTATGCTCAATGCCAGCAATGCACAAAAACAGTTTAAATTGATTATTTTAGTCTGTGCAGAAGTCAGGGAGAGTAGCACATTGATGTAAAGTTTGCAAACTCTATAATTTATGTTGTGGTGGAAGGCATGAGTCCTATTATCATGTTAGAGATTGCTGTGCATATTCACACCTGACATTTAATAGAGATGATTTCTCCAGATGGCAAACAATTATTCCATCTTCCTGCAAATGGAGGTGGGAGAAGAAATGTTTTGACACCTTATTAAGAGTTTCTATGCACTAGCCAGCCCAATGTTTTCTCCCTGGCAGTTTTTTACTTGACCTGCATTCAGGCTCCGCTATTCTTTACTCCAGATTATAACTTGTGGAAACACCATACTGATTTGATTAGCTGAAAGTACACCTGAGCCATGTAATTAGTGTCCCATAATTACAAGCCAGAACTACTTACACCCATTCAAGTCCAATAGCATAAACATAGAAAAGTATCACTACTCTCCAAGATTCTGACAGGAGCTGTCACTTCATCAGCAGGCAGTAAAAGTGAAATAATATCTACACAGAATGGAAAATTATCTTTTTGGCCTACCTGCATCACAAAAACATTTTTACAGAGGCTTTCCTACAGACTGTACTGCTGTAAATTCTAATGAAATAGGAGACTGCACTTTGATTAGGGAGATGGAAAAATCAGCTAGCTACTGTACCCGCAATGCTTCATTGTGTAACTTAGTGTACAGGCTATTATATTTCTGTACTCACTACAAAATTAGGAGACTACATCTCTCAGGAAATAAATCTTGTGAGCTATATACTGTAGCACAGATATTCAGAGCAGTTGCACATGGCGCAACTGAGTTGCACCAGTGCAAGTGCGGAATAATGCTAAGGAGCCATATTCAGGGGCAGCCAGTGCGCAGCACAAAATCCATCGCGCCAATGCACAACTATAATGTATGCAGGCACAAGTGCAGGGGGCGGTCCCATGAATATCCAGCGCAGTGGCATAGTCAACCGTGAGACCATGGCACAAGTGTGGAGTAAATCGTAGTTAATCTAACCAGACTTGTTCTTAGTAAAACAGGGTGCAAACACACAGACAGCAGTTGCACCAAGAGTGGGAGTGAGAGGGAGAGATACAGAGAGACAGACAGACACATGACCAGACACAGAAGGAGAGGGACAGAGAGGTGGCATGGGTGAGCAAGAGAGGGGCAGAGAGAGAGAGAGAGAGAGACACACACACACACACACACACACACACAGCCTGTGTACCAGGGTGACACACAGCCAGCAGCCAACTGTAAGGGGGGATAGTAGATAGCAGGAGACACAGAGAGTGCACCTGTCCTGATGGGGGTGATAATGAGGGGTATGAGGTGGCAGGAGGAACAGCTACGTGGCCAATGAAGGGTGCAGTGGCAGCATGCCCAACAAAGGTGGTACTGTGCCCACAGCACCTTTGGGAACAAGAGTGACACTGAAATCGTGGAACGGTACTGCCTCAACAGGCATGCTGAGGCAAGCCCTGTGAGCTGTGTAGTGTGGAGCTGCAGGCACCCACCAGATGGAGCCACACCATGTCCGTGGAGATGACGGTGACCGCCATCATGTGCCTGGTCACCACGGGCACCAACCAAGGACCAATAGGGGACACCACCAGCATCACCCAGGTGACCACAGCCCGCATCCCCACACAGGTCCCCACTGCTGTGCTGCCACATGCTGTGGAATGTAGCCATCTCCCCAGCAAACAGGTGGAGCATACAGCACTGCTGCAGGAAGGGTGGCATGCATGCCTGTCATGAGTGTGGCCAGTGTGTGCACCCACATGGGCATCTGCCTGCCACCTGGCCCTATGGGACTGGTGCATATCAACAGGGCAGGGTGCCCAAGCATCACCTGCCAGAGTGCACAGTACACAGTCAACCAGCACAGTCCTGTGCTGTGCCATGGATATGAATGTGGGAATGACCCTACAGGCCACCCAGTGGGTGTGTGTGGCATGGGCAGGGTGCGATGGCAGTGTATTCCCGGGGATGAGGGTAGGTAGGGTGTGCATGGTGGTGTGGGTGCTAGAGACAGGCAAAGGGTGCAGTGCAGCACAGAATACAGTAGCAGAGGGCTAACCATGGCATGCTCCACACAGGTGACAGTGCATACTCACTGTAGCCCTGGCAGCATCATCCTGGTCCATCCCACCCTGCAGTGCTGTCTGCCCCTAGTGTGCTGCTGCAGCATCCACCACACCTATGAATGTTGCAATGGCCTGTGCTGTTCAGTTGGGCTTATGTGGCACAACACATGCAAATGAGGCTGCGTGCAATGGTAATGATATGCTAATGCACCCCACTGCACCACGCAATGGCTGATGAGCTCATTTATATGTGACATCTGAATATCGAGATATTGCTCCGTGCGCAATGGTATTGCACCGGAGCAAGCAGCGGCACAATGTCACTGTGCTAACATGGTGTCAATCATGCAAGACACGCACACAGTGTGATGTATCAGCACAGTGCAAGCTGCGCAGGGCCAGCAACGTACACTTCGCGCATGGTGGTGTGTTCCCTATTGTGCACATGTACACTGTGGGTGGGCATGGTTCCTTGGACTATAGCACTGGACACCTGTCTTGTCCCTTGCTATAGGTGTCCAGCATCCAGTTTGTACACCGCCGCACCAGATGCTGAGCCAGCTCATGCGGCAGACCTTGCTCGTGGTCTTGGGCATGCTAGGGGTGGTGGCAGCATGCAGGGCATGCTGGTGGCACAGAGGTGTGAGAGATGGCATGCCAGGATGGCTGGCCAGGGCCATTGATAGGGTTGTCCCTGTGTTCCCTGTCACCCCTGTTGGGCCTGTCCCTACAGTCCTCCCTCCCACTGCACAGTCCCCATTCCCTGTCCCCTTCCCTTGCTGCCCCTACCCTTCCCCAGCCCCTGCTGGGTCTGTACATAGTTGTTCCATACATGACTATTGCCTGGCATACCCCCCTGTGTCCATGTCTACTTTGCAGGAGGCGTGATGCGCCATGCTGTAGTGGCCCAGTGTCCATACATTTTGTGTGCATGAGAGGGGATGCATGTTGTGCTTCTGTGGTTCCCTGCTGTGTGCTGTGGTCTGTCCCACTGTGGTGGTATCCATCCCCTGGGTCAGTGGCTGTACATTGGGGTGCCCATGGGCTGGTGGTCAGAGGTGTGTGGCTGGTGTGTGCATGGTGGTGGCTCAGGGCCACGGTCATTTGTCGGGTACTGTCTGCACACTGTGTTGGGGTCCTCTGCCTGACGTTGTGCTGCCTGTCCCATGTGGTCTGCCACACTGCCTGCCTCCCAGCCTGTTCAGTGCCCACTGTGTGGGCTCCCTGTGTGCCTGTGTGTGTGTGTGTGTGTGTGTGTGTGTGTGTGTGTTTGGCTGCATGGTCCTGGGTGTGGTCTGCTATGGTCATGGTTGGGTGGGGCATGGCCAGCAGCCTGCCGGGGGAGGCTCCCTTGGTAGCCCTCCATCAGCAGTTGGCACCTCCTGTCCCCTGCTGTCCATGCCACTGTTGTGTTCTGGGGTCCAGTGTCAGAGTGCCTGTGTGTGTTCTGCTGTGCCCTACTGGTGGGGGTCTCCTATGGCCTGTCACTGTGCTGCCATGCCCCGTCCCTGGGTCTGTACTATGTGCCCTGCCCCCCTCTGTTGCTCTGCTACCATGGGTGCACTGGAGCATCTCTGTGTGCGCCATGGCACATCTCTGGTTGCGCCACGGCGCAACTCTGCCATATTCAGCTGCATTGTGCTGGTGCAATCCGGGCTGTGTAACCTCTGAATATGGCTCCTGTTGCACCATGGTGCTTTGGATTTGCGCTGTGCCAGACTTGCTCCAGACTTTGGCACATTTCTGAATATCTGGGCCTGTGTGCACAATGCCTCATTTTGAAAATAAACATCTGAGATCTTATATTGTTGTAACCATTGCAAAAATAAGAGACTGCACCTCCCAGTAAGGAACATGGAAAACAGCTTCATACTGTACCCACAATGCATTACTATGTACTTCTACATATTCAGTGATATACTGCAGTCACCTGTACCAAAACAGAAGACTGCACCTCTGAGTAAGGAAAAATTATGTCAACTTCATAATCTACCCAGAATTCCTTGTTTCTATAAGTAAATCAGAATAGTAGCTGTTATATTGCTGTAAGCATTACAAAATAGGAGTTAAATTACTAAACAAAAAATGACTACTTTATGTCCAAATTCAGCTATAATAACAAATGTAAATGTTTTTGCAAGCAGCATTATGATTTTTTTATTTTTCCTTTTCCAGTTTTAGCAATTTTTCTACACATGTTATAAGTGCAATAAAGCACTCCAGGGTGTGTGATTATGGTCAATAAGCACAATTCTCTCTTGGTTGTTTAAAGGCGCTCAGCACTAGTGCCTTGTGCCTAACAACACCTGTGAAAGGCATGCAGTTATTGATTCCTAATCACACACACTTTCATGCATACTAAAATGATTTTTTTATCAGGGCTAACACATCCTTCCCTTTTAGGAATTAGTGCAGATAAGGTCCCTATTAAATCTAAATTATTATAAAGCAGACTCTGACCAATAGCAGTGAAGTTACCAATAGTGTAATACTAGCAGCAATACAACTTCCTAACAGGCACAGTTAAGTAACACCCAAAATGACATCAGCAGCCTGGAGGCATGCTGTCTCCGCATCCATCAACCTTGGCAAAATAGATCACAACAAAAAGACACTAAAAAAGTATGAGTGTGTTGACTTTTGTTACAAAACCTGGAATACACGTACTGTATGTTTCATAGCAATGTTTATTGAATGGTGCTGCTACCTCTTTTAATTAAAAAAAACTTTGCATATGCCAGAACAGTGACACTAATGGTTGAGGTGCTGGACACCACACCTCATGCCACGCTGGCTACCCAGGTTTGGGAACATACCTGGGATGTTGGGGGTCAGCAGGAGGGGAAGCCAGGAGCTGGATTGAGCAGCCATAGGGCAGCTCTCCTCTCCCGGGTAGAGGACCCAGTTGCACCCGATGCAAGACTACACCCTTGTGGAGGCCCAAGGGTAGTGCAGATGGGAGTGGCTAGCATAGGAAGGGTGCCTTGGATCGCTGGGTGCACATGCCTCCACATGCGCATGAACAACCATGGCAAGGGGAGCGGCAGACAAGTGAGAATGGAGTTGGCAGGATCCATCATGGTACTGCAGCACCCACTCCAGCCCCCTGGAGTCTGGATGTTGGTCTTCTGGGGAGGGGGGGTTGACACCCTTCACCTTTGGCCCTGTCATGGGGGGACAACCCATAGGGGATTGCCAGGAGGGTCGGGCATGACAGTCAGGGACTGGAGAGAGAGCCCTCCAAGGAAGGGGCTGGAGCCACCAGACAGCTCTACAGGGAGCATAAAATGTATATTAAAAAAAACATTTGCATATGACCTTTAAAGCAAATGTACTGTAGGCATCCAGGGTACTTTAAAGTCAAAAAGGCAACAAAAATATCTCTCAAATAAAGTATCATGCTTATCTGAAGGTTGCAGTAGTACAGAGATAACCCTGTCTAAATCTGCCCTATTATGTACTTGAGGCAGCAGCTGTTTCATGGAACCATGAGACACAGAGGGTGATGACACAGCTGGTCAAGCTGAAAGTTGTGGAGAACAGCTTTTCCACCTGTGCAGTCTACTGTCACTGATATTACACTCATTTCTCCATTCATGATTGGAAACTAGTGATGGGTGAGCCAGATGTTAACTGATTCTAACTTTGATCTGTTTCAAAATGGCTATTATTTATTTTGATTAACTCAGGTTCTTTAGCTATTAAATAAAAAAATATATTAAGCACCACTTAAAAAGAATGGTAATGTCAATATGTTTCTATGGTCTTTTGAAAAATTATGTAAGCAATAAATACTTGGAGAGGATACCTGGGCAGGTCATCTGTTTTCCTTATTTAAAGGAATGCATTAGAAGCTTATGCCAGGTTGAGTGATGAGGACTCTAGTTCATACCAAATGTTAAAAATGATATTTTAAAGAGGTATGAATTGCCACCAGAATATTATAGACAGATCTGTGAAATACTAGAAAGTAACATGATGTCAGTTATGCTAAACTTTCTGTTGAATGTGCATGTCATTTGATTGTTTGGTATAAGGTTCTAGGAAGAATTTGTCTGAAAAGCTCTGTAACATTATGCTGCTGATTGGATTTTAAAGACCACTCCTGAAGAGTTCAGGTATTGGCTACATGACAGGCCACCACAAACCATCAATTATTGATTGATTTACCATTTGGTAACCATGTGGGTGCAGTGTCACATGATCTTTACAGGTATGACCCAGACATGAGAGACAATGAAAAAGACATATTTTTGTACAGTACACAAAACGTTGAAAACAACATTTACTATCTGTAAATATATCCGCATGTCTAACATGACGTTAATAAACATAATGCTTTAGTAGCATCAGAAGGTTTAAAGAGTACCTGACATGATGTTTGGGTCTAGGCAGGCAACCCATATGATGGAGTTGCAGGAGCTATTCTAGCCACATTTCACCTTTTTATCACTTGGAGAAAAAGTTATAGCCTCCTTAAAGCCTGGTTTATAACGTTTAAACATTGCAACCCCACCCTAAAACCAGAATAATTATGATGTGAAGTAGGGAATGATGTTGCAGGCACTCTATAGACAATGTAATAGGATTGGGGAGGGGGAACCACCTAAATGTACTTAGATTATCTTTCCTGGCAGGTATACATGTATGGGGCTAATATATAACATATATTATAGCCCCATACATGAGCACACATCAGGAGGGCAGGCAAAACAGCACAAAACTCCCCATGGCTGTCGAAAGAGTCCTTAGGCTGTAAATGGACGTGCAGTCAGAGTCAGCATTCCCCCATCAATAAAACAGGTTTATACTACCTGATCCCCCCCCCCGGGATACCTGGAAACAAGCTATCATAGCATAGTGTTCCTTTCCTGCTCACAAACTACAAACAAATAAATCAATAAACACAATCAGTCAATCAGTCAATCAAAATCTTTATTTATCCAGGCGAACATCATTGAGCGCGGCTCATTTGCAAGATGGACCCAGGTATAACAAGGTCATAACAAGGTCACATACAAAAAAAAAAGGAAAACATCCTACAAGGGAGTATATATAGCATACATGATCACAAAAGCACTACAATACATAAGGCACAAGGTGAAACAGATAATAGACTTACATAAGGGAATATTGTGGGATAACCATATAAAATTTTAATATCCATATATAGCTAAGTAGTGGGGCAAAATCCAAGGGAGCCCATTTCTAATTTTGAATGAGGACATATACATCAGGGGGCAGGGAAGGGAAGGAAAGGATGGCGGGTGAAGGGTAGCAACTGATTGGAATGAGGTTAAGGTCCTAGGGATCAGAACCAGGAGTCAGGATCAGGCAGCATTACATTAGAAGGATGAAGGGATAGGCATAGATACCACACAGAATAGGCAGGCATTGCAGGATTAGGATCAAGGAAGACAACTACAGCACTCCTTAATAAGACGAGAGTAAAGGGTCTTGAAAGTGGTAACGCTGACAGGACTACTCAGCTTCAGTGCTTTCTGCAGATTGTTCCATAGGGAGGGCAACACAAAGCTTATAGCCGCCCTACAAAAGCGTGATTTGACTTTGGGGACTGTCAAGGAGATGGTTGTAGAGCTCCGCAGGGCATACTTGCCTGGCTGGTTTAAGGGGAGGCAGTCAGCGATGTATTTGGAGAGCTTGTTTGAGATCGCTCTGAGAATCCATAGAGCAGCATTTCTGTTCCGTCTGTACTAAAGGGAAGTCCAGCACATGGTTGTAGTGAAGGGAAGCCCTGTGATAAATCTTAGGGCTCTGTAATATAGAGTGTCCAGTTACATACAGTACATGCAGACCTAAATAAACAACAGCTGCATAAGGAGCCTGCACGCTGTGAGAAAGAGGGGTGGTGAGAGCACAAGGAGATCATCCACAGCCACAGAGAGACACAATGGGTTGTGA
Organism: Neoceratodus forsteri; assembly: GCA_016271365.2. NCBI lineage: Eukaryota > Metazoa > Chordata > Ceratodontiformes > Ceratodontidae > Neoceratodus > Neoceratodus forsteri. The sequence goes on along the minus strand of CM057449.1, from coordinate 1,723,271,794 downwards.
GAATTAGGGATGTGCAAAAATTAATTTCTGCTGGCGGAATTTTGGCGAAAGTGCGCATTTCACTTCCCCGAAGTTCTGAAATCATTTTCGGAATTTTCGTAAAAATTCCACCTTAAAACTGCAGAAAAAATATTAAACAATTGTGGGATAATTTATTAAACTGAGGAAAAAAAATCCACAGAAAGGATCACTGCTAGTGGTCATTTCCGATGCTTTTTTTTAACTGCAGTTTAATCCACCCCCAACTGATCAGGGGTCCCAGTAAATACCTCCAATCCCTTCCTCGGACCCTCATGGTTTCTAGTGCCCCCCCATCCACCGATCATGGCTCCCAAAACATTTTATTTCCCTGATGCCTAGCAGACCTCCACCCTATCCTGGATTCCTTAGTCCACAAATAAACAGCAGGCAGTTCACCAACTCATCCCCCTCTATTCCTAGTATTTCCTGGTGTCTAGTGGACCTCCCCATCCCAGATCCCTTGTAAAAAAAAATAATCTCAATTCCCTGGTGTCTATTAGACACCCACAAACACCACCCTGACAGTTCATCTGCCACCACCCAACTCCCCTCCCCAACCTGCCCCAGAGCAGGCCACCAACGCAGCATTCCTCTCTCCTCCACTACCAGTGGCCCACTGAATTGTCAGTGAATAACCGCATGGTTGTACAATCAGGTGCTCATTCACTGACAGTTCATTAAACTGTGGAAAGAATAAATTCTGCAGTTTTAATGCATTTTTCCGCAGTTCACAAAAAAAGTCCCAGAACTCAACAAAAATCAGTGGAAAATCCTACTTTCGCCAATCCCGAAAGTTCCAAAATTTCACGGAAGTTCCACGATAGCGGAATTCACAACTTTTGCCCACCTCTAGTTAGAATCCTTTTCAGCTACAACAGGAGACAGTTACTGACAGTGACAAAAACAAAGTGGGAATGGGATACTTGGAAATGATGTAAAAAGTTTCAACAGCTAGAAAGTGAGAGGGTAGTCGGTCTGTTAGATACACAGCACAGGTACTAAAAGATTTCCCATAGTGCAATCTTAAAGCTTAGCTAGTGCACTGGAGGGAGGGTCAGTAGCTCAAAAAGCTTCCCCACAGCAGCCAGCTAGGAGGGCCAATTTCACAGTGGACAACCAGCCAGAAGTGCTTGGTATTGTCACAAATCTGTAGGCTGATACCTCAGAGAGTAACTCATGGCAAAGCAGATGACAGAACTGGAGGGCTGGACAGTGTGACCTGAAATACAGTAAGTGTGTAATAGAGGCTCAACAGAAGGATCCAAGTTTGGTAAAATAAGGGAGTTAGCAGAGACCCTTAACAGCAAGGAGAAAACACCACACACTGGACACTTGAAGGTGCAGTTTGGTTATTGGTGAGACCGTGGTGTGCAAAACCAGGAGTAGGAAAGGGAATAATATTTCAACATATACTTGTACCACAGGAATACGCAGGAGACAGCTGCAACAGCTGACTCATGACATTGCAACTTCTGGGCACCTACATATGAACAGGACCTGGTATAGACTTTTGCTGAACTTTCACTAGTCCACTGTCTTCTCAGAAGTGTCTCAGTATTACTAAACCTGTTTAGAATGGAAAACACAGGGAATGCAGGTGATAAGACAAAGGCTCTCCTTGTGCCATTTTCTGTCATAGATGGGCCATTTAGGAGGGTGGCTATTGATATTGTGGGACCTTTATGTAACTCTAGTCAACATGTAAAAGATTTATTTTGGTAGCTGTAGATTTTGCAATTAAATATCCTGAAGCAGTCACCATGTTTTCTGTGGAAGCCAAAAAGATGGCAGACGAGATCTGGGAAATTTTCTGAAGAGTTGGGATCCCTGAGGAAACTTTATCAGACATGGGCACAAATTTCATGTCCACTCACAAATTCTTTGTGGGGGAAAAATGTGATGTGATACAGCTAAAAGCTTCACTATACCATCTACAGGGTAATGGCTTGGTGGAATGTTTTAACTGATGACTGTGTTTTAATCAAGCTGCTGTAAATGGTGTAATATGTGTGTTTTTAAACCTGTCCGGCACCTTGGTTCTGGAAAGGTGCCTTAACAATAAACTTTTATTATTATTATTAATACAACTGTTGGCTAAAATGCATGTTTCATACCTTTGCAGACAGGCTCGCCAGAGACTGGGACAAATAGTTGACCCACTTGCTAGTTGCGAACAGGGAGCTGCCACATGCATCTACAGGATTCTCACCATCTGAGCTACCCCAGGCATGCAGAGTGAAAGGTCAGCTGCATTTGGTCAGTGAGGAACTGGCTGGGAAGTCCTTGACAAGTGAGGAGAACATTATGGAATACAGTATGTACTGGACTTCTGGAAGAGGTTAACAGAGTACATGGACTTTGCACAGGATAATCTCCTGCAAGCCCAGAAAAAGCAGAAAACATTGCGATCAGAGTGCAAGGGCTTGGGTATTTCTGGTTGGGCAGACAGTAACGTCATTCATTCCAGTGAAATTTAACAAGCTGCAGGTACCCACAGTTAGACCCAGATTAGGAACTGGACATTGCGAGGGTGCTGCAAATCAGGAAGTTCTAAGGCGATTATTGTCCACACTCAGAGTCATCTGGGAGTACAGTGAATTCTGTTTCCATCTGTAAGCTTGAATGTACTGGAACCCACAATTGAAAACAGGAAACAAAGACAGATTATTTTCATATACTTGTAGTGTGTGGACAGAATTCCATACATAAGATAGTGACAACCACTATCCAAACGCACAAATACCAAAAGCACTGTGGGACATCCTGAGGAGAAAAGCTGTGTAATTGTATTGGCAACCTTAAAACAGGTGAGCCTTATCCTGGAGGGTGTACAAATAAGGTGGCATACTGTTACCAGGCCAGAGTGGAGAGCCTGCAAGTCATTACCTTGATAAAGCCCTACAGGAGTGGCAGTGAACCATCTTGCAAAAGGTTTGAGAGTAAGCATGACTGTCACAGAGCTAAACATTGCAACTTCACCAGCAACAAAAGAGAAAAAAAAGTCTGAATACATTTTTTATTCCCCATATCTGTGGTTCAAGCATGACAGGTATGCAACTGGGCAGAGTTATGAACCATGTCAAGTTTTACAAATGCAAATACAAAATGTGAAGGCTGGACAGCAAGTCTAGCATGTGATTCAGTGAGCAGTGGATAATAAGCAATGCCATGCCCACTGCTAAGCAATATATAACCTCTCGTGTGCATCCTTAGGATTCACTTTTCCCTCTGTGTCTTCAAAATGCATTCTGCAGCCAGGTGGCAGTGGCTTTCTTTCCCTCCTTCCTATTTCTGAGTGACTTGCTTCTATGCCTCTTAACTGACTGCTGCTTCGGGTAACCCTGCCTCCACCCACCTTGTTCCATCCTGCCTTTTCTGCTGCTCTTCTATGACTTTGCCACTTGTCTTGGGGTGCGGCTCCTGCTCTGACGGCAGGCTCACTGGAGCAGTGGCACTTGCATTCATTTGTTGCAGGCCCTCTGTGCCTACCATTTCTGGATTTTATCTGTCTCTGCCTCACTCTGCCTGTCATGCTCCCTGCTAGTGCTGCACATCCTGGGTTTGGTCTCTAACCTCCAGTGGTTGCCCCTCTGCCCCTGCTACATGCATCATCTGGTGCCTCTCTCTCTACCCTTGCTGTAGCTACTTCACATTCTGCCTGGCTGGTCCTTCCCTACATGCCCTCCTCCATTCTGCTGCCTCCCCCAGGGTCTACCGGGGGGGTGTTCACCTTCCTACTTTTTTGCTTATGTGGCTTAAGCCCTGTTCAGCATCATGGCTTTTTTGGACCTTCCCGGATGCATGTTTTACTGCATATGTATAACACTGTGCAAATGTTCCTCACTCTTTTACTAATCTTGCACAGTTACAGTACCCTGCATTTGCACTAAATCCACATACAAGCATTCACGTAATTGCAGTAATTTTATTTATTTATTTATTTGGTTTTTGTTTACCGGGTAAGTACACTAGACAACAATGTTGCCTATATTCAGGCACGACCCGGGAGAGTACAGACAGGGGAGACCAGAGTCAACATTAAAGAGTATTCATGATGCAGCATGAGGTGAGAACAAACATTTGAACAGTATACAGCCAGGTACAGTCATTATCAGTGATGACAAAGAGAAACAGATAACATTACATTAATTATTTTCATCTGATGATACATCAATGACTAAATTGAAATGACAAACAGCAAACAAAACTTAAATGAAGCAGCATTATAACAATAGGATTTCTGCTGGATGTGGGAAACTTTCAGATTTTGGAGACCAGCAGGAAATCAGTAAGTGACCTAGGGAGGAGAAAATACTAGGAGAGAGGCTCAAGTTACAGCACAAGAGCAGCAGTTGGATTCTAATAGATGTGCCCGAAGACCCAGTTTAAAGGCCTTGTGGGATTTGGAGAGTTTGATGTGGGAGGTAATGGAGTTCCAGGAGCGGGGGGCAGATATGGCAAAGGATCGTTCTCCTTTTTTGTGAGATATCTGGGAATCTCAAGTTGGGTTTGAGCAGATGCCCTGAGGAGGTATGCTTGAGAGGGCTGAGTTAATAGTTCAGCAAGGTATTTAGGGGACCCCGGTCTGATCATATTATCAATTGTACAACCTGCAGAATAGTGTCTGAGCGAGTCTGGTGAGAGCCAATTTAGTTTTGAGTAGAGCAGGCAATGATGAGTAAGTCTGTGAGCGGAGAGAGCAAATCTGCATATACTGTTATAGCAGGTACTCCATTTCTGGAGCACTTCTTTGCTATTTCATGTTCATGTGGGCAATTTTCATGGCCTTAGTGGAAAACCATGAGGAGTCATCCGTGGATCTGGCATTCCAATGGGGGCCAGGGTTAGATTCTATGTCTCCTGATAAGCATAAGCGCAGAAGCATCACCCAAACTTCTTTGTAGAATCTGTAATTGTGCTTGAGGTATTTGGGCATGCTAGGGGGGTGGTAGAGAAGGAAATGCCCTAATTTGGAAGGATGAGTTATATGGAGGGACAGATTAGGAGAAGGGAGCAAGGTTCTAGTTGGTATAAGTTTGGAGAATACAAAGGAGAACTCTTCATGGCAGTGGGACCCAGGGTATCCAGCTGGTATGTTACATGAGTGATAGGAGAGGATGATTACGGCTAGTAGTAATCCTGATACCACCAGAAGTGACCTTGAGCATGCAAGACAGAACATTATGTATGCCTTGTATGAAACCTCTGTAAATCAGAGGTGGATTGTCCCTTATAAGAGTAGAATATAAGTGACAGAAATGGTGACTTAAGGGCAGGGTGACACCTATAGTGAAGGCAGTTTGAGTGAAACCCTTAGTGGCCAGAGGTTGGCAGTCAATTATACAAGTTATTCACAAGAGGCAGATATTCCAATAGAGGGCAGTTTATGAGGAGCGGACAGGAGCAGGGGGAATTTGAAAAGGTGAGGGGAAAAGGTAAAACTGAGATACCCTCAGTCTGAGTTACTTTTCCAGACCAAATAAGTGTAGAACAGAGGCAAACATAGAGAATCAGCAAGAGTGAGTGGAGGAAAAAAAAGAAAAAAGAAAAGGACTGCCTCGCTGGTTTGAATTAGGACTGATGCAGCAAGGGGGAAGGGTAGAACTGCCCTTCAAGTGAGTTTATAGGTTTGAACAAAAGTGGTCGGGATTGCTAGTGTATTTAATTAATGGTGGAGGACGGGCTGGGAGGGTGGGGGAAAATTTCAAGCCTGCAAGCAGCTGCTGTGTTAGAGGATATGCTAAAATGAATTAAAACAGCAGCTGCAGTGTACCAGAATCAGCAAAAGTTAATTAAATCAAGGCAGGCAGGCTAGAGTGTATCATAGGCACAGTCTTAGGCACAGTCTTGTGAGTCAAAATACATTAATTTCCTTGGGTTTAAAGTGGCTGCAGCAGTGAGTACTACAGTGCCAGGGAGCTGAACAGAAAAAAGGTGCCAAGGTTTAAAACCGAGCACAGTCTTGAGATCTTGAATGCAATTCCTACACATTCACATTAATTTTGCGTGCTGATTTCCATGCACTTGTTTGAGCTCCATATGCAACTTCCCACAGCTGCCTGCTAGGACTATGTTTACTCTAAAGACTACATTTCAGGGCACAACCCCTTTAATCAGAAGGGCACATGCTACTCAAGAAGGCACATGCCTCCTGCATTGTACTTGGGGCTTTAGTCCACTACTACATTCTTATGAGCCAGTAAAACCCTCCAAGGGCACAATTTTAACAGTTCTCCTATGTGCCCCTTCGGCTCATCAGTTTATTCTGCAATTGAGCAGGCACTGTTCTCTTGCCCCACAGTAGGCTGACTACTCCATGTTCCACAGTTGCTGACTTGAGTAACCTATTCTGGTTAATTATCTCCCACTCCATGCTATTATCTCTCTGTTCCTCCTATCCATCTGCAGCTGTGTGGCTGTGGTTCTTCTGCCCTTTGCAAGTTGACTGCTTTATGTCCCATGGCTGATGCTTGATAAACAGTATTATTATCATCATTCCTATCATAAGTTCAAGCCTCCCTTCAAACATTCATACTACTGTATTTCCTACCTGCTTTACATTATATAAGGCAACTGCTTACATGTCCACATTACTTTACTCATTCCTTCTTCTACCTACTGCATCGAGCAGATGCTCTGCGATACCAGACATGGAACCAACAAAAACATGACTTGTCCTCTACCACTCCAACAGCAAACCCAGGAGCTTTCATGTTCATGCTTAAACCATGCAACTGCAGTTCTCCTGCCCCTGGCTAGTTGACTGCTCCACGTCACTTTGTTTTCTCCTGGCTCTCACTTGATGCTCAGTAGGCTCTATATGCCACAGGCTCACTTTTAATTCAGGCTTTTCAAATTCCTTGTGCTGCTTCCATCCAAATTATCTGCACCAGACTGTCCAGCCAGTAGACTAGTGCCTCTCCTCAGGGCTCAACATCATTCATACTGTCTGATCACTGGACTGTACCCTTTTTTGCACCATACCATATTTGTGCATATGACTCCATATTAAGCTTCATACTAAGGATGCTAAGGAGCTAAAACATGGGTGCCAAACAATGCTCCTGTAGCAATTCATATTTCATAGTACCTAAGCTTGCCACCAGTTAGTATATATTTGTCATGTTTATTCTTAAACATTACTATAATCTCTATTGGTAGTCTATTCCACACATTTGTAATCCTTAAAGCATATAAATATTTACGTGTATCAGTTTTAAAGGCCCTACCACTATCTGTAATGGGTGTCCTCTGGTTTCCTTGGAAAGGGTTTTAAACTCTGTGTCCATTTCAACCATGAGATATGGGTTGTTAATCATGTCAGACATCAACAGCAAGTCAACCCTCATTCTTCTTGTCTCAAGAGTCATCATTTTTAAATAGCCCAACCTTTCTTCATATATTTTGTTCTTTAAATGTGTTATAGTTTTTGTGAACCTTCTTTGTACTTATTCTAGATTTTTTCATTCTGATTTATTATAAGGGCACCAAAGTTGAGATGCATATTCTATATGTGGCCTCACATATGCCCTATACAGTGGCATTAGGACTTTATCACTTTTTGAGATTATATTTTTCCTGATAGACTATATTGTTTTTCTAGATTTGTTTATGGTTTGGTTTATTTGTTGTGTAATTTTGAAGTCATCAGACATGTAAATACTTAAGTCTGTTTCATTAGATGATGCCTCCAGTTTTTTTTTTTCCATGTAACCAATAGACATTTTTGGGATTCTTTTTTCCAAGATGGATTATTCTGTGTTTGTCCATATTTAACTTCACGTCCCAAATGGTTAGCCCATGCTGAGATCTTATCTAGATCTCTTTGAATATCCTGTATATTAGACTGTGTCTCACATAGACCTCCTAGTTTTGCATCATCTGCAAACTTCACAATTCAGCTTAATATGTTTCTAGTTAGATCTAATATCAAAATCTGAAACAACGAAAGTCCCAATTTAGAGCCCTGCAGGACCCCACTGGTGACCCTGCCCTGACCTGATACATAACCATTTATGACCACCCGCTGGGTTTGATCTGTCAACCATTTGTAATCCATGTAATTATATATGTCTATTTAAATTGTGTTTGGTTAGGTTTTCAGTCAGAGCCCAGTGTGGCATTCAGTCAAATGCCTTGCTGAAGTCTAAATAGACTACATCACAGGGGATTGATCTGTCCAATAAACTGCTTATTTTTACATAAAGGGTTGGTTGTAGTGCTGCTACCCCACCAAAATCCATGTTGGTCAGGGTCAATGTCAATTTTTATATCTGCCATAATATATTTAATTAATGTCTCTAGAACTTTGCATATGGTGGACATGAGACTGATTGGTCTGTAATTCTGCCTATCTTGCTTAGAATCCTTTTTATGGATCGGTGTCACATAGGCAGTTTTTCCAATTCAACTGTATCTGTCCCCAGCAATAGATTTTTCCAAAAGTAGTTTCAATGGATAAGCAAGGTACTTTGCCATAGTATATAACATATGACCTGAGATTAGATCCAGACCTGGTGATGCTTTTCCTTTTTGTTGTAGTAGAATTGCATTAATTTAATCTGTAGGAAATTTGATTTCATTGTCAGGAGTTAAAATTGTTTGATTAGTCTTTTTTTTATTTATTTTCCCTAATACTTCACAAAAATGCTTATTTAATATTTCAGCCATTTCAGGGTTATCCTGGATTAGTGTTATATTATTTGTAATAAGCCCTACTTAATTTATGTGTTTTTCAGTGATATATATATATATATATATATATATATATATATATATATATATATATATATATATATTGCTATTGACCTTCTTGGCATATGTTGCTAAATTAACTTTATATTGTCTTTTTCTTTTTCTGATAGTGTTTTTAAATTAATTTTTTTTTGCAAAGTGGTAAAGGCCTTTCAAGTGTCATTTGTTTTGTTCTTTAGGTAAGCGTTATGCAGTTTTTTTTATTTTTTATACTTGTAGACCAGATGAGCAAAACTGCCCATTTTCACAGGTGACAAGTCATATCTAAAATACAATACAAATTATTGACACAATATTTCAGAGCAAACCACTCTTATCTGCATAACGTGCAAGTGCTATACAACACATAGATGAAACAAATACATTCATACTTGAGAAAAAAGCCACTGCTTTAAACTTTTTTTAAAACATTGTATATAATTACTTTCAACAATTTCAGTAGGTATCTTATTGAAGAAAGTTGGTGCTCTAAATAATAAAGATCTTTGCCCAGTAGTCTTCTTAAATAGATGTATTTTAAAAATGAATTTATACTGGGACCTGGTAAATAGAGCATTTAATGTCCTGAGAAACATTAAGGAAACAGATGGAGGGAGAAGTCCTATTTTTACTTTATATAAAAAAATACCCATTTTAAAAAGAACTCGATTATCAAAAGATAAAGAGTAAGACTGTTCATATAAATCAGAGCAATGAGATTGAAAAGGCATATTTAGCCAGAATCTCAGGGCAGAATGACATACTACTTGAAGACAATTTAAGGCAGTACTACAGGAGGAGGTATACATCAAAATACCATAGTCTAACACTGAGAACAAAAAAAAACTATGAATTTAAAGTTTTCTGGATTCAAGGGTCAAAAATGGCTTGATCTGATATAGAGAACCCAACCGTTAATGCAGAGTTTCCTAAGATTTTGAATGTGAGGTTCAAAAGTAAACTGACTAAGATTATTCCTAAATAATAATAATATAATAATAATAATAATTGTACTTTATTTATTGTGCACCTTTCAGGCATCAAGGCGCAGTACAATAAAACCATAAAGTACAACAGATTCAGCATCATAAAACAGTACAGGTCAACAAGCAATACATCCATAAGCTTTTTTCCCAAAGGAAAGATTTCATGGCCTGTTTAAAACTCCCCACGGTCATGCACTCCCTAATCCGATGGGGTAGAGAATTCCAAAGGGAAGGGACCACAAACATAAAAGCACAGGCCCCAACAGATTTTAAAGTCACCCTTGGAATCTCTAGCAACCCCTCATTGGCAGAACAAAGTGGTCTTACAGGGTGGTAAGGGATCAGGAGTTCTTTCAGGTATTCAGGGCCCAGATCATGCAGGGCTTTAAAAGTCAGTAATCTGACTTTGGAGGTGATCTGCCACTGAACTGGCAGCCAGTGCAGCACCAGTGTAATATGGGAAGATCTAGGAGTACCCACCAACAACTGTGCTGCAGAATTCTGCACCAGCTGCAAGCAGCAGATATCAACCCCCGGAAGCCCAATGTAAACCGAGTTGCAGTAGTCGAGGTGCGAGGTCACAAAGGCATGGATTAAAGTTGGTAGATCACCAGATGGAACAAGGTGCTTGATCCTGGCGATGTTTCTTAGATGGTAGAAAGATGTCTTAACCACAGCTGATGCCTGAGGCTGAAGTGTCAGCCCAGCATCTAGTATCACCCCCAGGTCTCTCGCACCTCTTCGGAGACCTGTAGCTCAACATCCCCAAGGCACAATCCAGATGGGGAGCCGGCCCCAGGTCCCCCTATCCAGTGATCCGGATCCAAAACCAACACCTCCATCTTCCCTGAATTCAACTTCAACCAACTGGACCTCATCCAATCCTGGATTTCATTGAGGCAGCTATTAAATACCGAGGTGGCTCCTTCCTGGTCGGGGGCCAAAGACAGGTATAGCTGGGTATCATCGGCATAGCAATGAAACCCCAGCCCATACCATCTCACAATGTCTCCGAGGGGAAGCATGTACACCGCAAACAACATGGGGGACAATATAGAGCCCTGAGGAACCCCACAAGGCAAAGAGAGATGGGATCAGAGGAAAAAAACCCAGAAACAACCCTCTGAGTTCTTCTGGTGATGTATGAGGTGAACCATCTGAGGACCACCCCAGAAAGCCCACAAATATATCTCAGGCACTCAAGTAGAACCCCATGGTCAATGGTGTCAAATGCTGATGACAGATCTAATAGTACCAAAATGGACCATTTTCTGTGGTCTCTCACCATCAGGAGATCATTGAGCACCCAAACCAGCGCAGTCTCGGTACTGTGCCTCTTTCAAAAACCTGATTGAAAAGGTTCATAGATGATATGGATGGAAAGATGGTTCTCCAACTGGGCTGCCACTACTTTCTCGATCACCTTCCCCACAAAGGGGAGATTCGAGATAGACCTGTAGTTAACAAGACAGTCTGGGTCCAATGAAGCTTTCTTCAACAAGGGTGTCACCACTGCCTCTTTCAAGGAACAGGGATATTCACCCGAGTCAAGGGAGCACCAGACTATCTGTGCTAGAACCGGGAGAATGGCCTCCCCACATCCCATAATGAGGGATGTAGGACCCGGATCTAAACTACAGCATGTAGGGCACATCCCTTGGACAATCTGCATAACAACCACGATTTCCGGGCAGTCAAAGGTACTCCAGGAAAATGAAGGGGTGGTGACCAAGTCCTGATCACTAACAACTCGCATAGAATGTGTCAAGAGGATCTCTGACCTAATGTCCATCACCTTATCAGAGAAGAACCGAGCAAGCTCATCACACTGTAATTGTGAAAATGCTCTTTGAAGCTGCAGACAGGTTGGATTGCACAATCTGTCCACAGTTCTGAAGAGCTGAGCTGGTCGATTCTGGGTGGCAGAAATTTCCCCGGACAGGAATTGTGCCTTCTTACGAGAAATTTCTGACTGATAGAATTGATAATGTTCTAGCAGTCTAAGATGATCGGCATACAAGCCAGATTTCCACCAACAGTGTTCTAACCTGTGTCCTAGTCACCGCAACTCCCTCAAGGCCCCATCAAACCAAGGAGCCCGAGGTCGAAGGGAGAGAGGGCGCACATGAACTGCAGCAATAGAATCCAGGGCAGAGGTGATGGCATTATTATAAGCCAAAACCAATGCCTCTGGATCATTGCAATGCACAGGAAATTGTGATAGGTCAAGGACCACAGTAAGGCCATCAGAAGTAATATTTTGTAAAGGGCAGTACTTGACCATCTCCACAGGGGTCGGCCTACAAGGTGGGGTGCCAAAATTGAATCTCACAATGTAGTGGTCGGACCAGCTGACTGGTTCCACCCCCACGACAGAAGCCTCGATCCCCAGAAGGAAGACCAGGTCAAGGGAATGGCCACCTTTATGTGTAGCAGTGGTAACCACCTGTGTTAGGCCCAGTGAATCCATTAAATGGAGGAAGTGTTGTCCAAATTGCAAGAGTTCGTCGTCAATCCAGGCATTAAAATCACCCAGAACCATCAGTCTGGGAGACTCAAAAGCCATGTCAACAACGAAGTCTGCTACTTCCTTAAGGAATTGCTTCCCATCTCTGGGTGGACGGTAGATGAGAGCAGTTCGATAGTCCACACCTGCTACAACAGCACATTCAAAGGAGATGGTCTCCGCAACTGGAAACATAGTGTGTGCCAATTCAGTCTTGAAACAGACCACAATCCCACCCCCCGCAGTCCAACCTCGGGCGATGTATCACTGTATACCCAGCTGGGATTGCAGCCTCTAGTATTGGGCCTTCATTATCATCCAGCCAGGTCTCGGTGATGCAAGCCAGAGCTGTCAAGCCAACAAGATCGAAAATCACAGTGGTCTTGTTCCAGACAGATCTAGCATTGCACAAAAGTGCCCAGGTTGGACAAAACTTCTGAACTGCCCTGGCTGCCTGCCCATCACCAATGATGGTGCCCTTGGGTATGGGGACCAAACAAGATGGTCCATGCTCCATGCTCCACTTCACCCCAGGGCATCTCCTGGGCTTAAGCACTCCTATGGGAGCACCCCGCTCCTCCAGCCTCCACTGTTCAGACCCCCCACCTCATCCCCTCCTCCTACGGGCAATACCTAAAGCACAGCAACATTAATAGATAGAAAAAGCCAAAGGAGGGGAACGAAAAGGATGGATAAATATTTAAAAACTGGAACAAGTTCAATTATATTACCCCTTTATCAATAATTGGGGGAAGATCAAAGGTTACTTTCTTGTTACGAGAAAAAAAATTACCTTCATTTTTTTGGAATTAAGTACCAAGTGATTTTGTTAATAACCAATCCTGCAGATGCCCAAAATCAATCTGAAGACAGGAAAGAGCAGTTTCAGAGCTGGGACTAGAACAAAAAATAACAGCATCATCCGCATAAAGAATCATCTCAGTCTGAGTACAAATACTAGGGGCTGAATTCATAAAAAAGGAAAAAATAAGTGGCCCCAGGATTGAACCCTGGGGAACACCATAAACTAAAGGGAGAATCTGAGAAGTAGTTGAGCCAATGATTGTTCTATGATATCTATCACATAAGTAACTTTGATACCACCCTGCTATTCTTTTTAATTAATAGCTTTTTGATTGTTTTTGTTTACCCACTTGGGTTTGTGTTTTTTTGTTTGAGTACTTATTTATTTGTGGAATATATTTGTTGGTAAGCATTAAAATAGTATTTTTTAACACATTCCCACATTCCCTCAGTTGTTTTGTTGTTTAGTTCATTGTCCCACTTTATTTTAGTTAATTCTTCCAGAATTGTATCTATATTGGCCTTGCTATGCTGTAGAATAGCTGTTTTTATTCCATAGGTTTCTTTATAATTATATCTTAATAAAAATTCCACTGAGTTCTAATCACTGTTACCAATCCGTGGGTTGGGGGGGGAGTACTGTACATTGATCAATTTCAGTGTAGTCTGTACACATAACTATGTCCCGAATATTATATCCTTGATTAGGCTCCTTAATATGTTGTTTAAATTGTGTTCTATCATATTGAATTTCATATTGAAATGACCTTGTTTCCACTAGAACTGTTTGCAGTCCCATCCTTCCAGTTAATATCCCCCAAATGGAAATCTCCCATAACAAGAAGGTCCACAAGTTCACCTTCTACCTCTATTTCTGTTAGTAGGTCTTCATAAGTTGTCATTTGGCAATTTGGGGTGTGATAAACATACTGCTACTAGTAGAGGGTTTTGTGACTTCATCTGCAATTTAATCCCTACATTCTCTGTGTCAGAGCCAGATCTCTTGATACTGTTGGAAATATTCACTGAGGGCAGGCTATCTTTTATTATTATAGTAACACCCCCTCCTTTTTCATTTAATCGATTACATGTATAAGTATTGAACCCTTCCATTTTCAGGTTCCAAGCTCCACTATTCTCCTTCCAAGTCTCTGTTATGCATATTAGGTCGATATAGATATTTACCAGAGTGATGGGTTCATCTATTTATTTCATTTATTTAACAGGCTTCTAGCATTAAATAGTGATGTTTTTAGAGTTGTTTTATTCTTATGGTGCATAGTATAGCTTCTATTGTTTTGTGCGGAGGTGGTTGAATATCCCCCCTTGTTCTCTAGTTTAAAATTAGAGAAATAAAGCACTGTTCTAAGTTCAATGCCAATATTTTAGCCCAATTTAATTTAGGTGCAACCCATCTCTGGAGAATAGTTTTTTTTCTTGATTAAAACTATTCCAATTATCAATGCAATCAATGTTGTTTTTTTTTTTAACTTTACAACAGTTTGTGAGTCTGCAGTTTATTCTTATTGTCATGGTTTTTTTTCCAGATTGGCCTTAAGGATTGGCAGTATACCTGAAATTGCCACCTTGCAATGTTTAGATTGTAAGTTTAGTCCTAAGTTAAGTATATCATCACAAATATCTTTTTCATGACTTTTGTCTTCGTCATTGCAGCCCACATGTACTTTTACTGAAGATTTATGTGGGATATGCATTTTATTGATGCATTCCTGGACATCTACTGCTTTTACCAATGGTAAACACATTACTGAGGTGTTTTCTCTATCCATTTTACACAAACGGCTGTCAGTAAACATGACAATTGAGTCCCCATCACAATTTTCTGTGTTGGGAATATTATCTCTGTTGGGGGGCAGGGTTGCATTTTCTCCACAGTCTGGGTGGGATATTCAGAGCAGATGCACCATGCGCAACAAGGATGCACCAGCACAAGTTCGGAAATGTGCCATTGTGCGATATTCAGTGGGAGCCGGCTGCGCAGAGCAAACAGCAATGCACCAGAACACAAAAGTAATGAATGCATGCGCAACTGCAGGGGGCTGAACCATGAATAACATGCGCAGTGCGATATTCAACAGCATGTGACATGCACAATAGCAGAGCAAGCAGAAGTTGCATGACAGTGGAAATGAGCCAAAATAAAAGGGAGCAAGAGAGGGGAGGAAGAATGCGCCACAGGGAAGCCATAGGTGGGAGTGTGGAGACAGAGTGCCAGGGAGGAAAGACAGGAAGCAGGGCACAGGAGTGGCCAGGAGTAGGACAGGGACCACCAGAAGTGTGCCTGAGTGAGGGTAGGAGTGGGTGTGCCCATGCCAGTGTGCAAAAAAGGGCCTGAGAGTGCCACAATGGACTTAGGGCAGTGACAAGAGGCAGAACAGCCACAGGCGAACAGCCGGAGGTGAACCCGGTGCAGGGGAAGCACCAGTAACAGACAGCTGGGGGAACAGGAGAACAGCCACCCGGGGGGAACACCAGCCAGGGACATGGCCAGTGCCACCTTCCAGATGGAGGCGGTAATGGGGGTGTGAGAAGGCAAGCAACAGGGAGGCACTGCCATGGAAGGACTCATCGGTGGTACGCCCAGAACAGGCAGTACCGAGCCCGCACCAGGTTCGAACAATACTCTGACACTGAGATTGTGGGCCAGTACCACCTGAACCAGGTGATTCTGAGGCAGCTCTATGAGCTGTGCAGTGAAGAGATGCAGGCACCCACACAACGGAGCCATGCGCTGTCAGTGGAGACAAAGGTCACAGCCGTCATGTGCCTGCTCACCACAGGCACCTTCCAGAGACCAACAGGGGACACAACAGGTATAACCCAGTCAGCCGCATCATGTCTACTCACACAATTCCTCAGTGCACTGTTGCCACATGCTGCGGAGTACATCCATTTCCCCAGCACACAGGTGGAGCGCACAGCACACATACAGGAGTTCCACAGGGTAGCACGGTTGCTTGGCGTGCTCGGGCCATTGACTTCACCCATGTAGGCATCCGCATGCCACCTGGCCTGGAGGGTGCGGCATACATCAACCGCAAGGGCTACCTGAGCATAAACTGCCAGGTGGTGTGCGATGCCAGGGGGTGCATAATCAATGTCTGTGCCAAGCACAACTTGTGGGAGCACACAATGCCTTCATCTGGCACCAGTCTGCACTGTGCCACAGGTTTGAGAGTGGGGACATCCCCATCAGCCATCTAGTAGGTAAGTACGCATATCATGCAGGATGACGTGAGCAGAAGTGGGGGGGTGCATTGTCAGAGGTGCCAGGGGTACCGGCCAAGATGGCCCATGGCATAGTGATGCAGATCATCATGCTAATGTCTCCCCTCTACACACAGGTGACAGTGGTTACTCGCTACGGCCCTGGCTGCTCACACCATACCGGCACCCCATGACCCCATCGCAGCTATGGTACAATGAGGCACATGCCACAACACGGAATGTCATCGAGTGGGTGTTCAGGCTGCTGAAGACATGGTTCCAGTGCCTGGACACATCAGGCGGTGCCCTACAGTACAGCCCCTCGAAGGCCTGCAGGCTATTCCTGGCTTGCTGTATCCGGCACAACATGGCCACTGACTGTGGGATAGCTGTAGAGGTAAAAGAGGGGGACTGTGGTGGGGACAATGAGGACGCCAGTCCAGCTGGTGTAGGGCAGCCACTCCCTGGGCGATGAGACCCCCGGCTGTTCCAGATGGCACAGCAGCACCAGGACACCATCGCAGAGGAGAATTTAGGACAACACAGGTAGGTCACGGGGCCATGTGCAACCACCAAGGGCAAGGGCACAGCCCACAGACAGGCAGGGCTGGACACCAGGGGCAGATGGCAGTAAGGGAATTGGACAGATTGGGGGACTGCACACAGTGGCAGGGATGGGCAGGACTGAACACGACACGTGCACACACATGCACACACATCACAACACATGCCCAAAGGGCAAACGGCACACCCAACCCAACAGGCACCCCCACATCCTCACAGGACCACACACGACCATGCCCAGTGGCTGGCACTGTGTGTGCCTCAGATGCTGGGCACCATTGCACAGAGGTGAACAGTGCTACGCAGGCATCATTATGCACATGCCACAGTGGCCAGCAGCTGGGAGGGTGTGCACAGGGACCGTGTGTGTGCAGTGTTGGGAAACCTACCCATGCATCACACAATGCACACCACAGTGCACACAGGGCAGTGGCAGACAGTGGCCATGGTGGGAGACAGGTCAGTCATGCGGCACATTACCATGGCTGCCACGGATGAATGGGCGGCCCTGCCAAGACCTGCCAGCTGTGCCAGGCTGACCAATGGCCTTATGGGGTGGCACTGATGGGCCTCCAGGGGTGATGCTGCATGAGTGCGCCCGTGTCCATGCAGGGGTCTGCAGCTCACCGAACATGCCCGCACCAGGCATGCTCGGTATGCCCACAGCCAAACCTGGTGTCGACATAGCAGGTGTCGCATGACATTGGGAATGAGGGGTGGACATAACACTGTGTGGTGTTTGTGGTGGCTGGGCACCAAACTGGGTGGCCAGGGTAGCCATGACAGTCGCCATTGCAGTGGTCTGCCTGTCAATGGCAGCGGTCACATCCGCCCACTGCTGGCCCTACTCTGCCAGAAGCAAGCCATAGTCCCTGCTGCACCACTCATCTGCCTGGTGCAGAACCGCACTAAGTGCATCCACCGCCATCACGAGCCACATCTGTTGATCAACTGAGGCCTGGAGAAGACAGCTGTGGTTGTCCAAGGGGTCGTCTGATGGTCCAGCATGTTGTCCCCCGTGGTGTTCCTGGCTCTGCTGGCTAGCACCCCTTTATGATGGGTGCTGCATACCAGAGCCATTCAGGGGCACGTCCACACGCAGTGCACTGCCACCACCTCCCAACACTGTCCCCCCATTGTCATTGGCCGACTGCTGGTTCTGCCCCTCCAGCTGCCGATTGCCAGGGGATACCAGCACTGCTGCAGCAGCTGCAACAGCCCCACCGCCCTGGACACACACCAGTGCTGCCTCACTGGGGCATACAGACACAGGCTGGGACTGGGTTGTTAAGCAGGCAGCCACGGCAGCATCACCCACGGTATTGCCCGTGCGGTTGCCTGCTGTGGGACCATCCTGTGTCCCACATGTATCACTGTCCGGGACATGCGGCCCATCATCATCGGTGCTGGATCTGGCCCCAATCTGTGTCCCAGCACACTGGAGACCAGGGCCGATGTCACACTGGGACACAAGCAGGACCATGTCCG
Source organism: Neoceratodus forsteri (assembly GCA_016271365.2). Classification (NCBI taxonomy): domain Eukaryota; kingdom Metazoa; phylum Chordata; order Ceratodontiformes; family Ceratodontidae; genus Neoceratodus; species Neoceratodus forsteri. The sequence continues at coordinate 1,723,253,464 of CM057449.1, read as the reverse complement.
CACCAGCACCACCCACATCAGTCCAGACAGATGTGCAAGTATGCACTTGGCCAGTCCCTCAGACACCTGTGGCAGTGGATGGGTGATCCTCCATGTCCAGGGCCTCCCCTTCGGTGGACACACCCACCACTGCTGCCCCATATAGACGCTCAGGAGCTGTAAATGAACACAGTAGCATTAGTGGCTCCTCCTGGCCCTGTGGCATGCCCTCCACCACCCATACACTGACAGCACCAGACCTACCATGCGCTGATGGGCTGCCACCCATCTGGAAGCCACCACCAGGAACGCCCTCGATGGCACTACGCCACATGCTGCTGCCCAACTGCTCCTCCCGTGATGTCAGGTGGGGTACATCCAGCTGGCCCCCCACCAGTGGCAGCACGTGCCACCCTGATGGCAGCCACCTTGTCCTTGCTCCACCTCCTGTCCGTGCCTACCTTCTTTTTGCATTCCTGCATGGACTGCTGGTGACTGCCTGCTGGTTCATGGCATGCACCACCTCACCCCATGCCGCACCACGGGCCTGTGGCATTCCCCGCTGTCTGCTAAGCAGTGGTTCCCTGTCCAGATATGCCTTGAACCGGGCATCAGATTCAGCCCTGGTGAAGTTGGGCCTCCTCCTCCTTCTCCCCCTTCCCTGCTCCTCCTCATGCTAGGTCATGCTCAAGCCTATGGGGAAGACAGGTGTTACCTTGGATTATGCAGTCCCATACAGCCCTCCCAAACCACTGTCCCCACATCCCAACAGCATGCAACCTACCACAAAAGGACTGCAATACCGATCCATGGCCTCTGCAGCCCCAGGTCACATATATATAGCGCAATGCATGCAAATGAGGGCAGGAGCAACTGTAAGTGGATGCTAATGCAGTGGATGCACTGTGGAATGGCTAATGAGCTGATTTGCATAACCTGGCTGAATATCGTGCTGTTGCACCTTGCACAATGTTGTTGAGTGTGCTCAGGCTATGGCGCACCACTGTGACGTGCGCTGTCGGCACCGCACCGTGTATGCCCGGGGTGCTGACACTGACGAATGTGGTGCTGCTGATGTGCTGGGCGCAGGAGGCAGTGCAAAGCACGGCCACCACTGTGCCTGTGGCGCTAGTGTGCTGTATGCCGATGGGGCACTTGTGCCATGGTGCGGCGTGGGTGCCATGGTGTCACAGCGCAGTAGGCCACTGCAGGGCATCACACACATGCACCCTACCGCGCTACACACAGGGCGTCCCAATAGCGCTGTGGCGCTCCATGCGTGGACAGACCCTTGACCCTGCGGTCAACCTTTGCCCCTAGGTGCCATGTGTACACATGGCTGCACCCCTATTGCGCAGTCTGGTGACAGCACAATAGGGACTGGCAGCGCAGTACCGTGCTGCCTCCGCATGTGGGGCACGTGTGCTACAGTGCGCCATTTTGATGCCGTTTGAGACAGCACCATGCCTCAGACCAGAGCGCCAGTCTGGAGTGCCATTGAACTGGCAAACCTAGTGGCCTTGGTGGAGCCACATGCTGGTGCCCTCTTTGGGCAGATACCCCTCCAGAGGCCATGGACTGTGGTGTGGCAGGAGGTTGCAGAGGGCCTGGAGGAGGCAACAGGGAGCAGCATCAGCGGAGCAGTGTCGCCACCACTATAGCGACCTCCAGCGGTGGGATCCTGACCACCTGGGGTGACTACAGGCATGCGCCCAGGGGTGGTGGCAGGGCATGGCCACCCACACTTGGCCCCACTGCTGTACATGCCACACGGTGCACTCAGCACTGTTCTGTGGCACTGCATGTGTGGGTGGGTGTCGCAGGTGGGCTGTGCGTGCACTGGGTCCATGGCTGTGCCACAGCCATCACACTGCATCACACTGCACAGCCATGTCACTGTATGGCCATGTTGGTGCTGTGCAGAACATGGGTGGTGAGTGTGTGCAGCATTCCACATGGCTATGGGTGCCTGAGTAGGTGGGTCTTGTGGGCGTGGACACTGTGGGTGGTTGCATGCCATCACAGTGGCATGGCCCAAGGCTATATGCCGTGCACATTGGGTGGGCTGCAGGGGTCTGGCCAGTCACATGTACTGACTCTGCTCCCTTGTCCTAGGTGGACAACGCTGGACTACCGTGGAGCGACACATACAAGAGCTCCTACATGTGACCTGGGCTACTCTGGAGCTGCTCCAGGGAATGGAGAGTGGCGTCCAAAGGAGGCATAGGCAGCACCACAGGGACCAGCGTGAAGAGAGGGGCCACCAGTAGGGCCTGTGGTGCATGAGATATGCATTCCCCCCGGACTGTCTCTCACACCCCTTTGTCCCACTCCCTGATGTACCCCCTTGCCCCGTGCCCAACCCCATCTGGATTGAGGCCCTCCCCCCACCACTTTGTACATAGTTCTGTTTGTTTTGTTGTTTGTACAGTTTCCCTATGCATTATAATCTTGTTTAATATGACAACTGTGGTGCTTTCTGATTTGCAGCAGGCGTATGGTGCTTTGCTGCTGTGGAGTACATGGCGTCGGGTGTGGTGCAGGCCTGGGCATATGTGTGTCTGGCATGGCCCCACTACAGGTGTGGGTGGGGGCCATGGTCCCTGTCTGTGGTATGTGTGTTGTTCCCTGTGCACTGGATGCCTGTGTGCAGTGGTCCCTGATACATGCACTATGTCCCTGCCACCCCTGTCAGTCTTTCCATGGCCCATGCAGCTGAGCCCCTTGCATGTCTGTGGTACGCACGGTCTGCTGGCATGTCATTGGTGGCTGTCCATGCCAGCTACCCTCTGGGCACGGTGCCATGGAGGTTTGCATCCTGTCACCAGTTTGTTGCACGTCTACCTCGGGTGACACTGTGGACTAGGCTGTTGTTGTCCCCCCTCTATGCTGTTGCTGGTGTCTGTTGTGGTGTCTGTGTTCTACTGTCTGTCACTTGTGCTCCAGCCACATGCTGGTGGTGGACGACTTCATGGTGCATGCGCCAGATGGCTAGTTCACCAGTGCCATGGTGAGGTGCAGGCCGTGGGTACACAGCATCAGTGGACACACACCAGTGGCATCTGTTGCCCTGCTTTTGCGGCCCTGTGTTGGGGTACCCTTGGGACAGGGTAGGGGTTTGTCCATGTCCTGTGTCGCATCCTCTGTGGCGCATGCCTCCATGCACCACAGTGGGCAGCTGTGCTGTCTGTTGGGGCAAGTGCTGGGCCAGGGTGTGTGCATGAGTGGGTTTGCTGGGTGCTGTCCTGTTGGTGGTGGTATCCAGGGCAGGCCTTGTTGCATGCAGGGTCCCTCGGGTACTGGCGCAGGGTCGACCTCTATTCTGTGCCACGGGGGGCCATGCAGGGGGGCATTGTGTATGCAGTTGTTGCATCAGTGGCTGGTGTCACCTGCTGCGGGGTGATCCCTGTGGGGCTGCCATGCATGGCACCATGGTGCACAGGGTTGCACTGTCACAGTGGTGGTGGTGGCATGCATTCAGTGCCATGCACTGTTGGGCACTGCTTCTGGGCCGGGTGTCTGGGGATCGCTCTACAGGGTGTGCTCTGCATTGGTGGGGTGGGGAGGCACTGGGGGCCAGCCCTCCTTGTGTTGCGGTCACTGCTTGCCAGGGGGGTGTGCTGGGGCACCGTGCCCCAGCTGTTGATTCAGTGCTGGTGTTCATAGGCTGGTGGTCCATCCAGCTCACCTCTGGTTGTGCAGTTCATGGGGTGCCTGGGAGGGGGGGTGGATCTGTCTAGCCTGCTGCATGATCCTCCGCCCATGACTTCCATGGGAAGTGCCCCCCTGCATCCTGTCCCTGTCCCTGCACATCACTGGTTGTGCTACTGCGCATTGTCCCTGCTCCACTGCACATCACTGGTTGCGCCATGGCACAGGTGGCGCAATATTCAGCTATGTTGTGCAAGCGGACCTTGGCCTGGGCTGTGTTTGAATATCGCGCGTGTTGCGCAGTGGTGCACTGCACTTGCACCTGCTCCTGCTATTGAGCATCTTTTTGGCGCAGTCTGAATATCCCACCCTCTGTGCCTAGTAGGGCATATTTGTTCTGTAAAGGGATAGGTGTGCTGCCTGGAACAATTGCTCTTCTCCCTTTTTTTGTGTTTCTTCCATTTACTAGACACCAGTCATCCATACTAGGTGGCCTAGAATCTGCATTTTCATGCTCTTGGACATGTTTTTCTCTTCTCTTGTGTTATTTTACTAAATTCAAAAGTTTACTGTTCAATACTATTCACAAATTGTTCTATTTTATTTATTTCCGTCATGCTTTTTTAATTCAGTCTTTAGATCTTGTATCTCTTTAAAGGCAGCTTCCAGTGAGGAACATTTAAGATGTGTTAGAAGGGTCAGTTTTCATAAAAGGTAATGATGAAAACATACTACAGCTGACACATTTGTACAGGGATCCTTCTTAATTATATTCCATATGTGTATATGAGCTCTCTTTCTTGGCTATGCTCTTATGTTCCTGTCATAATACTTGGGCCACTACAATGAGTAATGGGTCTTAACCTCGACTTCATTCATGCCCTAACATCGGCCTCACTCATATGCTCAGCACCCCTTAAGTGCAAAAATTCTAACCACCCTTCAAGAGCTTCATCAGTTACTCCTCAGATTTCTGAGCCTCACCCCTCAAGGACACAGTGATAACATGGTTATCTGAGAGCCTTGCCCTCAAATGAGAGATACTGGGCAACCAAGCTTGAAGCAGCTGCTCTAATTTAGCCTTTTCCTTCTCCTAGGGGTCATTGTTTCTCCAGCATTCCTTCAGCATCCAGGCCTAACTTAATCTCCTCCAAAGTAGAGCCCTCATGAGCATAGACTCCATTGTCATCAGGCTGTGCCTGTGCAGACTTCTAATGCTGGAGGACTTCAGTGTATGGGTTGAAGCTAAGGCATTGCCCTTTGAATAAAAATTCCTCTGGTTGATTCTGTCACTGTGCTTTGCACAGGCTTTTACTACTGGCACCAACCAGCACGGTCACTGCACTGACCTCTTTTTTTTGGGGGGGGCTTCAATACCTCAACCTTACAACTTCCCGAAGGTTTGAGATGTGTCCATTTAAACAACTGTAGCCTTCATCCAAACATTGACCAACTACAGCCTTTTGTGCTTAACCTTTGGCCAGATGTCCTAGTTATATCTGAATCCTGGCTCTCTTCAAAGGTTCAGAATTCTGCTGTAACTATCCCTGGCTACGCTGTAGCTAGACACGATTGCACAAAGAGGGGTGGTTGTGTTGCTGTCTACAATTCCACCAGTATCCAATTTGTATTTGTTCTTGCTGTATCTTCACCCTCTTCCTATGAGCAGCTCCTACTCAAACTCTTTCTTCTTTTTCTGTCCCCATCTATACTGCAGAAGTTTGTTGTTACCCATGTATTTCCTCTGCTTTAGTTACTGAGTTTCTTTCAACTATCTGTTCAACCTCCTCCAGAGGTGAGCTTTATGTTCTTGGTGACTTTAACCTAAATTGACTCTCCCCTAACATAAATAAAGTTGTTCAAAATGTCTAATCACTACACTTGACTCAGTTGATCTCTGACCCCAGTCGCCTAAACTATAAATCTTTGAATCACTCTCTATTAGACTAGATCCTGTCATCTTATCCCCACCATATTGTGGATGAAGGTATCCTTCCTGACACCCTCAATGACCATCATATGGTTTACTGTATGTGTAAGATACATTGCCCAAAAGGCACCCCCCCAAAAAACATATTCTTCTCAGGTCCTTCAAGTCATAGGACTTATCTTTGATCTTGGGGCAATTGATTGGTCCCCGATCTCATCAGCCAACAGTAAAAATTCTGCCCTGCAATACTTTCAATCCAAAGTTATGTTTGTTTGGGATTGTCATGTTCCTATGAGAAAAAGTAGAATATGGGGCTGTCATCTTCCCTAGATTACAGCTGAGTTTATGGCTTGCCTCCATACTAGAGATCTTGCCTGCCATTCTTTTATGATCACAGGTTCCTCAGCTGCTTTGGCAAACTATCATCACCTTCATAATGTCTGTACCAAAGCCATAAGACCTGCTAAGCCTGAGTATTTTGCATTCACATTCCAGAACAATATTAACCATCCTTCTAAGTTCTGGAAGGTGATCCATTCACTGCCCCCCCACCGAGCCAGTCTCCCTCTCCTGTTCTCAAGGTTGATGAGTTCTTCATCTCTGACCTTTCTATTGTTGCTGCTTCCTTTAACTCCTTGTTTACTGCCTGTATCCTGTCTCTCTCTCTCTCTCATCCCTTCCTCATCCTCCCCTTCTCTTTTTCTACCTTCTCCTCCTTTAAATCTCTTTTTCCTTCTCTCTGACCACCACCTCTGCTACCCAGAACTTGCACTCAGAAAAAGATGCATGTATCAAAATAATGATGTATGCACAATGTTTGTTTGCCACAAAGTAAGTAAGCTGCTGCTGCAGAAACACCAACATTTTTGAAAACAGCAATCCAGCATTTTGGTACATTTATTGTGATGCTGGCACTGCTGAAAATTGGGAATTGTGCCAACACTGAGACTTTGGAAGATACAGACTTTCAGGTTTTACAGTACTTTAATATTATGCACTTCTGATGCTGGTAAGGCATTATGGAATGATTGCTGCAGTGAGCACAAAATGCTTCTTGGCCAGTAGTAGTCATGTCAGAGTAACATCAGATAAGCTGTGCTACTATACAGTGGTAGAGGTAGAAAAGTTTCTCAGTACTGAGGTATACCTGGGTATACTGAAGCAGAATGAGGCAGAATCACATTACAGTCAATGCAAGTTGTAACCTGAGTGCCTCAGTGGTAACGTAATGGTACCTTGAGGTAGACAACTTTTAGATAACTACCACTGTATGTGTTGCACACTTCCTGGGCAGTAAGGCAACACAAAAAATAGTAAGGGAAGCTGCTTAATACAGATGTTGTGAAGTTTTACTTCAGGGGTGAAGTTCCAGCAAAGTTGCAACTTTGCAAGCTGACCACTTTGCCACTTTTCCATGAGTTTTCCTGGGAAAGTGGCACTTTTTAGAAAAAGCCAGATGAAGTTATGATGAAATTGCAACTTCACCAGTGAATCTGCATGATTTTGCTTGAAAAAGTGCCGTTTCACCAGCCATAAACTTCACAACATAGGCACTTCATGAATTTGGACAACTTTACTAAATGATTTGTGAGGTGAAGTTTGCAAACTTTGCAGATCTCTACTGCCCAGTCAATGAAATGAGGAGCAAGGACAGTGCAACATGAAGTACATAGAGAATAATGGCTGGGGATCGGGTGGTAACCACGCTGTAATCACCTCGAGTGGTTGCTAGGGCAACATGGTAAACCTCAAGAGCGCAGCTCTAGAGGTTTACTGTAACCCTAGCAACCACAAGAGGTGATTTCAGCATTATTGTCACCCAATCCCCAGCCATCATCTTTTATAGCGTATGGTCAAAAAAACACTGTTTGCATTCTATGTGTGAAAATTATGGAACTCTGGTGCATTCTTTTTTGTTATGCCACTGTTTGGAAGTTCCGAAGTGTGGTTAACAACTTTTAAAATTCTAAACAGTGCATAACAAAGCTGTGTGACTGCTGATTATGGTGGTTAATAGGCACTTACCATACATTATAAGTTTGTACACCATGGATGTTTAGTCATCTGAATTTGTCCTCTTCAATTATGATCAAAGAATGACTGCTGTATAACAGTGTTAGATTGGTTCTGTCTATTCTTCATCAAAGTAAACTTTCTTCTCCTATCACTGTTCCTAGAACATTTTTCTTTATTTAATATGTTTTTTATTATGTATGCTTTATTAAATTTTCCATAAACACATCAGAAGAAAAAAACTAATTACACCATCACTCATCAAAACATAAATGCACAGAACAATTTTAGAAACATTGCATAACATACCAAAGAAAAGCAATTAACTAAACATAAAACCCCTTCCATCACCATCACCCCCAACAGGTACGCTGCTTAATCAAAACTAAAATGAATATCCCAGTGGATGACATAAGAACTATTCTATTGTCAGAACAATAGGCTGGAATACCAATTTCTTATTATGGGCACTTAGCTAAGCCTTTAGTCCCATGTCATAATATTTGCATAAAACCATATAAACAATGTAAGACTGGTTCAAACTTTACAACCTACTGTATATTAGTTCTAGATAAATGGAATAACGTTTCTGTCACACTCTTGTGTCGTATATAAGAAAATAGATTTTTTTGTTCCTGTACAATTCAATTAATTACTAATAACTTGCATAGATATAAAACATTGTAAACATAGAAAAAAGTAATGCAAACATATAACAAAGGTTTCTGAAAATAAAACAACAAAGAAAAGCAAGTAAAATTCAAAAGCAATAAATAACATCAGCTATATACCATGCCTTCATCATGCTTTTGTACATAGCATTACTTTTCTGCATGAGAACTTGCAGACTCTTTGCATTAGTGTCTTGGACTATTGTTCTGTATAAAACATGTTAAAATACCTTATAGTATGCAAAATGTTCATATCTTTTAGAATGAGCATAAGCCTTCCCATATACCCAAGCTTCTGTATTGAAGAAGTTTGTTTGTTTGTTTGTTTTATTTTTAACCAGGAGGTGGACTGTGCACAGTCCTTTTTCAGCCATGCCTGACACACAACATTACAATACAAAATTACATTTACACTTTTACCATGCCATCTCCCCAGCTAAGCCAAATTAGAAATTTATAAAAATTTATTAAAATAATGCTCAGACATCTGATTATCTGTAGAGACCTGGATTTTGAAGTTCCTTCTTGGTTTCAGAAAGTTGATGAGAGAGCATCTTCCATGGATAGCAAAGTTATTTTAGTGGCTGGACCTATTTGCTGTTCCTGTTTTTAAGCATGTCTCAACTTGAACCATGGACTTTGAACTCATCTGTTGTCAACACAGCACTGCATACTTGCTTCTGGCTGATGGACATCCATAGGCAGTCTCTATCATTTTGTTCTGGTTTTGGATGGAATTTCAAAACATCACTTTACAGTCAACATGTTCATTGCACAAACAGAAGTCTTTACTGCACAAGGATTCAGAAGAGTCTGAGGCATTTCCTTCAGAGCTCAGTTTTATTTTATCTGGCAAGAGCATTGTCCTGACATCATTTCCTGCTAATTTTTCCATTTTTGATTGGATCATGTAAATGATGGAAGGGATGGTTCCTCACTCTTTCTTAAGACAACCCCCCTTTGTAAGAGTCCAGTTTTAAGATTAAAACTGATCTTTCTTATAACTTTTGAATGCAACATGATACAGTCTCCATGCAAACTTTTCTGAATTCAGCTCATTACAAACAGTATTTTGAGATGTCTTCCATGTCTGTGAGACCAATATTTCCTGAGATCAGCTAATGATGATTATAACTTTAATTCTCAACAAAGTCTTTTAAAAAGGATTTAATGAGCTTAAAGTTCATGTCCCAGACTCCAAAATTAAGCAGGTCTCTTTCACATTTGAGGTTAAGAAAGTCCTTAAAGCAGCAGTGCAATGAAAAAAGTTATTCTAAAAAGCAAATTTTATGCTATGGTTATGAAAAATATTTACAGAACTATTGATTTGGATTTTCTGTATGCTTTCTATGCTGTGTATGGCACATTTGCATTTTTGTCTGGATTCATATCCTCCTCAGGTCCTCAGTATTATTTCTTTGCAACAATGAGGTGGCCATTTTTTTCTTGAGAAATAATTACATTAAAACTTTCATAAAATTATTAAATGGCAATGAAAACTAGAAATGTTACCACCAAAATAAACAAGCAGACATTTGGCATCAATTAGGAAGGGAAAAAGTGGGGTCAAGTTTTAGCCCATTTTCATTGCACTGCTGATTCAAAAGCATCAGATTCCAATGCAAAGAGCTGTTGCTTTGTCTGTAACCACTGGACCATGCAACCATGCTTTCCAAGTGGGTAGCTCAAACTCTTAAAGATGGTTTATTTCTGTCCAGCAACAAGTTGAACACACAAAAATTATATCTTTGAACTTGCCATGATACCATGTTCAACTTAAGATCAAACTTGGTATGTTTACTTTAAAGATTCTTGTCCCAAGATATTCTTGCATATAACTTTGGTTTCCCATCGGCTACATTCACACAATTTGGCCACTTGAGAAGTCAGAGATATCCTTTACTCACTATGTAAGTTTCATGCTGTCAGCATTAAAAACAGTCTTGCAAGAAACAAAAGTTTCTTGTTCCCATTGAAGCTTATGGGAATTTAAACACTCTCTACACTTTTTTATCTTGAAGACAACTCCTCGGTGTAAGGCAATTACATTGTAAATTTTGATGTCATTGAAGTATCTGGTTACTATGGCCACCATCAGAGTCTTGCTCTTCCAGAGACTCCAGAGTGAAAGAAACATCACAGTCTAAAGGGGCCTCAGCTGGGGTAGTGGATTAGGCTCATCTGATTTAAAACAGTCTCTAAGGAAGTTTTTTTTTTTATTGAGGAAATCCATTCTGGCCATTGTAGCCTGTTTAAAACCTCTTCCTTCCATGGAGACAAAACCTTTTAGACTCTTTGAACCAGATGTCTAATATTACACCCCCAATTGCCTTAAGTAATAATCAAGCACTTATAATGAATATAAATGAGTAATTGTAAAATATTGCAAAATAATAAAATTTTAATAAAATGTTTTATAACTAAGGTTTTTGTTCCCATATTTCCTCCCTTTTTGAATTAAAATGTATTCTGAAGCAATACAGTTCCTAATTCAAAAATTGTAATCCTACTATGTGGGTATATAGTTTAAGCATCACAGGGAAAATGAAACATAGAACACAAAATTGCATCATCATGTGGTAACTTATTACATAATCAGTGCATGACATCATCAGATGTGACATTATTGGAGACGTGCATTTCAGCATAGAAATATGAATAATGCTACATGATTAAACATGATTACAACTATATACACTTCCTTTAACTGCTTTAACCTTTTTCTTTCACATCATTTCAGACATTGTTCATTTTACAACAAATCAACTCTTGGTACATGTTTTTTCAAAGATCAGTATTACAATCAACATTTTCAATGTGACTCTTGTTCCTGATCATCACTTTTAGTTTAACTTGAAATACTTTGCAATGACTTGTTGAATTTATGATATTGCCACAGCTGATTAATATGAACCCATTTAGGTACCACTTCTCCAGCATTCTTCTTCTTGAGCTCAATCTGGTACACTACAGGTGAGACTATCTGTGATCAAAAAGAGTCCTTTCCAGCTTGGAAATAACTTTTTAACCTTGTTTTTTTCCCTACTGTAGTTAAAGTAAAACACCTTATCTCCAATTTCATACTCTTTTGGATTTGTTTTTTAATCATAATATGACTTAGAAGCTTGAGCACTTTTCTCTAAGTTCTTTTGAGCAAATACAAAAGTTTCTTGCAAGTGCTGCTTTAAATGGGTTACATATTCATGTGTTGTTAGTAGCACATGCTGAATTTACATTTTGTGTTGTATATATCATTTGTCTTCCTGACATCATTTCAAAAGAAGATACACCTGTAGACTTACTAGGTGTAGTCCGTATGGCCATTAATACTAGTGGCAATTTTACATCCCAATCTTCCCCTGAAGAACTAAGATATTTCTTCAGTATATACACAATTGTTTTGTTAGCATGTTCCATATGTCCAGATGAGTGTGGATACATAAATACATCGATGTTGACAGCAGATAAGGGCCTACAGTCCATCTAGTCTGCTCATGCGCACATGTACTTAACTTCTTCAAGCTTCTCTAGAACTATGTTGTCCCCTTCCTCTGACTACCAGGATCCCATGATGCCTATCCCATGCATTCTTAAATCTTGTAATCATTTCAGCCACCACCAACATTTCATTTGTCCACCACCCTTTTTGTGAAGAAATTCTTCCTCATGTTCCCTCAGAACAGCCTTCCCTCCAGTTTCATCCCATGTCCCCTAGTCCTGGAACATCTTTTTCTATGAAAGATTGTGTTTTCCTGCACCTTGTTCCTCCCCATAAGGTATTTAGATGTCTCAATCATATTCCCCCTCTCCCTCCTCTCATCGAGGGAGTACGTATTCAAGTCCTTCAGCCTGTCCTCATAGGCTTTGGGATGTAATCCTTGCACCATCTTGGTTACCCTCCTCTGAACTGCCTCCACACTGTCTATGTCCTTACGTAGGTAAGGCCTCCAGAACAGGACACTGTACTCGAGGTGTGGCTTCACTAGTGTCTTGTATAGTGGAATTATGACTTTTCTTTTCCTGCTGATGTTACCCCACCTAAGCAACCAAGCATCCTGGTTGCATTTTCTGCTGCCTTGTTGCACTGACTCCCTACCGTGAGGTCATCAGAGATGATAACTCCTATGTCCTTTACTGCTTGGAGCATTCTATAGCCTTCCCCCCAGCTGCTCTGTTGTTCGTGGGTTTTTGTGCCCCATGTGCATTATTTTGCATTTATTTGCATTAAATCTTAACTGCCACTCTCCTGACCAGTCATTAAGCTACTGCAGATCTCTCTTCACTCTATTCAGACCCTCCGGCATGTCCACCCTGTTGCAGAGCTTTGTGTCATCAGCGAACAGGCAAATTATCCCTTCTAGTTCTTCTGCAATGTCACTGATAAAGATGTTGAAGCAGACTAGACCTAGCACTGATCCCTGTGGCACACAGCTGGTCACCCTTCCCACTGTTGAGTGACAGCTATTTACCACCACCCTCTGTGTCCTGCAATCCAGACAGTTCCTCACCCACAGCACCACTGTCCTTCCACTCCCATCATTCACAGCTTGTTTAACAACCTTCTATGCAGCACAGTGTGAAAGGCCTTGCTGAAATCCTGAGTGGCTATGCCCACTGCCCCAGATCCACCTCCCTTGTCATCCACTCAAACAATTCAATGAGGTTAGTCTGGCATGGCCTCCCTCCAGTAAAACCATGTTGCAGTGGGTCCTGAAGACTGTTGGGAACTAGGTGTTCCACTATTCTTTCCTTCAGTAGTGTTCCCATGATCGTTCCACTACTGAGGTCAGTCTGATTGGTCTGTAGTTTCCCACTTCCTCTCTGTTCCTTCTTTTGCATAGGAGGACTAACTCAGTGTCATCTAGTCTTTGCATACCTATTCTGTTTCCAGTGACCAGCTAAACAGGGTTGCCAGAGGTTCAGTCACCTCCTCTCTTAGATCCCTCAGCACCCTAGGGTGTACCCCATCTGGCTTCATAGTCTTATTGGCTCTTAGTCATTCAAGTGCCTTCAGTACCCTTTCCCATGGAAAAGGACTTTTATCCATTTCCATGCCCTTCCTACCCATTCCACTCCCTTCTGGCCCATTACCTGCCCTCTCCTCTGTAAAGACTGAGCAGAAATATCTGATCAATATGTCTCCTTTGCTGTTGTCATCCTTCACTCTACCCTGTCCTCCCCTTTCAGGCTCACTATGCCTCCCTTAGCCTTCCTTTTTTCCCTTACATACCTGTAAAAGGTTTTGTCCCTTCTAACCACTAATTTCACAATGCACTCATCTGTGCTTTGTCTTCCCTTACTGCTCTCCCTGCCTCTCTTTGTTACTCCTGGTACCTCTCCCTGTCCCCTCTCCCTGTCCTGTGTCTTTTTGTATTGCTTGAATTACATTTTTTTGACTTTCCCCAACCAGCTGTCTTGTCCCTGTCTGTTACCTCCTTTACTCCCATGTCCTTGTCTGTTCTCGTATCCTGGTAGTCCACGTTGGGTGCTGTGGCTGGGTGACCTCGTGCCCCGGCAGTCCACAAAGGGGCAGTGGCTGGGTGGAGTTGGAAGAATTTTTCCTGGTGGGGTGGCATTTTCTGGTGGTCTATGGAGACCTGTGTACCGATGACCTGCACCACCTCAGAATAGTCCTGGCCTGTGTCATGTTCTATATTCTCCCCCTACCCCGGGCAGCTGATTCCCTGTCTTGCTTCCTTCCCTTCCCCAGTAGACATGCAAGCGTGGCTGGCTGAGGGTATTCACGACTGATTCACTGTAAAGGAGGCAGTGTAAGAATTTAGTGATATTATTTGTATTATTTGTGCTCACAGGGTTTATTACTGTTTTTTGCTAACATTTTACTGCTTTATTGTTCTCTGATTCAAACTGCTGTTGCAGGGTATACTTTCTGCTGCATTATTACAGGGTGTGCCTACAGGTTTGTTACTGTTCTGTGCTTACAGATCAGTGCTATAATCTTATCTGATTCAAATTGTGTTTTGCAAGGTATATCTTCTGTTATTGCTTTATTTTTCTCTGTAGCAAAGTGTTTTTTACAGGGTACATCTTCTGTGAAATTGTTAGAGGTGGTGCTTTACAGGTGTTACAGTTTTATCTATCATTAGTCTAAGCTTTCAGGGCTACTGCATTTGTTGTAGCTTAATTGTTTCTGATCTTACCTCCTTGTTTCTTTCATCCGTGGTGCTTCTTTTTTGGCAGGGAAAGGGCACAGCCACCCACCCCATCCCCAGCCACCCCATGCTACACTCCTTTTGTAGAGTAGTACAGTTGTGACATTTCCTGTAGCAAGGCAGGAAGGGGAGGCTCAGAGGAGTATCCACACAGTGACCATGCTTAAAGGGGCACAAATAATTTAACTTGTTATAACAAGTTATAAAAAAACAAACAAACAAAACAAAAAATCAAACACTTGCTTTCATTTTCCTCCTTTTAATTACTTGGACCAGGATATAAACCCAGCAACTGAACTGGAATGGATATTATTAACTGCAGGTACTGTGGGACACTTTTCAAAAGGGCAGTTATACAGGATTTAGGATGCTGTCCTACATGCTAGACCACGGAGATCTAAAGGCTCAGCTCCAGGCAGCATGGGCAGAGATTGCGTGCCTCAAATCACATATTCAGGAGGAAATATAAGAACCCCCCACCATTTCTCCAACATCCAACTGAAGCACCTTGACCACAGAGGGTAGTTAGTCCAGGAGGTTGGCAGGTGGTTAGGAGGGGTAAATCGGTTGCCCCATCACTCAATGCTCTCCAACGTATCACCTCCACAAACCATATAAAAACTACAAACAGGTATCTGCCTCTATCTCCAAAATCAAACAAAGGAGCAGAGGACACTGCAGAGCAGAACACTGCAGCACAGGAACTAATGCAACCAAACTCACCCAAAAAAGGGACCAAAACAAAAAAACCAAAAGGAAATCCAAAACACTTCTGATCATAGAAGACGCCACGATTCAGGGTGTTGATACCTACCTCCAGCCGGGGGTAATGGTCAGATGTCTCCCAGGTACAGCAGCATGGAGAGGCACTGACCACATTGCTAAAATCATGCAGGAAGCAGGAGAAAACAACAATGTCATTGTACACATAGGGACTAATGATCTTGCCAGCTGGTCAGTTGTGGAGACCAAGGAACACCTGACCATGCTGGGAGACAAACAGTCATCCATTTTGTCTGGCATCTCCTTCTCTGAGATCCTGCCAGTCTGGGAGGGGGGGGCAGATGGACAGAAGGTCAGAGAACAGGAGATAGGGGAGCTAAACATGTGGCTCAAGGGTTGTTGCTAGGAAAAAGGACACAGATTTGTAGGAAACTGGCAACAGTTTTGGGAGTGAAAGTTCTTTAAATTCAATTGACTGCATCTGACTAGGGAGGGAGTCACTGCATTGGGGCAGAAGTTTGACGTCTTTGCAGAATATTTAAACTAGCAAATGGGGAGATGGGGTGCAGCACCCAATAGAATGGGAAGAACACCCCTCCCCCCACAGTTAGTGGTCAGACAGGAGTTCAGCATGTTTGTAGTTCATTTGCATCACCAGGTAAGGAAAAAGGTCTAGCTCCCCATATGATGTGCGGGGAAAATGCAGGACCTCGCCCAACAACTAATGGACCAAAATGTGGCCAATGGAAAATCATGTACACAAATGCCCTTAGTCTGGGAAATAAGATCCTAGACCTGCAGGCAACAATGGCAGAGGCTAAACTGGACATAGTAGCCATTAGCGAGACATGGTTCACCAGTACCCACAGTTGGGAGACTTCAATACCCAGCTATGTACTGTTCAGAAGAGACCACGGTGCAAAAAGGGGTGAGGAGTGGCCATTTATGTCAATGAAAATATCAAAGTTACAGAAATTGAGAATACACATAAGGAGACAGAAGAACTGTGGGTCACCCTGGAAACAGGAAATGGGACAGCCATATGAACTGGGGTTGTCTACAGGCCTCCAGACTGGGGGAGGACATAGACACAGTGCTGTTAGAAGATATACAAAACATGACAGCTAAAGGGGTGATTCTGATAATGGGAGACTTTGACATGCCAGATACAAATTGGTCAATACAAGTATGAACATCTGCCAAAACTAGACACATAGTGGATTCCCTGCAGTGGAAGGGCCTCAAACAACTCTGGCACCGCGCATTGGGAATATTATAAAAAAACACTGTCCAGTTCTTGGTGTAGATATGAGACTGAGAGACTTAGTTAAAACACCACCAAGAATTATGTTTCGTCATGGGAGAAATCTTAGAGATTATTTAGTGCATACATCAATTGAACTGACATTGAAGCCTTCAACATGACTACCTGGTCCACCGATAGGAAACTATTGTTGTGGACATTGTGTCCACTGTCCAAATACAGTGGACACTAAGTACTTTTTGTGCACCCAAGGTCTGGGAAGAAGTTTGAGATCAAACAATTTATAAATTGTAACACCAGTGGAGTGGTGTATTTGTTGATGTGTCCTTGTGGTTTGGGATATGTGGGGCAAACAAAAAGACCCTTGAAGCAAAGTGTGGGAGAACATAAAGCAACAATTAGGAATAATAATCCCACCTATGCTATGGCAAGACATTATAAGAAATACTGACACAGGTCTGCAGAATCACTGAGAGTGGTGGGACTTGAAAAAGTGGGGCTTACATCTTATGGAGGAAGTATTAAACAAAAATTGCTCCAACGTGAATTCTTCTGGACTTTTACTTTGGGAACCCTGAGCTTGTTTGGATTGAATGAAGAGATCCCGATGCACAGATATCTTTAACCTGGTCTCTTCACATGATATGACTTTTACGGCTCTGTCATGTTGCAGCAGCATGACTTTTAGGCTCTGCTGCTGCAGTTAGAGGCAGGGGATTATAGCACCTCTATAAGTGGTGGGACTCGTGCCCAGTCTCCCTACATTTTATTTTATTTATTTTGTTGAAATCTAGGATTACAAATACCTTTGAGCAGGAACTGCTCGTTTACAAAGGTTCCACATCGAAGGAATGGGGGGTATACATACATACAAAGGTCAACATAATAATACATAGTTACACAATAACAAGAAGTAAGAGACTGAGGCTTAGGACATTCCAGTAATTTAAAATGTGCCAAATGTTAGGTAGCATGACATAACCAGCCAAGGGCAATCTTGGAAATAAGCACTGCAGGTGAGAGGAAGGGGTATGCAGGCAGGAAGGCCATTGTCGGAGGGTAGAGGTGAGGTAAGAGCTCTAAAGGAGGGAGGGAGGATACAAGTCAGGAAATGTCCAGGAGGAAAAGGGAGAGGGGTAAGAGGTAGGCAGGTAGGCAGGTAGAAGGGGGCAAGGGGGGAGAGATAGCTGTCAAGACTGAAGTGGAGGGCAGTGAAGGTGGGCCCCTGATTAGGGAGAGGCAGTCACAACGACTAGCTGAAATGAGATGAAGTCGGAGTTGTCTCTTAAAAGAGCCAAGAGCAGCAGCAGTAAGAGTTTCTTTGTTGAGAGTATTGTACCACTGTGGTGCTCTGTGGGCAAAGGTCCTCTGGCCCATGGTAGTCCGGCATCTGGGGACAAGGAAGGTTAGTTGTTGTGAACTTCTAGTTCTCTGGGTGCTGTGGTGGTCAATGAGGAGCTTTTCAATGCCTGGGGGCATGACCCCGAGGAGGACTTTTTTGGCTAAGAGGCAGGTTTGATACTGTATCCGGCTGATGAGAGGAAGCCATCCTGCCTGAGTGTACAGGTCACAAGTGTGTGTAAGTCGGTCAGCCCCAGTTAGCAGCCTGCATGCTTTGTTGAGTGCAACTGTAATTCTGCGGAGGGCAGAGGCGGAGGCAGAGCCATAAATTGCTAGCCCGTAATTGATGATGGAGGTGACAGAGCTGTTGATAGCCAACCGGAGAGTGTCAGGAGTCATGCAGTGTTTGTGCCTGTAGAGCAGGCCTATACGGATGTTGGTGGCTTTGGTGACAGAATCTATGTGCCAATGGTAGGACAGCGAGCTGTCCAATGTGACACCTAGGTATTTAAAATCAGGAACGTGTTCAAGTAAGGTCACTGTTTAGTTTAGGATGGTGAGGTCACGGGATTTGTACTTGCTCCTGGCATTGTAGAAGGTTATAACCTTTGTTTTGCTGTAGTTCGTGACCAGTTTGTGTGTCTTGAACCATTCTTCGATGCACATGAATTCAAGCTGTACTTGTTTCTCGAGGAGCTCTGCATTTTGGTGGTTGGTGAACATGACTGCGTCATCGGCGTAGAGCAGTAATTTCTTGAGTAGGAGTGGGTGGTTCACAGTATCAAAGGCTTTCGTAAGGTCAATGAATACTGCCCCTACACAGTTTCCTTGATCAAGTGTGGTATGGATGAAGCCTGTGAATTCTAATAGTGCAGTGGTGGTACTGTGCCCTTTTTGGAAACCATGTTGCTCAGGACACTGGATGTCATATTTTCCAGGTACTTGACTAATTGGTCTGAGGCGATGCGCTCAGGGCCTTAGACAATGGAGGGAGGATGGAATAGGTCTGTAGTTGGAGTGTAGTGATTTGTCTCCACTTTTGTGTACCGGTGTGATGGTCGCCTGTTTCCAGCGAGATGGGAACTGGGACATTCTTAGTGATAGATTGAGGACCTTTTTCAAGGGTTCAAGGACTTCTTCAAGCACAAGTGCTAACAACTTCAGGTCAAGGGAGTCACCGCTGTAGCCTGCATTGTGAATGGAATTCTGAATATAGGTCCTGGCTTCATGCACTGGGATCTCCTTGAAGTAGAATTGTGGGGCAGGGTGTAGGAGAGGAGTAGTTGCAGGAGGGTTACTACCAGAGGGGGCATCAAAGAAATTAGAAGGGAGGACACTATCCAAGTTGGAGAACGCATTGTTAAAGGTGTTGGTGATGGTGTACAGGTCAGTTGTTAGTGTTACATTTATGTTGAGCATGGTGGGTGGTGACTTAGGGTCCTTGCCTGTAAGGTCTTTCAAGTTACTCAAAATTTTCTCCATCCCACAGGAGTTGAGAGAGCTCCTTGAAGTATTTGATTTTGGCTGTCCTAACTGCCGCACTCATTTCTGGCAGCTTTATATTTATGAATATCCCCGGTTTGGATGTTGCATGGGCACAGTGCCAGAGTGGATCCCTATGTTTGAGTAAAGTGATTAGATCGGGTGTTATCCAAGGGTTAGCTCTGCCCCTGACCTTCAGCTTTTTGAGAGGTGCAAAGATATTGCAGGCCGCAGTGAAGTGGTTGATGAAAAGGTCTAAGGCTTGGTTTACATCAATGGCAGAGTCGATTGGTGTCCAGTCCAGGTGGCTTAGGTGTGTCTTTAGTAGCTCAAGGTACCCCTGCTTTAACACTCTGACATGACTTTATGGCTTGGTCATTTTGCAGCAGCATGACTTTCCAGCTCTGTTGCTGCAGGTTGAGACATGGGCATATAGCACCACTGAAAGTGATGGGATTCAAAAAAGGTAAATAAGTCAGATTTTTGTCCCATGGTAAGAATCTAATTAGAAAGAACATAAAAGAAATTACTGTAGCAGGAATCCCCTTTTGGATTCTGAGTGTAGGGATCTTTTTTGACCACTTGGATGAAATGTTAAGATTTGGATGTTCAATTTCCTTCAGCTTGATCCCACTACATGACATGATTTTCCGGCTCTGTCATGTACAGCAGTACGACTTTCTGGCTCTGCTGCTGATATGAGAGACCTTTTTGATTAGAGCTTCTGTGTTTTGAAATTTACATGGGATGCCTGGTCAGCTTTCCTGTGTGTAAATTTGATTAGCCATTCTGTTGCCAAAAAAAGTAATTTTATTTTACTTCACCTATGTATCGTACATTTAACTTATTGCATGGTCTTGCACAGAAATCAATTCAACCTTTGTATTTGTATCATTTGCCACATCGGTTCTAGTATCTGGTAAGCATGTGCCTATCACCTTAATTAAGGAACACATAAATAGAATCTTGAGTATGACACAGGCACGCTCTGACGATGAACTTAGTTCAAAATGTAAGCGTTACTAGGAAGTAGCATATTGTGTGGGGGCTACTGCTGCTATTGTTCGTTTGCTCCCTCCTTATGGTGTTTTTTATCCTGTGGCTGCTTATGTGTGCACATCGCGGTGGTGCTGAGTGAGTACATTTTGGAATTTTTTACGCCTTGATATATACTGTGGACTCAGTTTGAAAATTAGTACTGCCAGCTTTTTTTTGCCTTATGCCTTGGCAATGGTGAAACTGTATTTTGCAGACCCCAGTGTAGCGCAGTATGCTACGGCTTTTATAGCTTGTTTTGCACCTAGCATTTTTTTCACCTGTTGCTATTAAAAGTTGCTTTCTTTGTGCAGTATGGCAGTGCCCACCTTCTTCAGATTTTTACTGAAATTGTGTCCTAATGTATACCCTTCAGCAAAGGAGGGAGAGAGGTGATATGATCGAAACATTCAAACATCTAAAGGGCATGAACAAGGTGAAAGAGTCTAACATGTTTCAATATAAGAAAAATAGCCGAACAAGAGGACACAGCATGAGATTAGAGGGAGGTTGATTACGGGGTAATGTGAGGAAGTTCTTTTTCACAGAAATTGTGGTGGATGCATGGAATGGCCTACCTCAGGAAGTGGTGGATATAAATACAATGCAGGGATTCAAACAGGCATGGGACAGGCATAAGGGAGCAATACAGATGAGTATGAATAGATAGGCCATTGACAGAGTACAGGCCTATGGCACATTCATAAGGTAGAAAAAATAGGCAGATTGAATGGGCCTCACGGTACTTACTGTATCTGCCATCAACTTCAATGTTTCTAAGTTTCTATGTAGTAGAGTACAGTATAATTTAGTAATGTGTAGATTTACAGTTTTGAATTTAGAAATGCAGTGCATTACTTTAGTAATGTTCTACTCCTTTAGAGGTCTTTTTTTAAAATAAATAAACTCTAGGTGCTCCAGGCATCGGCAGCATCTGTTGGGCCATGCAAGACCCCTCAAAAGGACTGCCCATGGGGCGGGTCAAAGAAGAGGCTCCACATAGCAAGTGAAATGTGGAGGCAGGCAAGGCCCCAGCAAGGACTGCCTCGGGGTGAAGTTCAAGAAAGGGCTCCCTTGAGCCAGTGACTGTGGGATTGGCAATTTCCCTCCTTTAAGGCCACCCATGGGGCAAAACTAAAATAATACAGCCCCATAAAAAGTGAGAAGGAGGTAGGATAATAATGACTTAAAGGGGTAATTCCAGGCCCATGAGTTAAAGGGGCAATGAAAAAGCCCCTCAAGTCTAAAAGGGGAAAGGAACTGTATAAATAAACTGTAATTTTAATGAATGCCTCAAGACGGAATTTAAAGTGGCTCATGCTGATTTTAAAGGGGCAGAACCAGGCGCAGGGCTCTATTGAGCCATGGAACTGTAATTAAATAACTGTTTGCATGAACGAATTCAGATTAATGCCTGCCAGCCAAAGATGGCCACTAAGTGACAGTGCCCCAGGGATTTTATGCAATCTGATAACATAAATTGTTTAATTTGTTTGTAAAGTATCCTAAGTAATGTTTGCTGGAAATAAAGACATTGACACCAGTTTTAGTAATAGAATTGTTTATTGTGCCGCCACCCTCCAGCCTGCATGTGATCCCAGGTGCCCTGACCATATTTTCCCTCAACCAGCTGTCTTTTCCTTGTCTGTTGCCTCCTTTATTCCCATGTCCTTGTCTGTTCTCATGTCCTGGCAGTCCACAAAGGGGCTGTGGTTGGGTGGAGTTGGCAGACTTTTTCCTGGAGGGGTCTTATTTTCCAGTGGTCTATGGAGAACTGTGTACTGATGACCCGCACCACATCAGAATTGTCCCGGCATGTGTCCTGTTCTATGTTCTCAACCTACCCTGGGCAGCTGGTTCCCTGTCTTGCTTCCTTTCCTTCCCCGTTAGACACGCAAGGGTGGCTGGCTGAGGGTATTCATGACTGATTCACTGTATAGGAGGTAGTGTAAGAATTTAGTGTTATTATATGTAGTAGGGTACAGTACAATTTAGTAATGTGTGGATATATTTTAGAGTTTTGAATTTAAAAATGCAGTGCATTACTTTAGTAATGTTCTAGTCCTTTAGAGTTTTAGAGCTTAAAGCTTAAATATTTAGTGTAATGTTACTGTCTAGTTATGTTTAATAAACTTTTATGTTGTTCTTTTCATTCGAGTCAGCTTCACGCCTCTCTTTGTGTTCCCTGTTGGTAGCAAATGAACTTGGGCCCCTTCCTCAAAATTCCCCTGACACCTGCTGGCTGGGTGTCACACAAAAATTCACCTCTGGGTGGTTGACATTGTTGGATTACATGTGTTTTCCTCTCCAAGTTGTAGCTTGGGTGGACCTGTGCCCTGACCCAACCAAGCCTTTTCGAGAGCAGTCGGAGTCAGTGGCTTCCCTCGGCCATTACAAAACTTGGCGTAGTTGGCAGGATACAGAAAGTGTTCTGAGAAGTCCAAAGCCAGAGAAGACACAGAGCAAGATATCACTGGGAATGGAAGGCAGCAGTGGACTGTGTGGAGGAGTTGGAGAAGGTTCAGGTCAGGTGCACCCATCACCTTTATCCATGCCATATTACTTAGAGCACCCTGGCTTTTGCAGTATACCGTGGAGCAGGATAGTGGAGAATTCATTAGCTTGGAAGAGCTTCACTCCAGGATGCAGTCCATGTTCCAGTTGTATCAGATTCCTGAGCACCAGAAGGTAGAGGTACTGATCAGGCAGTTGAGAGGAATTGCCCATTGCGAGGTCCAGTCCTGGCCTGAAAGGAAGAGAGCCACTGCTGACCAGATCTTCCGTTGCTTGCTGTACATGTTTGACACGTGAACCATCTCTGATCTGAAGTTGCAGCTCTTTTTGCGCACTTAACAGCCCCAAGAAACACTCCGGGAGTATGCCGTAAGTCTGCAGGAGGCATTGAGAACCATCGAGAGAGTCAACCCAAGGGAGGTCCAGGACCCTGATCAAACCTTGAAGGAGTAGTTTACAGAGGGAGTGAATAGCGAGTCCCTAAAAAGAAAGCTTCATTTGCTATTCTGGTAAGATCCCAATGCTCATTTCCTGGATTTTAAAGAAAAGGCCATGAGGATGTTGGGACTGCAAAGGACGGGAGAGGAAGTGGCAGCCTGTCAATAGAAGATGATGCCCCAGAGTACGGCATGGCTGGATTACCCCATAGAATGTCTTGTAAAGGAGGATGCATGGCAGCCAGAGACATCTCTGGAAGGCTACTTCACCCAAGGTCCATGTATGCAGGAACATCATTGGGGAGTTACCAGAATCATTTTCTGGACTTTGACAAGGTATACACCCAGTGGTCTCAACCCCAAGTGCCTCACCAGAAATTGAACCAGTATCCAAGTCATGAATGGATGAAACACATCAAAACTCTCACCCGGAAAGTGACCAAAGTCTGCTAGGAGGTGCAGGACCTCAAAGAAGGCTGGAAGAAAGGGCTCTTTACTGGACAACCTGAAGAGGGAGGAAGACCAAATGAAGGTACTGCTTCACTTAAGAAGAGGCAAAGTGAGATGCCTGATGGATCAGTCTGACGGCCAGAAGAGACCCATCCACAGAAGACATGATGTCAATGGACCCAATCAACAGTAAGGCCTTAGGAAGACTGCAGACAGACAAGAGATTGAAAGGGCAAGGCACCAGCAGTACGAAGATACCAGGAGAGAGATGGAAAGGATCAGTCCAAGCAATGCCACAGTAAGAGAACCCTTGAGAAACCACCCGGAACAGCAAGCAGAGGAATTTGTTCACAGTAAAATGGAATTGGAGTGAGAATGCAAATTCCTCAGGGAGACTCTTTGGCAACAGGGGAGAAAGGCAGAAGAACAGACTACACGGCTCCACCAGAATGAAAAAGAGAAAGAACAGCTCCACCAAGAGGGTGAAGAGCTCCAGTGCATGGTCAAGGATCTGCAGAGAAAATGCATGGAGCTATGTAAGTATCACCTGAAGCTGAGCACCTCTAGCAGAACAATGCTTACTCTCCGAGACTGCCAGATTACCCCGCCTCTGGAGTGCAGTCCAAGAGTGAAATGGTAATCAGCTAAACAGAACCTGAGATGATGACCACACTAGAAGGTGGTGTTAACCCTTGGACACCAAAGAAAGGGGAAGGTGTTAAACCCCAAAGCATCTTGTCTGTGGGAGAACGTGTCCTGTTGAAGAGAACTAGCCAGGATAGCAAGCCATTTTCCGAATGGGAACCAGAGCCTTATGTTTTTGTGATAATTCTGTACCCTGATCTCAAAATTTACAAGAACCAGGGGAAAATGGGAAGAGAGTTGAAAATTAGTATATCAAAGTTGACTCAGACCCTGTACACTTCAAGGAACTCTGGAAGAACGAACTGACTTAGTGCCAAAAGAGAGGCAGGAGCTGGTTTCATGAATGGACCCACTGAGCTAGGGTCCCCAATGCAATGGTGTGCTGATCCCTGGGTTCACCCATCCCATATGAACCTGTCCTACCATCCAGTTACTGATCCCACTTCAAACCCTATGCCTGTAGATTTCCAGGAGGTAGAGTGTGTTTCTGCTAATACCATGGTTCCCTAGATCCATAGGTCACAGAGGTCCAATTGGGGTGCTCCCTGAAAAGATTCATGATGGAAGCCCTCCAGATAGAATCCATTCTTGTACAATAGCTTAGTAGATTAACAGCAGACATGGTCATTAATAGTTTTAGAATCTATTTAGACTTATAGACTTCATTTAGAGTTACAGAAGTTACAGAGTTAAGATAACTGTCTTAGAATTTTAAAGTTATAATAGCAGTGAAGATATTTGTATAGCTGATAGATGTGCTAGTGGTATAAAAAGAAAATTTTGGGGATACATGGGGACAGATATTGTTTTGCGGGCCAGAATCTGCAGTGTCCCAAAGCTGGGAGCACAACAGAAATAAAGTGAAGGTGTCCCAGGGCAGCGTGGATGTCTGAGGAGTAGTGTGTCAAGGGCCCCATTCCAGCATTTCCCCTCACAGAACCCTCCCCCCAAGCAGGCAGCATGAGCAAGGGCACCAACACACTGGGACTGCTGTCCCTGACCAGTGCCTGAAAGAAACATGGCCATTTTTGAGGAGTTCCAGGCTGGCCATGGAGTGGAAAAGGGCACAGAAGTGCATCGGGGACTCGGCTTACCTGTCCTGTTGAAGCAGTTCTGATGACTCCTGTGGTGCATCTCCTCCAGCTAGTGAAGAGGTCGGCAGTGCCCTGGCGATCCAGTTGCACCGGTGCCTAACGTTAAAGTGCTCCGTTTTCTTTTAATAATTTTTTTTTCTCCGCATTACGATGAAAAGCTGTTGGCCCACCAGAGGCCCCCTGTCATCCTCCACTCACCTGTTGTTCCTGCTGTAGTCAGTCCCTCCGTCTGCCAGCAAACCTCCCTCCTCCCAGCATCAGCTTCACCCCAGGCCAGGGCAGTGAGTTGACGGCAGCACGAAGAAGAGGTGCTGACCACCAGAAGCATTTAAAGAAAAAGTTTAAATAGTTTTAGTGCTGGAAGCACTAGCAGAGAACCAGGTGGGAGGGTCAGCCTATAACTTAAATATCTGGGCAAGTGACACCCACAGGGAGGGGCCTGCCTTAAGGCCCACAGGGGCAAAATGAATAAATATGCATAAGCGGGTGGTGCTGAGATGGGGCAAGGGGAAGTGATTGGCACAAAAGGCCTTGGTCAAGCCCGAAGATATTTAAAGGGGCAGCACAGGCCCTAGCGTTTATATGGGGCATCTAGGTTCATAGTGTTAAAAGGGGGCCAGCCACGAAAGGCCCAGGTAAATAAAAAGGGGCCCTGCAAGACAGGCCCACAGCTTAAAGGGGCCTAGCACTGGAAGCCCCACAGAGAAGACCCAGCAGTATAGGCCAGGTAATCATTAAGGGGGCAATGTTCAAAGCCCTAGATAGAGGGGCCCAGTGGCAAACAGAGCAAGGAAGGCCCAGGGGAAAGAAGGCTTCAAGCCCAGTGTTTTCAGGGGTAGCTAGGTCCTGGTACCAGAAGGGACCTGCAAGTGCAGTATTTTTGTAAAAGGTTAGTAAACGAATGGTGCTTAGCACACAGCTGCCATCTAGTGACTGTCAGTTGATGAAATGAGTATGTACTATTATCTGAACTGTTGTGTTATTGCAAAATACCAATACTGTATTGTTACTAGAATTCTGGTTATTTGCCCCAGCACTGAACAACTGCCCTGGAACTCTGGCTATTCTCCCCTGCAATGAACTATTGCCCTGGAACTCTGGTTATTCTCCCCTGCAATGAACAAACATAGAAACATAGAATTTGACTCCCGATAATGACCGCTTGGCCCACCTAGTCTGCCCATTTCCCTACCTAACGGATAATAAATAAATAAAATAAGCTGCAGATCCTAGTTAACCAACAGCCTACTTCCTCCTATCCACAACTAGAATTGCCTTATGTCTGTCCCATGCATTCTTGAATTCCTCCACTGTTTTTGACTCTACAACCTCCTCAGGAAGGCTGTTCCATGTATCCACAACCCTCTTTGTGATGAAATGCTTCCTCACATTACCTCTGAGCCATCACCCCTCTATCTACAAATTGTCACCCCTTGTTTTTGCACATCTCTTTTTTTGAAAGATGCTACCCTCTTGGACTTTGTTGATTCCCTTGAGGTATTTGAAAGTTTCTATCATGTCCCCCCCCCACCTCGAGGCTATACATCTTTAGTTCCTTTAGTCTTTCTTCATATGTCTTCAGATGCAGACCCTGCATCATTTTGGTTGCCCTCTTCTGGACAGTCTCCACCCTGTCTACATCTCTGCAGAGATGGGGTCTCCAGAACTCTATACAGTACTCCAGATGTGGTCTTACCAACTGTCTGTACAGAGGGCCAACAACTTCCTGTTTTCTACTGGTGATGCCTCTCCCTGTGCATCCCAGTATCCCCCCAGCCCTTCTTACTGCCTTCTCACATTGCTGGTCCACCTTTAGGTCATCTGATATGACTACCCCCAGGTCCCTTTCCATTTTTGTTGTTGTCAGTATCTCACCCCCCATTGTGTACTCTTCCCCTGGGTTTTTGTTTCCCAGGTGCATTACTTTGCACTTCTTTGCATTGAATCTAAACTACCATACATTTGACCATTCATCCAATCTTGCCAAGTCCCTTTTCATCCTTTCCACTCCACCTTGTGTATCAACCCTGTTGCAGATCTTTGTGTCATCTGCAAAATACTTTCCCTTCCAGTCCCTCTGCAATGTCACTTATAAAGACATTAAAAAGGACCGGCCCCAGTACTGAACCCTGCGGTACCCCACTAGTAACCCTCCTTTCTTCACTGTGGACTTCATTTACTATTACCCACTGTGTCCTGTTGTCCAACCAGTGTTTTACCCAGGCTACCACCCTGGGACCCACTCCCAGGCTGGCTAATTTGTTTCTTAATCCTTTGTGCGGAACTGTGTCAAATACCTTGCAAAAGTCTAGGTAGGCCATGTCCACAGCCCCTCCCTGGTCTACTGCTTTGGTCACCCAGTCAAAGAAATCAATTAGATTTGTCTGACATGACCATCCCACTGTGAATCCATGCTGCCTTGGGTCTTGTGCCCCACTGGCCTCTAGGTACTCAACAGTTCTTTCCTTCAGAAGTGATTCCATTATTTTCCTACCACTGAGGTCAAACTTACAGGTCTGTAGTTTCCTGCCTCTGTCTTGCTCCCACTTTTGTGAAGGGAATCACATCTGCCCTCCTCCAGTCCTCAGGTACCACACCATCCTCCCATGATTTATTAAAAGGGTAGTCAGTGGTGTTACTAGTTCTTTCCTTAGTTCTTTTAGAATTCTGGGGTGAATCCCATCCAGCTCCATTGCTTTATCCACCTTCAGTTTTATGAGTTCTTTCAGAACCCTTTCTTCTGTGAACGGACTAATATCAACCCCCCTATAAAGAGTGCTTCTATTGACTGGATTAGGTATTTCCCCCTGCTTTTCCATTGTGAATACTGAACAAAAGTATTTGTTCCATATCCCTGCTTTTTCACTGTCACTCTCTACCCAACCACCTTCCTCTTTTTTAGCCTCAGTATCCCTGCCTTAGTCTTTCTTTGCTCCCTAATGTACCTATAAAAGGTTTTATCCCCCTTCTTAACTGAGTTGGCTATCTTTTCCTCGGTTTGGGGCTTTGCTATTCTGACTGCCTTACCTGCATCCTTCTGCTTTAACAGGTACAGTTCTCTGTCCTGCTCCTTCTGTATTTCCTTAAACTTCCTGAATGCTATCTTTTTCACCCTTACCTTCCCCGCCACTTCTTTTGAAAACCATAGTGTTTTTTTTCTTTTGTTTTGATTTGTTTATTTGCTTCACACAAAGGTTTGTTGCCTCTGTGATGGCTGTTGTGATGTTTCCCCATTGTTGCTCTGCCACACCTTCTTGCCTGTTTGCTAGTGCTTTTCTGAGGCACTCTCCCATTTTGACAAAATCAGCCCTCCTGAAGTCCAGTACCTTCACTTTTGTGTGGCTTGACTCTACAGCTAAGTTTATCGTGAACCACACTGTTTTGTGGTTACTTGTTCCCAGATGGCTACCCACTTCAAGATCGGAGATCCTCTCTCCATCCCCATTTGAGAGTACCAGGTCTAAGATTGCTCTCTCCTGCGTGGGTTCCAAAACTTGCTGTCTGAGGCATGCCCCCTGTAGGGCATCGAGAATGGACCTGCTCTTGGATGTGGCTGCAGCAAAGGTGCTCCAGTCAACATCTGGCATATTCAGGTCCCCCAACAGCAGTATCTCCTCTTTCTCTGCCATCCCAAGGATGCCTTCTATCATTTCCTTGTCCATTTCCTCCCCCTGAGACGAGGGTCTGTATACAACCCCTGTCCGTATTGTGGAGCCATTTCCAGTCCCCTGGGTGACCCACAGTGCCTCCTCTTCTCCCTGTTTACCCTTTAGTTATGTTGCTTTGATTCCTTCCCTTACAAAGAGAGCTACTCCTCCTCCTTTTCTTCCCTCCCTGTCCCTCAAGTAGATTGTGTACCCTGGTATGTTGACATCCCAGTCATGGTTCTCTGTGTACCATGTTTCTGTGGCTGCCACAATATCCAGGCATCCCTCTTCCATCAAGGCCACCATTTCAGAGAGCTTTTTACCTAGGCTATGGGCATTGGTACTCGTTACCCTCCATTTTTTATGGCTTTATTTCTTTTTGCCCCATCCCTGTCCCTACTGCCTTTATCTTTTTCTCCATTTAACCCTGCCCTTCCCCCTATCAACTGCTCTATCTTGATGTTTACCTAACTAATTACCCTGATTTTTGGGGGGGGGCTAGGATTTCCCTTCTCCTCTTCAGTGCCTCCCCGCTTGGCTAGCTTAAATGCTTGCCATTGAAGCATTTAAACCTATCACATAGGATCCTGGTTCCCCTCCAGGATAGATGGAGACCATCACACCTTTATAGGCCTGCATCCCTCCAGGTGGAGCCCTAGTCCCCAATGAAGCTAAATCCCTGAGCTCTGCACCAGCTTTTCAATCAGTCATTGAATCCCATGGTGTGGAGTACCCTAGCCTCATCCATGCCATAGACAGGTAGCACTTCCGAGAAAGTTTCCATGTGTACTACTTGTCTAAGGCCCCCCCAACTCCACAAACTCCTGTTGTACTGCTCTGATCTCATTCTCAGCCAGGTCATTCGTCCCTAGGTGGATAATGACATCCAGCTTCCTCCCTCTTGCTGCTGCTCCCATGATCCTGAGGATTCATTTCCTGTCCCTCCAAGCCTTGGTGCCGGGCAGGCACCTTACCTCCTTTTCCCCCCTCTCCCCAAGTTCTAGCCCCCTAACAACTGAGTCCCCCACCAGGAGTTGTTTCCTTCCCCTGTGGGGTCCTAGGCCTCCCTCCTTTGGGTCTCCATTGTGGAGGTTCCCAGCATCCTCCTTGGTCTCTATTGGAGGTGCCTCCATAGAGGAACCATGCTTCACCAGAGTGGTGAATGAACTGTGGAGAGGCACAACTGGAGGGATGCAGCTCTGTTCCACCACCCTCACCCTCCCTGAGCCCACCGTGATCCAACCACTCCTCTTTCTTGGCAGTCTCTGAGGTAGTGGCAGTGGCCTGGGTGGTCCCTGGGTGGGGTATCAGGTTTCCTGAATCCTTTCCAGGTCAGCATGGAGACGAACAACCTCCTCCCTCAGACCAGAGAGGTGTCTGCAAATAGGGCAGCAATGCAGTCTCCAGAATGCCTCCCGGAAGACTGCTGCTCCACAGTCAGTGCATTGCACCACTCCCCACATGTCTGTGTCCCTTCCAGTTACAGATGCTTTTTTGGTTTTTGTTCTTGCTTTAGTGTGTGCAAGCTTGTGAATGTCTCTACCCCCTATTCATTGTGCTTTGCCTTTAAGGATATGAACAGGTGTATGTTGTTAGCAGTTTTGGGGAGTGATGTCAGAGCCCCTGCTATAAAGGGAGTTATGCGCTTGGGGTGGGTGGGGTGAGGGAATGGTGGGTGGGAGTAAACCCAGCCGTCCAGAAACACTTACCTACAAGCCCCACTCCTCCACCCCTGCGGGAGTGCCTTCCTTCCTTTCAGACACCTATTTCACAAAGGCTAGCTAACAGGTCTAGTTACAACTGACTGCAAATATCTCCCAGCTACAGTTCTTCCCTGGCAAATTAAAGTTAAAACTAAGAAAAGTCCACCCCAAAAACAGAATCAATACTAGTTACTTACACAGGTCCAAAAAGTAATAATTCAGTTCAGTGTAGTCTAGAAAATGACCTCCTTGATTCAAGGAAGATGTGGCTGCTTTCTCTCTCTCTCTCTCTCTCTCTCTCTCTCTCTGTCTCAGTCTCAGCACTCTGGTGACTTGCCCCTGCAATGAATAATTGCCCGGATCCTGGTAATTTGGCAATGTTCCCTGGCAAATTGCTCCTGCAAAGAACAATTACAAGAACAATTAAAAGCCTGCAACTTGCTTTCTCTAGTGTTGAAAGGTGGTTCCTGGATAGTAAACTTGTGCTAAACCACAATAAAACAAAAGCCATGCTCTTCTCCAATCACCAAAACAAAAATAGGCATACTCCACTCACCATACAAACCTCTGTGAGAATTACACTGCACCAAGTAAATACTTTCAAATACCTTGGCATCACTTTTGACCAAGGGCTTACCTCTTGCAACCCACATTGACAACACTCGAAAACAGTGAACCAGTGCCTTGAATACTATTCGTAACCGTCAATTTCTAAATCAAGCGGCATTGAGAATAGCTATACAAGGAGTTCCATAATCTCCAATCATTGACTATGGCATATTATTTATAGCTCAGCAGCTACCTCCACTGCTCTAAGGTGTATCTCAATCACTCTAAATAAGGCCTGCCGGCTCCTCACAGGGGCTCAAAGACTGACTCACACGTGTGATCTGTACTATGAATCAGGCTGGTTGAACCTATCAAATCATCTTATTTATCTCACCTGCACAATGGCAAAAAATCTATCTTGGGACTGACTCCATTATGTATTCAAAACCTACTCCGACTGAATCCTGGCTCACGACCCTCCACCAGATCTGAGCGCAACCTTTCCTGGTTCGAGATGCCGGACTGCACAGGGACAAAGATCTTTTGCATACAGGCCCCGACATGGTTCAATGCGCTTAGTCCACCTACTCTCTATCCTCAACCTCGCTTGAAGCTTTCAAATCCATGCTCTATGCCCACCCTCACCACCACTAGCAACTGTGACTGCACTAGATAAAGACTACTACTCCTCATGTCCATCCTCACATCTGAGGCCTCTTCCTCCCTGACTAATGAACCCTCTGGTACCTCTACTACTTCATGTCTCCCACCCAGACTCACTCCCCCCCCTTTTTTCCTGTCCCCTCTCACTTACTCTCCCGCTCACCACCTTTCCCTCCTCTCTAGCCTCCTTTTGGTGCCTAATGATCACCCTCTCCCTGGAAGTTTCCTTAACCTCAAATTGTCTACCGCTTGAACCTGTTATAGCTTGTTTTTCTATGAAACTTAAAAACGTCACTGCCTTAAACTGTTAATAGCAAATTTATGATGTAACTTTCCTGTCTGGTTTTATCTGTAATGTGTATCGTGCTTTGTTAAATGTTCTTTGTGACGTGGAACCTTTGTAAAAGAGCCCTGGCTCAAAGGTATTAATTCCTAGACTAATAAACTAAACTAAACTAAACCATGGATTCTGGTAATTTGTCCCTGTTCCTGGAAAATTGACCCAGCAACAAATATTTCCCTTGGTGCAGTGTGGAAGTGTATCTGCCAGCTTTATTGTTGCCAATGTAGGCATATAGACTCAGTCTTCTGCCACGATACTGTTCTATGATCTTGCCTGCCATCCTACTTCTACAGAATCAATCTCTGCCCAGAGGAAGACATCCTTCAACATCTTTCTTCTCCAGGAGGTGTCCATCCAGAAGATCCTCAACCATGTTCCTGTCATCCACCAAAGATGAGTACATTGAAGCCTGTGCAAGTCGCACCAGCCGTTTCTTGTTTTCCTCAGTTCAGAGTCAACTACGCTGAAGCCCAGGTGCATTGCTTCCACCATTCCATTATCATATCTTGGTTCCTGATATGGATGTCCCAAAGTTGGCTGCCCTCCGAAGAGTTTGCTCATCCTGGAAGAACCTTGTCTGCATCCCCTGGTCATTCACCACAAGTCGAGTCCATTGAAGCACAGTGTGGGACGTATCCACCATTTTATTGTTTTGTTTCAGTCTCCTGTGCTGACACTTCAGGATCACCCATCTTCACATTGAATTCTTCTGGTTCCTGGTTGCATCAGAATTTCCACAGCCTCATCCAGTCCTTGATAATCCTCCAGTGGGTTCATCACCAAGAATCTTCATTGTTCCTTCATGTCCTTGGTGACCCCAAAGCGGGTTTTGGCTGTGGAGTTTTCTTCAGCCAGTTTGATTCTGATCACCCTCCAGTGGACTTATTCCAGGAACCTGTTCCACTTGTTCTTTTATACCAGCAGCCTTGGACAGAGTAGGTTTTATTCTGAGAAACACATGGTCTGTCTAAAAATCTCTCATTTCCCCACTGACCATAACTAGGTCTTTACTGGGACCATAATCCTAGTGTCACAGGAAATTCCTTTCTCTTCATCTTTTCTATAGCTACCAACTTTACTTGACGGTGCACTTGAAGACTTCAGCTGGGATTGGACTCTGGTGTGTCTTTGAGTGTATATGAGTATAAGCACTAGGCTGAGGTGCACCTCAGGATTGGAGCAGGGAGCTTGTAGAGTGCTCATACAGCCTGTATCGTGATTATATCGCTTGCAGAGCTATTTGTAGAGTTTAGAACTACAGTACATTTTAGAGTTTACATTATATGGTTACATGTTACTTATTACTGCCTAGATATCTACAATGCTGTCCATACTCTCTGTTGTTTTTGTTGTTAGCATTTTTCTGTATGACTATGTCCTCCTTCCCCTCCTGTCAAATAAACATCTTTGCTTCATCCGACCTCTGTGTATGACTCCTGCCTCTCCTTGTCGGGTGATTCCATCCAACCACCCCCATTCAAACCTTCAGCTGTCCCTCACCATCCCACCTGCTGAGGGTGCTGCTGTGCTGTTGGTAGTGAGACAGTTACATCCACCTCTCGGAGTGAAGAACCCCAAGGTCTACCAGTCCAGCACTGTTACACACAGGTCCTCAGAAAAATCAGACAATGCAAAAGGATCATAATCCGGATAACACCCTACTTGCCCAAACAGGCATGGTTTACAACAGTGGTAGCAATGGCGCTAGACAAACAATGGCATCTACCATACAAAGAGGGCATTCTAGTACACGGACCAATCAAACACCTTACCCATGCAAACTGAAACTTAGGACCTAATTACTGACAGGAAGAGACTGTTAAATGTGGTGTATCATGAAACCATCATAAACACCATGATGCAATCCAAGAGGGCATCAACCACACCCACTTATGGCAGAGAGTAGAACATTTTCTCAAAATTGTGTGAATCCAGCAACATAACTCCAGACATTGCCCCCATCTCACATACACTACTATACCAGCAACAAGGGCTGGATAAAGATCTGTCTTGATGATCCCCGAGGGTACAGCTGTCTGCTATAGGATCAGCCATGGGCTGTGTAGGGATTAAGGCTCCAGGGTCACACACGGATATGCTAAGGTTGTTGAAGGTGGCAACCAACATTAAACCATGCAAAAATATAGTTGCAGCACAATGGGACTCCACTCTAGTCCTAAATGCCCTCACAGAGCATCCTTTTGAACCTATCAAGGACACTGATCTGTACCAGATGGAACTGGAAAACTCCTGCTTGGTTGCCATATGTTTCACATGCAGGATAGGGGAACTGTGCACCCTATCATTATGGCTGGAAGTTCAGTTTGACCTTAATACAAAAAAAGTCAAACCCCAGTTGTTCAAAAGTTTGAGAACACCATCAAACTCCTTGTTGTTTTTGTGAACTTTGGTTAACTCTTTAATTCCTTGGTATCTAGTGGTCCCTCTCTCCCCCCCCCCCACCGATAGCTGATTGCCAGCGCATTGCAAGCCCAATGAACAATTAAATTCCCTGATGTCTAGTGGGCTCCCCAATAGATTGCCAGCCCAATGAACAAATTCAATTAAATTCCCTGGTGTCTAGTGGTCCCCCCCTTCAGATAGCTGATCACCATACCCTTGTATTCAATTCCCGGGTGTCTAGTGGTCTCCCTCCCACTGATCGACAGCCCAATGAACAATTAATTTCCGTGGTGTCTAGTGGTCCTCCCACCCTTCCAGCCCAGCTGGTAGTGCCCCCCACCCTGCTCCCAACCTCTACCCCAAGCTGGTAACCCGCACAGCCCTCCCTCTCCACTACACCAGTCACCTCACTGAGCTGTCAATGAATGAGTGTGTACTTATACAAGCATGTATTCATTTATTGCCTGCTCTCCCCATTCATTGATCTCTTTGAGCTCTGTTGGGGGGCAGACAAGATCAGAGGGTTGCTCCGGTCACTGGTTGGGGTCAGGATGGTGGGAAGGGCACCACAACACCCATCCCCATCCCATCTCATCTCCCCTGTCAATGACCAAAACAACCCTCTTCTCTTGTCTGCACCCCCGACAGAGCTCAAAGAGCTTAATGAATGATTGCGAGCTGGTGGCCAGTCAATGAATGAGCACATGCTTGTACAAGTACATGCTCATTCATTGACAGCTCAGTCAGGCAACCAGTGTGATGGAGATGGAAGGCTGTACCTGTCACCTGATCTGGGTCTGGGTGGAGGGGAGTGGAGTGGGGGGGGCACTACCTGCTGGGGTGGAGGGACCAGTAGACACCAGGGAATTTAATTGTTCATCAGGCTGGTGATCAGTGGGGAGGGGGGAACCACTAGACACCAGGCAATTTAATACAATGGGCCAGCGATCAGCTATCGGAGGAGGGGACTCCTACACACCTGGGAATTTAACTGAATTTGTTCATCGGGCTGGCGATCAGTGGGGGGGGTAGGACCATTAGACACCAGGGAATTTAATACAATGGGGCAGTGATCAGCTATCATTGGGGGGAAGGGCAATTGTGTGCCCTGAAAAAGGTAGAACCTGGTTCTACCAGTTCCACCTGGTAGAATCAAGTATAAGTTGGTAGAACCTTTTGGGGTTCAAATTTCAAAGTTTGCAAGGTAGAACCTTTAGAGGTTCACACAGCCCTACCTATCATGTAAGGAACCCTTCATACAATTCACACATGGGGGGTAATTTTAGGTATGGCTCCAGCATTCACCCTAAATGTATCATCACCATTCCATGTCAACCAATCAATAGAACTCCAACCTCCTACATAGAATATTCAAATGACAGGGAAAAGAGCACTTCATATACTAGAGGTTAAACTAGCCCTGTCAACATATCTGGACTGGACATAAACCTTCCACAATTCAGAAATGTTATTTGTAATCAGCCAGAGACATAAGAGGGGCATGGCAGTAGCAAAAGCGAATATAGCCAGCTGGCTAAAGAAGACAATCCAAGGGGTATATAAGCTACACAGTGTGATGCCACCCAAAGGAATCAGGGCTCATTCTACCAGAGCTGTGATGATATTCGGGGCAGAGAAGAATCATGCCACAGCTGCAGAAATATGCACAGCATCCACATGGATCACTATCCATACTTTTAAGAGACACTGCATACTGGACACCAATACACCACAAAGGGCAGCATTTGGAAGTAAAGTTTTGGTAGCTGCCACTTTTATGGGTACCAAGCAAAATAACTCCTTCCCTTCCTGTTGATAGAGTACTGCTTCTTATGTAAGCATGTCTGTAAGGATTTGGAGTGCAATGGATATACATGCAACACAATGGTAATTTACTCACCAGGTAAAGGTGATTGTGTTGGTGTACAGTATATCCATGGCACTCCAGTGACCACCCAGACTAGAGAGTGAGCTGCACAGAGTCAATAAAAGACAATTGCTTACTACCAGCATGCTGTATAGGCTGGTACTTGGTATAATGTGTAATTATAAAGATTAAGGTAGAACTAAATAAGGCATGACATCAATATGTTACACTGTAATTGCTCAGAGTCTGCAAGGTTCATTCATTATTTTATCCAAGGTAAACAGCTTGGGAAGTATCTAACTGATGAGTATAAAAGCACTTTGATCTTAGATCAGGTCAAAATTTGATCCAGGTCACATGTCCATTTGTCAGAGTATCTGGTGAACATAACCCAGTCTGTAAGGAATTGAAGTGCCATTGGTATGCACAAACACAATCACCTTTACCAAGTGAGTAAACTACCATTCATGGGGATTATAAAATTGCAAGAAAAAATTCCTGGGCTCTGATTGGTCAGTGCTGTTATTGTAGCACAACAACACGCCTATTCAAAAAGTAATTATAAATTAGTTTTTTTCACCCTTTATTTTTACAAGTAATCCATTTTATAATTGCAGTAAGGCACTCCAGAGCATATTTTGTGGGGATAACATCACTTCTCAGGTGTTAGGGTCAAAAGGCTGCTAACAAGGATAGGCTTTTGTACAGACTAGATGGGCCTAGCAGTCCTCATCTGCTGACAAATTATATGTTTCTAGATGCACTTGACCAGTGGCCTCATGCCCAACTACCGGAGGCATGACATTATTTCAATGTGACATATACCCTGTTATGTACTTTGGCTTTTAGTATGTTATTACCTGTACTATTGTGAACATGATTCTCAGCTGACTGCCTGTACATCCTTTTCTCTGTTGCACCTTCATGTTGTTCTTTATTTTTATCTTTGCAACCTCCTGGGTCATACCTGAAAATAGACATTTTGTGCCTAGTGTGCTTACCTGGTAAACAAAAGCTAAATAAAAAATAAAATGTTTATTGCTTAATTACTATATAGGTCCCTGAATGTACTGAGCCAATCAGGAAGCTGGACATTTTCAACCTATTTTATAAATAAGCAATAAGGTATGACAGTGTGTATGTTTTGCTAGGATAATATTACACCTTGGGGGTCTTTTGAGGCATGAGGAGCTGCAGAGTTCCTTCAACCACCTGCGTATCACATGACCTCACTACATCCCCCTAGCCGTGCATTAGATCTGTCTAATGCACACCCCATCATGTCTTATTGCTTACTCACTTACTTAGTATTAGAGAACATTTCTGGTAAACACTTTTGGACAGGCACCTTTCCATTTAACCCCTAAAATGCCTACAACTCAACTGCTAGCTGAAATCACTTTAAGACTCAACATTCATGGTTAATAAGGTCAAAGCCGTTGGTGAGATCCACGATGTAGACTGGACCAAGTCCCCTCATCCATATGGTTTGCCACTGTAAAATACAGAGTAGTTCACCATACAAAAGTGCTATATTTAATCACAGGCTCATTCTATATAGAGAATTCAGATGTTTGTGTTCAGATTGTAATGTCTGTGAGGAACAGGTGAAGTAAATTCATTTACTTGTCTAAGAAGCCTTGATTTCTAACTATAGCATCACTATAAAAATCTGGTTATAAACAGAGGAGAAGTCAAATAACTGTTTTTCTCCACTCCAGAGACTTGTTTGCTTCAGTTCCACAAAGAAGCCTTCTGTTCAAGAAAACATGTTGGGAACTACCTCATATGTTACCTGATATTCCTAATCCCTGAAGCACGAGAAGGTAAAACAATCAGCTTCTGTGCCATTGGTGTGTTTTTCTCAGCTGCTTGAGAAAGTTTTCATAATATGTTTACAACACTTATTTTTTTTATATCTTCAGCTTTTTTTAATATCCATGTAGATGAAACTCAGTTTCAAGAAAAAGCTGTCAAAAGATCCATACACATCTAAATAATTCATAGAAACATATAAACATAGAATTAGATGGCAGATAAGGACCACTTGGCCCATGTAGTCTACCCATTTCCCTACCTGATGGATAAGCTGCAGATTCTAGTCAATCAATAGCTTACTTCCACCTACCCACCACTAGAATTGCCTTATGCCTGTCCCATGCATTCTTGAATTCTCCCACTGTTCCTGACTCCACAACCTCCTCAGGAAGGCTGTTCCATGCATCCACAACCCTTTCTGTGAAAACATACTTTCTAACATTACCTCTGAGCCATCCCCCCTCTATCTTCAAATTGTGCCCCCTTGTTCTTGCACATCTCTTCTTCCGAAATATACTACCCTCTTGTACTTTGTTAATTCCCTTGAGATACTTGAAAGTTTCTATCATGTCCCCCCTCTCCCTCCTTTCCTCAAGGGTATACATATTAAGCTGCTTTAGTCTCTCCTCGTATGTCTGCTGGTGCAGGGACCATTTTGGTTGCCGTCCTCTAAACAGCCTCCACTCTGTCTATGTCTTTGCGGAGATGGGGTATCCAGAATTGCAACAGTACTCCAGATGGGGTCTCACTAACTGTCTGTACAGAGGGATAACAACTTCTTGCTTTCTACTGTTGATACCTCTCCCTATGCATCCCAGTATCCCCCCAGCCCTCCTTACTGCCTTCTCACATTGCTTGCCCACCTTTAGGTTATCTGATATAATTACTCCTAGGTCTCTTTTGATTTTTCTTGTTGTTATTAACTCACCCCCATTGTGTACTCTTCCCCTGGGTTTTTGTTTCCCAGATGCATTACCTTGCACTTCTTTGCATTGAATCTGAGCTGCCACATATTTGACCATTCCTCCAACCTTGCCAAGACCCTTTTCATTCTTTCCATCCCACCTTGTGTATCAACCCTGTTGCAGATCTTTGTGTCGTCTGCAAGAAGACATACCTTTCCTTCCAGGTGTTCCCCAATGTCACTTATACAGACATTATAGAAGACCGGTCCCAGTACTGAACCCTGCAGTACTCCACTAGTTACCCTCCTTTCTCCACTGTGGACTCCGTTTACTATTACCCTTTGCGTCCTGTTGTCCAGCCAGTTTTTTATCCAGGCTACCACCTTGGGACCACTCCAAGGCTGGCTAACTTGTATATTAATCTTTTATGTGAGACTGTGTCAAATGCCTTGCTAAAATCTAGGTAGGCTATATCCACAGCCCCTCCCTGGTCTACTACTTTGGTCACCCTGTCAAAGAAATCTATTAGGTTCGTCTGACATGACCTTCCTTCTGTGAAACCATGCTGACTTGGGTCCTGTGCCCCACTGGCCTCTAGGTACTCAACAATTCTTTCCTTCAGAAGTGATTCCATCATTTTTCCTACCACTGAAGTCAAACTAACTGGTCTGTAGTTTCCTACCTCTGCCCTGCTCCCACTTTTGTGAAGTGGAATCACATTTGCCCTCCTCCAGTCCTCAGATACCACCTCATCCTCCCATGATTTGTTAAAGAGGGTAGTCAGTGGTGTCACTAGTTCTACCCTTAGTTCTTTTAGAATTCTTGGGTGAATCCTATTAGGCCCCATTGCTTTCTTCACCCTCAGATTCAAGAGTTCTTTCAAATCCCTTTCTTCTGTGAATGGACTGGTATTGACCCCCATATTCAGAGTTTCTCCCTTGTTTGGTTTAGGTACCTCCCCCATCTCTTCTGTTGTGAATACTGAGCAGAAATATGCATTCAGTATCCCTGCTTTTTCACTGTCACCCTCTGCCCACATTCCCTCCCCGTTATTAAGTCTCTGTATCCCTCCCTTGGTCTTTCTTCACTCCCTAATGTACCTATAAAAGGTTTTATCCCCCTTCTTAACAGAGTTGGCTATCTTTTCCTCAGTTTGTGCCTTTGCTATTCTGACTGCCTTCCCTGCCTCCTTCTGCTTTAATTGATAAAGGTATCTGTCCTGCTCCTTCTGTGTTTCCTTATATTTCCTGAATCCTATCCTTTTCTCCTTAACCATCCCTGCCACCTCTTTTGAGAACCATAGTGGTGTTTTCCTTCATTTTGTTTTGTTGATTTGCTTCACACAAAGGCTTGTTGCCTCTGTGATGACTGTTCTGATTATTCCCCATTGTTCCTCCACCCCTCCTTCTTGCCCATTTGCTAGTGCTTTTCTGAGGCACTCTCCCATTTTCCCAAAGTCAGCCTTCCTAAAGTCCAATACTCTTGTTTTTGTATGTCTTGACTCTATGGCAGTGTCTATTGTAAACCACACTGTTTGGTGGTCACTTGTTCCCAGATGGCTACCCACTTCTAAATCTGAGATCCGTTCTCCTTCCCCATTTGAGAGTACCAGGTCTAAGATTGCTCCCTCCTGAGTGGGTTCCAACACTAGCTGTCTGAGACATGCCCCATCTAGGGCATCAAGAATGACCCTGCTCTTGGATGTGCCTGCAGCAAAGGTACTCCAGTTAACATCTGGCATATTCAGGTCCCCCATTAACAATATCTCCCCTTTTTCTGCCATTTTATGGATGCCTTCTATCATTTTCTTGTCCATTTCCTCCCCCTGAGATGGGGGTCTGTACACAACCCCCATGCGGATTGTGGTGCCATTTTCTGT
Source organism: Neoceratodus forsteri (assembly GCA_016271365.2). Lineage (NCBI taxonomy): Eukaryota > Metazoa > Chordata > Ceratodontiformes > Ceratodontidae > Neoceratodus > Neoceratodus forsteri. Next base: position 1,723,212,285 of record CM057449.1, on the reverse strand, counting down.
CTCCAGGGTGACCCGTAGTGACTCATCAACTTCCTGTATACTCTTTAGTTCTGTTACTTTAATCCCTTCCCTTATATAGAGAGCTCCTCCTCCTCCTCCTCTGTTACCCACCCTGTCCCTCCTATGGACTGTGTATCCTGGTATGTTGACATCCCAGTCATGGTTCTCTGTGTACCACTTCAGTGACTGCCACAATATCCAGGCATCCCTCTTCCATCAAGGCCACTAGTTCAGGGAGCTTGTTGTACAGACTGTGGGCATTGGTACTCATCACCTTCCATTTATTTTTTATGGCCTTACCCCTTTTAGCCCCATCTCTCTCCTTACCACCTTTTTCTGCTTTTATCCCTGTCCTGCTTCCTACTGACTTCTCTACCTTGGAGTTTACCTCTCTAACTATTGTGTTTTGTGGAGGAGGCTGGGATTTTCCTGCTCCTTTTTGGTGCCTCTCCTCTTGGCTAGTTTAAATGCTTGCCAATGAAGCATTTAAACCTGTCACCTAGGATCCTGGATCCCCTTCCCCGGACAGAGGCAGACCATCACACCAGTATAAGCCTGCATCCCTCCAGGTGGATCCCCAGTCCTCAGTGAAGCCAAATCCCTGAGCTCCACACCAGTTTTGCAACCATTCATTGAATCCCATGGTGCGGAATACCCTAGCATCATCCTTGCCATAGACAGGCAGCACCTCCGAGAAGGTTACTGTACATGCTACTTGTCTAAGGCCCCTCCCCAGTTCCACAATCTCCTCTTGCACTGCTCTGATTCCATTCACAGCCAGGTCATTTGTCCCTAGGTGGACAATGACATCCAGCTCCCTCCCTTGTGCAGCTGCTCCTGTGATCCTCAGGATTTGCTTCCTGTCATAGAAACATAGAAACATAGACTTTGATGGCAGATAAGGACCTCTTGGCCCACCCAGTCTGCCCATTTCCCTACCTACTGGATAAGCTGCAGATTCTAGTTAACCAACAGCCTACTTCCTGCAACCCCCCACTATAATTGCCTTGTGTCTGTCCCATACATGTTTGAATTCCCCACTGTTTTAGACCCAATGACCTCCTCAGGAAGGCAGTTTCATGTATCCACCACTCTCTCCATGAAAAAATAATTCCTCACATTACCCCTGAGCCGTCCCCCCTCTATCTTTAAATTGTGCCGCCTTGTTCTTACACATCTCTTTTTCTGAAAGATGCTACCCTCCTGGACTTTGTTGATTCCCTTGAGGTACTTGAACATTTCTATCATGTCCCCCCATCCCTCCTTTCATCAAGAGTATACATATTAAGCTCTCTCAGTCTCTCTTCATATGGTTTCTGCTGTAAACCCTGCACCATTTTTAGTTGCTCTCCTCTGGTCTGCTTCCATGCTGTCTATGTCCTTGCATAGATGAGGTCTCCAAAACTGCACACAGTACTCCAGATGAGGTCTCACCAACTGTCTGTATAGAGGGATAACCACTTCCCTTTTTCTACTTGTGATGCCCCTTCCTATGCATCCCAGTATCCCCCTGGCTCTCCTTACCTACTTTTCACATTGTTTACCCACCTTTAGGTCATCTGATATGACTACCCCCAGGTCCCTTTCCATTTTTTGTTGTTGTTAGTACCTCCCCTGCTATTGTGTACTCTTCTCCTGGGTTTTTGTTTCCCAGGTGCATTACTTTGCACTTCTTTGCATTGAATCTAAGTTGCCACATGTCTGACCATTCCTCCAACGTTGCCAAGTCCCTTCTCATCTTTTCTACCCCCTCTTGTGTATCAACTCTGCTACAGATCTTTGTGTCATCTGCAAAGTGGCATACCTTTCCCTCCAGACCCTCTGCAATGTCCCCTATAAAGATGTTAAAGAGGATTGGACCCAGTACTGAGCCCTGAGGTACTCCTCTAGTAACCTCCCTTTCTTCGGAATGTGTTCCATTCACTATTACCTTCTGTGTCCTGTTGTGTAGCCAGTTTGCTACCCAGGCTACCACCCTGGGACCCACTCCCAGGCTGGCTAACTTGATTATTAATCTTTTGTGTGGGACTGTGTCAAATGCCTTGCTAAAGTCTAGGTAGGCCATATCCACAGCCCCTCCCTGGTCTATTACTTTGGTCACCCAGTCAAAGAAATCAATTAGATTCATCTGACAAGACCTTCCTGCTGTAAATCCATGCTGCTTTGGGTCCTCTGCCCCACTGGCCTCTAGGTACTCAACAATTCTTTCTTTCAGAAGTGATTCCATCATTTTCCCTACCGCTGAGGTCAAACTTACAGGTCTGTAGTTTCCTGCTTCTGCCTTGCTCCCACTTTTGTGAAGGGGAATCACATCTGCCCTCCTCCAGTCCTCAGGTACCACCCCATCCTGCCCTGATTTGTTAAAAAGCCTCTGAGCCATGGCACCAGGCAGGCACCTTACCTCCCTAACTCCTTCCTCTCCCACTTCTACCCCCTAATGATCAAGTCCCCCACCAGGAGTTGTTTCCTTCCCCTGTGGGGTCTCATGTCACCCTTCTATGGGTCTCCTTTGTGGAGGTTCCCAGCATCCTCCTTGGTCTCCATTGCAGGTGCCTCCATAGAGGAACCACTCTTTACCAGAACAGTATAAGAACTGTGGAGAGGTACAACTGGAGGGATGCACATCTGTTCCACCATCCTCTCCCTCCCTGGACCCACCTTGGTCCAATCACTCCTCTTTCTTGGCAACCTCTGAGGTGACGGTGGTGGCCCTGGTGGTCTCTTGGCGGGGAAGAGGTTTTACGAATCCTAGCCAGACCAGCCTGGAGACGGGCAACCTCCTCCCTCAGATCAGAGAGGTGCCTGCAAACAGGGCAACATCACAGCCTCCAGAATGTCTCCCGGAACACTGCTGCCCCACTGCCATTGCACTGCACCACTCCCATCTTGACTTATTTTGTGTCCCCTCTCCTGTTGCTTTGTATGCTTACTGTCTCCTCCCCCCTCTATGTATTTTTACACTTACTTTCCTACTACCTATGTTCATCCATATATAATCTAACACTATGTTGATGGTACAAAATGGTTATTGAAATACATTCAGCAAGTGCAGCACTAAAACATTGTAAACAAATTTGTTGTAATGCAAAAAGTAATACCTGACAGAGTGGGTGATATTGAGCAATACCAGACCACCTAGGGACATAATGAGGCCAGACACCACAGGCAGAAGGCCTTATAGCTCCTGGAAGGTTCAGTATTGCCTATTCCACCCACCCTGGAGGGTATTATTGCACTTAGAACATGGGCATGTGTGGAAATTTTAATTAGGTAATAAATAATAAAGGAAATCATTTTAAAAAGCAATACAAAGCACAGGAAAAAAATTTTTTTAGTAAAGCAGTCCCTCTTTTTGTGTGCTGTTTCATCTTGTGTTGCCCCTCACACACACACACACACACACACACACAGGTCACAGAGCCATTCTTTTCTTCTAACACCCCTGCTACCACCACCACCACCTCCAGAAGAAGAGATGGAGTTATTAGCGAACTCTCCTGAACCAGGACACATGGAAGCTACTGTATTACTGCAGCTTCACTTTCTATTTGGTGGCTGGTGATCAGCAGAAGGAATCTACGAGCAGTAGAGTAGTGCTAGCAGGAAGCATGGTGGTATGTTCAGGAGACATGCTGGGACATGGCTGAAAAGGTGGGTGGCAATAGGACAGTACTGTAAGGTATTTTCAATTTTTTGATTGTGAAGAGAAAGAAAAAAAAGGAAGATTCCCTCCATGGATGTCACAAAAAAGAAAAATTTTCTCTGTGGATGTGTTTCAAGTCGGCTCCTAGCCTAACACTAACCATGCACTATGCTAGCACTAGAACTTGTTTTGATAAAAATAAAGGTTTATTTTTAAAGTAGGGAATAAAGAACAGAGCTTTTCAGTGTGGCATTTTTTATGTGAAACTGCACTTTACGGTCGTGTTCCTGCTGGGGGGAGCATTCAGTAAGCAGGGTGCGAATGGAGGTGCCATAGTGTAATGAGTGAGGAAAAAATGGCAGATACTAGCTTTTGAAATTCAAATTGGCACAGTGATACCAGTTTACTAGTTAGGCAGACTAGTCTGGCACTTGTTATCTACTGGGCTGTAACTGGTAGTTAATGTACCACCCCCACTATGGCTCTCTGCCAATCAGAGAGCTCCAAGTATCTGTCCCATTTTCTAATATAGACTTAAAGAGTATTTATTTCTATATTTTGACCCTCCCATTGCTTGGTGCTGAATTTCTCTGCCAGCCACCTCATAGTCTTGTCCATCTATTCTCTATGACTTACCCACCCCCTTTGCCCAGCCACCATGTAGTCAAGACTTTGAGGGCAAGCATCTCACTGCAGGAGACACATGTTGGTAAAGGATAGAGAGCTATAAGGCTGTCAGAGCTTGAGAGTACTGAGCATCATTCTACTCCCACCAAGAGCTTCCTCCATCCTGTAAGCCTTTCCTTGTGATTTACATTACAAGCATCAGCACATGGAGTCAGCTGGATCTATCCATCCCACAAGCAGGCTCCAGCTGTACCACCACCAGTGGCTACCTAAGGAGTGCTATGGCAGTGGAGCCTGCTACTCTCATTAACCAGAGTAGGAGTATCCTCTGGGATGCTCAGTCTTCCTCCACTGGCCAACTCTCCAGCATCCTCCTGGGCTCATACCAGAAACAGAGGTCTCCAGCCTTATGAGCGGCATTGCAGCCTCTGCACCCATAGGCTGGTGGGCTGGAAGAGTACTTTTGGTGTCAGTGATTGAATGATGGATTGCCATTAAGCTTGTGTTGCTGATCCAGATGAAAATGATGCAGGGGAGTGGTATTTGAATCCCAAAACTGTAAGGAAGGCCAGTGTTGAATTATGGAAATGAAACTAACCTTTTAGTCAAAGAGATTTGTTTGGCTTGGTTCACAAATGTGGCAATTAAAATGCATTTCTTGTTTTAATTATATGCAACCATTATGTTGAGCAGTTAAAGAACATTGTTTGGAAACTCAAACCTTTCTGTTTATATGGGGAGGTCAGTATTGGGGTTCAACAAAATGAAAGGAGAATCTATGAACATTTACCCATTTTCTAAATTTGAATTCCTGAAAGGCAAGCCAGGGTAGGATTAGTACTGCATCCTGTATATGGTCCAGGATTCTAAATTAAAATCCCAAGACAAGAGAAGGTGGGAGGAAAACCTATGCCATGTACACTGCTATTCTGGTGGCTTTAAGAGTGAATCCAAGGGCAGACTACAGAAGTTTTATGTAGTAATTTTCAGAACTGTGACTGATATACCATCTGAGAGACACTGAGCAACGCCTGCTGGCAAGGCCCTGAAGCATGTAGGAGTGGTGTAATACTAGAATTACAGCCACTGAGTCTTCAGGATTAGTGTTACTAGGAGGAGAAGGGGATGCATGGAAACAGATTGATGAAAATTAAATTTGGATTCAGGAGAAAAAATGCTCAAATGTTTGGATGGATTTTGAATTCACCCTGCACCTGCTGCTGTATATCATTGTTAATATGCTGCATATCCTACTGTATATCATTGTTAATATACTGCATATCCTACAGTATATCTTTGCTTATATACTGCATATCCTACTGTATATCCTGAATGTGAAATCATTCTAAGACTTCAACACTGCAGGTGAAGAAAGCATGTCAGTTAAGTTGGTACTGTTTGCTACTTGTATCAGCTGTGTCATTATCAGTCAAAAAGTTACGCTTACTTTTGGCAGAGAGCAGAAGAGGAAGGAGGCAGCTGTTAGAACTCTTCTACTGGGACTAAAGAACTAAAACTCTGCTACTGGGACCTTCAATTAGGGTAAAAAACAAACAAAAAACCAAGTGTTAGTGTGCTTGTTGAAGTGGGGGAAGGGAACCGTTATCTGTGCTGTTAGCTAGGTGAAGAGAAGGGCTGTAAATTAGGGGTGTTGCTTAGGCAACAGAATGCCAGGTGTCTGTATTTAAAATTTCGCTAGTTAGCTTTTTGCAAAGAGCAGAAAGAGGAAGCAGGCAGCTGCTACAACTCTTCTACTGGGAATAAATAACTAGAACTCTACTATTGGGACCTTCAATTAGAGTAAAAAACAAACAAAAACAAAAAAAAAGTGTTAGTGTGTTTGAGTTGGGGGAAGGGAACTGTCATCTGTGCTGTAAGCTAGGTGTAGAGAAGAGCTGTAAATTAGGGGGTGTGTCTAAGGCAACAGAAAGCCAGGTGTCTGTATTTAAAACATCCCTAGTTAGCGTTTGGCAGAGAGCAGCAAGAGGAAGAAGGTAGCTGCTAGAACTCTTCTACTGGGATGAAAAAACTAGAACTCTATTACTGAGACCTTCAATTAAGGTAAAAACCAAATAAAAAAATTGTTAGTGTGCTTGTCGAAGTTGGGGGAAGGGAACTCTTATCTGTGCAGTTAGCTAGGAGAAGAGAAAAACTGAAAATTAGAGTGAGTGGCTTTGGCAACAGAAAGCCAGGTGCCATTATTTATTTATTTATTTTATTTATTTAGTTTTTGTTGACCGGGTAAGTGCACTAGGCAAATTCTGCCTATTTTCAGGCACGACCCGGGAGAGGGGGATACAGATGAATGCCAACTGACTTTGAACCAGATTAAGCTGTTGGTGGTATTTTTAGTGAATGGGTGAAATTTGGCCAGGGCACCGGGGAAATTCCCCTGCTCTTTTTTGACAAGTGCCATGGGATCTTTAACATCCACGTGAACTACCACCTGAACAGGCAGATGGGACCTCGGTTTAATGTCTCAACTGAAAGACGGCACCTCAGGAGTGCAGCACCCCCCTCATGCTGCACTGCAGTGTCAGTATTGGGATATTAACCCAAGTGTCTGATGTGGGGATAGAATCCACAGCCTTCTGATCTCCTGGACTCAGAGGCAAGTGTGCTACCTGCTGAGCCACTGACACTGACATTTAAAACTACCGTAGTTGGATTTTGACAGAGAGCAGAAAGAGGAAGGAGGCAGCAATAGAACTCTTCTATTAGGACTAAAGAATGAGAACTATACTACTGGGATCTTCCATTAGGGTAAAAAACAAACACAACAGGGTTAGTGTGCTTCTCTGAGTTGAAGAAGGGAACTGTTATCTGTGCTGTTAGCTAGGTGAAGAGAAGAGCTGTAAATTAAGGTGTGTGGCTCAGGCAACAGAAAGCCAGGTGTCTTTATTTAAAACTTCCCTAGTTAGTTTTTGGCAGAGAGCAGCAAAAGGAAGGAGGCAGCTGCTAGAACTCTTCTACTGGGACTAAAGAACTAGAACTCTACTCCTGGGACCGTCAAAGCAAACATAAAAGTGTTAGTGTGCTTGTCGGAGTTTCGGGAAAGGAACTGTTCTGCTGTTAGCTATGTGGAGAGAAGAGCTGTAAATTAGAGGGTGTGGCTTAGGCAACAGAAAGACAGGTGTCTGTATTTAAAACTTTCCCAGTTAGCTTTTGGCAGAGAGCAGCAAGAGGAAGGAGGCAGCTGCTAGAACTCTTCTACTGGGAATAAAGAACTAGAACTCTACTACAGGGACCTTCAATTAGGGTAAAAAACAAACAAACAAAAAAATGTTTTAGTGTGCTTGTCTTAGTTGGGGAAGGGAACTGTTAGCTGTGCTGTTAGCTATGTAAAGAAAAGAGCTGTAAATTAGTGGGTGTGGCATCAGCAACAGAATGTCTGGTGTCTGAATTTAGAACTTTCCTAATTAGCTGTTGGCAGAGAGCAGCAAGAGGAAGGAGGCAGCTGCTAGAATTCTTCTACTGGGATGAAAGAACTAGAACTCTACTACTGGGATCTTCAATTATGATAAAAATGAACAGAAAAAATGGTTAGTGTGCTTGTCTGAGTTGGAGTAAGGGAACTGTTATCTGTGCTGTTTGCTAGGTGAAGAGAAGAGCAGTAAATTAGGGGTTGGCTTACACAGCAGAAAGCCAGGTGTCTCTATTTAAAACTTCCCTAGTTAGCTTTTGGCAGAGAGCAACAAGAATAATGAAGCAGATGCTACAACTCTTCTCCTGGGTCTCAAGAACTAGAGCTCTACTTCTGGGACCTTCAATTAGGGTAAAAAACTAACAAAAAAACAAAAAGTGTTAGTGTGCTTGCCTGAGTTGTGGGAAAGGAGCTGTTATCTCTGCTGCAAGCTAGATAAAGAGAAGGACTGTAAATGGGGGTGGGGGGTGGCTTAAAAAACAGAAAGCCAGGTGCCTGTATTTAAAACTTCCCTAGTTAGCTTTCAGCATAGAGCAGCAAGAGGAATAAGGCAGCTGCTAGAACTCTTCTACTGGGTATAAATTACTAGATCTCTACTACTGGGACCTTCAATTAGGGTAAAAAACAAATAAACAAAAAAAGTGTTATTGTGCAAGTCTGAGTTGGGGGAAGGGAACTGTTATCTGTGCTGTTAACTAAGTAAAGAGAACAGCTGTAAATTGGGGGATGTGAGGTCTTAGACAACAGAAAGCAAGGTGTCTCTATTTAAAACTTCCCTAGTTAGCTTTTGGTAGAGAGCAGCAAGAGAACTGAGTCAGCTGCTAGAACTCTTCTACTGTGTCTAAAGAACTAGAACCCTATTACTGGGACCTTTAATTAGGGTAAAAAAACCAAAAACAAAAAAATGTTTGTGTGCTTGTCTCAGTTGGGGGAAGGGAACTGTTATCTTTACTGTTAGCTTGGTGAAGAGAAGAGCTGTAAATTAGGGTGTGTGGCTAAGGCAACAGAAAGCCAGGTGTCTCTATTTGAAACTTCCCTAGTTAGATGTTGGTAGAGAGCAGCAAGAGGAAGGAGGCAGCTGCTAGAACTCTTAATCTTGGACTAAAGAATTAGAACTCTACTACAGGGACCTCAATTAGGGTTAAAAAATGTGTTAGTGTGTCTGTCTGATTTGTTGGAAGGGAACTGTTATCTGTGTTGTAAGCTAGGTGAAGAGAAGAGCTGTAAATTAGGTGGTGTAGCTTAGACAAGAGAAAGCCATGTGTCTGTATTTAAAACTTCCCTACTTAGTTTTTGGTAGAGAACAGCAAGAGGAAGGAGGCATCTGCTTGAACTCTTCTACTGGGACTAAAGAACTCAAACTGTACTACTGGACCATTCAGTTAGGGTAAAAAACAAAGTGTTAGTGTGCTTGTCTGAGTTTGGGGGTAGGAACTGTTCTGCTATTAGCTATGTGAAGAGAAGAGCTGAAAATTAGGTGGTGTAGCCTAGACAACAGAAAGCCAGGTTTCTGTATTTAAAACTTCATTAGTTATCTTTTGGCAGAGATCAGCAAGAGGAAGGGGGCTGCTACTACAACTCTTCTACTCGGACTAAAGAACGAGAACTCTTCTTCTTGGACCTTCAATTAGGGTAAAAAAACAAACCAACAAAAAAAAGTGTTAGTGTGATTCTCTGAGTTGGGGAAGGGAACTGTTATCTGTGTTGTTAGCTATGTGAAGAGAAGAGCTGTAAATGAGTGTGTGGGGCATTGGCAACAGAAAGTCAGGTGGCTATATTTAAAACTTCCCTGGTTGGCTTATGGCAGAGAGCAGCAAGAGGAAGCAGGCAACTGCTAGAACTCTTCAATTGGGACTAAAGAACTAGAAATCTACTACTGGGACCTTCAATTAGGGTAAAAAACAATGAAAAACAAGTGTTTGTGTGCCTGTCTGAGATGGGGGAAGGGAACTGTTATCTGTGCTGATAGCTAGGTGGAGAGAAGAGTAGTAAAGTAAAGGGTATGGCTTAGACAACAGAAAACCAGGTGTCTGTGTTTAAAACTTCCATGGCTAGCATTTGGTAGACAACAGCAAGAGGAAGGAGGCAGCTGCTAGAACTCTTCTACTGGGACTAAAGAACTAGAACTCTACTACTGGAACATTCAATAAGTGTAAAAAACAAATAAAAAAAGGTTTTAGTAGGCTTGTCTGAGTTTCGGAAGGGAACCGTTATCTGTGCTGTTAGCTAGGTGAAGAGAAGAGCTATAAATTAGGAGGTTGGCTTACAGAACATTAAACCAGGTGCCTCTATTTAAAACTTCAACAGGTTAGCTCTTGGCAGAGAGCAGCATGAGGAATGAGACAGCTGCAGAACTAGTCTTCTGGGTTTAAAGAACTAGAACTCTGCTACTGGGACCTACAATTAGGGTAACAAACAAAATGTTAATATGCGTGTCTGAGTTTAGGAAGGGAACTGTTATCTGTGCTGTTAGCTAGGTGAAGAGAAGAGCTACAAATTAGGGGGCTTTATTTAGGCAACAGAAAGCCAGGTGTCTGTATTTTAAACTTCCCCAATTAGCTTTGGTCAGGCAGCAGCAAGAGGAATGAGTCAGCTACTAGAACTCATCTAATGGTTCTAAAGAACTAGAACGTTACAAATGGGACCTTCATTTAGGGTAAATAACAAACAAAAAAAAGTGTTAAACTGCTTGACTGAGTTGGGGAAGGGAAATGTTCTCTGTGCTGTTAGCTAGATGAAAAGAAGAGCAGTAAATTAGGGAGTGTGGCTTAGACAACAGAAAACCAAGTGGCTGTATTTAAAACTTCTCTAGTAGCCGGCCTGGTGGCACTGAGGGCCGAGGCGCTGGATGCCTTACCTCGCGGCATACCAGCGATCCAGATTCGGGAAAGAGCCCGGGCCATCGGATGTCGGCAATGGGGGGCAGATGGAGCTGGATGGAGCTGCTGACAAGCAAGCTCTCCTCTCTGGGGCAAGGTTACAGCTTCCTCCAGCTGATGGCTGCCACCTGGTGGAGGCTGGGTTCAGCACGGGCCAAGAGAAGTCTGGTGCTAGGCCTGGGGTTGTAGGAAAGGGGCCATTACCAGGGCTGTGGGACATATGTGTGCCTCCACATGTATGCATCCCACTCCTGGGGCCCCTGGGTGCAAATAAGAAAAAATTGCTGGTGGCAGGATGGCGACCGACTCCCTGCAGGCTTCGCTCTTGGGACAGGCATAAGGTAAGCCCCAGTAATTCCGGGTGACGGGGCTGGGGGGGTTCAGTTGGATGGGGCCTGTCCTGGGGCAAAAAAGTGTTAAATGATAAAAAAAAAAAAATTCTCTGATTAGCTTTTGGCAGAGAGCAGCAACAGGAAGGATTCAGCTGCTAGAACTCTTTTACTGGGAATAAAGAACTAGAACTCTACTACTGGGACATACAAAAGCAAAACACAGCTCTGCCAAAGAGCAGGAAGGGAGCTCAAAAATAAAGCTAAAAAATTCAGGGCTGTGCACTTGTTACCTCAGAAGCTTATAACATGTAGCAAAAACATATATAAGGAACCAAACATTCCCAAAAGAGGTCAGCACAAAAATAAAAGGACAATAAGTCTATAGTGACAGTCCCTTTTATTAATATGTGAACACATAGACAAGAAAAAAACAGTAAAACTATTGTTCATAGGAACCAGTTTCTACAGCTCACCACCATCACAGCTCTGATGAAATGAGAAGCAGGCAAATGGACTCTTGCAGAATTGTGTTACAGAAAGAACATGCTGAGCGCTAAAATTCTAAGAAGGTCCCGTGGTGCAGTACACAAACCAAATTTCAAACGAGTGGTCGTACCTGACTCAATAACTCGAAGTACTTTGCTGTGTAAGAACATACGTACACACTATAAGGACACCATGCAAAAGTGCTGAAAATGCTGAAACTCCAGAGCACAAAAAAACACTGCATGGGCAGTAAATTCCTAATTTCAAGCTGCAATACTTCCTGGTGACGCTGTGCTTACACATTGACCAATCAGGTCATCATCAGAGCGTACTAGTCCTCGTAGCCTGTCCCACATTTAAGCTGTTAATTTAAAGTGCCAGTACCCAACAAAAACACATACATTGTAAATATAACTAGTTATAATTTAACAAATACAAGCAAGATTCTAATACTAAATACATGGTTGTGATATTTCCTCAGAACTAAACAGTACCATTACCAGAACAAAATTGAAAATATAGTAGGCACAAGGCTAAACCTTCCTATGCCATAAAAGGATATTATTAAAAAACAGGGCAGAACCAGCAAGTCTGCACCTCAGGAAGACAGAGCCGTCAAGTCTAACCTCCCTCATTTATTTAAATAACTATAAAGAGGTATGTCTTTATTTAAACCATTTGGAACCAATGTATTCAATTCAAAAATCTGAAAAGCTTCACGCAGCAAAAGTTTTAATCCCAGATCACCTCCTCTTATTCCCAGCTCGACCTTCTCCAAACCAATTAATCTTAGAGATGCTGGGGAACCATGTCTTTCTTCTTCATAATGTCTAGCTATAGCATACTCATTATTTCTATTTCTAATAACTCCCTTATGTTCTCCCACATGGTATT